>JAVTVJ010010916.1:0-600000 GCA_034509425.1 Eopsaltria australis | reverse complement strand
ATTTGTCATTATTTACAGCCCATTGGGACAGAGAAACAACAACTAGCTCTAACAGAGGTCTCAGCCTTGACAGTCTGACCACTGAAGAACCCAATACAGAAAACAGCATCTGCAAAAATACACAGATGCATGCCTGAAAAAGACCTATAGGGAAAAACCTGCTCTAATTCTCCTTGCAGCTGGCAACATTTCATTAAGTAAATTTGATCAATTCCTTCCTCTGATAATGTCTGAGATATTACTCTGAATAAATTTTTGAATTCTGGTACAGCATCCCTCCAGTTTTGAAATGCAAATTATACCCATTGTCCCTGTGCAAGCATGAATGTTTACTGGTTTCCTTCAGAGAAATAGCGAAGCTGAAGTCTGAATTCAAAGTCCTTAAATACAAATTTATTAAAAACACTGAAAAAATGTTACAGAAAATTTTTCTGTTTATCAACAAATGTAGTACTGCCCACATACAACACTAAAAAAGAACCTTTCTCTTCCAAGGCTCTTATATTTCACCAATATGTAACAAAAAGTATCTTGCTGCAGGTTCCATAATAGAGCCTCCTCTTCCACAATGTCTTGGAGGATGGAAGAAACAAGGGTAAAAATAGGAAAGCAAAGTTAAAAAAAAGAAAGAATTAGCAAGTCTTGCTAAATAAAATATGTCCTTTTAAACCATAAACGGAAACAAAGAACAAGGCATTTACTCAGCAGATAAACTGAACTGAAGGCAGAACATGTAGCTTTACCATGAAACTGTCTCAGTAATCCAGTTTATTGTTTCAGTTATGTGTATTCACACATCCTCATGTTGAAGCTCTTCCAAACACCCACTGTCTTCTCAATACATCACTAAACAGTAAGTTCATATGCTAGTTTTCCGTTGTTTTGGTCACAAAGCAAAACAGTATGCTTTAAGGAAAGTTAATTACACCATTTATTGGCAATGCAATGAAGGCAGATTCCGCTTAAACCATAAAAATATAGACTCTATCCTTTCAAAAAGAATAAACATTCTCTGTGCCAATCTTCTATGCTTATTTAAGCAACACAAAATACATGTATGCAAGTTAATAGCTTTACAACACTTAACAGTACTCAAAGTAGATAAGGAAAAACTTCACTGAGCAGCTAATTTCTTAGGTGATGATGCCTATCATAAAAAGCACTTTCTTGAAAAGATTTAATTTTCTATCCAGACGTTTTATAAGGTAGGTCATTCTACATTCTTTCTACTCTCTACAGCTGGATATGACTGAGTTTACTCTTTCTAATGATCAGGTAAGTGCCGTTGATTTTGAAGACTCCAATCTGAGCCTTTTCTGTGAGGAACACTTTCCAGTGATATTACTGAAGCAAAATGGAATGATCACATGCTTCAGACTGACCATATGCCTATTCATTTCACAAAACAGGAAAAAACCCAATAATTTTCTTCTACTTTTAAGGCATACAGAAATATGAATTTGTAATGAATGCTACCATGGGAACACTCTTAAGTTCACACAACAAGCTGGGTTTTTTACAAATTGCTCGTCCAGTTCGTCTTGCTCTTCAAAGCTCTATATGACAGCTAGAATGGTTTCTCTGTCCAGAGACCTTACTCTGCTTTGTAATGATAGGTATTCAAGAACAGTTATCACTGGAAAGGTGACCAAATCCTGTAAAAATCAGGTGAAGAACATATAAATTTTTAGGTCTGCAGAAAAAAAAAAAAAAAAATTGGTTGCATTGGATGACTTGCACTGAGACTTCACTAAGTTTTAAGAAAATTCTTTCAGTAGGTCCTTTTAAGCCTACACACAATCAAAAGAAGTTTATGTTCTTTTAACACAAACAACAGAACTGGATGTACAGCAACCTAATAATAAATTAAACTATGGAAATTTTCAACTCAGTGAAACACTAAATAAAAGCTCCTTAAGGAGGAAGTTAGTAGTGCTGCCTTCATATGAATCAACAAAAGCAGAAGAGTCTATTGCACACACAGCACAGCAAGCATAGTTTATTCGAGAGTGAACACTCACTCCCTTCCTTCTATGTTCATTTTTCCTTCTGGGGTCATACACACAACCAAAATGTGATGTCAGATTCTCACCTCTTTACAAAACAGATGTATAGAGAAAGCACTGAAAAAAATGTAATTGTTTTTCTTAGTTACTGCAGTACAACATGAAAATCAAAACACAATATTCTATCTTCTGAGGGATTTCCACAAGGAAATCCACATGGAACAACAATCTCAATAATACACTGCATCAAAAACTACATGGGATTCCCACCATACTTTTATTAAGTGCAGCTATCCTAAAATGCAACAGAAGTGTAGAGGAAGAAAGATATTGTTTCCTTTTATACAGTTTACATGTTCTGAAAGCAAAACTATCTTCAGCCAAACCAATAAGCCTTCTCTTTAGCTGAAGAACTGTGTGTTCATGACAAGGCACAATAAAACTTTAAATACCACAAAGATTTTCTGAACAGATGGTGTTTTTCTATATGATGACAGCATTTGTAACATATTACAGTTTTTCCTTCTACTTGTATGCCATCTCATTCATGCCATGCCATTAAAAATAAGATAAAAAAAAAAAAGTGGGAGAGGGTTTGGTTTCTCCTCCACGTAAAACCTTTCAGCAGCCAACACTGACTGTAAGTGCAAAGGATTTACAGCCTGTACCAGCAGGTAAATAAACAGTCTACTCAGCAGTGCAGAATTAAGTATCCGGCCAGAGACAGAAAGCCAATACTTTACAAATGGGACTGTTTGGCACTGACTGCCAGAGGCATCTGCATGCAGCTCCTTAACTGCTATTACTCATGACTGTCCTCAGATACAGTGTTATCTTGACTCTAAGTAGTTCCCTCTAGTTTGTTTTCACATTAGACATGACAAATGCATTTTGGAAACTTTGACATCCAAAGGTTAATATGAGTCAAAGACAAAAAAGAAAATGCTGAAGTCCTTCAAAATGGCTTGCTTAAGTTCTTTCAGTTAACCAATGCTCACCTACAAAGGCTTCATCACCCACTGGCAGGGGTACCGACATGCAGAGGTAGGTATCTGACTGTTAAAAGAAAAGAGAACAGAAATTACCTTTAAATTGGGAAAATTTAGAATGAAAAGAATAGGAATAAAGCATCAAAATTCCCTACACCTTCTGAAGATGAATGTGGAAATACTGAACAAATGAATATATCCAATACGACCATCTAGAAAAAACATCACATACTTTACTGAGATACTTGGGCAAAGACCATATATGTCATCTGGTTTACTACTGTAAGAAATAAATTCATTGCCACAATTTATTTACATGTAACAGAGATCAGGCTGTAAGATTATCAAACTGGCTATTAGGTTGATAGGTACACTATTAACTATTTTAAACCTATTTTTTCTTAAATTTTTCTTTCTTCCAACTTTTAAGGTTGTTTAAGAAAGGAAATGTATCACCTACTGGAATTTCACTACACCCATGAACTCAAAATCTGACAGGCCTTCACTTTTATAAGGACATCTAAACAGATAAAGATAAAATTCCTGCTATGAGTAACTTCAAACTTAATTTAAAAGAAGACACTGTGGGTAAGTGTAAACAATTAAATGCAACTGAGAAGGAATGGTGATAACAATACATGATTACACAGAGCAGTGATTTGCACAGATAAGAAACCATTTTTGGTGTTTTTGCTACAAAATGGGAAGGATGAACAGAGGTTAACTGATATGATCGATGTGAACGCCTTTGTGTACTCTCATTACATGCACTTAAACAGTGAACACACTAAACCCTTCTAGAAATAGAAAAGGAAATATTGTATGTTTTCTATTTAATTTGGGTTCAGAAGAAGATTTAAGAAAACCCCAAAAAACCAGCCTAATTTAGGACCTTGTACTCAAACTTTGAAAGCTAACAGCAGCAATGGTTCACACTGCAGTAGAAATTAAACAGTTCCCAATGGATGTTTGTGTGTAGTACCTGTGCGAAAAGAACACACAACTCAGGTATAGGTAGAGCACTCCTAAGTCACGTAAGGGGTTGGCTGACATTCATGCACCCAAGGAGCAACTGCAGTTATGAACTGTAAGACAAATCTTGGCCCTCCCACCCCTTCAACATGCCCAGTAACTCACTTAAAAAATGCAGGGTTTTTGGCAACCTTTTCCCCAGCCTTGACAATACAACACACAAAGAGAAAGGTTTTTTTTAACAGGAATCTGAAGTGTCTGATCTCTTTGTATGTGTTTCCTAGCTGATGGCTCCTCAGGTAAAATCAATAACATAAAATTATTAATGTGCACCTGGATGAACTGAGAGTACTTTTCACTCTTTCTGATGGAGAAGTTTAACATTTTGCTGCAAAGAAGATCTAGTAGTAACCGTATTTCTGTTTTGCACTTGCTGAAATAATACCTCTTGCTTTAAATTAGATGTTCCAGAGGTGTTTTCCCCAATAACTTGAAAACCTCATTTTCCCTTTACTCCTTTAACAGTGCTATCTGCAACAATGAGTCATCAACTACTGCAGCACAACATACTGCTCTTTTCAAGCATGTGCAGCCCTCTAAAAGAGATGTAGACCTCTTTGTGATATATATAATTCCCTGCAATGGCTTACAGCAAAAAGTAAAAAAAAAAAATCTTTCTTCATTTTGCTTAATGAAATTAGATGTGAAAATGACAGTGGAATCCATTTTATGTGAATCTTTAAAATGCTTATACTAAGTTTAAAAATCTCCACTTTAATTCACTTGGCTCAGTAGAATATAATACACTTCATACCTTAAAGTGTATACAATAATAACTTGTTTATAGTAATTTTCATGGAGTATTTTGAGAGTTAAAAATACTGGGTCAGAAGTACTACCCCCTTTAAAGTGTTTTTGGTTGTTTTCTCTCAGCCTGCCGAAGTTGCAGCAACATGCAGTTTAATGTAATTAGATTCACTGATGCATCATCTGAGATTTGGTGTAAACTGCAACTCCATGTCTTACTAGCACAGCTAGAAATATTTCACATTATAAAACATCAACAATTCCTTTTATGAAACCAACATTTTACAAATAAAATTAATTCAATGAAAAGATTTTTCTCTCATTTGAGGCTACTTTTCTCTGAACACAGATATGCATCTATAAAGGTTACCCTGATTTTTTTGTTCATTTTATTTGAATGATATTGTAGGGAAGGCTATGTTTTCCTAGCTTATTAAAAGAAGAGACAGTGGCAAAAACTGCAATTCTCTCACCTGCTTAGGTGTCACCCCAGGCATGCGAATGTCCAGTGCAAAATCTGACAGACCAAAAGAAATCACCGGCTGGTCGCTTCCAAGGCATTCACTGGAAAGAGATCTGCTAGTATCTTTATATCTTAAAAAGAAGGAAGAAAGATTGTTTTTTAAAAGTACTGATTTTTGTTATGTCTTTCTCAAAAGAAGGGTCTACAGAACTAGTAAAGAAGTTTGACAATGCTGACTAGTTCCAGGAGAGATCGGAAAATTTCACTCCTTCACCAGCTGAGGAAAATGCCTTAGTTATGCAGCACTTAATGAAGTAGTTGCTGATGTGAGCACTTAGATGACTAGTTTGGAAAATGTTAGCTGAAAATGTAACCTGTTATCTCATCCTACTAATTGCCTGAGGCACATGGATATACAGATAGAGAATTAGTTCACTACAATATGTCAAATACTATTAATAATTCACAACAGTTTTTGGGGTTTTTTTGAGACTATGTGCCTGATTTATAAGTCTTTACAGATTAAATTTAAATTACATGCAAAGAGACAACTTTTAATTTAAACAATATATAAATATATAAATATTTATATTTAACTATAAATAGTTATATATAACTATATGGCAACTTCTATGCTACTACAAGTAGTAAAGTAAAACAGTAAACTTTGCAACATCTAACAAATATCAAATTCTGTATTGAATGCACCACACAAACAAATTGTAAGAAAAATGGTAAGATGTAAGAAACTGATATTGTTTTGACTATATATATTCATTTATACAGAAACTACATGGTGCCTAACCTCAATAACAGCAAAATCCTTTTTTCAGGAGCTAAGAGGCTGCTTCTCCTGTCCGTACTACGTTGAAGTTTACCTATGCAATTTCGAATTCAAACCACCCCTAAATTTCTCAGGACTTTTCAGTTTAGTTGATGTTTTCTTGTTAAAACATCCTCTTATTCTGCAAGCTGAGTCCAGTACCTGAAATATATTTGCTCCCTGTGTAGCCTCAAAAAGCTGTAGTGTTAACTAAAAAAGTTTTATTAATTGCCATTTTACCCTTCTATCTATCCATCACCTTTAATGAGGAACCCTATGGATAAAACATGAGTTTCTGTCTTCAGTATGACAGGAGTGCTATTTCAAAAGCGCAGAAAGACAATTCAGAGCAATGATCAAAACTGAACAAATACCATAACAATTTCATCTAGGACATGCTTTTTCATATTTTGTAATATTATGACTGCATGCATTCAACACATAGTATTTTCCTGCATAACCCACCTCTTGAAGACTGAAAGTGGGCTTCTGAAACCCAAACAGATGTTTTGAAACAGAAGAAGCAGTATTAGCAGGTTGTTAACGAAGCCAGCCATGTCCACCCTGCTATTTCTGGCCTGATTAAGCAAGCAGAAAAAGGGCAGTGCAGTTCTATCAGCTGCGATCCTGACAATTAGGTGGCAGCAGCAGCAGTATCATTTCACTACTTCATTATTATGTGCTCTGTGGGCATCCTCCAGCTTCTGACAGACCATCTGTCTTGGAAGGCAATGCACTGTAAATCAGGAAGGTGGATGATACTATGTTGTCTTTTTTAGTAGCTCTAAAAAGCTATTGAAGAATCTTCCCTTGCAGATAGATGACACTGTACTTCTGTCCACTTAAGGAGCCAAAAAGGACTAGCACTCCTGATGCTTTCTGCCCAGGTGGTGCAGTTAAATCTTCACGTTACTTATCAATCCACAGCATTGGAGACTTCAAGTGGCATAACAGAAACCAGCATCAGTCACCCTTCAGAACCTGTAAAAATAGAAGGAGCTTAAACGGATGACTAACACATTAGAGCATTAGCTCTCAGCAAATCCCTGTTGAGGCATTTGAATACATTAGGAAGTTCTTTCATGAGCTTTAGCCCAACCCAGTAAAGATTACACTGGTTCTGCTGATTCCTCCTTCTCCTTCCCTTCCCTGCATACAGGATCAGAAACAGACACATTTCATTTTGATATACAAAATTTATTCTCAAACATATTTTACATGATAGGAAGAAATAAAAAACCTTCTCAATACGTAAAATGCAAAGTATGGAGTATTTCACATATGCAAACACTAGTATAATGTGTTCCACAAGCAGGGAAAAAAAAGTGCCAACACTGACATAGCAAGAACAAAGGTTTGCAAATTTTATTAACTATCACCAGATATTTGTGCACATATTGCAGAGTGGGAGAATATTTTACTTTTAATTCAATCTGAAATAAACCATTATGTCATTAATAAGTATCTGTTTCTTATGTGCTTTAGCTACTTTTTATACCCATTTCAGGAAATAGATACTTAAAAATTATTTTTGGAAGTACAGTATCCAGAACTGTTGACATCAGACTGGTTTATATTAGTTGAGTAGTTTTCTATCCTTTCATACACCAAGGGTATGTCAGCATAAACCATTGGTCTCCGCCCTGTTTAACTTCAACTGTTCTTACTTCCCCATTTTAGTTGACATGGTATTTAATTCCAAAATTTTAGTATTCCGTAATAATTATGCTAGAAACCTACACCATGTCTTACTGAAGACATATACACTACTATTCTTTTATTTTTTGAGAATTCCAGTTTTGGCAGAAGGAAAGTTTCCAGTCATAATCAAAATATTTTAACTGTACTATGTAGTAATTCTTCCAAATTAGTATAAATAGAATATACTAAATAGTATATTCCAGATTAGTATAAATCTGGAATAATAATAAGAAAAAAACCACCCGAATTAAATTATCTCCCAGCCCCTGGAAGACATAGTCAAAATATTTTCATAAGGATGAAATAGAAAATACAGATTATGGTATGAAACCAATGAAAATCCATGTATTTCATAAAAAAAAAAAATCACTCGCACTTCAGAGCACACGTACCAAAAAGGCTTCTTATAAATCAAAAGTGCTAAAGCATAAACTAAGAAGCCATACTGGCTAAACAGTCACTGCCTGTTGTTAAACAGCTACACTGCACTATTCGCAAGATTTAAAAATCTGATTATGTTAATCAATATTAAACTTGCAAATTTTATTCACTGAAGGATGGCATAAAAGATTTAGTCACAAACAACTAAAATTAAACATGTATTAGTTTTCAGCTTGCCAAAAATATGACAAGGCTGTCCAAAACCATTCATGCAAGCTATGATACAATCTTAATTTCTTTTTTAATGTAAATTTTCATGTCTCCACTTCTTTATTAGAAGAAGTGATCTAAATCCTTTTCCCTGATGAACTGTACAAATCTGCAACACATATAAAGGACCGTGCTGTGTTGAAGACCACAAATCATTTAAACACAAACAAACAAAAAAGACAAGAGTGACAAGCAGATATGCTTCACACAAGTTAATGACAATAACATAAGGCTTCACTACTTTCACTCCTTAAGGAATAACTACACAAAAGTGACTGTTCAGTGTCTTTGTAAACTACCTGGCCAGAAGTTCCACTACTTTTTTTTAGTTGTATTACTCAAGATATTGCTTCTTTTTTCCCCATACCATAGTGCAAATACCCTTGACAAGCAGGAAATCTGAAGAACAGGAAGAATACAATGAGTTGTAACATACAGAGAACTACAACATTCTAATTTTTTTTGAAATATGAAAATACATTTTCCAATAACTAGGAATAAGAAAAAATGCTTAGTTTATGCCAGCTTCACTAAGCCTGAGATCTGTTACATCAAGTTGGTTACATCTACGTGGTATGCAATTTAATAAAGGAGATTTATTTAATATGAAAGAAATAAAGGAAAGGAACTGAGAAACCAGACCAATAGTCCCTCCTCATCTGAAATACAAGGGTTTCTTTATGGCAGCTTTCAATTCTCACTACAAGTTAAGCATGGTAATAGCAAAAATCAACAGAACACATCTTAATGTTAAGAGAATATGTGGCAATTCACGGCTGACCACAGGAGGCAGGGTTAAAGCAATAAACAAATAAATACACATGTGTATGTTCTCCTTAAAAATGTCCAATTTCATCCCCAAGTGATTTTTAAGGTTTATCAGCTGGATGAATATGAAATATGACATTTAACATACCTGGTACTTCAGATTCCATCCCTGCACAATGAAATTTTACATTTGGAAGGAAAGGAGAGGAAAAAGCCTTTAAAAAGGCAGCGCTATCCTGAAGTTATTCCAATGTAATTTTAGGTATGATGCAATACAGAAAAATATGAGATGAGGGAAAAAAGTGAGGATGAGAGATTCAGTAATAAGATTACGTAATTAAGGTTCATTATGTGGACATCTAGATACCACTGTTATGCTTTCAATTTGGGGTAAGAGATCCCATGGGAAGAGAAGTAATAAAGTTAAAAGACATAATTAATGACAAAGACTACAGTGAAAGTAGAGAAAGGGGGATGAAAATTAGATTGGGCAAGGCAAGCATGTTATTTTATCCCACATGCTCCACCCAAACAAAGCAAAAAACAAGGGAGTAAAGAAAAACAAAAACCAGCCTGAAGCAACTAGCACAAAGACTGAACGGAGGCAGGGGAGGAAAAGAAGGCAAGAACTTGGAATTCAAAATAGAATGCAAAACAAAATAACAATATATCAATGTGACATAATACAAATTACAAGTCTGTCTTTTAAAAGAACAGTAATTAATTTCTAAAAATCAGCTGTATAAAAAGAAAGCTCTGTATTAACCACAAGTTTATAAAGCACATTATAGCATTTTCTTATTTTCTGTTGAGTCACTAGAACATTTTATATGCAGTACCAAGAGAACAAGCCAGAAGCAGAAACCACAATCTCAACCACCACTACCTTCAAAGAAAAGAGAAATTAGGAGATGATCAAAATTAATGAGGATTAATATCCAAGTCTATCACAGATGGTAATTTCTTACGCACTGAAGTAATGGAAATGAGCAAGGATTCCTTGTGTTCTGTCTTCAGCTAGAGCCAAGTTCACATTTTGTCTTAGGCAAAATTTTAAGCTTAGACAACAACTGGGTATACAAACAATAGCTGGTTCAACAAATGAACTGCAGCTAGGCCTCCAAGTTGGAACACTTTGCTTCTAATAACACAGGATAATCAACATGTTATGGGATCAGCTTTGGGATTAATTAATGCACTAAATGCAGCCACCTAGGACACAGATTCATAGGAAAACACATTTGGCAAGATGCCATCAAATTAGACAACCTCTTGATCTTCAACATCAATAAAAAACATCTCACAAAACATATCTAGGGGTTGGGAGGAGATGTATAATGCAGATGACACTGGACTGGGACAAGTGACTCATACATCACAGCGTCGTGTGCTATCCAGAAAGACCTTGACAGGCAGGAGAAATGTCCTTATCTTGATACATGAGCCTCTCATTGTATTTTCTCTTCCCTGTCCAGCTCAGGAGAGGAGTGACTGAGTGGTTTTGGATGGGTGTGTGGTGTTTAGAGAAGGCTAACCCATTGGAAGGACTAATGGCACCCTTGGCTGCATAAGCCAAAGCATGGCCAGGAGGTGACAGAGGGGATCCTTCCCCTCGGTGCTGGTGAAGCAACACATGGAGTGCTGTGTCCAGTGCTGGCCTCCCCAGTGTAAGAGAGACATGGACATACTGAAGAGAGTCCAAGCAAGTACCATGAAGATGCTGGAGACACTGGATATCTGTCCTACCAGGACAGGCTGAGAGAGTGGGGACTGTTCAACCCTATGAAGAGAACGCTCAGGGAGACCTCATCAAGATATACATGAAGGGAGGGTGCAAAGAGGATGAGGCCAGGTGCAAACTTATTCAACATCTTTATCAGGGATCTAGGCCAGGGGATCATGTGCCTCCTAAGCCAGTTCACACAGGGTACCAAGCTGAGTGGGAGTGTTGATCTGGAGGGCAGGAAGGGTCTGGACAGGCTGAATCAATGGGCTGAAGCCAGTTGGATGAGGTTCAAAAAGGACAAATGCTGGGTCCTGCCCCTGGGTCACCTTGCCATTGTAATTGTTGGCTGCCTTGTATTTTCCTTCTCTTGCTCTGCATTTGTTCAGGAAGATTATGCCCTTCCCCCTGCCCACCTCAGCAGTGTATTAATTTTCCATCAGATCAGTTCGTCAGTGTGCCAGCAGGCACCTGCTGGCCTTCTGTCACAACAGAAAAGGTGTGAGCATATAGCTGGGGCAGTAAAGAATCCCCTTGCGTGGGCAGCAACCCATCCTGGATTTGGTGTAGTATTAAACATACTTTTTAAAAAATGAAAATGGTAACTTATCAAATATAGTTTGCCTCTCAGTTTAATTTATATTGTGCAAATTCCTATCTTCTGCTACCAAAAAAACCCCCTCAGATATGAATACCAAAGGAATAATAAAAAAAAATATGATTGCGCTTGATTTTTTTATGAACCTTCTCCAAAATTTGTTCTGCTGAGAATGATGCCTATTTTTAAAATAAATATTTCATAAAGAAACCTATTGCCCAGTCTATCACAGGTGGAACAATATTAAGACATTAAATAAAGGACTGTGATTTGAATTTTCTTGTATGCATTACAGCAGTGAAACTGGATTCATTCTAACAGGATTTAGTCTTTGAATGCTTTCCAAATATATTGAAATTCAACAATGTGTATTTCTTTTCCATTTAACTGAAGGACTAAAATGGTAATTAATATTAAGCTGTCATTAAAAGGGCTGTTTATAAGGGCAACACAATAGATGAAAAAAGTTCAATACCTGGATCTAAGCTTATTTTGAGAGATTCTGATGACCCATGAAGCATTTTTACGGATTTCCTACTAAGTAAGTGCCACTTACTATCTTGACTATCTGTACCAAGAAAAATTATAAGGCAAAATCCTTCAAATGCTCTGTCAATTCAGTAAGTGTGGTAAGTTTTACACACTAGACAGATTTTTTTTTTGTTGTTTTTTAAAATTACTTGAAGTTTTATGCAGCAAAGAAATAGAGGATGAAGAACAGTCATTTACACTTATCCCTTTTGGACACCACCATGTTCACAACACAACTTTTAATTTCCTAACTGCTATAATGAGGGAAAATCATAAACACTATGGCCCCAAGCCATAAGCAAACCCTATTCATTAAACAATAAAGGAAGCATTCAGTTGTATTTGGTAGGCAACTCATACAGCAATAGTAGTTATGGAAATCACAAACAAAAGGATGCAAGGAAACAGATTATTATATATGCTTATGCAAAGAAAAAGCAAGGACATTATTCCTAGGGAGACTGGGCAAAAATTTATAGAATATACAGAAACTAACAGTAGCCTCAGGTTGTGTTTTTTTTTGTTTTTTTGTTTTTTTGTTTTTTTTTTTGTGAGCCTCAGGAAATGCATGAGAAAACACAGAAGAACCAAGGGAAGCAAAAAAAACCACAATTCAAGGTGTCAGAATTGCTGTCACCATCCTCTGCACACAGCTGTCACCCTCAGCATCTCTCAGACTGGGACAAAAGGGACAAACTCAAAAGTTTAAGCAGATTTGATTTTATCAGATAAACTTCTAGGATTGTAATTTTTTTAACACTGTGTGAGAACTCAGTGGAAACAGAAGAAAATGTGTAAGAAAAAAAAGATGCAGAAAAGATTTAACTACTACTTCACAATGCTATCTTATTGAGCAGCCTTTGCTTAAGGCTTGGTTATTTGCCAACAAGTAAAGCTAGGACTACCTTCTCAGTAACATTTTCCTCCCTTTCCTAAAGTAAACACAAGAAATGCCACTCCTCAACACAATGCACACTCAAGTGTGAGATAAAGAAATACCTGAAAAAGAAGGAATTTAAATACTACATAATCTACAGACACATGCCAGTGTGTTTCAGACCAAAATAAAATTAATGTTATTCGACATTCTGGAAACTTACATAAATGTCTGAATCGTAAGCTCAGATTTTTCAAAACATGATACACAGTTCAAGATAAATTTTTTACTCATTTTCTCCATCACCGTACTGTAAACAATTTGGTATAAACTTGTTTAAGAACAAGGAATTTTAGTTTGTTTGATAGAACAGAAATATGTAAGCAAACCACCAAAAAAATTCTTTCCTGTTCATATTAATACAATTATGCTTGCATTAGTAAAACATTAGGAGACTCCAAGCATAAATTCACTTTTACAGCCTGAAACTGCTTAAAACACTCCCAATCTTCTCTTGGGAGTCACAGATATTTTTCAGAAGTCTGAAGAGAAGACAGCATGTGTTAGTTCTCCCACTTTGCATTATAATAGCATTTGAAAAGCACTTTATTGACAATAAATCACTTTCTAATGCTTCTGCTTTGACCAGGTTATCAAAACAGGCAAAAGTCTCTTGTCAAGAAAGATCAATGCTTTTTATAAAGACAACATCTTAGCAAACTGCTAATTTCCTATAATGAAATAAGGAACAAGCTGCATGGCACTAATTACTTGCTTAAATGGGAAAACATGTAAGATGCTTCTGCTTTCATTTAATATCCAGATCACTATCAGTAGAACAATGTAGTAAGAATAAAAGTTCACTGAAATGCCCTTTTTTCCCTTTGTTATGCAAAAAGAGAAAGTATTAAAGGAAGAATGTTTTATAGAGTTAGGATTAGCCTCCAGGGATAAAGCAGGTAAGAGATCATTTCAAATACTTAAGTTCACTTATGCATTACATATGAACTATGAATTAAATCCATTCCATGTTCCTTTGCTAAGAAGGACATTGAACAGTGATGGGTGCAGCTGCAGGGCTCTGTGAGAGGACACCAGAAGCTGTCCCTGTGTCAGACAGAGCCAGTTCCAGTCAGCTCCAGGATGGATCTGCTGCTACCCAAAGCTGAGCCCCTCAGCCACGCTGGAGATGCCTCTACTAGAAGGTATTTAGGAAAGGGTAAAACTGCACAGCAGCTGAGAGGGGTGAGAATAACTGAGAGAAACAACTCTGCAGATCCCAAAGTCATTGAGGAAAGAGGGGAAGGAGATGCTTCAGGCACCTTAGATCCACCTGCAGCCCACAGTGCCCATGCCAGAGAAGGCGGATGTACCCTGAAGGAAGCTGCAGCTCCCAAAAAGTCTATGCTGGAAAAGGCTCCTGGAAGGAGGTGCAGCCCATGGGGGATCTACACTAGAGCAGTCTGTTCCCAAAAAACTGAACCTATGAAGACAACCCATGTTGGAACAGCTCATGGAGGACTGCCTCCCACAGAAGAGACCCCACTCTGGAGCAGGAAGAAAGCATTATGAACTGACTACAACTCCCATTCCCCATCCCCTAGCGTAGGTCAGGTGGATGAGACAGAAGAGTTGAGAGTGAAGTTGAGGCTGAAGGAAGCTGGTTGCAAATGTGTTCTTATTTCTCAGTATCCTACTCTGTTTAGTTGGTAATAAATCAAAAAATAAAATATCTTGAGCTGGAAAGATCCACAAGGATCGCTGACTCCAATTCCTAGCCCTGCACAGCACAGCCCCAAGAGTCACACCAGGGGCCTGAGAGCATTGTCCAAAGGCTTCTTGAACTTCTTGAACTTCCCACTGTAGGGACAGGCTAGATTTTTTTGTCAGATTACTGAGCTGGAAGAGTTCAGTACTAGATGAAGGTAAGCACTGGAAAAAAAAGAAAGACACAGCAGTGTGTAGCTAGTAGTCAGGACAGCAGCAGGGGCAAGAACACTGCTAATGCCAGCAAGCTTCTAGCTCTCCTTGGACATGCAGCTGTAAGGCACCTTTATGCCTGTCATTCTGCAGATGGTGATTCCTGGTTCAGTACAACATTCTTAGGAGAATGCTGGCATGACTACTTCCACAGTTTCTATCTGCTCAGTAGGATGCTGGAGTGACCTGTCAATCCAAATACGATTCATGACAACACCCTCCAACTCCAGACACACACCCTGCAAAAACCTGCCTCAATAAGCTTATTTAAATAACAAATGACTACTACAAACAAAAATAAGAAAAAATTAAGCACTTTTTTCTAACCCCTTTAATTGTATGCTTCTTTTAAGGAGGCAGGCGTGTTTCCAGGCAAACATCTGGAACATCTTCCTATATATCCAGTCTAAATCATGTAGTTAAACTGAGATTTACAGCACTGTAGCTTCATAGAAATTACAAGCAATTTCAATTAATGAAAATAAGTCAACAGAAGTCAGAGTTCATTACAAAAGTTATGTTGTAGTCTTTCCTTAATCCAAATGGCACAGATAACAACACCTCTTAATTAAGGAAAAAGATAATGAGGAGAGTGGAAGATGAAAACCAAGTCAGTGAATCCAATTCCATTTAGTATTCGTTAACAATTGAGCAACATAAGATGCATGCTAAAAGCAGATAAATGAATCCTCAACTATCACAGGCCTTTTTATGACACACTTCTTACTAGTTAAATGCATTGTTTTCAAAACTAGAATCCATAGGAGTAAAAGAAAGAATTCTGTAAATATCAAAATAATGCTAGAAATCTAGCACCTCTAGAGATAGAGATTTTCAGTAGCACAAAATATAATAATGCTAATACTAAAGGTAACTGAACACAATAAAACAGAATAGTATTTCAGCAGAACAAGTCTTAACACTATGTGGAATTTTTACGAAGTATAAAGGTAAGTACAACAGAATTGCCTGTGATTATACTACCACTAGGTTTTTCTATGAAGTGCCTAAATGTAGGTGGAGTACAGTAATAGTATATACTATTACTATAAATGAATAATCAAGAAGAAGCCCAAGTTTCATTGCTAGAAGGCACCATTACACATGGGAAAACAGCAGTTCACAGGAGAAAATGGAAGAAAAACTAAGCACACCGGAGACGAAGAATAAGGGAAAGAAAACTAGAAATGAAAACCGATGCAAGAAAGAAATGCTGAGAACATACTATGCTCCACTGTTATGTACAAAACGTCCAACCCCATGGCAAAAGTCAGGAGAAGGGACTCCACACTGGAGCAAGTGAATGCTCTAAAGGAAGCTTCAGCTTATGGAGATGGCCCCTGGCAGGTGCTGTGGCCTGTAGACATGTACCCATTGTGACAAATGCACGTGTCCCCTTAGCCAAACAGTACGGGTTCCAGAGAAGATAAAGATCTGAGCCATTAATGGACCAAGAACTCCAGTTTTATCTGTTCCCTGAAAACCCACAAAGGAGCAGAGTGACACAGTTAGCATCAATGCTCAAGAGCTTGGAACACCAACCACGCAATTAAAAAATGAATAGCAAGTGGCTTTTCCAAGGATCATTTGTCAAGGAGCCTCACGCAAGGCAGCACAAGTGCAGCTGTGACCTGACCTGAGCTGTCGCTGGTGCCCAGTAACTCCCCACAACACACCACTTCTCTGTCCTGAGAGATCACCAGAACAGATGGAGCCCCAAGCCATGGACTGAATGAACTCAGTAAACATTTGTGGGCATTTTTAAAGGGTGGGCCATACATGAAGGATCTGTGTATACATCAAAAGAAAGGAAGTGGTGTGTAGATGGTGAGGATAATGAGGATGTATTGGATAGCATGGGACCTGATACGATATGAACATATGGAATTGGGGACGGGGTGTGGGTTTGTGGGGGGTAATTTATACTGATTGTGTTTTGGACAGAGTACGTTTTCTTCCAGGTAGCTTATATGGACTTATGCTTTGGATTTGTAAGCAAATCAGCATTGAAAACACATGGATGTTTTAGCTGCTGCTGAGCAGTGGTTACGCAGAGCCAAGGCCCTTCCTGCTTCTAACACCACTGTACCAGTGAGAAGGCTGGGACGGGACACAGTCAGGACAGCTGACCCGAACTGGCCAAAGGGATACCCCATACCACATGAAAGAGGACTGCAGGGGCATTTGGAGTGATGACATTTGCCTTCCCAAGAAACCACTATATGTGAAGGAGTCCTACTTGCAGGTGACTGAGAACCTGCTGATGGCAAGGAGGACATAAATTCCTTATTTTGCTTTGCTTGTGCATGCAGCTTTTGCTGTCCCTGTCTTCTCAATCCATGAGCTTTCTCGTTTTCTTGTGACTGTCCTGCCTAACCCACTGGGAGCCAGTGAGAGAGGATCTATGTGGTGCTGAAATGCTCATCAGCCTTAGTTTTGTTCATAGTTTTGTTCATTTGCTATCTCCATAGCACAAAACAAGCCAAAAGAAAAAAAACCATGAAGGGGAAAACAAATAATCAGCATTAGTGTCTAAATTACTGTGAACGTGCTCCCTGCTCTCTACAACCTCCAGTCCAGCTCCCTGAGTAGACCTCCCTGTAGAAATGTGTTTTACTCTAGTTCTTGGAGTATGAAGGAGGATTGTCAAGCTTGCTCATTTCCAGAGGAAAGTGAATCAAGTGTTCTTCCCTGGAAAATGCTATTCAGCTACACACCACTGGGGCTGAAAAGATGATTCATGAAAAATAGTAGGATACCCATCCCAACATATAAGTTTTAGATTCAATCCACAAATAAATGGTTTAACAGTGAAAAATATAATACTTGTAGAAGAAAGGCATATTAAATTGGAACTATGCAAGGTTGGGCAAGACAGCTTATTCCTTCTGGATACTGGAATTAAAAAAATTAATTGTATTTTTATAGAAATATTTGCTTTCAAAACATAGGTGATTCAAATTATGTTTAACCCCCTTTACAATAATTTTTCTGCAGGAGCAGAAAAATCTTCAAATCCAAGACTTTCCAGTAATTCTGTTGTCTGTTTTGTCTCATGCAACATCAGGGTTTGACTTATGAGTAAGAACATCTTTACTTCACATTTCTTTTACTTCCTTTAATTGTTCAGTCAAAAGCACATATGAGATACAGGGAAATTTATGTAAAATCTCCAATACCTTCTTCCTCAGCATAACAAAAACTATTAAAGCTATGAAACTATTTAAGCAATTACTTTTCACATCTGACATCAATGGCAAGTGCAATTCTAAAAGCTTACTGACATACTGGTTACTCCTGTTTCTCAGTAACACTGGACTTTAATTCTGAAAATCTTTCCTGGCATTTAAA
Organism: Eopsaltria australis; assembly: GCA_034509425.1. Lineage (NCBI taxonomy): Eukaryota > Metazoa > Chordata > Aves > Passeriformes > Petroicidae > Eopsaltria > Eopsaltria australis. The sequence continues at coordinate 581,760 of JAVTVJ010010916.1, read as the reverse complement.
AAAAAAAAAAGTCGACAGCCATGAGTCATACATATCTTCCCTCCCCCAGGGAGTGTTCAGTAATTCCAAAAATTTCAAGTTATCTTAATTTTAGATTGCCTTAGCTAAAGGAAATACATTACTGCCAGCATTACTCACAGCACAGTTTAAAAGCAGACCTATCCTTGAAAGAAATGAAGAGAAATCAGATACCTTGGGAGACAAAAGGAGGAAAGAGAGGCTACTACTGAAAGAAATCTTTCATGCTACAAGAGAAGGTCCTTACAAGTGCCAAAAATTAAATAGATACTTTGCCTTTTAAAGATCTGACACCTATTATAGAGAAAAACTGTGGAAGATTTCTGCAAGAAACTGCTCCAAACTTTAAAATGGTACTAGTTCCCCTATAGCAAAAATAAAGAAAAAAAATTTTACGACAAATCTGTTGATAGACACACATTCATTCACTTAAATTATGAACCATAAAAAATTACTAATTATTTCAAATCAATGCATAAATGTTAAGAAACAAGATCTTGTTCTGTGACAGACAACTGCACACAGACAACTGACGGCTCTGAGAGTGAGGAACTGCAGCAAGTGAGAAGGACAAACCATATCACATGCACACAGGACTGTGCATTCCTGTTCAATAATGTTACAAACTAACCAGATGTCACATACTTACAATTCAGTTTTTATATATATACACAAGTTCAGTCCACCAATAAAAGCAATGAAACAAGGAGAAAGTTTCAAGGAAGTTTTTACAAGTTTTGCTGTACACAAAAGTTCCTCAGAACTGGGTAGAACCAGATTTCACATCAGCTTGATTTGGTTTTAGTGCTTATAATATAATTTAAAGCTACATAAAAACATGCAGCCAGATCAGGACATAAAGATTTGTAAGATCATCTGTTCTCATTCTTAGCGGACCAGTACACTTCACTCACATCTTTTCAGGCAGGTATCTCCTACATCTTAGCTGGGAAATATATATATACATATAGATATATAGATATACACACACACACATATATATATACACATACATGCATACATACACACACACACACACCGTTTATTTGCCTTTTTTGCAATTAGTTGTGTCCGGTAAGGCTCTTTTTGGGTTTTAAATAGAATCTTGTACAGAATGGATGAAAATCATAAAACAGGAAGCAATGTCTTTGCTGGATACTGATTTATTACTGTTTTCCACAAAACTGTGACAGATGTGGCTATAAGATTAATCATCATACTGCCCTTCCTATACCACTCTATAAAATCCTCAAGCTTTATTTATCCAGTTTTCTGATTCCTGGATGATGGCGGTGATTTCAGGCTGAGGAAGAATCTTAAGACTTTGCGTGTACTTAGCTAATTTGTTTAAATTAATCCAGCTGAAAAGCATTTCTGCAATACATAGTTTGAACAGAACCTAAGAAGTCTGGTTTAATGATTTCTAAGGCTGTATATCAGAAAGCAAAGAATTTAAGCTCTGCATTTTACAAGCATTTGCTTTCCTGAGATCTGCAGATACCTGGCAAAAGAAACTGCAACATGCTAGAAGCCAATCTGCGTTTTTTAGCTTTTAAAGTATAACCACTGCTCAATGAAAATGAAATTTAAGATGTACCAGAAAACTCTATTAGGAAACAGAAAAAAAAATATTGTTTACCTCTCCTAACCTGAGTACTTGTGAATCCACTGATGTCTGGACTCCTGAATTCCACTATAGGGAAGGAAATGGAAGACAATTCAAGAGCTGTAATGAAATCTCTTTGATTTTGTTGTGGTTTAATCCCAACTGGCAAAGGACTCAGTCCTGTGACTCAGTATTTGTCTTATTGCTTATGCCCACCCTTACAAGACTCTAGACTGGTGTTGCAAGTGAATTACCTCCCACCTCCCAATACAACAATGGTAAATATGTAGGTAGATATTTAAATGCCAAGTTTGATCTCTTTTTTTATTTGGAAAATGAAAAAAATTAGGTGATTATTTTATGTATTTTGCCTTTTGCTTCAGAATGCCATCTCTTTCCTGTGCTATTCCATCTGTCACATGATTATTTAGATTAGCTGAAAAGGCAGACACTAAAAAGGCTGTTCTCCTTGGTGATTTGTCTGTCGTTAAGCACCTTGTGCATGTCAGCCTGGCAGTGCACTTTTCTAGGAAGTGTTTTAAGTAACATCTCTTGTGAAAGAAAGAAGTGAGCCAGGAAATACTTGGAAATACAGAATTTTTTGGGAACCGATCAACTATTGGAGGAGGGGACGAGGCAGTTTCACAGACAACAGCAAGAAACTGATCACAGGAAGAAGCCTTTCCAAGATCATTTTAACTACAGGCCAGCTCAAAATCCCTACCACTTTCCCCCTAATATTATTCTATTTAGAGATTACATGTTATGGAACAGAGCTAAAAGCAACCTAAACAAAGCAGCTTACAGGCTGCAGTGAATTTTTGTGATTCACCTTCATTTGTCTTTTCCACCTTCCTCCAGAACAGCCCACTCTAGAGCTGGCCTGTAGTTTAAATGTGGAAGGAAATCCAAGCCCTCTGCAAAATATCAGCAAGTCAAGTTCCAGGAAGGGTCACAATTCTTTTATGCCAGATTCTCCCAGGCAATCATCATACTGAAAAATGAATACTCTTAAAAATACGGCCTATCAGAAGAGATGGGATTTGTTCACAAGTGCAAGTCTAATCTTGTGAACTCAGTTGCAACATTCATGAAAAGACTCACCCATAAGTATATGAACTGGAAACCTGGTTATGAGCCAAACTACATAATCACCAACTCATAAGCACACAGGTATGTTTGTAAAAAAACGTGGCAATGTATTTGTATTCTCACATACACACTTTTGTTTGTTTTTATTTTAACCATCAAGTTCCCATAAAGAAAAAACTATTTTGACACCAGATCAATTACAAGCTAAGAAAACCACTTCACTATCAAAAATTTGTACAAAATTGTCATTCTTAATTAATATTAAGAATACATTTTAATGTTTCTCCTTAATGCAGTAGCATGAAACATCTGCAAACTAGAGATGAGACTGTTCCAAAATCAGATTTGTGAAGAAACTCATTTACATGTTCATATTTTGTCTAATTCAACTACAGAACTTTCACATTAGTGAACTTTATAAACCTGTAAAAAATGAAGTTTTAGACTAGTAAAAGGAAATATTTTTAATTAACATACTAATGCTTATTAAGGGTATACCAAAGAATTTTTTGTTAATGTAAGAACAGTTGAGTAAAAGATTTCTTATGTATTACAGTGCTTATTAGAAGTTTTTCCAAATACAACACCTACTCACCTACTTGCATGCAGTATCTTGACAAAGTAGCATTTTAGCTCCTCTTAGATCACTTCATTGGTTTTTTTAGCAGGAAGTCCCAAGTCCCCCATTCCCACTTCCCCACGACTGATTTTTCTGACGTAAGGTAAAAGCTACCAGGAGGTGAGGGGTGTGGATTGAGGAGAGAAATGCAAATGTCAGACTACATAGAAACAGCAGACAATATTTTGAATAGGACTTTTGGACAGAATATGTTGGACACAATTTTTTACATGTCTACTATTCTGTAAATTATAAATATATGTTTTATTTTCCTAAATTTTCTTCTTTCTGGGTCAAAAACATGCATTTTTGGAGGAAAAGAAAAAAAAATCAGTATAGAATTTTCCAAAATGCTCAATTTGAAGGGCTATGCAAAACATTACACAGACTTAGCTTAAGTTACTGCTTGTTTCAGACACATTTTTACTTCTAAGTAAATTATTCAAGCAGAGGCCCAAACACTGAATCCAACCGATTTCAGAATTGCAGTAGTTGAAAGTATTAAAGAAGACATCTGAGACTAAAGTAAAAAAAAATCCAAAGGTAAATATTTTTTCAGGTCAGCATTAAAAATCGTTCACATAAATGTTTCATTGTCACGTTATAAGTCCTCCTTTTTCACCGGTAAAATACAGAAAGAAAGCAGACTTTTAAATGTATTTTGGCGTAAAACACGACAAGAAATTTGTACAACAAAGTTTGCCCAGCTTATGATAATGAAGAAGCAGGTCAGTTATCAGACTAGACACACGACCAGAAAGTCATTACCTACTTCAATTGTTGAGAACAGTTAGAAGTTTTAAACTCTATTACCATCTCAAGTGGGGAAACACTTGTTTTTCCAATGGATTACATTGTTTAGTATGAGACAAGTTATTTCACTAGCTAACAATACAAATCAATGTAAAATAAAAATAAGGCAGTACTACAATAAAGGGGTTCTAAAAAATCCAACCATGATGGAAAGGGGAGAAAGAGTTTAGTATTACACATTAATTCCACTTCTGATACTCTTAAGTGTGTATGAAAGTATTAGGGTAGTATTCCTTGGCAGGAAACATAATACATACTCCAAACTCACCTTGGAGCTTACCTGCCCTAACTCTCAAATTAAGTGTGTAAGTTCCACAAACACACCATAAATCCATCGTTTTCATCTAAACTGCCTTCCACCAATTCAGGCTAGAAATCAAGCTACTAAAGAACAGGGCATAGTAAGGTAAAGATCAAGGCTAAAGTCAAAGATGGAAGGCAGATGACCAAATGACAAAGAAGGACGGTAATTCTGCATTAAACAGTGTAATTGTCACGGCATTTTTCAGCTACAATCAAAACACATTAAGTGTTAGAAACAGGGGTACAACTTTCATAGCAGAACCTCCACATCAGCAAGAAGAGATTTGTCTTTTTCTCAGGTTCAAATCACATCCTATGCTTCTCTTCCCTTTTTTTATATTCGAGGGGTTTCTTCAAACTCTTCCACAAGATAGGGCTGTAAGTGTGTGATGTGCAGCTCTTGTCCAAACATGGCTGTTTGCTCTTATCAAAGGTGACAGCCTTAGTGACTCAAATGCTGGATTTCTATCTTCTTTTTTTTCCAGAAGTAGGCATTAAACTTTTGAATCAGACTTTAGCAGCAGGAAGGGATCGTATCAATACATCTGTTAGCACACTTTTGGTAGGGTTTGGGTAACCTCTGTAAAACTGCTATATTTTATAAATTGCATCATAAGCAGAATTATTTCTTCTAGTTTTTAAGCAAAACCCATAAAAATCTACTGTCACAAAAATCCAGATGACAAACCAGGCTTTCAGACTGCCTTTCAAATTATCTGATTAGCAAAATATTTTGTAGGCATATCTGTCTTTGTATCAGGACACAATCTGGGATATGGCAATCCACAGAAGTGCCAGTGCTTGCTGGCAACATGCCTGTTGAAGACAGTGACAGGCACAGCACTGTGATGATTGAGGGTCAGCATTCTTGTCTTTTGAATAAAGCACTCACTAATACCACAGCAAACTTAAATCTGGATGTTTTAAGGTAAGAAAAAGAAAGCTGGAATTGTTCTATGATGATGAAATACGAATATGTGCCAGAGATACTCAAGGGGAAGTTACGAGAGGGGAAGTGGGAAACTGGGATATGGCACGTGGAAACTTCACCACTGAAACTCCATGGTGTAAACTGCACTTTATATCCAATAATTAGGACATTGCAAACTGTCAGCCAACAGTTTGTTAAAATACCCTAAAAATAAGAGTATGGATTTTGAATATACATGCATTCTTCTGAAAATAAGGCTTGAAAACTCAATGTCAATTTTCTCTCCTGAAAGCTGGATTACCCTAACAGCTATTCATGCCAGTCTAGTAAGCACTTCCAGATTCCTTTGGTAATGCATTTTTACAATCACCTTTGTGTAGTTACATAATGATTTACTTTAAGTCACAGTGTTTGTGAAGAAAACAAAGAGCAGGAGTAAATGCCATTTCTAGGTAAAGCCTTCAAGAAAGAAATGGTGTGGTGTATCATAGGTAAAGATCCCACATCTACCACATGATATAGAAATTAACCACACACTTCATTAGACCATTTCCTCTTGTCCTATCACCTGTTACTTGGGAGAAAAGCCTGACAGGCACCTGACTATAACCTGCTTTCAGGCAGTGGTAGAGAGCCATCATAGCACATCCAGAAGTTCAACTCCCAGCTTAGGGCAGTATGAACTGCTTGCCTCCTCCACATAAGCAACCTGAAGCAACTGGAGTGAAAGTTTTTTGTGTAACTGCACAGCAGCAGGCACACAAATTCCCCACGCACCATGAGACCAGCTGTGTCAGGATGCCAGGAGCCTGAGCTGCACAGTTGCACTGCAGTTGTGTAGGATTTCAATCATAGATAAAGGTTTTATTTATTAGCACTGTAACAGTACAAAATATATCAACAAAATCCCACTATGTGTCATATAGCTTTTGTTTCCTACAGGCAACCTGATGAAGGATAGTAAACTATCTGGAAGAAGTAGAAAGAAGCAATTTTGAAGCCGCAGGCAGTGTCACTATTACGAGATGGCTCAGAAACACCACAGACTCCTTGATTCCTCATTCCAGTTCCATGATCCTTTTAAAGGCACTCAAATAAGAAGACAGCTCCATACATAGGTCAGCTTCACCAAAGTGAAGGAGAATGGCTGCGTGGAGGAAGAGCAGGGAGGCAGCTAAAAAGTAGTGGAGAAAAAAAAGCCCTATGCTACTTAGTTGCATGAACTCCTCATGTGCATTTAACATAAGTGACAGATGGACGGCGATCTTCATTTCCTTGTCACACGCTCACCACACAAGAACTCTTCCCAAAACCTCATGACTAGTCACTGAGCCATCTCAAATTTGCTATCAAACAGTTCTAACATATTTTAATACTTCATATGAAATTACCATTAAGGTTTTTGAAGGGGTAGACAGGAACAGAGGACATAGCAAGCATTTTCTAGCAAAAACAGGGAGAATTTATTCTAAAACTGTTGCTTTCCCAATATGTTGAAATTTTCCTATTCATCCCTTTCTCAAAACAGGTAATTCTATATAAACTCTCATGACGTACCCTGTTACCTTCACAGGTGTTTTGTATGACAAAACAGCTCTATATCAGTCTTGGCATCATACTTTGGCCAAAGAGAATTAAGTCTGATTAGGCATTAAACTGCAAAGAAAAAAAATTTTCACTCTCTTTAAGTTACTTAGAAATCAGAGAGGGCTGACTGAATTTGATGATCATTATGCTGCTTTTGGAGAATGACAAAAAAGTGACACACACCACCAAAAAATAGAGCTGTGTTAAAGCCAGCTATATTTAGCACTACATGAACAAAAGCCAGTACTGCTCTCCTCCATCATGACACTGACAGTACCAAACAGAATGCCTGACAGCTTTCCAGGGGGCTTGAGCAGCTACTGCTGATGCGCTGCAGAAAACAGACTGACACTGAAGCCTATTTGCACTATGTGCTTTCCCACCATCCAGTTTAAGACAGTCAAGCAAAAAGACATCAGTAACAACTGCGCTTCCAAGGTGCTACTTGAAAATAGATGCAGCTTGTATCTGAAGCTTGCTTTCCTGCTAAGCACTGGCTGGTTTTAAACAACAAAGTAATCCTAAAGATCCATTAGCGAATGCAGTGGTGAACCAGGTATTCAGTGGCAGCTGTATCCTCATTTTTGTCAGTCATAATGTTGTACAAACTAAGAAATCAGGACATAAATAATGGTCCCCATAAAAGAAATCAACAAATTAAAATCTGACAACTTGCTTTTGAAAAAAAAAATAGTTTTATAATGCAAATTTGCCAGCTAAACATGAAAGTTTATCTATTTATACACAAGATGCAAAAACAACTTTTAAAAATAATCAAAAAAGGCAAAGTTGTTTTCTTGTTCAAAACAATCTTACTAGAACATTCTCAAACATGCATTTCACTGATAGCTATAACTATTTATATTAGAAGTGACAAATCACATATTTTTTCCCATACCCTGTTGTACATGCCATACAACAACTGAAATACTTGTCTGTGTATGGTACCTCCAAGATAACAGACATATCTTCATCTTTCTAGCAGCTAGCTGAATTCACTGAGGAGATTTTTTAGTTGGTTGGTTGTAAATAGCTTATGCTCAGCACCAAGTAATACTGACTGCCACTCAGATAGACTGCACCTACAAGCTTCATCTGTGTTGTAATTACTACAGCAAAACCATCCACTATACCTCCAATTGCTCCACAATTATATAACATTAAAAGATCAAAACTTTTAACTAAAGGAGATTATGCATGGTAGTCATACTGCACTGCTTGTAGAGGAAATGATTAAAGTATTGAAATATTGATAAAGCTTAACAGTTTCCTGAAAACAACAGTTTTCTGTAAAAGTGGATGTTGAAAAGGCCTTCTTAAACTCTCACCTACTCATAGAATAAAAATGCAAGCTTATACACTCAAGTAAAAAAAATATTATAGTTGGGTATTTATCTTCCTTTTTGAAGCATTCGTCTCTAGAATTCACCAATAAAGCTTTTAAGGCTATATTAACAATGATGAATCTCATACTCTATTGTCCCACATAAACCTGACAAAAACAGTGAAAGATAAAAGATATAACCTACATCTGTAAAGCATAACACTTGAAGAGTAAAGAACACATATCACAGAGCTCTGACACATAAATAAAGCAAAGAAAAAAACTGATAATAGAAAATAATTCCTAAAGAACACCAAAGATAAAGGGTATGAAATGCTGAAATTAACTCGTGATGTACTTCTCTATGAATGTGAGTATCATGTACCTTGTATATCATTTAGATACATAATAAGAGACTAATTCACAAGTGCTTCCATGGAATTCTATTTCTACTGCTCCCATGACACAAGGCAAATTCAGCACAGATTGGGAACCAATGCACAAGTTTGTGCAAGGCCTCTTGTAACCACATCAAGAGCTAAAATCAAGCCCATCCATACCAGAGCACTGCTTGCAATGAATCGTCACACCAGTTCTTGCAAAGTCATGCTGCCCTCAATAAAGCTCAGCAGAGAAAGTATACACCACAATTAAATGGGACATTTCAAAAATCTTACCATGGAGCTCGTTGTCAGGTGGAGTACTTCCCTATTACAATTTTACATTTTAGTTACAGACAAACAGAAATACAATACTTACCACTTGTAGTTTTTACAAAGCAACTTCTATTAATGGCTGAGGTACTGTAATCCACAAGGAAAACAGTGGATTAAAAGTAAAATAAACTTACTTTTAATTGAAAGAAAATATATTTATAAAGCCTCATTACCTCTCAAGAACAGAACTGCTTTATGATTTTTTTTTTGGCCTGATGAAGTAAAAAAAATTGCATTAAAACAAACTCAAGTTTTTCCTAAACGAAAGAAATTGCCAAGTATCACCTTCTTAGGACGAAAGAAACAGGCTCCAATTCTTTTACTGCCCCAAACATGATGGCCTTACATGTCTTATGTCCCAGGATTTATAATTTGCTATTTGACACAAACATACATGAAATCAGATAGTCCCCAGATTTCCAAGATTTCCTGAAATTACAAGTTAGGGACCAAGTGCCTTTCTCCCTTTTGTCTTTAACAGAATGGATGGCATGCTTAGCTGTTTGGGTTCCTCTGATTTCTCTGAGGACGGCAGATGACCCTCACACAAAAGAAGGAACTGAATCAGCCTTCTATCTCCCCTGTAAAGCCATTGTTTCTTAAGAATATGGTCAGTTTAGAAGAGGAAACAGCTACTATTTTTAGCAGTTTTGCAAAACTGCACTGATTCATACTCAGACAAATTGATTAATTGCTCCAGGATTCTTCTGTGAATTCATCTACATGGCACAGGATGGGGGAAAAGCCTAAGAAAAAGCACTCCACACTAGTCTGGTCATTCACTGAACACTTATCATATCCAAAAAGTGTACAGTAGTGATTACTTGAGCTGGCAGCCAGGCTAAACTCAAAGAGTTGTCAGCCAGGGAACCCCTGAGGCATTCCCATTTTCAGGAAGGTTCCTTCAAAAAGGGAAGGGAGGGATGGCATACTACTAAGTGGAGTACTTCACAGTGGTTTAGACTTAATCTAGATTTTCTAGGAAAACCTCAAGGAAATTTATACTGTGACATTGCTTCTGATGGATTGTATACACTTCTTTGAACACCAGAATGTGGCAACACTGCAGTTCTACAGTACGTTTCTGAAGAACTTGCCGTTTTCTTCCCTATAAATACACATACTACTTCTCTAAAGGGATTTCTCTAAGAAAATACTATGGAATAAACTATAACCTTCAAATTACGTTTTTTTTAGTTAAAGAAAAAACAAGCAAACAAAACAAACAAACAGAAAAACCCCACCCTAGAAGTGGTACAGTGGTTGCAACAGTTCTGTTTTCTTGTAGCAATCTGATCCTTCTTCACAAGTGATGAATCTGCTGTGCTTCTCATGCACTAAAGCTTCTTTCAGGTGTATTGTGAGGACAAAAGTTGGTAAGAGACTCATTACATATCATCAAGTAACAAGATTCACCTGCCTAGTTCTACCACTCAAATCTGAAACAAGACGAACACTTGTAGACTGTCTAGCAAGTAATGGAAATCATACATGGAAGTCTTGCAGGAAGCTCCAAGACTTTCATTCCTGTAGAAATCCAGATGGACTGGCTTAGTTTTAGACTTGAAGCTCCCTTTTGATTCCCACCCTTTACCACCACAAAGAGCTTACAGATCTACATCCAGAAAAGTGAAAACAAGATTCATGGCCAGTATAATGTGCAGCTTTCACTGAAGTAGATGTAAGCTGTTTTCAGCCAAAATTCCAGCAGCAGCTCCAGCTGAAATAATTTACTTCAATACTAATTCTAGTGCATATAAAATAATATAAAAATAGTACTGTTAAAAAGACCCAAACCAACAAGACAAACCCTTACCTATAACCTCTCTGAGGTAACACATGATGTAACTTAGGAACAACGCTACTTCATTGAATCATAAATTAATGCCTCTTCTAGATGCACAACACTGCTTCTATTCTTAAGTTAAATACTCAAAAGATTGAAAATAAGAAGGCAAAGCAAACATGTGGCTTCAATATTTTGACAGTTACTTGGGGAAAAAAAATCCAACATAACAATACTACAGCTTAGAGGGTATGGAATAGGGGGATTGAAAAACAGAACAGAACCCACGAATGTTTGCATGTACAAATGAAGAAGCTCAAAATGAAACTCTAAGAAAAAAGTATTAGTGACTTCCCATTTCCCCCACGTGCAGAACACATGTAATACTGTCCAGGGATTCTCTTGTTTTTAAAAAAATTCTCCAGAATTAGGTGTTGTACATAAACATGGCAGAGACACCCCAGCCAATTCAGAATAACACCAGCTCCAGAGAATGCTAACATGTTATTCTTAGCACACTATTATTTTTGTTGTATATTTACCTTTATAGTTTTTTCCTCCTTAAGATCATCTAAGCCACCTGTCACTACAAAATGATCACATTCACATGATATGACAATATACCCAACACCAGAAGGCAGTATTTTCAGAACAGAAGAATATAATTTTGGAAATCAATGTGCTAGTTACCAGTCAGTATGGAACGGAAGTATGTATAAAAGCCTTGAACTTTGGAAATCCATTCAGAAAAATGTCAGTTATTTCTATCAACCAATTCTGCCCGTTTATTATTATTATTATTATTATTATTATTATTATTATTATTTTACAGATTTAAACAAACGTGCACATGGTTCCAGACAAACGAAAAACACTTGGGAAAAAACCAGTTACAAAAAATTATGCAGATTGTTCTTCATTAATCATACAGCTACAGAGGGGAAACTGTATCTCAGGGGCACAGCTGAAGTGTGATTTTTGGAATAATGTGAGGGGGAAGAAAGACAAAGAAAGACATAGCTGTTGCATAGGTGCTTATGGTTTTTTCTACACTTTTAACACTCCTGATTAAATTATCCAATCTTACAGAAATAAGTGAATGCTTATCTACTAGTAATTACATTCTGACAGAACAAAAATATAAGGTACTTTGTACTCTTCTGTAAGCAAATTGTAGCAGGATTAGGGCACATTTTTTCTCCTATTGACTGAAATACCAGGCAAACCACAGAGCCTTCACTGCCCCATTCCATATGCATGCGTACAAATAATGTCAGAAGAGACAGGATGCAATTGAGTAAACTCTATTGATTCTGAAAGACTATGCATTTCCTCCATTATAATTAACTTCTGTGCAAACACAGACAAACTCCATGCTTTAAAGATATAACTATGCAAAACTGCTTAAAGCTTTGTGCTAGAAGAAAATCTGGCCAAATCATGCAGACCAAGAAAGGCAAGGTGGCCTCAGCTCTAGGTCCCCACATCCAATCATAGTGAGGTCAAGCATATATCCCCACCATGCACACAAAACACAGGTATAATTGTACACATGACCAGCCATGGGGCAAGGAGGGAGGTAGAGGGGGAGGGTGTCATAATTTAAAAGCAGCACATTCCTAGTGTCAGTTCTTGAACTCAATTTCCTTGTTCAAACAAGGTCAAAATTTTGTCTAGGATTTCTATCTGAATAGTAACTTCCCTAAATATCAGGGAAAACATTCAGAAACTAACCATAAAATCTCATATGCCTACCAGCTATTTTTTCTTACAGTTATACTTGAACAGGGAGATTTTAAATTCCATGAAAACATACCATGATTTTAGGGTACACCTGTACTTATGGCTAAGTTGAAACAGCAGAATACACTCAGAGCTAATGCTCTGCAGAGCAATTAAACCAGTCTTCTCTACTGTGACAGACTTTGAGAGTCCATAGATTCCAGTGGAATAGGTTCATCTTACCAAATGGTGGAAAAGCTCTTTGCTTTGTTACAGACTAGGTTTATGTTGTATCAACCCACTAAATAAACTGACCCCATGACTGTCGTGGGGAGAGAAGAGCACCAGGAGAGCAGAACTAGTCTTTTCAGCATTGAAATAACATCCTCAAAAATTGTTAGCGTTACCTTAGATAATGTTCTCACCTGTTCTCTAGTTAGATAATACAAACTGAAAGAATTCCCAATTTACCCTGCTCAAGTATTTTTTTTCTTCAAGAACTCCTTCAGCCCATATTTACGTTAATTATCTCTCTCTACATCTTTTTGAAACTCACTCCAATTCTATGACGTCCTTCTGTAGGTCAAATATTACAGCATTATTTGAAAAAAGCATGTTTCTTGCTGTAGTCTTTATCCTTTCCCCTCAGTCCTCCTGTAATCCTGCTTGTTTTCTGCTCAGAATGGAGAAAACATAGCAATGATTAATGACACCATTATAATGGAAGATCTCAAGAGTGCACCCAAACATGCACCCCTATAAATGACCTAACAGGATTATAGTGGAAAAACAAACAGTAACCCTGTTTCTGTAATGAACTGTTTGAATGTGAAATCTGAACATAGAGTCAAAAGACCTGGTGGGAGGAAAAACAAATCAAACCCATTAATAAACACGAAAAAGAAGCTCCCAACTCTAAACTACTACTATGTCATTAGACAGACACTCATTAAAGAAATACATGTATTACATATAGGCCAGTTGTGTCTGACATGCCAAAATGAAAACCAACCAAACAAAACACATTGAACAAATAACCAACCAAACAAAACGAACGAACAAAACCCCCCTAGTCTAACCTCCTTATCTAAAACAGAAAAGATACACAATTCCTAAAGCCATAAAGGAAGACACTGGGACCAAATAAAAATTGTATTAAGTACATAAACAGACTTCATTTTTTTAAGTGTCAAATATCAAAATTAATAGGTATTAGAATCAGGAGGGGAGTTGATTTCTACAGTTTATCAAAAATATTATTCTTTTCTATATTAATATCCAAACTAATAGCTAGGCAGTCAGAGAGAAGAAAAGAGCACACATATCATTATACCAGAAAGCAAAAAATCCTCAGTCCACAAGGAATTAAAGATACTCAAAAGGCACAGTATTGTCACTAGACTGTCTTCCCTATTCTTCTAACAGACCACATCTATTGCAATTAAACAGCATTAAAAACTAAGCGTCACGTTAGTCAGTGCATATGAAATATTTTGTTTAAGAAATGCCAGTAGAGGACCCTTTTCCCAAAAACAGACTTGAGCATCTAAATAAGCCAAGGAATGTTATGATCAGAAAGCAGAAAGCAGGTACAGGTTAAGAAAAGTTATTTGCACACTGCATATGCATGGGGGGGGGAGGAGAAAGAGAGGTACATTTATGGACTTATTGTACAATACATACCACCTTAATGGAGAATTTCCTGCAACACCAAAGCCCTTTTTTATATGAGACGGGCGTTAATTGCTGAGCTCTTGTTTTAATAATAATTTTTTAAAGAGTGAAAATTTTTCTTTCAGGTAATACTCCTGTTACATAATTTGAATGCTCTTCTTATAATTAAGAATAAAGCTCCGTAAATTTTAATTGGTAAAAATCTTCTAACTATTTAATAAGTCAGGTTTTTTACTTCAGGGATTTTTACTTTACCTTATTTTTTTTATATTTATGAAAATTACCTAGACATTGTCCTTACATTTAAATTATACTAAGCTATGCAATTGGTTGATGTAAAACATACTTTATGCATTTAGTGAACAATGCAACAGGGGATAAAAAAAAAAGCAACACTGACACTTCAGCGTGAGGATACATAAAAATTATTCAATATGAAGCAGAAGTCACTTACCTTCCAGTCTCATGAATTACTAAAATAACACTGGGTAACAGAATGTACGGAGTGATGCTTATGATCTTTAGTGAGGGCTGAATCATCTTCATCTGTGAGCAGCCCCTGTATGCATACTGACATCATCAGCGAAGACTTCGAGGCAAAGGATACTATGGTAACCATGCACTGTGCTGAGAGAGAAGCCTTTAATTGCTTTAACAACTTCCTGAGGCTCATGCTACTTGGCTTCCATTTGCTCAGAAAGAAATGAAGGTTGTCACAGAGGCAGTGAGTGTGCTACTGTGCAGAAAAAAACCCCTGCACTGAATCCTGATTCTATTAATTGTGCTGCGACTTGTTAAATGACAAGTGTCATAGCTTGAACCTATTACTGAAATCTGACATCTGCAAAATCTGTCAGGAGTCACAGGTCAAGAAGCAATACTGACAGGTAGCAATTTTATAAGCATTTCTGTTTTATCTATTTGCATGCATTGATGCCATCACATTGAGACATTATCTTCTTCAAGTTACAGCAGAGTTTTAAGTGTAGAATGTTCTTCTGCACCAGAGGGTAAAGCAGTGTTCACAACAAAACCCGAAGTCCAGCTAATACTAAAGCTCAGGTATAATATAAACCGAAATGCTGTGAAACAAGATGTTTATCCTGGTATCATGTCTCTTTCAACTTCAATGACTATTAGCCAGTAGATCACTTAAGAAGGACAAAACTCTGGGAAATATTACCAGCAGGGACATGATACGGCCCAAAGATAGTCGAAAAAGATAATTTTGTCTGTTTTTCAGAAAACTGGACTACTGTCTCTTTATCTTGCATACAAATACCACGTGACTAACAATCCAATCAGAATCACAGTTAGTTGGGACTCCCCCAGCTTGGAGTATCTAGAAGGGCTGCTGTCAACAGATTGATTAAACAATCTCATTGTTTCAATTCTAACATTAATCAGACCCTTGTGAAGAAATTATGCTTTCCACAGTTAGGTTGAAAGTTCTGATCATCAAATGCTTAGGTCAAGAACACTACTGAGCTAACCACTTTCACAACTAGACATCATCTGGTCTTGCAGACCAAATTTTGCACTCTTATTTTAAAAAAGCACATTTCATGGCCCCCTTTTCAAGCTCAAGTGCAAATTCTCTCAAGTGCTTCACACACATACTGCTTTTCATGGGAAATTTTCTGCACACACACATGGTTTCAAAACCATTGATCTAAGGACCAAAGTGTATTGCCCTCCACCCCAGTATCTTTATGTATATAACGCTACATATACTTCAGGGAAAAGATAGAGAGAGAACAGAAGTAAAAAACAGTTGGAGACTTGCCTTTACCACAAAGTTACAACTCAGTTAGTTCTTGCTAAATACAGCAATGCAGAAAGCCACAACAAGAAGCTTTTTTTGTTGATCCTCTGTTGAGATCAGAATTATGTCTCCAATGGACACTACTAGCACTCACCCATGCACAAACAGAGAGAAAAACAGCTGCTGAAAACTGTAGCTCAACCAAAGAAGACTGTATCCCCCTCTGTTCCCTCCAACTCCACCTTTAGAGACTGATGCTACAAGCAAGGTAGCTCCTGTTAGGAAGCCCAAAAGTCAGAAGAGTCACAGCAGTATGAACAGTGAAACAACTTCTACATCCAAGGTAAGATAGATGTAAAGGTGCTTACCACCTCAAATTATTTTCCAAGTTAATAGCTTAAAACAAAGGAAAAATAAGGAAAAAAACCACATCAGCCTGAAGCCGAATATAAAAGCTTGTTCTAAAATCGAAGCACTAAACTTCTGAGTTGAAAATATACAAAGAACGAAAATGAAAACACACACAATCTTAAATTGCTAGATGACACATTAAGCCTTGCAAGTGACATTCATCCAAAACACCTTTCCCACATTCTCCTTCCTGTTTCAGGGAGGGGAAGATCAGACAGTACCTGCAGATCTAGTAAATTACATTCACCTTCTCAGAGGATGTAATAATAAATAAGTCAAATAAATCCAGCACCTCAGTTGTTTTGATTTAGCTAAATGACTCAGTTTTTTCCAACTAGAATCTCAGGTAGAAGTATTTCTCTAGGCCAACTCCACAACTTCCTATTCACCTCTAGTTAACTCACTTTACTGCTTTAAAAACTAAATAAAAGAAAAGGCTTCACTGTCCAGTCCTTGAACAATAACTTAATTTAGTATGGAATGCTAATTAATACTGTCAGGGTTTGTATATTCAACATCCCTCTTGCAATTGCTACAGAAAAACAACCAATTTAGGCTAGATATCAAGCAGGGAGACGGGTATTGGAGGCCAATTAAACATAACAAATGACAGTTTTTCATTCTTCTTAGTATTTCTTTGAGCTGAATAAAGTCTGGTTTCAAGAGAGCAAAAAAAAAAACCACAACAAACACAATAAGCAGTCTTTATTTTTGTATGTTTGTAAGCGGGCACAAGCTTAGGATGCCAGCATTGGAAATAACGATGCAATGGCATGTGGAAGAACCATCTTGACATCATTTTTGAGGTCACATGTAATGGTTTTCTTTTATGCCTAAACTTCTAGGACCATTATACTAACACTTCACAATCATTCAAGATTATCAGTTCTACAGCAATAGAAAGAATCAAAGAGTAGCTCAAGCAATCACAACAGCATATTCTGAAGTCCTGCTTTTATTAAGAGAGATTTCAATCTATTTTCCTGGCACTCTTCCTCTACCCAAGAAGGTAATCTGAGGGCTGAAGCATCTCTCCTCTGAAGCCAGTCTGAGAGAGTTCAGTATGAGCTCTTCAGTCTAGAGCAGGGAAGGCTACACAGAGACCTTACAGCACTGTACCTAAAAGGGGTTTACAAAAAAGTTGGAAAGGGATTTTTTAGAAGGACATGTACTGTTAGTACAAAGGAAAATGACTTTGAACTAAAACAGAGTATGTTTAGATAACATATAATAATGTTTAGGTAAGATATGTGGGTGGTGAGGCATGGGCACAGGGTGTCCAGAGATGATGTGGATGCCCAATCCCTGGAAGTGTTCCAGGCCAGGTTGGATGACGCTCTGAGCAATTTGGCCTGATAGCATGTGTCCCTGTCCATTGCACAGGAATTCAAACAAAGTGATCCTTAAGGTCCTTCCAACCCAAACCATCAAACAATACTGTGAGTTTCTATACAATCTCCCCTCCATACTGAAATCTGGGCATATGTCCTTTAAAGCAGTAACTGTCTACCCACTAAACAGGCAGGTATAGAACAAGTTGTAAGAGGTACCAGCTTACACAGCAATCAACATCTACCTCATGGTTAAAATATTGCTGAAAATAATAATAATAAAATAATTAGATTATTATTTGTCAAAACAGGAAATACTAAATTGGTATTACACATAAAAACCCATACTATTAGTATGATGAAACGTAAGGGATAACAAATACCAAGTTAAATTAGAAAATATTTAAAATTAGGAGATCCATTGTATTTTATACATGGATTTCCATATATACATATATATATGGAAATATATGTACACCTGTAACTAAATGAGAGAGCTTTCTCTAATTTTCTACAGTGACATGTTGCCAGAACAGAGCTACTGTTTTTATCACAATCAACATCAGTGGCAAAAAGGAGGCAAAGTACTCTCCAGCAGCAACTCCTTACTCTATAGCATTGGTTCCTGAATGTGGTCATATCATGGAGCAAACATACACATATAAATAATAGAGAACTGTGTATTAGAAAGATATAGAAATATACAGAAATTGTATACAACGAAGTATTTTAATTACTTCATGTGGTTCTACTATCAAGTCTCTGCAAATCTGGCTCTTACTTAGCACCAGTTCTACTTCAAACATTTGGACTGGGCAGTCCTAGAAGGTTTTCACAGAAATAGCATTAATAGCAGAATGCTACCACAAGTTCCTTTTAATAGATATTGTTTATCCCTGCACATATCTTCACAATAAACATGTTTTCTGATACTGCAATGCTGGAGGACGGGACTGCTGTGCACAAAATTCTGGAACCACCACCACCACCATCAATCTCTTCAAGGAAAGGCAGGGAATAGGGAGCAAAGTAGCAGCACAACTGGTCTGACTAGCTTCATAATCAGCTTGTGGGAAGATAAACTCTTCTGAAGTAATGTTCAACTGATATTAATGAAGTTTTTAAGCAATTTTGTAGGTATTTGAGGAAAACTCTCTCAGTCAAGGCTTGAGGCTCTGGCCAAACCCTAGCCCTGGCTGACTGGGGATTATACCATCATACCCAGGTATTTCTGCACTAAAAGTGCAATCAAGTCACTTTGACTTGCTGATTTGATCTGACAAAAGCTGGACCCCCTTTCAAGGTAAACTTGGAAATCTTGCCCAGGAAAGGCTCTCCAAGTCTTCACTGTGAAATGGGACTCCCCAGCAATTGCAGACTATGGGTGATGGTAAAGGTTTTAGACAATTTTGTTTCTCAAGGGTCTATCTGTTCAATCACTGTGTCCATTCATAGGAAGGAGACATGTGCAGTTACGAGTTATTGGGTGTTTTCATTTATCCCCTTATTCACAGGAAAGATACTGCTCTTGTGTGAAATGAAGCTTGTTTGATTCGGGCGGTGGGCCAAACGTTCTAACGTTAGAAGTGTTTTGTTTCAATTCTTGTCTGCATGAAACAAAAAAGAGGGAATTGTGGGAAGAGATGGGATGGAGTTGGGGTGCAGACTGTGGGACATGGCAGCAACCTTGGTGGGAGGAGGTGCCACGTGGCTGAGCCCTGAACAGGGTGTGATCACCCCACAGCAGAACATTTAGCAGGCGTGTTGCTGATGTGGCAACACGGGATAGGTCACATAGTGAGAACTACCACATAAGGAAGTACTGTGCCTTGAAAAGTGAATAAAACCAGCTCGTTTCTTGGAATAAAGGATTCAGATTCCTGCCGGTCTGGGTCTGTGTCTCAGTGGCTACAAAGTAGCATTATTTCTGCCTTCCAGCAGCTCCTCTCTAGCCTCTACACAGAAATATAAAAGGTCAATTTTGATCAAGGAACTCTTAATATTTAATTAGAACAAGTGAATGCCTTGCAGAACAACTGGTAGGCAAGCTGAGCAAGGCAAGACACATTTACTAATTTAGCTCAGCTGAGACAGACTTCACAGAGAAGTGAGCAACTTAGACTCCTGGTCATTTTTTGATTCTGGATAGTGAAGTGCAAGTTATGGTAGTGATCTCTGCAATCAAGAGCAATATATAAAGCTGTAGTATTTTCTCAAATAAGGTTTCACATATAAACAAGAAAGTTAAGATATAAAAAATAGAACCAATGCCATTACATCATGTTTTTGTAACTGATTTCTTTGCCTTACACATAATAAACCTATATAGGTATAAAGAATGAAAATGTATAAATTCTTGACAGAGTAAAAAGCATACAGAAAATCACTTTCGATAGGGATTTATTATTTTAATAGTGTTTGTTTTGTCAGTGTGCAGAAAAAAAAAGTAAACAGAAGCAGAGAAGATATTTTCTTTATAGTATATTGGAAAGAAAGAGCTAGATGCTAAGAGAAGCAGGACTTCAACTGACCTTCAAACAAATCACCTTTGTGCTTATCTGCACGTAAATCTATTAAAAGATCCATCTACTGTATTAGCTTTCTTAAATACAGCAACACAACCCAAACACAGTTATAATCCTTGGCTGAAATATCAAAATTTCATTAAAAGCATATTTTTGCTTATATATCAACACTAACCTGACACAGAAAGCAATGCTTCAAGGCAGACAGCTGACTGCAGCTGCTCTCTCTCACTAGAAAAAAGCTAACCCAGAGCAGGACCTGAAACTATCAACAGCAGCAATGACCACCACTTAAATAAACCAACTCCATTGAATTACTGCATAGAATACCTTATATTCATGCAGAGGCATATAAGGAACCTTACTTGAACCGATCTCTTGGTCTCCTTATATGCTAGAAAATTAGAGGAAATGTCATACTAAATGTCATGACATTATCACATCCCAGGGGAAGTCCAGAGCAAGGAAGACATACTCTTGATCATGTCAGGGAATACTTAAGCCAGCTGGATATACGTAAGTGCACGGATCCTGATGGAATGCACCCATGAGCACTACTCTTCAGAACCTCTGATCAATCATAGCAACTGGGAAAGGTGGTCAAGAACTGAGGGAATTATCTGCGAGCATGAATAGGAGCCCAGTGAGGTTGTGGAGATTTTGGATCTAGCTTTGGAGATTTTCAAAATCCATCTGGACATGGTCCTGGGCTACCTACTTTAGGTGGTCCTGCTTGAGCAAGGTGGGTGTATACAGTAAACTCCAGAGGTCCCTGCCAACCTTGACTGTTCTGTGATTCTGTAAAGAAAATTAATAGTTATTTTACCTGTCACTAGGTATTTTGAACTGGAAGAGATGTATGTGCAAACATAAAGAGAAAACGTTAACTAGCTCTGTGTAACTCGTCCATTGGCCTATACACACACAAGCGTCCCCAGAATATTTGTATTATCTTAAACATCAGGTTTTGATTTTTCATTGATAGCTTTATTTGGTTTACATGCCCAAGTACTAGCAGTGAGGTGCCTGCATGATGGCTTCTGTGAGGAGAGAATGCGTCAAAAACACGTGGTACCACATGACCAGAGCAGGGGACTGAGCCCCTCAGCCAGGAGGGTGGGACCTCTGGAGAAGTACACTTATGAAATGTGAAAATGGTGCACAGCAGAGCGTGAAAACCACAACACTGCACACCAGGGACACTGATGGGAGGAGGAGGAGGAGGTGCTTCAAGCAGCAGGGCCTGCAGCCCCTGAGAAGCCCCACGTTGAAGCAGATAACAACTTTGCAACCCATGAAAGATCCCAGGGCAAAGCAGCTGAAGATGCCCTGAAGGAAGCTGCAGCCCACTGGGAGCCCATTCTACTGTATTTTCAACTGGCAATAAATTAAATTAATTTTCCTCAAGTCAATCTATTTGCTCATGATGGTAACTGAGTGATCTCCCAGTCATTACCTTGAGCTGTTCCATCTCTACTTTCTAAGCTCACCCTGTTGAGGGAGAGTGAGAGTGGGGATCTGGTGAGGCCAGCCAAGGCCAACGCACACCATAAAGATTTTAAAATAAACAGGCCATACTCATTAAGTGATTGACACAACTATTCAGACTCTGACTTCACCGAAGTAGTAATGTAGCCATGAAACAAGGCAAGTCACTTTTAGATGTGACTATGCCAATCTAGCCTGAACTGAAATTTTAACTTGCAGCGCAAAGCATGGTCAGCAAGTGATAATTGCTGCCCTTGACAATTACTATCCATTCATTAAAAAGCAAACACAAAAAAAGCAACACCCACAACTTCAAACAGAAGTAATAACCAGATATAATGCTTGAAAAAGACCTTACCTCAAAAGGCACCTGGTCTAAGTATCAGTTCATTACTAATAAGTGAATATACACTGTCATAATTGAAAAGAGATTCTATATTCAGATAATGTATACACACATACAGTAACTCAGAAACTCTTCCTAAGCAAACTACTGCATGCTGTATGTAGGTCAAGTTATCTTGACAGCAATGAAAAGACGAAGTAAGACAGATCTTCATTATTTCAACATCATCCAAAGAAAAGATATAGTGCTTAATGATAACCACAATAACTATAAGAAGAGTGAGCCCTGTTGTGAACATACAGGTACTTAGCACTGACCAACAGAATGACTACCACATACTATTAGAAAACATATTCCATTCTTTGGGAATATTTGCTCCTGAAAAAAATCTAGTAACATAAATTCAAAAGTTCAGATGCAGTTTTCAACAGTGGCCTTCTGAATTCAATGAAACAATAACTCCATACTCATTTCCCCCACTCATTTCTCCTGAAAAAAAAAATACCACATGACAGAAGTAAATAAAATTTGGAGGAAGCAACAAAACTAATGAACTATTAAAAAATAGAAATACAAAAGCCCAAAACCTACAGAAAACCTGACCAATTCATAAAAGCCAAAACCAGGTAAAAACCTATTTTTAATGCATATTTTGAAGACATAACTAAGGAAGCTGAGAGTTACTTTTAAAATTGCCAAACAATGAAACATAGAAATAAAATAAAATGGAGGAAAACCAAAAGATTATCCTCCAATAGTATTATTTTTAATAAGCAACTATTATAAATGTGACAGAAAAAATAGAAGGAATCAAGAAGACTCCAAGCACCAAAAGTAACAGCTCTAACATTCTAATACTTGTGGGGAGAATTGTCAAAATAGCACTCCTTCCCCTCACAGACATAAAAAGTTTTGACAAGACAAGGTCGGGTGATAGATCCAGTTATCTGAAATAAAAGCAATAAAGAATAAAGTTATCTTTCCTTTGCTTTCCTCCCTCCCCCAGCTTCTTTGCTATTGTAGAGAAGAAATGCACAAATTTCAAGCTGGAGACTGCCTGACTAGAGCAAGGAAGAGAGAAATTAATGGGAACAACTTTGAGAAAAATATAGTCTACATTGAAAGTCAGTTGGTTTAAGAAGTAAAAAAAATGATACTGGTTAAACAGACAGAACAAGAATAACAGAGTAAAAGGCCAAGAAAGAGCCAACAGGGAAGATGGGGATCTAGA
The DNA here is from genome assembly GCA_034509425.1 of Eopsaltria australis. NCBI lineage: Eukaryota > Metazoa > Chordata > Aves > Passeriformes > Petroicidae > Eopsaltria > Eopsaltria australis. The sequence continues at coordinate 558,472 of JAVTVJ010010916.1, read as the reverse complement.
GCAATGGGGACAGTAAATAACAGTGACAAACGTGGCTTAAACCCAAGGCTATCCCTTTTACTGGCTCACATATTTGTCAAGATTACCAACAAACCTTAGTAACTACAGATGGTATCTTATACCTAAAACTGCCACCATACCAAGAAAACATGAACCCTGAAAAACTTTCATAGTCTATTTCAGTGAACACAAATCCTTCAAAAAGCACTCACACCTAACAATATTACCATTTACAGTCTATTTTGTAAGTGCATTTTGTACAAACATCCACTAACTGAACAGTTGGAACAGAATCTCAATAGAAGAGTTTGGAGTATAGAGAAGAGTAAGTAAGTATTGAGAACTATTTGTAGCAGCAAGATCTTCAAATTACCTGAAGAAGACAAGAAACCGCACTTATGCAAACAAATATGGCTGGGTTTGACATTAATTAAATCACTAATCCTTTCTGCTTGCAAGTTAAGGCCCTAGTTGTTACGTCTTCCAAAACCAGTCAATCAAAGGAAGATGCTTAGCCAAAGTCAGCGGCTCTCGATTCACTGTTAAGCTCTAACAGTAAATACTACAGAACACTGGAAGTTCACAGAGAGGTACCATCCTCATGCAATCACTCCTCTCTCTGGGGCTGTGATATGGCCAGAAAAGCCGGGGTGCAGATTTTCAAAGTCATCTAGGTAACAATATTGGCTTGAGAGCACTTTGTTACTATTGCTACACTAAGTTCAGGTTTTATTCCACTTCATCTAAGAGCTCTAAGACCAGTGCTGCTCACACTGGTAATGTATTTTTTTCCAAGTTCCATTTTATGCAATTTAAGTATCAGAGATAGCAATAAAGGAAGTACTTCAATGAAAATTGACTTCCCTGAACAGAAGACATATACCGTTCCATGCCTGTTAGATGCATTTCCTACCTAGTCAGAGTTCTGGCTGTAGAGCAAAATCAAATCAAGAAGTGTTAGGGGGACAGGAAAACATGTGACAAAGACAACAGCAGAACTAGCTAGTGAGGCAACTATTCTGAAATACGAAAAAAGTAGCAAAGAAAAACCTAAATCTTTAAGTAGAATATGAAGATTTAACTACTGTAGTAAAATACACTTTAAACAACTTAGAGAATGACTGACACAGTCCTCATGGGACATGCTTCATTTAAAGCACTGATATTCATTTAAATCCTATGTCAACTTACACGAAGTTCACACAATCTGGATGACATACCTGCTCATAACATGCCACCAGATCTCCGAACTACAGTGCACTCTACTTCTACAATTAAAAGCTCATCTTGAAGTGTTGTTCAGCTCACAAGTTCTACATCGACAGCAGTACAAAGAAATGGTCCTTTAAAGGAAGAGGTTATAACCAAAGATTAGTTGTAAAGATTAGCTACAATTTATTTGTATTGAGACACTTAAGGGAAAGTAACAAAAAAAAAGTTAATGTTTGTCATCTTCCTGAAGCTCAAGGTTGCAGAAGAGAATAAAACATTCAAATAATGAATCCCCTGACAATACTAGCATACTTAATTGTGTAAAAAGTGAAAGAACTGCTGCTGGAAGCTAATTATTTACTCCTAAGTAGCAAGAACAGGGTACGGATAAACCTTAGTAAATGCCACTTGGGGAAGACCTAAGAAGCAAACATTTCCTCAGATCAAAGATCCTCTCCCGTGATCAAGCAGCGATGTGAGACTAAGCAAAGACACTTGAGAGAAACTATGCCAGATCAAAGCATGTTTTCCAAAACAAATTGCTTCATGCTTAATATTAATTTCTGATCCAGCAGCTACTGCAAGAAATAGTCACAAGTAGTCAACTGAACATACAACTTCTCGCTACATTAGCTAACTATGAAATACATTTTCCAACAGGCAAAAAGATGGTAAAGAAACACAACAGTATCAAAACTAATAATTACTAGAGTGCACACACAAGACCCACAAGGCTATTGCAAAAGTAGAAGTATATCCAACAATTTGGTAAGACTTTTGTAGGTGGCCAAGAAAACATTACCAGTTCTCTAACACATTGCTAGCTCTGATATTTATCAAAAAATAAAATAAAGAGATTAAGTATGCAATTTTGTTTCCAGTCTGATTAGATTCAAAAGCCAGCTAAGGCAAGTGGAAGGACTGAATTGATCACCAATTCACTTCACATGCCCACAATTTCCACTGATATGTATCATGACAGAAGCTAAAGTACACAAATCAATCTAGTAATATAGATAATGTAGGATTGAATTATCTACTTGCATCATCCTCACACATCCTTAGGAATAAAAGGTCAAGTATCAGACTCAGAACACTGTTAGAAGATCAACCTCCAAATCAGAGATGTCTTTTGAAGACCACATAAAAGCATAAACAGATGTCTAAATGATGAATCATTTTTTCTTCCTTTGCCACAAGCAAAGCAGAAGATTTGGTAGCTATTTACTTTGTTCAACACAATTTCTTCTGAAGATGAAACAGATCACAGCCGACAAAAGCAGTTAAAGAGAAGCAATGTGCATGCAGTATCCCGCGGGAGGAGAAAAGCAGGTATCAAACTTCTCATACAGGTCACTGCTGCAAAAGTATCTGCCAGTGTGCCCCATGCCAACCTGTGTCACAAGCAGATGGGCAGCATGAGAGATACAACCCTACCTCTGGTCAGAGGAAGGTATATTGTGAACACCCTTGTATATGTTCCGCATCTGTTGCACTCTGCAACAGAAAACAGTTACACAAAAGGAAATGTTTTAAGCTTTACTCCAGTCTGGAATCCGAAAGTACAAAACTGACAGGAAACTATGCTTTATTTATGGAAAAAATATAAACAAAGATAAAAACAGACCACAAAAACAAATCAGGATAGTGGACAGACTGAGTACACCTACTGCTTTCCCATTCAGAGGGAAAAGAGCACTCCTGGTATACCAGAACCTTCCTACCCCAATTTGATAGCTCCCATACAAACCCTGTATCAATTAACTATACCTGGGTCTTCCCTACCAAGGTGCAATGGGTCACTGAGATCTCACAGAATGTTAACAAACCTTATGTTTTGTGGGCAGTACACCACAGCATTCACATCTGTCAGAGGGTGATGGCTTTGATGGTTATAGCCCTGAGGTCTCATACCATACCTAAAAAATAAACTAATTAAAATTATCACTTGGAGAGAGGGAGGTGGAAAAGGTAGGAACTTGTTGTACCTCTTTGCTATACAGCTGGGTTCCTACTTGTCTTTTCTGGCAAAAGTGCAGGTAGCTTAAGAACATGAATACATTACTGGGTGTGACTTGATGGCAGGAGAAGCTTTCAAGATAACAGGGAGGCAAATGTGCTTCTGTGAGAAAAGTTGTTACAGATCCTGCTGATTTGGAAACTTTCTCCAACGGTGAAGGCTAGCCAGAGGCTACCTAAAGATCATCCAGACCATGACAGCTGTCAGAGGCTGGAGTCATTCAGAAAGCCTGTTCTCCACCTCAGCAGCCCTGTGTAAAGGGTGAAGATGCCTGGCTGCTCCCAGAGAATGACAGCTGGTTACTAACTGCTAAAAAACGCTGCCCCACAGAGATGGAGTACCCAAGTGCTCTGATCCAGTGAGCTGTATCTGAAGCTGTGGCACGGGGTGCAGTGAACGCTTTCTTTGGAATTCCAGCTGCTAATGAGCCAGAGAAGCAATCCACACACTCGTGTCGGGTTCAGCAATATACCCCCACTGCAAGTACTGCCACCACGGTATCTGCACAGACCCACAATCTGCCATGGGCTGGTAGACCAGTATTTGGAAGATGTCAATACTTCCCCATGCTGTAAATCACTCTGTTAGGGGGCACATCACTGAACAAGAAGTGGGAGAAGCACCGAGCAATGTCACTGAGGCAATGTAAAATCATGCGTGGGAAATGAACCCCAAGAAAGTTCAGAGAACTGCCACAGGAGTAAAATTTGGAAGAATAATTTGGCAGGCACTTTACAGGATGATGCCCAAATCAGCTGAACAAATCGTACTTTATATAGCAGACATGTGAAGTGGAAACACAGAAAACTGTTGGTCTGTGATGGTTTCAGAGGTAATTTATACCATATTTTGCTGATATGAAGATAATCGTATAATATAATAATAAAAAATAAATACAAGATCAAGTGGAAGTGGTGCATTTCTACGCTTACATCTCCCAGATGAAACAAAGTAAGTGCCTCACAGGAGAAAACAGGACCAAAATTCCTAGATAACAACAGCATGCCTCTAACTTTGGACACAACAGTTCCCACTGTATGAGCAATTAACCCAAGTGGAGAATGAATGTTTCACTGACTGGACTTCAAGAAATGTGGAAGAAAAAACTGCAGTGGAAAGCAACATCCTTTGAAATGGCTGAGCAAACTTTCCTAATCTATCAAGGAAAGGGAGGAGGAAGCAATATTTAAATTAATGGCTGTATCTACGGTGCTGGAAGAACAATCATCTTCAGAAGTCTTTTTTCTGACTCTTTGGCAGTATACAAAGGTTTCACACTGCGGTCTAGGAAATGACAAGCAGACGACTGGATGATACATGCTAAAACCTCATCAGGGTTTTGTACATAAAAGCATTGCTTACTTAGCTGTGAGAGACATGTAGATGCCTATACTGCAAACCATGGTGAGTTACTGCAGGAACACAACAATGCTGCTGATCAGTTACCTTAGATATTTATTTCTGCAATAAGTCCTAGAGAGGATGTGTTAGTTGAGTGGACTCTCCTAAGAAATCAAGTCATTCAGGGCTATTTGCCTTCTACAAATGTGGACAAAATAAGAGGTAATCCTTGCTCCAGAGAGACCATTCAATATATCTTTTAAGAATAGCTGCAAATAAAAGAAGCAAGGAAAACTGGCACAACAGCCCCAGGGAAAGATAGAGCAGTAGGTGGTCCCAGGCCACACCTGACAGACATTACACTGGGCCACTTCCAAAAGGCCAGGGTTTGCAGTAAACACTGGTGATGACAGATACATGAACAATCACCTGCCTGTACTGCCTACCTTCCTTGCCAACCAGAAGGTCATTATGAAAGGCCTTCACTTTTTAAACCAATGGTTAGGTATCCCCCCTTGCATTAAATCAAACAAGGGTTGCCATTTCCAGGACAAATGAGATGGTGAACACTAGGTAACAAGAGTTTATCACATATCTCCATCAACCTTGTGGATCCAGGTTAGTAAAGTATACTAAAAGGCTTACCAAAAACCAGCTGTGAATTCTTCCACCTACCTGCCCTTTGGTGGATTTGGCCAACAGTGCTGACATGAGCATTACTAATTCTGAATAGGAGGGCATGAGTCCAAGGTTACAGCACTTACAAGCTATTGTCAGGTCATCACCACAGCAACAGATAACAGGTTCCTGTTTGAGACAGAAGAGGGGGGTCCACCTTGGTTCTGAAAGGACAATCTTGTTTAGAGTGATCCCTGCCAAGATAGTGGCCCAGGTGCCAGAAACTATGTCCTTAATTTCAGAACACTCCTTGATATGTTGTGCAACATATACTTGGCAAAAACTACGCCTTCCCATTGCTTCACCAGAGAGCAGATGTGGGTATTCTCCCTGGGAATTCTCAGTTACATTAAACCCACAGCGACATCCTTTGGCAACCTAGGAGTGACAGTGACACTCAGTCACACCTGCCAAGCGTAGTTTTGGGCATAAAGGACACTCCAGTGGGAGCTAAAAGGCCAATAGAGCTGACCAATATCCAAGGATGACAGCAAAGGGAGCCTTGAAAATGGGTGTATGGGGGAAGATCTCCATGCTGTGATGACTCTTGAAGAGATTGCTTTACCTTATCCTTGCTAAGTACTACTGACCTCTTACAGAGCAAAATAATTCTCATGAGTGAGAGTCACTGACTTTCATACTAACTAAAATGTTGAAATATCTTTGATATGCTGGAGTTCATAAGATAATTCCATTCTATGAAAGAAAGACCATAATAACTCACTGTCACTATGTGAGGAGCCAATCTAATTTTGATTCTGACTCAGCACTGGTGGTCAGCAGCATGTGGGTGAGGGGCTGCACATGTGCCACTTGCAGGAAGCAACCAGAAGATGGGAGACATCCCTGTCTCTGGGGGGACTTTGCCTGGCAACCATTTCATGTCTCACATGGGACAGGCAGGCAGCAGGAGACCACCAAGGACTCTGCACCCTCCAGAGAGGTTCTCCAGTCAGATGGAAAAAGGTCTCCACCAAAGCACTGCAGTGGAACGCTGGACTGGACCAGTGCTCTCCTGCCAGCAGGCAGACCTTGGGAAGAGCCAGGGGCATAAAAATAAATGAGTCACAAGCTCTGGGGCTTTTTTGAGTCAGGCTTTTTGAGTAAGGGCTTTTTAAGTCGGGGCTTTTGGTCTTGTCTTTTTGCCCAGGCTTGAAGTCTGCTTCTTGCCCTGGCTCTAGCCGGTTTTTGTCCTTTTTGCCCCGGCTCCAGCCTGCTTTATGGCTCCTTTGCCCTCGCTGGCCCTTGCTCACCCTCGCTCGCTCGTCCTCCTGCTTGCTGGGCGCTTCGCTGGACCCCGGCTGACCGCCGAGCCTTGTGTGTGGCTGTGTCCTCCCTGCGCCTCGCCCGTCCCGGCCGCCGCCTGTGCTGCCTCCCTGTGCCCCTGAGCGACGCCCTGCCTGCCTCATGCCTGCTCCTGCCTGCCTCCAGCCCTGCTCCGCCGATCCGGTCACGATCCCCCCTCGACCCTGTCCAGGGTTCTGGAGCTCCCGGCCGAGTGCCCCCTCGCTGCCCCGGTGTCGGCTGCCCGTGGCCGCAGGAGCTGCGCCTGTGGAGCTCCCCAGCAGCAGCTGCACAGCCCGCCCGCCGCTCGGACACGGACCGCACTGCCCGGCCCGGCCGGCTGCTGGCCATGCCCGCTTCTGCTCTGACTCCCCTCTCTCTCCCTCCTCGCATTCTTCTTCATCTTCCTGCCTCCTTTACTGTCTTTTCTAGTCCTCTTTAGTAGGGCAACGCCCTCTTTTTTTGTAACCAAAAAATGGTTCTCAGATACAATGCCATCTCGTTTAACTCAATTTCGTCCTAGGCCACCTGTTTTAAAAGAACTCCTTGCAGTTCCCCATAGTGGAACGGGACACACTACCAAGCTGTGAAACCTGTGACTTAAGGAAAATATGAAAGATAATTGTCCTTCCTGAGAAAATTATATAGGAAATTTCTTATGGGAATTATAAAGTAATTTCACATAAATTACTAAATTTAATCTCAGCTTGTTAACTAACAATTTAAGCCTGCTTTAGATTTTGAGATCACATCCTAAAGAAACACATTTTCAGGTGTGCAAAGCCATCAGTAAAAACAGCCTCAAGCCATTTCCAGAGCTGGATCCCTACCATGTAGCAACCTGTGGACACAGCACACAGGTGGAGTCCAACCTAGTGAAAGAGACATGGACATACAGCACAAGACCAAACACAGGATGCAAAGATGATTGAGGGACTACAACATCTGTCATATGAGGAGGGGTGGGACTGTTTGCAGCTTAAAGAGAAGGCCTGGTTAGGATGGGGTGAAAACTAATCAACACACGTAAACAAAAGATTGATCAGCAAGGGATGAAAGCAAGTCAGACTCTCCTCAGCAGTGTTCACTGACTAGAAAAGAGCCAACAGGGATAAACTGAATCAGAAGAAATTCTACATGCAAAAAAGAATACACTTGCTCATTATCAAAGTAGTCAAGCATGGGAAAAGGCTTCCAAGAGAAGCTGTGGAGTGTCCATCCATAAAACTACTCAAAACCTAAGTGATATGCAACCTGATATAGCTGGTCCTATTTAACTGAGGGTGGAGTTACACTACACCTGCCACCGCATCCACTCTGTGATCCTGTATTAATCTCACAGGGAGAAAGCTGGGTCAAACGGTCCAAGAACAGACCAAAAAAATATTAGCAAGCACTTTTTTTTTTGGCCAAAAAGAAACAAAACTGGAAATCACTGTTTAATTAACATTCTGGTAACTGTCATGTGTAATAAAAACTATGTTATATACAAACAACTTTTACAAGAACAGCTAGGTTCTCCCAAACTAGGTATTACAGCAAATTCTTCTGAAAGTACTACAGTAAATTAGCATTCTTAAAATGGTGATTAAAATACATTAACACTGTCTCAATACAAACAACAGTAAACAAGCAGAAAGCAAAAGTATTTCAAGTCAGGATAAAAAGGATGCTCCAAAACCCATCATAAATCCTTAATCTCTTCCATAATGAGATTTGGATTCTTAGTACCACAAAATCCATCTCCTTAATTTGAGGCCAGGGTACAACATGCTTGCAAAAGGAATTAAAACCAACTGAATTTAACCAATCTGAATATAAATAATCCACAGAAATCTAAAGAATATAGCATAGAAATCTGCAACAGAGGTGAGATTTAAAACAAGCACTAGCTTTCCCTCCTCCCTCTACACGGACTGCTACAAGCACGCAAGGCTGACTTGATCTGTTTTCAAATTCCTTTTCTTCACTCCTGCTTTAGGGCACATGAACAAGGTTCAGGGAGAACTCCATTAAAGGAAGCTGACTTGTAAAGCAAAATAATTACTGACAGTCTGGAACAGTCACAAAGCAGTAAGCACTGTTGTTGTTATTGATAAAACACTGGACTACAACTGGACTTCAGTACCTGAACAGGTGTAAAGGTGCAGAGTTAAGAAAAAGTTAACTCAACTGGGAAGGGGTACAGGGAGGAACCACAAATGACAGACTGGTATGTGCTTCTAAAAGAAAAAGCTATGGCTTTCTGAAAAGATGAGGATGAAGAAGGTAAGGATAATTGTATACCAATTATGCTGAATTATGAATGCATGTTAATGAATCTCACAGAGCAAAGCATTCGACTATTCTCAATAATTATTAATGTAATCTTTTAAATATCTGTTAAAGACATGAGAAGTAATACATTCACTGTGACATGGGTTAGTTGTGTGACCCATTCCACTCAGTCTTTCCTTTTCTCTTCCACCTCACTTCACATTAGCCTGATTTTCAACCTTCCAGTCTTTCACTTCAGTTTTTTTCAGTCACTAGTTCATATAAGCCCATCTCCTGTTCCAGTTTTCTTCCCTTGATCCAGATCCTGGTCAGCCCATCCCCAGAGTTCACAGAGTTTCTCCTTCTCCTACCAGGTCATGGTCCCAATAGTACCTACAGATACCACATTTCTCTGCACATTGGTTTGTTCCCACAGACTGACCTTCAATGCAACTCCTCCTCTCCTCCCCAGTTCACTACTGCTCCTTATATTCTCTTCTAGTCTCTGTTTGCACTCCTCTTATTCTCTTCATAGCAGAACAACACCTCAACCTTCAACTGGAAGACTTCACCACCAGTATTCACTAACTTGTCAATGTTACAGTCTGCAGACCACAGAAACCTACTGTAGGGAGTATCAGAGAGCCTTCTAAGCCTTCCAGGATGACCATCATCCTGTAGTTTAGAAACGTACCTCAGACCTAGTGCTACATATGAGTACATTGATTCACTTTACTTTCAATGAAGGTGCTTTAATAAAACTGAGTCAAAGAGAAAAGGAAATTAAATAGATTCTGAAGTAAAAAAATAATTAGAAACAGAGAGAAATTAGAAATAGAGTGGCAGAAAAAATGAAACATAAACTTACTTACATTATCTTAGCAAATTATACTATCTTTCTTCGATGAAACAAAAGACCATTCCCCAAGACAGAAGAAAATGCAGTGGAGCTGGCCAGGGATAGGGGGATTAACTATTTTTTCATCCATACTACAACATGGGGGATTATTAAATAAGGAAAGTAGATTAGAAGATGTCAAAAAAACCCACCCAACTCAATATGAATGGTTAAACAAAGACAATTGAAACAAGATTACAAGTGGAAATTTCACTAACTGTTTCATAAATATAGCCTTATATGTACATATCTGAACTTCCTCTGATTCAGCTTCATTCCTCTTCCTTGTGTCCTATCACTGTCCCCCAGAGAGAGCAGATCTGCACCATCCACTCCACTTCCTCCCTTAAGGAAGCTGTAGTCTGCAGTGGGGTCACATTCAGCCTTCTCTTTTCCAAGCTGAGCCCAGTAAGCTCTTAGTTTTCCCAGTATATAATGAAACAAAGAAAATCTGGACTGTTCAGCCCAACAACATGAAGTCTGAAAGTAAACATAACTGTTCTCTGTAAACACACAGAACAAACTAAGAATTAAGCTACTGAACGATACTACACAAGGACAGTGAGTATATACGAAGACTGTGAATAATTTAGATTGAAAATCAGACTGACATTTTTGAGACAAGCCAGAAAGGGTATGCTGTGGGCCCTAGTTTTTAAGATGAGTAATTGTTTTATCGTACAGATCAAAGGACATTACTTAGAGGTCTGCAACAGAAAGCAAATGTACAGCTAACAAAAAAAAACCCAAACATTTTTACATGTGGGTGGAAGGGATAAAAGCAAAACAAATCTTCTATAGTTTTGCAGTGGCCCTCTAATGTTAATCTAGTTCTGTGCTTAAAAAAAAAAAGGAAAAAATTTCACAAACCTTAAGTTCAATATAAACATTTCCTCATCATCCCTCTTTGTTTCCAAGTACGAAAGACTAATAATCCCTTCTTCGTTCAAGTATGAAGACCTGAGGCATATACAAAACAGAAGACTGACAGCAGGTAGACCACTTGCAACATATGAGTGTTAGAAGAAAACTTTTTTTTTTTGCTTATTTAAGTCTTAACTCTACCCACTAGGGACTCTGACACTAGACAATTTTACATCAGACAAACTTGAGAAATACCATTGTTTATAGGGATTTCTACAGTAAAGTACTTTCATCAGTACACTAGGACCACAAATGTACAACAACACAGACTAAAACACTAGAACAGGACTGAGACAACCAAGTGGAGCCACAATATCCAAAAAAGAATATTGGTAACTGTGGAATGGAACTGGGAGGCTGTGGTGGAGTAGGAGACCTTGCCACATTCATGGATCAGCAAATATGATGTGACTCAACATCACCTTCACCATTCTTTGTCCAAAGGGAAAATAAATGCAGCAAAGATCACACGACATCATCACCAGACAAGAATAAACCAAAATATACAGAGAGGCCTTGGTAGCCAGCATCCCTTTCTCCCTTGTCACTGCAAGTAATCATACTGATGAGACAGCCATCTGTTCTGGTCCTCATAAATGTAGGACCACAAAAGCAAGACTATGAAGGGATGAAAAAAATCTATGATATTTTGAATACAAGTCTATGAAAATTAATTTATCCAAAAATAGAAGTCATGTTTCAACCTATTCAGTGATCCACTGTGAGCTGCTACACTTTAAACTCTCATCTCATACAGTTACAGACTCTGGCTATTGCAGAACCTCAGTATCTTAAACCAGAGCACTTGCCAAGTGACATCTGTTGCATAAAATGCAGGAACTTCCCCAATGCAACAGGAACAGCCTAAGTTATCTGTTATTACCTTTCAGTTTCAGCAAAACGTACTCTCTTCTTTGCATTAAATGGTGGTTTCTGCTGAGTAGTTCCATTGCCAGTAATACATTGATGGGTGGTGGGAAATCGAGAAAACCCCTCCCTCTAAAATGCACAGCAAGTGCTCACAGGGCTTGGAGTACTGCAACAGAGCTCTTGCAACTAATGACTGCTAAGTGTCCTCCTTAGAAACACACTGCCTGACCTCCACCTATTAAATAAATCGGAAAAGCTTGCTTTCTTCTAGCATCTCTTCATATGCAATCTATGTGTATTCTTTTAGAAGCTAGTGTTCCATTTCATTCACATTGTCAAATAGATTTGAAAGAAAATCTCCATTCAACTTATGTTTCCCAGCACTAATAATAATAAATCCCAAAATTTTAGGTGTATACCTAGAAACAGTGCCTCAAAAAACAGCACTATACATTTTGCTTCCATCTATATACTTAAAATTTTTGTGAGTACTTTTTCTTTGCTCACATGGTCTCAAGTTATATTTCAAAATCCTACTTAATTTTACTTGATGCTTCTAGAATGTTGTCATAACAAAAGCACTCTACACTTGCATTCCTGCATACCTTTAATACAAATTCACATTAAAATACTTGTTTAACATAAGTTATAAAGTAAACCATAACATTTGAGATCTATTGAATCAAAATATTTTTCAAGCAAAACTTTTACATCTTTCTACAGGAAAACACTTTTAGTTGATTCAACATGACTGAACAATATATAAATAACACCCTCTCTTCCTTACCTTGGCCCATTGGAAGAAACTGAATTTGAGTACAGGCAAGAGTGACAGGAAATGAAATAGAGCCCTTCACTTATCACAAAGGAATGAAGGGGATTATTCATTAAGGAGTATGTTATAAATCCTCACTGTCTTCCTGCTGCCCTATGCATTTCAATTTTTTATGTCCTGACTGCCTCAGAAAGGAGATGAAAAAAACAAAGAGGAGAAAAAGAGGGGGGAAAAGTGTGAAAGGTAGAGAACGTGAAAAGTGGTGAGGAAAAGCAAATCAGAGAGGGGAAAAATGAAAAGAGGGGGGAGGTGACAGAAGTGGGGGAAGACAACAAAGGAGAGAGAAGGCGATGAAAAAGGTGATGGGGAAAGAAAGAAAGAGTGAAAGAGGGGAAAAAGAAAAAAGAATAAGGGTAAAAAGGAGAGAAGAAGATTATAAAAAAAGAGAAAGGGGGAGAAGAAAAAAGAGGGGAGAGGACAGGAAAAATGAGAGAGAAAAAGGAGGGCAAAAAGGAGAGAAAAATGGAGAAAAATACTTAGTTGTGCCTTGAAAAACACCCTGTGTTCATTTGATTGACCCAAGCTCTGGAGCATGAAGAAAACATTTCTCACTAGTTACAGAATGTCCAGTGTTTCTTTCTGCCACTTTAACATTAGACTGAACTTGGACGCCTTAAGTAGACACCTTTTTAATATTATTCAGAATACTCTGACCATACAGAATGTCATTCTAGACCAGGCTGGTAAACCAGTCTACCAACGATTTGCTCAGATCACCCAGCACTATATCTTGTCCTCAAGACACCAGACAACAAACATGGTATAGCCTATTAGTCCCATACAGAATATGGTAGATATGGTAAAACCTACTCCTTTAAGTATGTAACCCTAATTGTTAGTAATTGTTTTAAAGTACACACTAGAAATACCTTTTCTAGCTTGTTTGGCTTCATTTGTGATACATTTCAAAACTGTTTCTACTAGTTGTAACTATGGACAGTAGTGCTATAAGCATCCCAGGAGATTTATTCATCTTGAATATCACAAGCAATGGTCAGATCCAATTAAGGATTAAATGGAAACCTGGCAAGTTACAAAATTTGCTTTAAGTATAGTCTTAATTGCATTATGCACTGCCATAATTTTTGAGTGTGTAACATGAATACTTCTGTCAATCTATAACATGAGAACTTCAGAATAAATCCCAACCTCTTGGCACCTTTTGAGCCACTACTACATGTAAAACGGAAGCAATATGATAAGAATTGTCTTCAATATCTATGCATTTTACAACACAGTTCTTTGGATTCATCTCTAAGGAATCAAGAAAAAATAACCACTCTGGCTATTTTGTAGTATCAGCCACATGCAGGGAAATAAGCTCCATAACAAGCAGATTCAATCGTATTTTGTATTATTTGACACTCAGCAGCCCTGAGATTCTCTCACTTGACAAGGAAGCAGATAAAGCACCAAAATGGTGGGTTTGTATTTTGGATTGGATCTCAGAGATTACTTTAGGCATGCTTGCACATACACTTGTGCAGACCTCTGCCTCCAAATGTCAAAGGAAGTATCTGCTTTTGGCTACTTGCTAGCCCTTACCTCCTAGATCTCTCATTTTTCACCTGTCCCAATGGTGAGATCACCACATCAAAGAAGTTAGCTGAGTACCTAAGGCCTAAATTCAACTCACTTTCCATTTTTTCTGCATGCATTAGTCAGCAAACCAGTCAGCTTCAGTCTTCCAGCAAAGTTATTTCTGAAAACTAGCTCCTGATTTCAGATTTACAGTGCAAGATACTCATGACTTCAGATCTACAGCACAAAACAGAAATATAAATAGGAATCCAACACATAAGTACTTCAAAAAATTAAGTTCAGTTAAAATTTTGGTATTAAACTGCAATTTTCTGAAAGCCATATATTTATTACCAATGTTTTTAATGTGAGAACCCCTGCAAAGACAGAAAAGGAGTATCCCAAATCAAAAATGAAACAAAACACCTGATTTATATCAAGTGACATATCATAAAGAGTCTTGTGATATTAAAAACGCCTGTTGTCTTGTAAGAAGACTTTAATTTCCATGCCAAACACTTTTTCTTTAAGAAGTACCTTAAAAATTCTAATTAATGCCAGTGATTTATCTTTTTATTTTTTCTTCCAATCTATAAGAACACTCATCTGCAAGCCTACAGCAGGCAATGTGAAAACAGTCTATGGTAAAACCTACCAACCTGCCCATGACGGCACCTCCGTGTTTGCACAGGTCAATCCGAGACCTGACCGCGGCTTTACCATTGCTGAAGAGCTTTGGGACCCACCCCTTCAACACAGCGGCTCTCACAGCACTGCCACGCTCAGGCAAGTGGATACTTATCTGGCACATTCAAAAATATCTGCGAGTCAATTTGTAGGAGACTGATACACAAAACATACGTATTTCGATAGTAATGCCTGAAAGTAATACGTAAGTTTTAAAGGAACAGAATGAGGAGTGGAGGCTTACAAAAAACCCAAAAACCAAAAAAAAACCCAAACCAACCAACAAAACAAACAAACAAACAAAAAAAAAAGCCACTCCCAAGGACTACAGGGAGCCATACCCAACTCGAAACAGCTGGAAGTCGAAAGTAACAAAATGTCAGCACTTGACCGCTTCCCATGGCTGGACACCCAGAGGTGAAGAAATGACAGCGCCAGCGGGGCAGTGCCGAAGTCCGGAGGGGCTCTGCCTCTCCGCATTCAGCCATCTTCCCACGGCCGGCATGCCGCCCGGCCCTTTAAGCCGGACCCCATGACGGGCGAGAGGCACGGGCCCCGGGACGGCCCCGCTCGCTGCTCGCTGCCCGCCGGGGCTCGGGCTGCCGGCGCCGGCCGCCGCGGGAAACTTTGCCGGGCGGGGAGCGCGCCGTGCCCCGGCCGTCCCGGGGAAGCTTCTCCCTCCCGTCGGCCTCACACGGGACACAAAGTCCCGGCGGGGGGAGCGGAGGCTCCGCCGCATCCACCCCCTCAGGCGGCGGCGGCAGTGCTCAGCCGGGGACGGGGTGGGGGAGATGAGGCTACCCCCGCCTCCCAGCGCCGCAGCCGCCGCAGTCCGCAGCCCGCAGGAGAAGAGCTGGTCCTGGCTCCCGCACGGCCGCGGCTCCCGGCGGTGCTAAGCGGCCCCCGGGCGTCCGGGAAGCCGCCCCGAGGCATCCGCGGGAGGCGCCGCGGCTCGGGCAGCGCGCAGGGGAGCGGCGCCGCCGCCGCACGTGTGCCCAGGCAGGGGCAGCGCCGAGCGCGGCCGGGCGAGCGGCCGGCTGAGGTGCGGGACCGGCACCAGCACCGCCGCGGGGCTCGGGGGAATCACCGCAACTCAAAGTACCCCCTGCTCCTGCGCTCCCGCTCCTCCCCTCCCCGCAGCCCCCGTCCCCGGGTGAACGCGGCGCAGGTGGAACTCACAGGACGAAGGTCCGCCGCACCGCCGACTCCTGGCCGTCCTGCCCTCCCACTGCCGGCGGTGACACCGACACCGGGGTCTGTCGCCGCGACCCCCCTTCCTGCCCCGCCCCGGGACCGCCCCCCCCTCGCGCCCCGCCCCGCCCCGCCCCGCCCCGCCCCGCCCCGCCCGGCGCGGGGGACGCGGCGGCGCTCACGTCGGCCCGGGTGCCGCGCCCGGCTGCGCCGCCGGGAGGCGCTGTCCGAGGCTGCTCCGCTCCGCGCCGCGCCGGGCCGGGCCGGGCCGGGCCGGGCCGGGCCGAGCCGAGCCGAGAGCGGGGCCCGACGGAGCGGCAGCTACACCGGAGGGGCTGGGGTCCGCAGGGGAAGGCCTGGAGTCCTCAGGGGAGGGTTCGGTGTCCGCAGTGAAGCGGCTGGGGTCCGCAGAGAAGGGGCTAGGGGACCGCAGGGAAGGGGCTGGGCTCCGCAGGAGCGGTCTGGGGTCCGCACGGAATGGTCTCGGGATCCGCTTGGAGGGATCCGAGCCGTGCGAGCCCGCGGCGAGGGAATAAAGCGCCCCGTGCCCCTCTGACTGCCCTCGGGCAGGAACGGGCGGGTCCCTGTGCCTTCAGCCCCGGTGGGTGAAGCCCCTGCGTGCCGGGAGAGGAGAGGCTGTGGTTGCGGGGTCGCAAGCGGTGCTCAGCTCTGCAGAGCCCTGTGCGGGGTGTAGGGACGGGGGGGTGGGGGTAACATCGACTCAGGACAGCGGGGAGCCACGGCATGGGATCCTCCGAGGGATGGGTACTGGCGATGGCACAAGGGAGATCCTGGCAACGAAGGATCCAAGGCGAGCGTGCTGATTGTGGTTGTAAGCTTGTCGAGAGCTCCAGTGTACTCTAATGAGACGATGTTTTCAGTGAACTTCTTAACATGAAGCTGAAGCTTGGGCATGTGTTACAACGAGCCGTGTCTCAACCACACATAGCCACCGCATGGGAACCCTGCTTAACATCTGCTGAACAGGTTTGTGCAGGAGACCTTCGAGAATTTCATCTGCATCGGTAAAATGGAAGAATTAGAACCCCCCAAATCTGTATTGTTTTTCGGGGGCATTGTGATGAACTATTCGTTTATCAAACAGGCCTATCTTAATGCTCCTTAAAAATATAAAAAATATATATGGTAAAACATAATTCTGCCACCCTCAGATTAAAATAGTAGCATTTTTTCTGGGTAGATCTACCGACTTCTTTATGACAACAAGTCTGGGTAATTGGGTCTGTGATGGATGCTTCAGTATTTCCAGAAAGGCTAGATGTGTTATCAAGATGAAGCATTTTCCTTATTCATTTAAAATGGAAAATGCAACACGAATTAATTCTTTGAAAGCTTATTAACATTTCTCAAATTAAAGTACATCAGTGGAGTTCTGCCTTGGTCTTAATTGCTTGATCCTTTTTCTTCAGAAGGGGAAAATTTGCCTTTTTGGGGCTATGGGACATAGCAAACAATTAGTGATTAATGTGTCCCAAAGATGCTTTCATTCTATGATGACAAGAAATGTTAAGGTCTTTGGACTGGCTCCAACTGGTTTGCAGAGTCACACCAGCATTTTTTTGTAGAGCTCTTCGTCACACCAAGCCATCATCAAAGTTTGTGCCAGACTTTCCTTACTTTATTGATCTGGCTCATGAAAATGAACACTAAGTGCAAAGGCCTGGTCTAAGGATTCTAGGATTTGCCCTGAGCGCAGCACATGGTGCTTTTGGGAAATAATAAACTGATAAACACCTCTTGCCAAGGCAGGAACAACCCAAAGGCTTGCCCCTGCCTGAAGCTCTATGTGGCATTACTGAAGGGTGCAGCTTCGCAGTCTCTCACAGGGGGCTACATCCTGCTCTAGAAGTGTTTCCCATGCTAGCTGCTCTTAATGCAAATTCTTTAATTGGTGTAGATTAATATAGGCTCAAGCTTTGCAAAGGAAAGCACGGACAAGAATTTGGAGGACCTCAAAATACTCTTTAGCATACGAATGTTCCCTAAGTTAGAAGGTCTTATTTTATGACAATGGTGAGGACCTACAAATGCAGTCCCTTTATCTAAGTGCAGAACATGTGGCTTACAGGTAGTGATAAAAGGAATCAAAGTATTTGGGAAAAAAATAAGAAAAAGAGAAAAACATTGAAAAGATATATTATCAACTCTGAAAAGAAGCTGGGAAAGAGACCAACCTTGGGGCCTACTAAGAGGATAGGCTTTGAAGTTTCCTTTCTGAATTTTAAGTTTTTTCTTCAAAATTAGAAAAAATTAATTTAAATCTCAGCTTTTTATGGCTTCCTTTGTATAAAAGTAATTAATTTGAGTAGAATCTGTTAAATCTCCTGGTTTTCTTTATGGCTAACATAAGGCAGTCTACCTTAGACTTTGTGTTTAATGAGTCTATATAATTCTACTGAATTTTCCTCTCTTTGCTTATACTGCTTTCATTACTTCGAGTGCTGTTTTCATATTGCTTCACAAAGGCAATAAAAATGAATACATTAAAATGTGATGTTTAATTTTGTCTCCTTCTGAAATCTGAGACTTGGCTTACAGTGTCCTGTCCTTTGAACTTGAAAATTTCTAATGTGGAAAAACAAAGTAACTTTTAAACTTTATTCTGTGACTTATACTGTTACCTCATAGTGTGAAGTACTGAAAAATAAACAAAGCAAACACCAGATCCTGTAAAGTACTAGACTTCCTGTAAGACTGACATCACTGAGTTAAAAAATTATTTCTTGTCTTGTATGACTGGATATCTGCTTTTATTATAGCTTTTCATGGGAAATAAAACTGGGATTTTCGTTAGCTTGCCAACCTTTTCATCTGCATTAGATCCAAATTCAGCAAGGACTTGAATTTTGAGATTAGGTACATGCTAAAGCAATTAATTTTAGACCTTTGACATGAAAGTGATATAAAAAGATGTATTTGGTATATGGTTGTAATCTCATGATAAAGTTCTTGGGCTTCCTTGTATACAGGAATAGGCTTAAATTAAATTAATGTCCTAAGCTTTTGCATTGTGGCAAACTTACATTGAAATTTTTCATTATCTATGCCTGAACCATGTTAGACCATCACTACCTGCGATTTATAGATCTGTGAGAAAATACTGTTTCAATTTGTGCAAAATCCTTTTGAGTCATACAGTCTTCTTGCTTATACTTCCATAACACAATAATATTGTTACTGGCAAGCAACAGTAGTAAATATTAAATCATAAAGGTCAGTATCATATATCTTGATAAAGTATTTTAGAGAGGTGAATTGATTCCAGGCTCTGAGCTCTTTGCTTTGAGCACAATTTACTCTATTTTTGCCACAGTTAATTTTCTTTTGCCACATTTTTTTGGTTATTTTTTTTTTTGGGGGGGGGGGGGTTGATTTTTTTTGGGTTTCTTCTAGGAAAAATAAGATACAACCTTTCTCTTTATTCTCTTGCATATGTAAAAGTATAGACTGCATCATACACTAGAGAGCTGCTTGGAGATTTTACTTTGCAAACGGAGCAGCATGCTGGCAACAAAAAGGATGAAAGCCTTTGAAGAGCTCTTTTGAGGATAGAAATCAGCCCATGATCTCCTTCAGGCTGCAGTTTTATTCATCACTATTTCCCAGGTTTTTTTCTAACTCTCACCAAGGTAAATTTCAATTTTAAAAACGAATCCCAGTGTTATAAAGATATGTAACACAGCTGTCATGAATGTATTTTATATACCTTGGTAAAAAGCAAAACTACACAAAACAAATATCTTTATATTGGAGGCTTCATTTTATCCAGGTGAATGGAAATATGCAAAAAATCCAGTTATGCATGCTAGCATCCTTTAGTAGAACTTATGCTCTCATGCAGTAAATGGTCCTTGCAGACTGCAGATGAGGTAAGCTTTTGGGCCACTGCTGTTTGTATAATGCCTTTCCCATGTGTGAAGGATGTTCATCTTTACCTCTGGTAGGACACTATTAATGAATACAACAATAATTCATGTCAATGTTTTGAAGACAAATTATTCATAACAACATATTACCTTAGAGTGATGCCATATTTTGCATACCACAGGAAATGGTTTCTAATGGTTTCAGAACAGAAAACATATATTGTTGCATCTATCTCATTTGTTTGTCCTACATACACACTATCCTTTGAATCTTCAATTGTAAGAGAAATCCGACATGACTGAACATAAGTATGAGTGATCACTGGTGCCTCAATGCAGGTAGTCCACTTGTCATTAATTTGAATGTGACAACTCAAATAACTGTCCTTGGGAAATTGTGTACATTTCTCCTATGACTTTTTTTTGTGTCTTTAAATAATCTTATTCTTGCCCTTTTGCCTCTGGGATATCTACACAAGCATCTCTGAAGGGCTGGGATTTTTCCTGTACTGACCTTTTATTTGTTTGCTTGTTTTTTCTGAGAAAAAAAAAAAGTCATGTGTCTGTGGAAATTACAAAAGACTTGCTAAAAAAGTTAAGTAGAGTTGAATTAGAACTTATATTCCATCCTTAGGTTGTCTCCTAAGAATGTGGTGTAGGAAAACCGTGGATTTGCATTCATTGTTTGTACTTAATTGTATTAAGCAGCGACTGAGAGTAGATTCCCTATTAAATTAAGGATTTAGTAGCTTACTACTAAATTCTGACATGTTTTGCTGCAAGTCCTGATAAGTAAACTGCAGATATGGTCTCTAGTGAGATACATCACTCCAAAAGGTTAATCTCTCTTAGTGCAAAAATACATTTTTTACAGAAACAGAAGTACCAGTAAATGAAAATGTTTTAAGCAAGCCTTTTTGCTCTGGAGGGTTGTGCTGATGTTACATTACAAACACTTAAGATTTACTTCCACTACCCTCTCAAGATTAAACTACAAAGTATTCACAGGTTTTAGTAAACTAACCATAGGCACACTGAAAAGAAGGGAAATAAGTCATTCTTTGTTACTAAACCTTGAAAGAAAAATAGCCATAATAGGAGATGTAAGAAGACAAAGACAGAAGAGTAGTGATGTCAAATTGTCCTTTGCATATATGTTCCTAATCAACTAAACATTGTTTGCTTAGAGGAAGGCAAGATCTGCTAACAAAGTCTACTGAACAAACAACAGTTGTTTAACTTTTAGTATCCATTTATTCTATGCCATTGTTGGTTTTTAAAGGTAACTGCATTCAGAATCACATGAACAGAGGTAATTCTTCAAGCCAGAGGAAATCATGCTGTGGCAGCTGTATATAAATAAGCAGATTTTATTTTAAAGTGTGGAAAACAAACACTGAAAAATAAGCCCTTGAAAAACTGTCAACATTTAGCTGTGATTTATCTAGGGTAAACTTGCCAGTGTTGTGCCAGGCTTAAAACACTTTTTTAATGGGTTGAGTCATACATCTACACCTTTTGAAAATCCAGGTAGCTCAATTTGTTGTGGGATAACTCATAGTGGGTTCCTTACAAGCTAATTATAAGACACAGTCAGTGCAAAATATTACAAAATGTAATATTCTGGACGAGGATGTAGCCTCAAATAAACATTGTGGGAGATTATTGAGGCACAAATATGCAACGTGACCAAGACTGTGCCATATCAAGCAGTTGTGGGGTGTGGGATGAAAGCCAGCTTTCACATCAGTTCATTCAGTAAAATCAATCACCCATTCAAAATTAATGAAAAAGAATGAAGTTATGACACTAGTAAGAGAGGCAGTGAAAGAAATTAAATGGATCTATTTAATATTTACTTAATACTTTAGGTTCATTATTAGGAGTATTTAAATACTAACTGAGCTTTGCAAAAGCAGTGTAAAGATGATAAAACAAATTTTGCCCCCATTTTCTACCATGTCCCACAGAATCTGTAAAGTCTTCATTTCTCTAAGACTAAAAATAAAGATACCCATTTGTGGATAAAGAAGAAGTTTAACAATCTGCCAAACTCACCATACTATTGCATTTTTATTGAACTATCTGTCAATAAGACTCTGAATTTTAGGAGAGCAAGGCTTCAGTTGTTCATGGCATTAGTGGAAGAGATCACAAAATTGCCCTCAGGGATACAGGAGCAGAACAGAGATGGGAACGGAGATGTTCGTGAAACTAAAATGCTTTGGGTTACCATGTGTAAGAAATGAGGCAACAAAGACAGGATAGAAGCATGGCTGAATGAGTAAGAAGGAAATGCACAGTGAGTGGGTGCAGGTACATGTACCTTGAAAAGATGTACTGTTTTTCCTTATTTTTCACTGGATGTCATTCTTCCTACATTTCTCAAGTCCCTGAACTTCAAGAAAGGGACTGGATGAACAAAGTCCCATCTTAAGAGAAGGTTGAGTTAGAGACCACCTAAGGAACCTGAATATATACAAGTCTATGAGAAGAAAAAAATTGCATCCTAGGGCCCTGAGGAAACTGGAAGATAATAATTATTAAGTTATTTCCCATTGTATTTGAAAAGTCGTGGCAGAGAGGTGAAGAACAAAGAAAAGGGAATAATACTCCCATTTCTAAAAAGGGTAAAAAGGATTGTTGTATTTGCTTTTGTGAAATTAAAAGTTGTTATGTCTCATTTCAATGGTGTTGCTGCTCCGTGGAAGTTACTTCCGTAGCATGGTAAGCCTTCTCCTGTTAAAGAGAAGTGGAATATCTCATATTTTTTCATATTCCATAGACAGGTCTATTTATAATGTAATTTGAAAACTCTTATACTTAACTAATTAAATTGTGATGTTGTGGATGCGTCATCCCTAGGAGTATTCAAACCCAGGCTGAATAGGGCTTTCACCCACCTAGTACATAGAAAGTAGTCCCTGCTTTTGGCAGGCGGGTTGGAACTGGATGGTCTTTAAAGTCCTTCCCAACCCAAACATTCAGTGTTTCTATTATTCTATTATAAATAGCATGAAAAGTCTGCAGGTTTTGTATTACACTGTTACAGGCCTTGGATCCAATTACAGGCCTTGGATCCAACGTGTAAGATTAGTAACATACCTAAAATGCATGTGTTCAACCTCACTTAGCTTTTGCTATGTCTCCATAAGCATAACCCACAGTGAAGAATTTAACTCCAGAATCCTATTTAAAAATTCTTTGTGAATCTATGTGGTTATAGTGCTGTTCTACATTGAATTTAAATTATAATTTTTAACTTCTCTGTTAAAAGAGATTTCTTCAAGCATACATCCGATATCATGGGATGATCACAGTCAACAGAAAGATAATCCATCAGGTTCCAGATGTCTTTTTAAACTGTTCTTTTAATTTTTTTCCTTTTTAATTGAAATATTGAGCAGATAATCCTGATGTTATACATACCATACAGACACAGCTATTCAGTCCACACAACTGTCAGTACAGCCTATTTGACACAAGCTAGTATAACAATAACAAAATCATTAGCAGGAAGAGTAATTTCTCTTGATTAGGAAAGCTTTAGTAATGGAGAGCCATGAAGCGAAACAGAGCCCAGAAAGCCACCTGTTCCATTACACTGCCCTTCCATTACACTGCCACAGAGTGGGGGTTATGATATTTAAAATGAATACTCCTTCATTTAAAAACTTCTGAAGATTATAAACAATACAGTTTCATAAGTAAATAGTGTTCAAATATTATTCTTTAATGCTCTGAAGTTCACAAACCCCTGTAACCAATAAAGAAAACTGGAGTGATTTAGGATAAGACTCAGTAGATAAAAGCTGGTGTAAGTCCACTGATCTTAACAGATATACATCATAATCTATCAGAGGATGCTTTGGTCTGCCATTGACAAAGAAAGGAAAACAAATGTGAAATCTGAATGCTTGCAAGCAGCAGCTGACAGAAGCCTAGGTAAATGAAATTATAACTTTCTTTTCATTTTATCAGGTTCTTTTCACTGAAGGGGAAACAAAGAAATAGGAAACTATTCCTTGAATAAATATTCATATCCAGAACTGTGCGGAATAACAGTGTCCAGATGACCTGCTGGGAAGCCTTGTGATGCAACCCAGGGTGCCTCTGTGGTCATCTAGCCTGGAGATCTCTCTGCAGTGCCACAGTTCTCAGTGGTGGATATTCTTAAATCAAACCAAGGATAATGTATGGAAACTTGTGCACACAGCTAAGCTCCTAGATCAAAAATCAGGGAGCAATTTAAGACCGCTGAATGTGTGGATTGTTGAAGAAACATACAGCAAAGAAAAGTTAGGACTAGAGAAAAGGTTTATGTGATGAAATCCCTAGAAAACTGTCATAAAAGGTGATAAATCTCAAAATCATATGACTTTTCAAGACAAAAAAGAGTGTCCTTCCTGTGTAGGATTCAGAGCCTTGACAACCTGAAAAGAGGAAAAACTAAAATAATTTCTAGGTTACAAGTGACAGGGACAGAAATGGACAGTAGCTCTTCTTAGGGGAAAGAAATGAGCTACAGCAGATCTCCTTTTTACCGTAGCCAGAGCTTGTTCTAAAGGCTCTGAAGTTTGTCCCTATTAGCTAAAGTATGAAAGCAACATTAGTGATAAATACCACTGCACAAAAAAAAGACCTCAATTTCCAATTTAGTTTGCATGGCTAGAAATTATTAAATTGTTATCTAATATCTTTCCTTTTTTTTTGGGGGGGGGGGGGTGGGAGAGGAAGGGAGGGAAGGGCAAGTTTGCTAGGAAAGAGGAGAGTTTAAAAGAAGCCTAAATCATTGAAATGAACATGGCCAAAAGTTTCTTTGACTGATTAGATTCACTGGACATTTAAGAAAAGGACTCTGCCTTGATTAAAGAAATATAGTCTATGTACAAGACTAGAATTCAAACTAGTTAGGAATACCAACTATGTGAGTTAAGAACTATGAATGTTTCTGCATTTGGGGCTCTGCCAGTGTCAGAGAAATTAACAGCTCTGTTAGCCAAGAAGTAACTCCTCTGCAGGGTTTTCTTGGATGAATAACTTTACAAAAGCTTTTGTAGTTTTGTAGTGATTTTCATTTCACAGCAGTTGTGCTGGAGTATATATCTATTAGGGACTTGGACATTTGTTTTTGAAGGGCATGTATTTATCTTCTATTACCTACATCTAGCAATGATCAGAATATCATCTTCCTTCAAAGTAAGTGATTTAGGAAGAAACAGCTTTTTGGTAAATTTAAATTGGCTGCAATTTAAATTAGCTCATTATTAATTAACTTTTTTGGCTTGAGATTATACCAATACATTATATTAAAATATGTTCCATTTATTTAAATTTTATTTTTTTAAACGTCTCAGAGGGTAGAAGAATAGTGCTCTATTTTGTATTGGGGTAGAACTGCAGCATTGGAGCCTAAACATTGCATGTATTAGTAGATATATGCCTTCCCTTTTTTTTTCAGTCATAGAAGATAGGAAATGAGGCACTAAAGAAAGCCTTTTTACACACTTTTGACCTCAGCTAAGACACAGTGAAATCACATTCCATGTTTCTAAAAGCAGGCAATCTGAATTTGTTTAATAATTATCCTGGAGACAAGGATCCTATGTTTACCTCTGATGTTTGATAGAGAGGGTTCTTGCTCCTGATCCAGGTGGGAGGGTTACTGTTACATTTGGCCTCTACTTCAGCTATGGGAGTTTAGCTGGAATTAGTGCATGCCAATAGTGCAATCAACAGTAATGATTTTCCCTTAATCAAAATTCTTTGTTGGAAATATAGTTGTACTGGAAACACAGTGCTCTGTCGTATTCACAAACGTGGAATGGTGTTCTTCCTTCATAAACTGATGCAGAGCAGTGAGATGTGTTTGAAGTTGTGTACAACAACTTAATGGAACAAGTGTCTGTCCGCTGTACTTGAAATACATCACTTCTCTGTGAACTTCATAAACTGAATCACAAGCACTCTCTTGTCGGGGTCTTATTTGTATCTACAGACTAAGAAAATGAAAATACAACCCTAGAAAATACTTTATTCATGATTGACTTTTCATCACATTTCATGCTAAAATACCTCACAAATTTTTGAAAAATATTTACACATATCTAGAAAATTCAGAGATTTTAGTATTTCCAAGGATACCTTATGTTAGTACTGGTACCACTACAGTGCTTGTACCACTCCTGGTTTTTCTTTCTCAGTTAAAACTGGGGGAAGAGGGTTACTTGATTTACTATGTGCCAGGTTTTCCAGGAAAAGCTGGTAAGAAAGCTGTATTCTGTTCCTACCTCTGTGAGTTCTCATAGTTTGTTTCAAGGTGTGGCTAGGTATGCTGCCTCAAAACAGCAGAATTTTTCCATAGCTACTTATACCAGTGATGGATTTTATATCTTAGCTATTATAATAACATGCAATTACTAGCTCAGGAGACTTTAGCAGGTCAGGAGCAGCAGTGATGTCACTGGTCTGTGTTGCTGGTGTGTATGCCATGGGCTTTCTGTTGCTGCAAGGCAGAAGAGAACATGAGGATATGATTAAAATTTACATTGGCACAGTAATGTGATTCTTGATGCTTTGGAAATTCATAGTGCAACTTAACAAACAAACTGTTAGCAGCAATTTAAAGGGCAATGTATTCTCAAATTTAATGATACAGTCACAAAGTTTTTTGCCTTGGAGTATATAAGTACCTAGTAGTTCTTCTCATGTAGGATTTTGGTTCATTTAACAGATTAGGCAGCAGTTTAGCAATTAGATTACATAATTTACTACATGGGACTTCCAGTTATGTAAAAATTTAATTCAGTTTTATTTCCTACTTGTCCAAGAGACTTTTGTGGTGGGAGCGTGACTTTATTAATCTAGAGATGTCTTCTGTTGCAAACATTTCTTAGGCAATTATGTCTGTTACAGTGATGGCATAATTTTGAAAACCAAATGCACATCAGACCCTCTTTATCTCTGTGATTGTGAGCTAAATTCAACCTTGTCATTGAGACTACTCTGTGAAGGTTGATACTGAAGAGCAAATTAATTGTTCAAATAGATTTTCTCTTGGAGAAGCACAGGCCGTGATGGCAACCCAGCCAGAGCTTGTGGCCAAAATGAGAAAGCTTGCCCTCAAGAGCATTGCAAATATCTCCCCCCTGAGTAATCAGGCATCTTTCTTCCTTTTTGGGAACTGTCAGAGAGACTCATACTGGTACATTTCTTCCAGGCATCAGGCTTAACCACATGCTGTTAGGAACAAAGCACAGATCGCTCAAAAGGGAAGAAAGGAGGGGAAGAGAAGGACATGAAACAGAGAATAGAAGTGAAGTTGTGATAAAAGGAATGGGAAACATGTGGACACAAACCACAAAAGACAAGTGAAGTTTTGATGAAAGGAATGAGAGGTAGGAGTGCTAAACAAGACAGAGATAAAATAGAGAATTCACTGTCAGCTGGTAGGCATGTCATGAGTTTGTTCTCAAGGTTGTGAAGTTGGTGCTGTTTTGTTTTTCTCCACCCCACGCACATAAATGTGTAACACTGTAGTGCAGTGTCTCTGATGTGGCTGATACTTCAGTGCAGAGCTGTCTCACCCTAGGAGGAGGCTGAGGACAAGGTGTCTCTGACACCCTTGGGAGAGGTGGCCAGGATGGTGAGACTGCCTAGTCATGGCAGACAGGGGCAAGGCAAGGCACTGCAAGCCTGGATCATACCCTGGGGATTTGGACTTGCAGCACTGCTTCCAGAAGATGAGAAAAATGTTCTAGGGAGGTCACACATACTCTTATCTCTTTCTTTCCCTCTTCCCTTCATCTCAATCTATTACAAAATAAATTACCTAAGATAAGAAAGCATCCTAAAACCCATTTATTTAAAGTGCAATATATGTGTGAAAGCTAGTTTTTACATGGTTTAGATGCTGGATGGGATGATGTTAGCATGTTGAGGATCTTTCAGAATAGCTGTTATTTCTTCTGTTGGACATAGGAAATCAGGTGGACAAGTTTTCCAATGGAGAAGTTTCTGGTGCTCTGCCTCTCTGTATCTGGGGGGG
The DNA here is from genome assembly GCA_034509425.1 of Eopsaltria australis. NCBI lineage: Eukaryota > Metazoa > Chordata > Aves > Passeriformes > Petroicidae > Eopsaltria > Eopsaltria australis. Next base: position 530,821 of record JAVTVJ010010916.1, on the reverse strand, counting down.
GGTGGGTGTGGGTGGGTGTGGGTATGGGTGTGTGTGAATAAGCTGTACCTAAAGAAAAACTAAAAATAACCCTGTATGGCTGTCTCAGCCATGCCAGTGTTGAAGGCTTTCTTAACAACCCAGAACTGTGAATGCAGACAGGTGTAGCAAGCAAAACATACCTTCAGAGAATAAATAGTATTCCTATATATAGATGGAGCATTAACTCTAAAACTAAGCTAGGAGGCCAACAAAATATAGCAAGAGTAGATTTTACTGTCTCAAAAAAGAGGTATTTTGTTAAAACACTTCATAAAAATCTATCAGCAGGCTTCATAAATTGGTATTAAAAACTTCCTTTTGGTCAAACAATGTATGTAATTGTCCTCCCTAATAATGGACGTTTGCCTACCCAATAGTGCAATTGTATATTGCTGAGGTTTTTTGTTTTATATTCCCCATCCAAGCTGTTTGGGGCAGAGGAAGTTTTTGCCTTTACAACAGAGAAAAGGAAGAGGATTTTCTTTGAATATAGGCAGAGCCATAGTAAAAACATTATTTGACGTCTTTACTCTTTTGTAGACCATGGAGTCATCTTTAAGCTTTTTTTGGTCTAAGTTGTAGTTCATGATATATTAGAGAACTAACTGCTTAGTGCTCTTCGAGTATCAGGAATCTATTACTTTAAAAAGAACAAAGGAACAAAATCTCATGCAGAAAGAGACAGAAAACTACAGATATGAGAGGTCAAATGGCTTTCCAAAGGTCATGCAGCTTTGCATGAAATATGTATCCATGTTTCTTGTATCTTTTAAGTCTCACAAGATTATCTTAGTCCCAGGGCATCTTGCTTGCTGTTTTGCTGTTTTTTGGAGATTTGTAATTTGCCTACTGAGTTCCATGTCAGGCAAATCTAGCTTCATCATTTTCTAGCCTTGTATTTCATCCTGTCCTGTCCAAACTGATTCAGCCATCCCTTGAAATTACAGCTGATGAAACTACTTAATTAACCTTACAGTTACCCCCTCATTTTAATAATTTTAATAATCATAATAATTGTAATAGAAATACTTATAATAATAATGATAGGAAAATATTGCTTTCTTTGAAAAATTGAAGTAAATTAAACTATTCACAGCTTGGAATAAATTAGATAATCAACTACTACTTGTAAAAAAGATTTAAGGAGAATGCAGCTGGACATTATGCTGGTTATAAATAAAATGTGTTATCATTAAAAATAAAGTACTGTAATATCAGAAATAAGACTGATATCTCCTTTCTAGAATATTTTTAATTGTCCACTTACGTGACAATATTTGGCTCAGTCTCCAGCTACTTTCTCTTTCCCTGAGATGATATAAGCATCATGTCTATTCCCATATCCATATTCTAAATGAATCATTTTCTGAGTAAGGTGAACTATTACAAAGGAAGCAGAAAGCCCATGCCACCACAGCTGAACAAAAATATTTTAGCAGGAGGCCAGCAGTACAAAAGAAAAGTCTCCCCAGAGGTTCCTGCTTTAGTCACAGCTAGAATGACCTAAAAATAACATATTGCTGCATAGAATCACAGCTATATTATTCCCCTTGCAGTGTTACCAACACTTCAAGCTAAATTAAAAAAGCCATTCTAAATTTAATTTTCTGAAGCTCATCTTCCCTTCTTCTCTGACTTCTGCTTTATAATCCACCCTTATTTTTTTCTGTTTAATTAAGGAAATACTACTTAATTCCCCACATGTCTGTCTTGATAATGACATATACTTGAAAAGGCACTTTTTGATGCACACCCTCTCTTGTAGTTCTGTTTCATAAAGAAATTCACAAAGTTTCTCTAGGATCCAGATAGAAGCTCAGTAGTTTCCTAATTTTTGAACAGTAGCTGGAGAGAGTGGCATTGGAGTTAGTTATAGCATAAACTAGGATTTTCTGACTGGATATATTTTCTCCTATTTTGATTCATAAGATTCACTTACTTAAAAAAGCACAGCATGGTATACCCATTTTTAAAAGGTCAAAATTATTTTATAGTAAATTAATGTCACATAAATATTTGTGCTAGGCAATTATTTTTACCACTTTATTTACTGCTACAACGCTAATGGTAGGTAAAAAGAGGGATGTGTGTTTTAATTAATGTTCACTGGATTCTTTTTTGACAATGTAGCCTCTTGTTTCTGATTTGCATGGTACAATGCTCATCAGTCAGTGCCAAGAACCTTATGTGTGTCAGCAGCATCTTCTGGAGCATCAGTGGCCATATTCAGTTGCTGTATAGTGTATGTGGGATAGTCATCCTCTGCTAGGAAATGATAAAACTGTGTCATTGGGTACAATTGCATCCTCACTCATGCTAAGGTGTTGGCTTTAAAGGGTTCTTAATCAACACATGTAACTAATAATTTTTGCTGGTTTTTTTTTTCAGGACACAAGAGTTGAGAAGCAATAAGAGCTCGTCTCTGTTAGACACACACCTTTGCAAAGGTCTTTGTGCAAGTACATTTACTTCCTCTATAAAAAGTTTGTAAGAGCTTAAACAAGGCCCTGAAGAGGAAGAATATAAATGTTTCCTCAGGATAGCAAAACAACCCTCATTATTTTCCATCAAAATGCAAACCATGCTTCTGCATAAGAAACACATAGATTTTTGCGCAAGACTGCCAGGGAAAGCGTAGATCTTTCTCAGTTTCTGCACAGTAATGTCTGAACAAGTTGCCAAAAATAAGAAAATGCTTGAACTTGGAGGACAATGGTGCAGCTATAGATGTTTGGGTACTATGGACTTTGTCAAAGTACTATGGATTATATCAACTCACTATTCCTTCAAATTACTTCCATTCCTATTTCCAGTGCTCCAAAGTGCTTCTGTTTGGATAGAGGAAGAAAACATCATGACACTGCCCCCCAAAATCAGCTCTGCTTCTTGCATCAGAATGAGGCATCTATTGGCAGAAGAAAAACCCCACACTGCAATAACTAATAATGTCAATGTTTAAATAATCATCTCTAAGCATGTACATTAATTCCTCATGGACACAAACGAAGTATATTACCCCATTTTCTGCCAGTGTTTCACATTCATTCTCTCTTTGGTCTTATTTCCAATCCAGACTGCTGCAATTTGGGGGTAGAGAGGGGGAGGAGAGAACGAAGATGAGACTGGAACACTAATTTCTTATAAAAAGTATGGCCAGCATGTATTAACTGTATCAAAACTCAGGCTATTACATGGCTGAAACATGAGCTGAGCCCCTGTATGGCTGAGATTCTTGACATTTCTAGGACTGTCTGGAGTTGGGATTAATCTCTAACTTGACACTCTTGTGGCTTAAAGGAGAGAAAGAGCAGTTAAAAAGAAAGGAAGAGGGGGTTTGTACTCAGTTACAACAAATCAAAGTGATCAGCTTTTTCTTCAAGTGCTAAATTTGCAGAAATTTCCTAGAACCAACTCATGGCACTGGTGTATGTGGAAATGAGGGTAGTATTGAATGAATTTTCAGAGGCAGATTTGAAATATTGTGGAATTATTTCTGACAACTTCACTCTAGTTTACCCTAATCCATTACTCTGTGTTACGACTCTGGACAGAGCTGTAGTTTTTCTTTGTTGAAATGAGATTCCACTATCGCCTTCATTATCCCCGTGCTATTGATTTAACTAACTGCACTTCCAGTGTTTCCATGGCTTTTTGGGCAATGAATAAAGATTTTAGGGCCTTGGGGTGATTGGCTGAAGGATCAGGGTCACAGGTAGTGTTTTCTTCATGCCTTTCAAGAGCAGCGAAGAATATTGAAGGAATGGGCAGACCAAGTAGGTTAATATGCTAGTGTCACTGGCAGAATTTGGGGTTTTTTTGATCTTGTGATGATCTATACAATGCCAGGCCTGCTGACAGCTGATGGGATGCACCTTTCTCAGAGGGGAAAAAGTGTTTTTGCACAGGAGTTAGAAGGGCATATCAACAGAACTTTAAACTGAACTGGAACAGGGAAAGGAAAAAGACCTGACTTGCCACTAATAAATAATGGGGAGGGACATGAAAGTTTGAAGAAGTATGTGTCAGTGAGATCCTTCAGTCTTCTCCATGGGGTGTTGGCTGCAATGAGATGCACTTGAAATGTTTCTACACCAACACCTACAGCATGACACTACGTTAGTGTCACCCCTGGTGGAATGAGTCTTCTGACTGAAGTGCCTTGTTGGAAGGACATAGGCTGTTCAGGTGGGATAGGCAGGGAAGAAGAGGCAGTGGAGGTGATGGTGGTAGGGTGGCATTGTGTATAATGCAGGGGCTGGAATGCGTGGAGTTCATATTTGGCAATGGCCCAGTTGAGAGTCTCTGGGTAAGTATTAAGGGACAAGCAAATAGAGCAGATTTCCTCACGAGAGTCTGCTATGGACTACTGAGACAGGATGACAGCACTGATTAATTATTTTTTAGGGAACTAAGAGACACCTAATGCAGCCCTTAAGGGACAATCCATCTTGCCAGATATTAATTGGGAATAACATACAGGTGGTACAAGCAGATCCAAAACACCTCTAAAATGCTTGCATTATAACTTAACTGAAAGGATATAGACCTGTTAGAATGAGTCCAGAGGAGGGTTATGAAGATGATTACAGGGATAGAGCACCTTTCCTATGACAAAATGCTTAGATAATTGGCACTGTTCAGTCTGGGGAAGAGAGGACTTCAGGGAGTCCTTACAGCAGCCTTCTAGTACCTAATGGGGGCCTACAAGAAAGATGGTAGAGGGACATTTTGCATGGACATGTAGTGATAGGGTGGCTTTAAACTGAAAAATAATTGGTTTAGATTAGATATTAGGAAGAAAGTCTTTACTTTGAGGCATTGCCACAGGTTGGCCAAAGAAGCTGTGGATGTATCATCCATAGAAGGGTTCAAGGCCAGGCTGGATCTTTGAGCTGCCTGGTGTAGGGAAAGGTACCCCTGCCCATGGAAGGGGGATTGGAATGACATGATCTTGGAGGTCTCTTCCAACCCTAGGCATTGTATGAGTCTATGATTCACGGTGCAGGTACTAAAGGAGGCAACTATGAAAGGTGCCCTTCTTGGTTTGTGGCTTTTTAACAGAGAGGTTCTAATGAGTGAAGTGACTGGTGGCCATCTTGGTCACAGTAACCATGAAGGATTCAAGTTTAAAATCTCTGATGACAGGAGGAAAAGTGCCAGCTAAATGTCCACCCTAGGCAAGAGGAGAGCAGGCTGCTCAGGCAACTAATTAGTGAGGTCCCTGAGAAAATGCTTCAGAAGGTGCTGGGGTCCATCAATGCTGGTCACTTTTTAAGCACCACTTCTCAAGAGCACAGGAGCAGATAATTCGAAAATGTTAGAAGTCAAGCAGGCAAGGCAAAAGGCCAGCTTGGCTGAGCAGGCACCTTCTTCTGGAGCTAAGGTGAAAGCAAGAAAGTGTACAGCCAATGAACGAAAGATCCTGTGACATGGGAGGCATAGAGAGATACTGGTCACCACTGTAGGCAGAAAATTTGTGTGTCTGAGCAGCTGTGGGAGCTGAAGCGGACCAGGACTGTGAGGGTCAGTAAAAAGTGCTTTTTAAATGTGTTAATAGCAAAATAGCAATGGGCAGAAATAACATTGGCCCAAAGACCTGGCTGATGTCATTGTGAGGCCTTTCATTTTTGGCTGATCTTAGGCATCTGGAAAGGCCCTGGTCAACTGGAAGCTGTCAAATTTCCATCTTCCAGCTCAGGTAATTCTGTGATTTCCAATTCAATGCCAGGACCCTCCACACAAATTCAGAATTCTCTCAAACTGAGTTTTATGTAAAAGACAAAGAATTTTTGTCTTCTCCTACTCTCAAATATTCAAACATCCATCCTAAAAGTATGATTTTTGAACTGCTTTACCAGGATAGACATTTTCTTTGAAAAGAAAATGTTGACTAGAAAGAAAATATGAATCCTTAAAAGCTGATTTTCTTACACTGCTTTCACCTTTGTTGTATTTTAATATAACTGTGCACAGAACCTGGAGGACATTGCAGAAATATGATGCAAGCTGTGAATCATAGAAATCTTATTGTAGATGCTAGTAAAAGTTGTTTCAGTAATGTCTCAGAGGGCTGTAAGGCTGTATTAAATACTGTCCACTCTACTAAACTGTAATGCAGTTAAATATTTCCTGTATTTTGACACATGATTTATAGAGGAACATGCTACATGCTACAGAAACAAAATTTAAAACTCAGCTTTACAATATGTGAAGAGCAAATCTGGCATATCTTAAAAATAATTTATCAAAATACAGAAAACTTAGCAGAAATGTAGAACTTGCACATTAAATTTGTCATTTGAAAAAGAAAAAGTGTTTCTAAAACCACTCAACACAATGCCACTTTCAAAACTTAAAGCTGGTGAGCAACAAGAAATTTGGCAGGATGTGTTTGACAATGTCATTCTTTCTTACAATAAAAATTATTGTAACAGAAATATTCCAGTTTTTGCTTCTCACTGACAGACAAGCCCAGAAACCTCTGAGACACTGAGGTCCCAACAGGCACAAAATGGATGATGAAGAAGAAAAGAAAACCTATCCTTTTAAAGAACAGTCACAAAAGTGTACTATGTACCAACTGGAATTAAACACAAGCAATTTTTGAAGTTGTATCATAGCTGTGTTCAGGGAGAGGACTTAGGGATTCAGAGACTTTGCAGCAGATATTTTTTTTATTGAAAACTCATACATGTTCACTTTAGTTCAAAAGAAACTTCTAAACAGAGAAGAGAAACATTTGATCCATTTTACTCCATTTTAAAGGTAGTGAGTGAAGAAAATGAGCGTCTTTCACAAGCATGTGAAGCAGTGTCTAAGGCAACTGGTTCCTCTTGTTTACTCAGCATATCTTCTACTGTTCATGCCACATATATGTTAACCTTTTAATACCTTGGTGTTTGGTTTAGCAATTAAACTCAGAGAAAATTCATTTTATTTTGCTAATAAAAACATTAAAAAATGAGATATTCTGAATTTTATCATTACCTCCTAAGATGCATCAATTCTTATAGAGAATTATTAGATCTGGTAGATCCTTGTTCTTTGTTCTGTAAGCTCTGTTTACAATCACTGTGAATTTCTTTGCAGACAACCAAGACACCTGCAGATCAAAAACAGTAACCTGAAGTCCTATGAAAAACACAGACATCAGTCTGAATCTCTTCTCTTGATCATGTTTACAATCAAGAGGGAATTAAGAACAAGCAGTAATATATTTTCCCAAGATACTAATAATGTTTTCTTTTTTCTGCCCTGCCTCTGTGTGCAGTATGTGTTGGCAGAGTAGCTGTGCAGCCTCTGTCATTTGTGTAAGACAATTGTGTATGACAAGTAAAAAATGTGTTGTCATAGCTTGTTCAAATTTTAATTTTGAATCTGATATTTATTTAAAAAATTTCTTGATTCATACATACAAAAAAGGGAATACTTTTTAGTAAACAAAAGTTTTTAGAAAGGGATGTTGCCTATTGTAACTCTCAGATGCTCTCAGAATATTCCAAAGTGGAGGTCTGAGACTTGTACAGCAGTAAAATCAATGTGCAGGAGAAGATCAATCAATTCCTTCTGTGGAACAAAATATTTTGCATACACCTGCTTGTTCATGAGGCTGCCTGCTTTTCCTTTTGGGCTGGAGTGAGAACAGTGAGTGCACAGCCCGTGTATCTGTATATAAATTACGTGACCTTTGGTACCTTTGGAATCTTTGGAAGTGTTATCCTGGAAACACTTAATCAAAGGATTAAAGAAACCACTGAGCCAATTCAAATTGATACTGGACAGTTTATAAGGAGGAGATACTCTAACACCAGCAGCATTGTTAAACACTTACTTTGCATCTCTCCTTACAGAGAAACATAGAAAAGATCAGTTCAAGCCTGAGGTCAGTTTACAAGTAATGACAGAGAGTGAAATAGATATGCACAGATTAGAGAACTGCTTCTTAAAAGCTTAAATCCACTTAATGCAGACAAAGTGTATTGCCTTGATAAAATGGATCTGCTAGTCTTAGAGGTTGCAAGTGAGGAAATAAGCAAAGGGGTAGTTGTCTTTTTCTCCTGCTTTGGGATTTGTTTTAGGGGATTTGAAACTAGAGAAACACATATCATTATTTTAATTGTCTGAAATAAAAGCAAAACATAGTAGTATGAATTAACTTAAGAGTGATTTGTTTCATTTTGGGGGAGTCCAGTTTTACCTTAGGAAAAACAGGAGGTAAGAAGGGGACAAAAATATCAAAAATAATGGAGAAAAATTTCACTTCAAAACCTTCTACACTACTTCGAATATGACAGAATACCTGTCAAGTATCTGAACATGCACGAGTACGATTGACTGCAGATCAAAAAAAGCAAACCTGAATTTTCAGAGTTCCTAGTTTCTAGGGAGTAGTAAGTAGTAAGTAGTTATTCACCATCTGTACAACATCAGTGTGGGCCCATTATTTGATGTGCTAACCCCTGGCCCTTTTGTGAGTGGTCATCCTGGTACTCATCATATAAGATCAAGTAGGGGAGAAGTTTTGAGGGGCAGGATAGTCACACAATGAAAAATAAAGGATCTTAGTGCTGACTCTGCTTCAGAAATGAGCAGATGTTTGGATTAATGGGTGAAGAGGTCTGCTGCAGGCATAGGCCCCATCACACTGCAGTCACAGCAGATTTGCAGCTGGTCTGACAGTCCTCCTGGAGACAGAGCAGACAGCTAGCCAGCCCATCCCTTTTAGAGGCATTTAGAGACATAAGTGAATGAGTCATGAGGGAAGGCCATATAGTGAGTTTCACCCACCTCCCGAATGTCTTTGGTTTAGGATATCCAGGTAAGTATCAAAGGCTGTATCATTGGGTTGACAAAAGATGGCATATTTGATTGGGTCTTTATGTCATCCACTTGCCCCAGTCAGAAAGACCAATACCAAAAACCATTTGAGGTGAATGCTGAAAGAGAAACATATTTTATACTTCTATCACAGTCCTAGATTGGTTCTGTGTGGATACATCTTACCTAGACACATATGGATGAACCAACACATTGGGCCAAAATTAGCAAGACTGTTTTTAGTGTCAGCTTTCAGCCTGGCTCACTTCCCTCGTACTCTTTCTCTCTCCTTATCTTGCCACATCTCATCTACTCCATCCTCTCTGTGCTGTGCCAGTCATGAGCAGAATGGATTCACACTGTCTGCATGGCTCTTACTGAGCCATGTATTGTCTGAACATGTTTGGCTGTCTTGAATGGTATTAGCCTGTACTGTTAGACATCCAGCTCTGTCCTACCACTTTGATTACAGCAGCAGAACAGTCTGGTTACTGAAACTGTTACATAATTTTGTATTAATTACATGATTCAGGATGCTCAGTCAGCCTCCTGAGAAGGAAGTGCAGTAATTTATCAATATATTCTACTATGACCCCTTTCTTTTTTTACTTCGTTTTCTTGCATTTCTTTCTCACCTCTTCCTCCTGCTTTCTCATAATAGAGACCTAATTGCAGGAGGATGAATTGAAATAGGCATGTATCCTCACAGCCCTTTAAGCTTTTCTCAGCAACTGCAGTTCTTCAGATGTCGCACAAATGCAAAACATTAACTCCTGTTGAACCAGTTTCCATCACCAGATAATGTTTGTTAAATACATGAAAATTATTTGGATAATATTCTGGTATCGACTCCGGTATCTTATTCCCTGACTTTGAAGAAAATGCTGTCTCAGAGCCATGTCTTATTAAAGACAAGTTATGCCCCAGTATGAAGGATAAACTTCTTTATAAATAAACCTGTTTATTTTGTACATTTTATGTTATTACTGACGTGGGAAGCATTCTCTTCCATTGGCTCTTCATTTTTGTGAAGTTATATAGGAGTTTGTTGTACCTGAAAGCTACATCATGGGAGAGGAGGGGGTTGTTTTCTCCTTTTATGTAAAAGCAAGAGGCTGACTACTTGTGTTAAGGCATTCTTTAGCTTTGGACACTAACTGAGATTCACCAGGTCTTACAACTGGAGATTAATAAAAATTCTGTTGGTAACCTTTTTACAATGTTTGAATTGTAAATGTGAAATCTAGCTCTTATACCACAAGTAGAAAACACTGCAGTATAGTAGAAAACACTGCAGAAAGTATATGGAAATATATTTTCTAGTACACTGGAAAAATCTTAGAAAATGTGATGTTGATACCTACAGACCCTAATTTATATAGTAATCAGAAAAATAAAACAGTCAGATGTGCTGTAACACAATTCACTCAGCTGCACTTTTCATCTGAGCAAGTAATATGACATCTGGCTGGAGCAGTTTGTGCTTCAGTAGAATAAATGGAAAGCTAAAATTGCATTCACAGGGGAAAAGGCATGGGGGCCGACACACACACACGTGTCTGTGTGTACATGGACAGATATGCACACACATGTACTGTCTGATGCGCTACGTTATTATCTGAAGGAATGAGACAAAACTGCAAAGCTGTCTTGAAAAGCAGCATCTAACTGAGTTATTTGATCTGGCCTTTCTGTCTTTACCATGAGGTAACACGGATAAAGACCTGTTAAGCCACTGACTCCTGGCTTAATGAGATCTGTGCCCTAGGAGAAAGCCCAAGACACCATCTGGCTAGCTCTCAGCAGTATAGAAAAAGTCAACCACTCTATCAGAGGAAACAGGATTGAATTTAAAGAGTTGAGACAGAGGAAAAAGGAGGAAAAGACAATGAGCATTGCAAATAAAATTGCTGTCAGTGTCCTGCTGATATATTCAAGCATTCTACCAAGCGCTTTCAAAGAAATAATGAAAAATTAAATAATAAGACTACGTCAGACAGACACTATATTCACATTTCTATTAGAATAAAATAAATATTTTAAAAGAAATAATTGAAAACAACCCTCAGCAACTCAGCTGGTCTGAAAACAGCTGCTTTTTTTTTGCTATTCCTGGCAGCCTCTGGCAGGTCAGTGCAGACAATGCTGAGTTCTGGCTGCCCTCCATAGAACCTTGTTTTCCAGCACACATTCCACTGATAAATGCTTCCGTGTTGAAATGAAAGCCATTACATGGCAGCTAAGACCTCACTGGTGGCTTATCATCACAGCTTTTATTCTGCCCGGGAAAAGTGATTATAGAATGTCAATATTTATATAAGAAAAAACAGAACTTCTGTTAGTAAAACTAGATAAAGTAGAATAAAAAATATTGCTATACAGTGAGGTGGAGACAAGGGAGAAAAGCGGGATTCTGTAGAACAACTGCATGTTTTTTTGGTTTCGTGGAGTTTGGAACAAATGTTGATGCAAGGCTGTGCTGGTCTTCAGTGGTCTTCAAACCAACCACAGCAGTCCAGTGCTTCTAGCAGATGGCAGAGCCCCAGGCTCATAGGGAGTCACATCCTTACACCTGAATGTCCTAACAAACAAACAGCACAGACTTGCTCAGATGATGGTGTGAGTGGATTTGTGTCTTTTTAGGTGAGAAGGCTCAAGGGTGAGCCACACTGGAAGGCAGAATTAATGAAAGTGTGTGGAATCTGATTATGTTTTCACTTCTGTAGAAATTAAACTTCCACAATCCCTGAAATGCTTTTTTTCTTGGTGACTGATGCAGCAATTTGTAATGCAGAGCACTTAGCCAATATGTTTAAGGAAGGAAATTGTTGTGGTAAAGGCACTCAATTAACTTTCCATTTCTAGTGCTACTAAAAAATATGTGTGTGACCCTGAGAAAGAATTTTACTCCTCCAGCAGCAATTGTCCTGCATCTTCCAGGTATATAATTAATTTGGAATACCAGAAGCAGAGCTTTGTGAATGGTACTGCCAATACACAAGTCAGCAATTTTTAATTAATTCAGAATATTAAGTGGATGATTTTATGACAAACCCCCAAAACCCCTGCCTAGCCAAACAAATTTCCCCCTCAAAAAAGAAAAAAATCAAAGGAAAATTAACAACTCCCCTCCCCCCACCAACCCCCCAAAATAACGCTCCAAAACCAAATTAACCAACCAACCAAAAAAACCCCATAGAACAAAATGGGCAAGATGAAGGGAAAAATTACTCTTTTTCTTGTTTGAAAGTAGGAAACTTTTGAAAATATCTTCCTTCCAAAGTCACAGACTTGTTCCTTTGTCTTCTATTTGCTGCCTTTTTTTCTTTTTTTTTTTTCTTTTCCCCACCCCCCCTTGTTCTGTAAGAGAAGAGATGCTGCTTTCTCCTATGGTCTGCATTCAAAAAACCTGTCTAGTTTCGTCCCTACAATCACTTCAATAGCAAGAGGTGGAGAAAAAGAGCTGCTTTTTCTTTCAGTTCAATGTGGAAATATCAAACTGCTGTTACCCAAGCTACTGCTTCACATTTGAACTCATTGAGCGATATAGAAGCAAATTTTTAAAATGCCGAATCTGTACTAGAGGACTGTCCCTGGAGACAGAGGGGGTGACATTTGTGCTGCTCTGCTGGTGTTATCTGCCTAGGAAGAGAAATATATCCGGCATCACGTTTAAACTGATAAATATGATGATAACAGGATAAAACATTCCTTAAGCACTGATAGCATGTACTTACTACTCCAATCCCATCATGGCTGTCACATCAAATAAAGGAAGCTGAGACAGAATAGTTACAGGGAATAGACTATGTAAGAAGATTAGACAAATGAAAGACTGGCATCCAACTATGTACTTCAGGAATACAAATTTTCTCCTTAGACACAGGATTCTTCTCCCTCCTCTAAATACATTCTGTAACACCTACAGCTTCTGTAAAAGCCCCCTGTATAGGAGGATAAATCACAGCAGTCCCAACAGGAGTGGACCTGCAGCCTGCAGCACAAATAAATCACAGTGGATTTCTTGAGGTAAATCTGCAAATAAAAGATAGCTATGCTCTTGTTTCCTCTTCCTAGCATTTACAAGACCCAATAGCACAAATATAAGCATCCAATATTTGAAACAGAAAATCACTCAGCTGATGGAGGGATCAGGAACTAATGAAGCAGGAAAACTATGAAGTGCAAATGAGTAGGGCTTCAGTGGCATTTGATTGATAATTTCACCCGACAGAGGTTATTGCAAAGCTGCCTCATAAGACATCTCTGCTTAGGGGGATATGCAGTTTCAGGAAGCGATTTGGTTTTTATATTTTCAGTTTAGGAGAGTATTTTTGTTACTTGGAAGTTAAAAATACATAGGATCAGCATCTTTGCCAACATCTGGCTCAAAAACCCAAGCAATCAAACTTGGTTCAAATCCTGTGCAGGTCTTGATAGCATTAAGTGCTTTGACGATAATTTCTTCTTCCCCAAATTATGGATGTATTTCACAAAGATTAAAACCATCATTTCCCAAAGCTTATCTGAAGGTAAATACTCAGGTAGCCAGCCAGATGGGAACACAGAGATTTCAAAGAAGGTGAATTGGAACACTTTTATTACACATTTTTTTGTGCTTGGATATTCAATCTCTAATTAGGATGAGATTATATATGAAGCGTAGATGCAGATTAATTTTTTTTCATGTCTGTTCACCTAATGGTGATCAAAGTTGTGATGTGCAAGGTTGGTTAAAACATCCTTTTTTGTTTGCTTCGGGTTTTTTGGTTTGGTTTGGTTTGGTTTTTTGTTGGTTTTTGTTTGTTTGTTTTGGTTTTGGTTTTTGTGTTTGTTTGTTTGTTTGTGGAGGGCTTTTTGTTTTGTTCTTCCTGAATGACAGAGCATCCTGGGTAAAGGAAAGTTGAGAGTTTTGCATTCTTTTTCCCCCATAGCTGATAATTCATCTGCATGGTGATTTGTAGAGATGAGTTTATAGCTTTCACAGTCAGCTCTGCTGAACACTTTGGAGTCCTGAAGCTGTGGCTGGGCAGTTTACTTCCCTTGTCTTGAGCTGAAATGTGTGTCTAGCAACAGACAGCTCTCTTTGCCACCCTAGAAGAAATACGGCGCTTATCTCACCTATTGTCTGTTCTCCATTTTTCTACCTGCCAAAAGAAATAAAAACAGCTAGGTGTAGGAAAATTTAGTGGAGAGTGCTTTATGTATGGAGTCACAGACACCAAAGCAAATATTTTAGCTGTTTGGAGTAACAATGTAGGTCAATCTGTATGACGTGTTTTTTTACCAGAAGATGAAACCTAAGAAAGGAAGAGTTTGTGACATAACTTAAACTGTTTTCCTTCTATAATAAGGATTTCTTTTCAGGAATGATACAAGTTTTGATGGTAGTTATCCAAGGTAAAAACATACAGACTAAGCAGCTGCCCTGTGATAGCAGCTGAAATGCATATACCCACCCCAAACACACACTTCAACACATCCCCATGTGCTCCAGATTTTAAAGCTATCAAAATACTGTAAGACCTTTTGTGTTTTGAGAAACTCAAGTTTATACATTATGATTAAGGAGACCTCTTTTAAACATGGTTATAAATTAAGATATTTTGCAACAGTTTTCTACCAGTGGAAAAAATACTATTATATCATTTCCACACCTGACAAAAGAAGTCTGGCTACATTTCTAAGGAGAACTGTGCTGAGAAGTCTGCCCTTTGAGACAGTTGTAACTGTAACCACAATTGAATTCTTCCCCAGGACAGCAAGTGAAATAAGTGAGCATTTAAATGTAATACCTAATGGATAATTTTCAGGATATGAAAACCACTATGCAGGCTAGTGCTAATCCTTTCCAAGCCTAGGGGAAGCAGTGAGCATAAATCATCCATAAGATGCTTTGGCATACGTTTGCAAGACAACTGGAAGTTCATGTGTAATATCAGCTTCAGCTAACCTCATTGCTTTCTTCCCTTAGTGCACTACAAAATAAAAATTAAAACATAACATTTAATCACTTCTTAAAATTTAAATTAGAAATGGGAAAAACCATTGATTTCAGAATTTGTTTTAAAAATTAAAATAAAATTCTTCCTATGTTTATTACTCAGTGCAGATCTTTTTAGACCCTTATGCAGCAAATTCATTGTTACATGGAATTTTAAGGCAAATTCAATCCCTGGGTGGCTTTTCAGGGCTAGATGCTAAAAATTTATTATTTTAATTGCATTTGTAATCTCATTATTCCAAACACACTTGATTTTGAGTGCCATGCATATATAGTACACTTGATACATTTTTTACATCCCTATCTTTTTTAGCACAGCAGATCTCCATCATAAACTGTGTATGTTTCATTAGATACCTAATCTGATAAGAGCTTAATTACTTAGATAAGGACAATTCTGTCCTTGCTTACAACTGTATAACTCTTCAGTAGTTTTGTGTATTTTTATTGTCTTTAAATGCTAATTTCAAAATCTTTTTCCTCAGCACAGCCGCTGACTTGGGAAATATAGTAGCAGGGGTAGTCTATGTACAAAACTTCTCCTAGCAATAGAGCTTTTGCTCAATTAAAAATGTTAAAGAGGGCTGAGCAAGATTTTCAAAAATCAGTTCTGGACCCAATTTGATGAATTTTTGTGAAATAGAAAGGCCTAGAAATCTTGCATATTAATTGGAAACATTCCCCAAGTATAAGGTTAGACAAAACACATAAAAGAGTCTCTTCTACTCTCTCCTAGCTTCCATCAGAAATACATGCCAGGAGCATGCCAAGCTATTATAACAGGGTGCACTTGTCTAAGTGCTCATCCAGCTCTGGGTGCTCTGAGTCTTACCCTGGTAGCATTTTCTTTCCATAGAATAAATTAAACTTTAAATAATGCAGACCTATGTGTAAACCCAATATTTGAATGTCTTTGTCCCTATGCCTTGCTCAAGAGAGCCAGGTCAGCCTGCAGATGTTACTTATTTCCTTGGTTTATCATACACCTGAAGTTTGATAGAAAGGTAGCTAAAGGTAGGATAGATAAAAACACATGCTACTTTACACAGAACTCAAAACTATAATGTTGGCTGAATTTTTCTTTAAACCTCTTTCTATCCAGTATGTTTGTATTTTAACACAATAGAGTTGTATGGAGAAAGACAACACTAAATAAGAGAAGGCAAATGCATTCTTCCACACTGAGTGGCAAAGAGCTGGCTGACATAACATTCAGTTTGCAGAGCTAACTGTATTACAGACAGCAAATAAGAAACATATGCATTTTCATGAAGCCCCTGGCTGAAACTTCATACAGAAGGGCAAGCCTTAAAGTAAATAGACAAAGACAAATTAAACAGAAGAAAAAAATATGTTTCTTTGGCACAAAATCAAATTCATGCAAAAGCCAAGAACAGCTTGAGAGCCAATTTCATGCTAATAAGCAAGTGCTATTGAAGTATCATGTTTTATAACAGATTTTCAGAGAGGTACTTTCATATACCTCAGTGGATTTGGAAGATAAGTGTTATTTATCTCCATTTCACAAACAATGTAAATGAATTCCATGAAACTGCTTCTCTCAGGACACGTCGGGTTAAAATAGTGTTGTTTTAATCCTTTCTCTTCAAGGCTGCCATATACTACCCCTCTGTATGCTCTAGCTTGCAAAGTTCTAGTCAAAACAGAGATATTTTTTCTCCTGGACATTTTTTATAAGTTTCTATGCTGAACTCTCTATTTTTTATTAAAGGCAATAAATGTCAGGAGTCTATCACCATGCCAGTTACTCCAGGCAACTGTAAACCATCCATATGGTGTATGAGAATTATGATCCTGATACACTCCCAGTGCATTTCGCTGACTACTCTGGAAATCAGATGCACTTCAGGAGTAAATTAGGAGGCAAGAGTGATCTGGGAACAAAGCTATCTAAGGCAGTAACCTGCCTTAAGTCTTCCCAGGAGCACTGGGGCTTGAAGGAGATGATGAAAGAAATACTAGTAAATTCAGCATGTCCTTTCCCTCCTTTGACCAGGTCGCTCCTTGAGAAACAGTGCAACTTGGTTTCTGTTTTACCCAAGATAGGTATATTTGAAAGTTTGGTTATTTCATGAAGGAACGGTTGAGAAGTTTCTGGCAGTTGCATCACTTAAACTCATTCTTTCTGCCCTTTCCCCATCAACTTTGGTACAAAAGAGGAAGTATTTTCTAATGCACTCTTTCGTCTTTTCCCCTGGCCTGAACGTTGATCTCCTGTTGAGACATAACTGCCACATTCCTCTTTTGCAAGGCAAACAGAAGAACAGTTACTCAACTAGAAGCTCTCTGGAAAAGTGCTGAAGGTGGTGTGAGGTAAGGTCTCACACTCTGAAGCCACAGAATGGATTGCACAAGAAAAACCTGTGAAAAATAATTAATTTCTTCTCATGCAGTTCTTGATTAATAGCAGTCTAGCCTGCTGTTACACTAGTGAAGTCCTCAAGGGCTTTTGACTAAGAGATACAGCAGATGGTAAGAAGATGCCCGCCTGCTCTATACAATCAGTTAGAAACATAACATTTTTCTTCTATAAGGACTCCTTTTCAAGCAGAGATAAATAATTCATAGCAATTTGTCAATCCTTTCTGAGTGCCTGCTCTATGTCTTTCAGCACCTGCAAATTGCTGCCACACAAATTATTTCCTTCCCTTTTCATACTAAGTTTGCAACAGGCAAGGTGATCAAAGAACAGGAATACTTCTGGGCCAATGTGATAGCTTCAGAGCGGGCATTTGGTTCATAAGCCTTGTTTTATGTTATGTAGAGACATCAATCTTAATTTGCTATAGTTTTTTGCTGGGAAAGCAATTTGAAGTTTAGAATAAACTTTGCAGGGAACCAAAACTGGTCCTAGGAGCTAGTTAGCAATTTTTTTTAACTTAAATATAAGAATATTTATTACTTTAATCCTAGCTGACAACTAAGCCCCAGGCAGCTACTTGCTCACTCCCCCACAAGCAGGACTGGGGAGACAATCAGAAAAATAAAAGTAAAAAAACTCATGGGTTGAGATACACAAGTAAAGGAAAGCTACAGAAACAAGCAAAGGAAAGCAACGAATTAATTCACCCCTTCCCAGGGGCAGGAAGATGTCCAGCTATCCCAAAGAAGGCAGGGCTCAGTCATGGGTAATAGTGACTTGGGAAGATAAATGTCATCACTCCAAATGGTCCCCTTTCACTTTTTCTTCCTCCAGCTTCATGTACTGAGCATGACTCCATACAGTCTGGGATATCCTTGTGGTCAGTGTCAGCTGTCCTGGCTGTTTTTCTCCACATTCCTTGTGCACTCCCAGCCTGCTCACTGGTGGGGTGAGAAGAAGAAATGGTCTTCACACCGTGCAAGGTTTGCTCAACTATAACTAAAACATCTCTATGTTATCAGCACTGTTTTCAGCACAAATCCAAAACAGAACCCTACACTAGGTACTGTGAAGAAAATTAACTTTACTCCACATGTGTCTAAACCAGCACAATATATAAAATGCTAATACTTGTTATACTAAATGCCTCTATACTACACCCAGTGTAGAAAAAGATGATTCATTTAGCAGTAACAAGCTTTCACTAGAATCACTGAAATTGTAGGGAATACTAGAATTAGGGTGTTTTTGTATGTTCACTGTGATACTGTCTATAGGCATGACCAGTTTTATTTATGAACATGGAAAAAGACTGAAAAATGAAAAAGTTCTTTACTTAGAGCAGTAGGAACACAGGCACTTACATGGGTCTTTCTTTTCTTTGAAGAGTGGGAGAGTTCTTGGAATCTTAAACAACAGAATAACTTGACTTGGAAGGGACTTGTGAGGAGCATGGAACTCCTGACTTCACACAGAGGAAACTAAAATTTAAACTGTTGTCCAAAGATGTCTTGATCACTTGGCTCAGAGCCATGACTATATTCCTGGGAATCTTGCTCAATTGCTTGACCAATGCCTCAGGAAAACCTTTTCCTAATCCTCGATCTGAACTTTCCCTGCTACAGTTTTAAGTCATTGTCAGAGGTTCTTTCATTGGATGCCAGAGAAGAGATCAGCATCTCCCTTCCACTCATGAGGAAGGTATAAATAGAAATGAGGTCACCCCTCGGACTCCTCTAAGCAGAAGAAACCTAATATCCTCAGCTTCTGCTCATAAGCCATGCCCTGTAGTCCTTTCACCACCTTTGTTACCCTCCTTTGGACACATTCTGATATTATTATCTCCTTCCTACATTGTGGACAGGAAAACTCTACACAATGTTTGAAGTGAGAACACATCAACAGTGGATGAAGTGGGACAATGGGTTTTGACTATTGTGCTTAATGCACGTCAGGGTACAGCTGGCCTTTTTGTGAAATACTCTTTTTATCTCTTGTCCCCATTCATCTCAGAAATTGCTGCTTGTCCTTGAGGAATAAACCAAAAATACGATAAGATGCTACAGCAGAACATACCAGTGGTTGTACTCCACGTCTATTCCTTATCCTTCACATATATTCCTGTTAGTCTGAAAATATCTTACCATTTATTTACAAATCAGATCTACATTGCTTCAGGCCAAATTTTTGTAACATCCAGTGGCAAAGTGTAAAACCACCAGGAACCTGTTTCAGTGATTCTCTGATCAGTGTCATCGTTTATAGTAAATCCAACCTTTGCAAGAGCCCAGAGATTGCTGTAAACACATGAGTGACGTGTTGCTCCCAAGGGACCTTTTGTTACCTGAGAGGCAAAAAAAATGCTGAATTTGAAGGAGTTACCCACTTACATCATAGCCCATGTGACTTAGCTGAACATGTTAAACTTAGCAAGCTCCAAGACTATCAGATAAGCCAAGAAACTTCCTGCTGTTTTCCCTCTCTCTTTCATGAGGAATTAGGAGGAAGGATTTTTGGAGCTAGAAATCTGACTTTCTTTTTGGTGGTTCCTAATACAATTTAACCGGCTGTTCATGAAGATTGTTTCCTCTTTACCTCCACATATTATCAGCATCTCCCAACTCCAAAATGCTGATTTCAGGCTTCAAGGCAGGGAAATGGATGCTTATTAGCAGGTCCTTTTCCATTACTGGTGAGGGGGAGATGGGGGTTGACGAAGCCAAACACTATATATTTTCTCTGACATAGGAGGATTGACTGAGACCTACCTTAGGTAGTGGAAATTTTTTTAGATGCTGTTTAAGTTAGACCAATGTAAGGAAAACCATAATTTTATGTCTAGTGGTCTAGAAAAAGATAGCTAAAGTCTCCAGGCAGTGATAAAAATTTCTGAGATATAGCTTGTAGGAAAAATTATCCTCACATTATGGTGACAAATTTCTATCTGACCAATTTGATGACCAACCTTTCCACTGTTTGGGCTGTATTGAGCTATTTAATGACAAAAAGGGGGAATTTACAAGCATCTTTCAGTTATATAGGATCATATTCTATGTACATAAGGCTCACTTTCTTCTACTCTTTCAGGAACACAATAAATTCTGTGGTACTGTGTGGGGTGATATGCAACTGCTGCCATTACAACAGTTTTTAAAGTATAATAACTGGTATGCTACACCTACTAATTAGTTTAAATTTATGATTTAGCATAAGTAATTTCCCACTTTATTAAGAATTCATTGTGGTTTGTAAATATGCTTCTATATTTTGCTCAGTTATTAAAATAATGAAATCTGCATGTAAACATGTTTGGGCTACTTGGGTTTAGTAGGAAAGCTCACTCTATACTGAAAAAATATAGTCTGTTCTTATAGAACTTCCTTTAAGTGGTCCAAAACAGTAACATTATTGTCCTTTGAATATACAGTCCAAAACTTCTGACTCTCTGGGTGCTTACCATATAAAAACTCATCAATTTTTCCTAGTGATCTGTACTCTCTGAACATTTCTGAAGCCTTTCCAAGCCTCATAGTTGTCTCTCTCTGGTTCTCTCCAATAAGTATGACCCAGTCCTATTGATTTTCTTCATTCACATCCTAAAATTAGCCCTACTAGCTTAGTGGAGGTTAATCTTACTGAGATGAGCTGATCTTCCTGTTTTTCTTTAGGAGTTAATTTATTCATAAGAAATCCAAGGCATGCACTGAAGAAAGTAGGAGTTGTTGAAAAAGTAATGTTGGATTGTGGCTTGGATACCTTATCAAAATTCAGTTAAATGGTTTTCTGGAAATAAAATATTGGAATAGCATTGTTGTAAACTTGAAATAGCCGTGGTGATCTTGTGGACTAAAATAATATGTTTATGCATTACATTCGGAATAAAGCTTATTTCTACATATAGTGCCATGAAAAAGTCCTGCTAAAATTAAACAATCAAAGAAGGTGAGGCGTGACTTTATGTAGTAAACAGTGATTGAGGAAAGACGAGAAAACTGCAGAACTCTGCATGAAGCAAATTAATTCATGCTGGAATTTCATGCTTCTGGAGAAATTAAATTGCCCACTTCCTAATCAGCACAGCTTCCTTCCATGTAAATTTTTTACTTTGTATTTAATCTTCCATTTTTAGTATAATTTGTTCTATAAGGAAGTCCAAATTTAAACTTCCATGAACTTTAAATATTTTTGTTTTTTCAATTATTCTACAAGTGTTTTGCTTTGTATTACTTTGAGGAAAGCACCATGCAGCTACCATAAGTCCTTTTTCTTGCTGTTGAGAATATAATTTACTCTTGTCCCTGGCTTTATTTTTTTTTTCTGTTTACTTTCCTTGGAAATGATGCTTGTGACTATGCCCCTAGTGAAACACATCTGTGAAACACAATAATACTTCATCCCTTTTGTGGGATAAACATAAGAATACTGTATGCTGCTTGAAGAGTAAATCAAAACCACCAGCTTTTAAACAATGTATAAAACTAAAATTCAGTCAAGGACAAATCTTCAATACTAAAGACACAAATCGATAATGAGCTAATGTAAACATTAATTCTAACATTCTTTGTTTTTTGAGTAAGTTTGGAACTGAAAAATGTGTTCCAGATCTAAAACTAGCATTTCCACAAATCATTAATACACCAAGATTGTGCCTGGAGCAATGGACTGTTATTTTCCCGCAACCAGCTGAGCCTTTAAATACAACAGCATGAGTGCCATCCATTCTTGTGAAATGGTAGCCACAAATGCAGATAAAATATAAATACCCATTATATGCTCTAAAGGAAGTCTGGGATAAACCAAAGCATTTTGGAAATGGCGTAAGTGTTAAAAAAAAAGCTAAAATACAAGCTTTCTAGTGTATATATTTCTTTAAGTTTTCTTTGTAATAAGGTGCTCTTAAACATATTATTGACATGCAATCAATGTCATGGCATAAATTGTTATGATAATTATTTGTAATTTATAATCTAAAACCTCTGTAAAACAAGGTAATATTTTGGCTGACTGAGAGAAAGAAAGCCAATGAGATGATTTTGTCAAAACTTCATTTCCAGAATCAGGTCAGAATCAGGTTAAGAAGTATGTGTGGTGTGTTTTGCTGAGTTGGAGCCAGGGTTCTGTCCATGAGCTTTTAGTCTCTGTGCTGTTCAAAGTGTAGGAATACAATGCAGCAGAACTGCTAGATACTGTGAGGTTTCCATTATTTCAAATGTATGTAATTTTCAATTTATTCCTTCTGAGAAGCACTCATCAGATTTATATCTCTGAATATGAACCCTAACACAATCTGGCCTTGAGACAGGACATCAAGCTTCAGCTTAAAATCTTATTCACATCTAACTCTGAACACCTCAGCTCCTTGTTGATAATACAGTGTGGAAAGTGAATTATCTTGTAGCCTGGAGAGGTGGTGCATCAACACAAGGATGGTATATGTTGTGGGATACCACTGGAATGTCTAATATGGAAAAAGGTCTTTAAGACTTCTGTGCCTGTATCTATCTTTACCATCAGATTTCTTTTAGCATTTTGCATTTCTGTTTTAAGACTCAACATTGTCATTCTGAAATGTATCTGAAAAGATCTGAACCTACTTGTGGAATTTTGATTCTAATGTCTAGTTCTAGCTGAAACTTCTAGAGATCTATCAAAATTAGCATTGATACATATAACTTGCTCCAGGCTTCCGTGGTGTTTGCAGCTTGTTTTCAACTTAATCATCTCAAGCCTTTTTTCTAGGTAAGCAATGTAAAAAATTTTCCCTTAGCTAGGAGAACAGCTTTCACAATTTTTTCCTCTCTCTGTGGAAGAAAAATGAAAAATTGGGATTCTAGACCTTGCTTTCTACTTAATTCTTCTTCTAACAAGCTAATATGAGGACAGCTCCAAATTGCTGCATTTCCATTACTCATGACATGCTGAGGGGAACTTCAGCTAGTGTCTCCTTCCATTCTGACTAGTAAAAATCAAAAGACTCCAGATGATAAATTTGGTATTTAATAAATCACAATAAATTGACAGTGATTAGAGAAGCCTTCTACTCTCAGTTCTGTTTAATTCACTCACTCTTGCACATGCAAAACTTGCATATAGTATTATCTATCTCATGAATAAAATTCTTGACTATGTCTCTAAAACACAGATCCTGCCCACTCTATAAGAAGGACCTTAAGCCTCTTATGGTACTATCTCATATTAGCTCAAATGGTAGAAGCCTTAATGCCTTTTAAAATATGCTTGTGATGTCCCCACCATCAGAAGACACACTGGGCTCTATTAAGCATGGTTACCTAGTGTATAGGATACTTCTTTAGCATATCAACCAAAACTCTTTCCTCTGGAACTCATTACCTGCATATAAATTAATTAAGTTACCAATCTTCTTGTGCCAGTGACATTTATAGTGCTAGGTCACTGTAGCAGAGAACTTCAAGACGTATACCTCAAATGCTGCCACTCTCTGATAAAGTAATAGATGTTAGTTTAGCTTGCTTTGTTTGGCACTGTTTTCCTGCCTACTCCATTGTACATACATGCATGCCTAAGTAGAGGAGCAGAGTGGATGAACATGCATTGTCAGGTGCATATTGGACAAGTCAGGAATTTTAAGAGGTTTGACTAGCATTGCTTACTCATTTAATTTAATGTCTGGTGATCTGTTCATGCCATTTATTTCAGGCTCAGGACCCTATCAAAATTTATAGTAGAAGAGAAACACACTTCAGAAAATCAGAAGGGCCCTGAATTTTCTCAAAGAGGCAAGCTTCCAAAAGGACAAGGACAAGTTACAAAGTTCTTGTAACCTGTTGTTGTCATTTTGGAAGCTTAGATCAACAGTATGAATACTAAGTTCTGCATGGTTCCCTATACTAAATGCTCATTGACCATTTTACTAATGACATGTATGCTTCATCTTAGTTATCCAAAAATTCCATTGAACATTGAAATGCCATTAGTCTCTGCACTGAGACATCAGCACCTTGACATCCAACAAACACTGCTCAGAAGTACTTCAAATTATCCTGTGACAACAGTCTATGCCACTAGCTTGTTTTAACAATATCCTACAAAAATAAATGTGCCATCTGCAGGCACTGGGAGTCCATCAGATGCAGTGGATAAAGCCTTAGGAAAAGTGGGTATGGGGGGAGTATCATTCTGGTGTTAATTGTAAGCTTTCTGGCTGAATAAGAAATGTTATTACCTGAGGCATTTGCTCTGAGTCATGGGTTAAAGTGCAACGCTGTATAAGACATGACTACAAAGGAAGCCTCTGCTGATGAGGTACTTTAGTACAAAGATCATGAAATTTGAAAGTGAATTTTTCATGCCATCTTCCATGTCTCAATAAAAGAATTTCAGACTTCTGTCTCATATTCTTCTATAGATGTCTGCAATATTGGCAGGATAGCATCAGGCGAAACTGTGAAATAAAGAAATATGACAATCTTTGATAGTCTATAAAAATTGAATTGTCTCTCCAAAATCTTCCTTACTGTAGTTTACATTTGATTTTGAGAAAATACATCACTTTACTTTCAGAAAAACATGCCATCAATTAAAACAAATATTATGACAGTACCTTTATGTATTTTAAAGCTATTGCAATCTTTTTCATTATTTGCTTTTCATTTCACTGAAAATGCTTTTGCTTCTCAAAATATTGCAAGAGACATTTCAGTTACAGGTCTGTCCCTGAAGTGGCTGCATTGCTGTGGAGAAGAAGCTATTCATAAATAATGCACATTATATTCAGTCATAGGAAAGGGAAAAAATAGGCACTGCTATTATTATTCAATGCAGGTCTGCCTTAAGTGGTATACTTTTGTTGCTGTAAAGTAGATCTCCAAATCTGGACTGAGTAAATACTTGTTTTATTACATTTGTACATGTTCATTCTTGTGCTAGGATGAATCACCAAAGCTAGTCATCCCATGGTTTGGTTTCTCTGTTACACAGCAGAAAATATGAAACTCTTAGGATGTCAGAAAAAAAAAAATGCATTCCACTTAAAAATAATAGAGCTAATTTTATAATGACTTGACTTCATGTGTTTGGGCTGATTTATGCTGAAGAATCTTGACTATATAACTCCACCACCAACCCACCTGCCCACTCTCTTCCCTATTTTATCAATATAAACTTTGTGGTTTACTCAGCAGTTTCAGAAGAATTGGAACAGGAAGTAGTCCAAAAATTTGGTGATTAAAACAGCCAGAAGGACCCCAAAATCTCTTGAAGTCTTAAAAGTTAATGAACTTATTGTAAGAGAAGATTTACTTGTTTTACTGTTCCTAAATAAGCCTTGAAAGCATACAGTAAAAACAGCTGATGGATGTTTGGGTGTTTAATTTCTGGGATGCAATTTTTATTATGACATTACTCATTACCCTTTATCTTATTTAAAACTCAGCCCTGCTGTTCTTTGTGTGCCATCTAATGTTATTATGAGATATTTCATGTCATAAGTTACTCTCGTGGAAAAAGGCAGTCTTGTTCATAGTTCAAAAGTAAAAAAATTTCTATGTTAAGTTATTGACTTAGCAAATTTTTTAAGGCATAGAAAAGTGTGAGTTTGCTAGAGAAAATTGAATCCACTACGCTATTTATAGAGTCATATAGCAATGTTTGTAATGTAATTAAAATATAGGAAGCATTGGCAGACTAGATTTTTGGCATAGTAAACCCTGAAAGAAATTTCAGTCATGACCTATATGAAAACAAAACTTCATATTTGTCAGCTGTTATACCTCTAGAGAAGGAGAAGCAGGATGTTTTTTGCTGAGGACATTGTAACTCAAATGATGCAAATTTTCCTCAAGAATATTTGAAAGGGTAATGAAGAAACAATTACATTTAAATACATGCAAAAATTGACGTAAAATGCATTAAACAGCCTTGCTTTTCCTTGCAAGAAGGTACCAGCGATGTTTAGTGGCTGCGCATTTTCCTCTGGAATGACTGACTGTGAGCCATTTACGCCAGGGGCACTGAAAGCCCTGACTGTCCTTGCCTGGCCCCCCTGAGGCTCTTGTCACCTGTCCTCAGCCCAGGACCCCTTCTCAGTCTCAGGACCAAGGACTCAGGTCCATGGGCCCCACAGAGCTGGGTCTCAGCACAGGTGTCCCCATTCCTGACCAGGGCTGGGGCTGCCCATGGTGCCCTTTGCTCCCACCTCGGGGCTGTGGGACAGCTCAGTTTACTCAGCTCCCACAGAGCCACCCATCCATGCCCTGACTGGGCAAAACAGATATATCTGTGGTTTGTACAATTTAATCTTTCATTTTAGAGAGAAACAGAACAGTTGCTTGGTAAGATTAAGCTGCAACATTCTGTGCTGTCAATTTCCTCTCTGCAGCATGTCAGATATGATGAAGATGTGTCCTTATCTTCTGGAGGCTTCTCAGTGGTGCCAAAGGCAGCATTTCATTCCTGGAGATAGGTCAGAGTGGACAGAGCTCACCTACAGTTTTCATGGAAGGAAGACAGAAGACAAAGAAGAAGGAACTGGTGAATAGAATGCTGGAAAATGGACGTTATTTTCACTGCTGTTCCTGGTCTATTTCCTAGAACACAATTAGACCATCTGTTTCTGTGAGGGGATGCTCTGCTTTCCCTCTCATATCCCCATGGGTACTCTACCAGTCTTGACCTCCCCTTCAGCAGGAGCACTGAAGGATGCCAGATGTTTTCCTACTCCCGGAAATTCGCTGCCTTACTTTTGGCCTCTGCCCAGAGCTGCCCTGTTTTCCTGGCAAAATGTTCCCATTTTCTCATCTTTTTAATGCATTCACAAAAGGTCACCACAAACACATAATGCTTCTCTGTGTGAGAAGCTCTCTTTAAGCTCTGTCTGCTGAAAGCCCTGAAAAGAGGCAATCAGTTACTCACTCATCCTGGATGCATGAGTAGGGATTAATTATTGAAAACCTCCCACCATATTGTATCAACAGTAGCATGGTAAGGTAACAGAAAAGGCCTTGCCTCAAAAATGTTGTCCACATTCTTCGGGGAAGAAGATCAACAAAATTTTGAGTGACCAGTAAAAGAAATTGCCAGCTTCAAATCTCCATTACAGCTGGGAAGGCAGATTAATCTGGGTTTGCCATCGTGGAGGTGTGGTGTAGCCGTGCTGTTACTGGGCACAGCACCTGGAGCCCTTCATGGGCATTAGGAAGGCACCTGGGCTAAGCATGTCCTGGATTGTACATGGTGCAGCTGGATAACTGGATCTAGTAACTGTGCCTTGTTTTTGTCCATATTTCATTTCTTCCTTATGCTGCTGCAGAATCCTTTGTAAATAAACAACTGTATTTCCTGCTTTAAACAAGGCAATAAACTTTCACAGTAAAAGCTCAGATCAGCGGCTCAGCAAGCAGGAAATGAGGAAGCACCAGGAGGGTGCTGCTGGAGCTGGGGGTGGCAGTGGAGCAGGCAGGAAGACAGGGTGCAGCCCCACAGTGCTGGGGGACAGGGGAGAGCAGTGACAGCAGCCAGGGACACCCGGCAGGACCACTACACAGGCATAATGAGGCAGGTCCAGGGTGGGCCACAGCTGGGTGCAGGGACATGCGTGACTAGGCACAAGAACACAGGGATATCTGCAGGATAGCTCAAGCCAGAGACTTTATCCAGAACATGATGCAGCTCTCAGGAGAAGCAGGGACAGTGTCCCATGGGGCTTCTCACAGCTCCTGCTCTGCATCTCTGCTCCCAGCTACTTGAGACTACAGCTGTGCTATGTCAGAGCTGCCACAAGCACAAATGGATAAACCCTGAGAAGAGGGGATGGATGGGTGGAAGGAGTTTGCAGAGCCTGGCAGTGCACTGGAAGCCAACAGTGAGTGCCAGAGTTTATCCAGATGTTGTGCATCAGCAATGACTAAGGGAGTATGCAAGGGGTCCATTTGTGAACATGTTAACAAGCTGATACTCAGGAAGATAATCTCATTGTTTTTGTAAATGTTTGGAATTCTCCAGGATGGATTTTTCCATGGTTTGAATTTCCTGTGCAGTCTCACAGATAGAAGACTGTGAGTGTCAGGAACTAAAGAGTAATTTGAGGAATACTAAGAAGGAAATTAAAATTAGCAATAATCTAGGCAATGTTTTCATGTCATTAATATATAAAATAAATACACCATGAAGCAGGAATAGTTAATAAAATCCTCTTAAGTTAGAATTATTGCCAATTAGTTCTTTTTCAGGAACTGATGCAGCTTTTTCAGAATGTGATTCTTTTAAAGGACAGCCATTGAAGGTGTGTTGTTGTGGGAGGAATTTTGCCTACCAAATCTAAAACAATGTCTTCTGCTCCACATAGTGTCAAATAGTGATTTTTTGGAGTATAAGCCATGGTGATAATTTTGCTTCTTGTCTACATCTTCTGTATTCTTTTATTGGATAGTTTGACTGGAAAAAATTGCTTTTCCCTCTACTTGATTTATATCTATGACTTGAAACTTTCTGCCCAGGTGCAACAAATTCTTCTGCATTTAGAACACATGAAGCTGGTTTATATAAAAACTGCTGAGTGCAAGCACAACATATTCATTCTCAAATCCAGTAATTCTGTAAGTTGTTAAAGAACCTTCTGGGAAATATTTATGCCTTATGAGGCTTTCAGAAGCTTGCTTGTAATGAATATGCAAAGGACAACCTACAGGCTTCATTTTGTGTATGGGATGATATATTTTGCAGAGGCAATTTAATCGAATATATATGATAGATAATGCAATTGCATTCCAAAAAAAAAAAAAAGGTCTCTTCTTTCAAGAGTCCCTCTTAATTGGCTACTTCATCTTATTACTTACTGGTCTTTAGGTTGCTTTTTAAATCTGAGAGAAATTTAAACTGAAATAATAAACTTAGTGTCTGAATAGTTATGTTCTTTATAAGTTATAATCAACTGTCTGCTTAATATAAATAGGTTGCATGTAGATCTGTTTCATGTTTCACTAGTATATCATTTTAATGCAGAGTAGCTTCTTTACAGGGAATTCAGCCTGTCACTGGATGTTTAAATTTTCAGTGTCTGTTGTCATGGCAACATGAATTGACTCTGGTACCCACTGTGCTCAACATAAATTAATTTAAAGTCATAGTATCTTTCTTTTCCTTAGATTTAAAATAGCTATACTGGAAAGAGAATTAAAAATGCAATAATTCTCAGCTAATTATTAGTTTTACTTGCAGCATTCAATAAATGAATCTTAATAAATAATGTATGAACGGAAAAATTTTTCCTCCATTTTTTGTGGAACCATACTTTTCAAAACTGAGACATTTTACCCATTCTTTACATTTGAATTCTGGTGTTTTCAGTTATAGTTCCAGTGCTTTCAAATATGCATGTTGAACAGACAAGTAAATTGTTAGTATTTCCTCTAATTTCCTGATTCTTTTTGCAGTACTGTCATGCTCCCACAAATACTGCTAACTAATATTTTATGTTTAATTTTATCCTAATATGCTCTATCAGAAAAATCTGTAAAACACAGCTATGTATATATTACAAAGAATTGGATAGAGTCATGTCTTGATCCCTTGGGATTCTCATGGTTCTAAAGAGGATTAAGAAGGGATATTAAATGCATGTGGTAAGAGACAGAATATTGTTCCAGCAGGCATAACAAAATTATTCTTTCCTCTTGATATTTGTAAAGTCAGTCACAGCCTAATCTATCCTCTAGATAAAAGAAGATAGCTCTTGCTATATAGTATCATGCAGAATTCCTCAGTGCAGGAGACTCTCAATGACTGTTTTGCATGACATTGACATTTTAAGAAAAGTCTGTGGTTTAACCTTCCTGATACAGGTAGGTGTTACATACTTCATTCCCTGTTTTCTACAATACACTCCACTTCTCAGAGGACTAATGCTGAAACAGTTCTTTTAAAGACTTGTGTTTCAGTTTTATTTTATGTTGAAAAGATTATTTAATGATTTTATAAATTGTGTGAACAAAATGCCATTCTTTCTGAAAATGCAGGCATCTTAAAGAAAATTCAGTTTGAGTACAGTGAGTGTTTTGTAGGTAATCAAAATGTAATTTTTTTACTATTTATCCTGGAGATACTAAAAAAAGGACATGTTTCTGTTTGAACGATCGTCTTCTAGATATTGAGTTTTACATAATGAAATATTTTACACTGCAATAAAACATGTTGTTCAGATTCTACTTAATTTCTGTGTGGAAAACACTGATTAACACTTAGGGCTTTAAAAATTACTGCTGAAATTCAGATGTTAATGTCTAGTTGTGTCTCTGTGTGCCTAGAAGTTGTAACATTGCCATATTGACACATCCTGTAATGAGACATTTAAGAGAACAGAAATCTGCTGCAGCTCTGCATGACTCATTCACACCAGCCTCACACATTCATTAATAACCCAGCAGAGAGAGCAAATCTCAATATAAGGTTCCTGTGGGGATTTGGGTTGCTGCATTTCCTACAAAAATGTTAATGGTTGCAAACTCTCCTCATTTGGATTAAATCTTCTGAACACCTCTGTTTCTTAATGAGTGTGCTGTCATTCACTGTGTTAAATCTTCTGTAATGAGCTTGAAAGGAGAAAGACTCAGATCGCTACTCTCATCTGTCACCGATGGGACAATTACAGTCTTATAAACGACTTCATTTGTACTCTGCTTGTCCTCGTTTAGGGCAGATTTTAGGAGGAAACCTCCGAGGGGGCCTCCTCTAGAAAAGCCAATTCCAGCCGCCCCTCCCCCAACCGGCTCGGGAAAAGATTTCCTCAGAGAAAAGTGGAAAAAACTTTTTATTTAACAAATGAAGTATTCACAAGCATGAAAAAATGAATAATATAAAACAATGAAACCTCTCCTTGCTCTGAAGAGATGGTAGATTCAGAGGGAGTCTTTCTGTGGGTGTGGCTCTGTCAGTCTCAGTCTCTCCAGGGCTCCGGCCGGTGCCCAGGCGCCGCTGCAGCGTCAGGGGGATTGTCCTGATGTCCTGGACCACAGAGATGCTGAACAGCCCCAGGAGAAAAAAACAGTAAAAAACCCCTGCCAAAGTCTCTCTCTCTCTCTCTCTCTAAAAACCGAGGGAACTCTGAGAACACACCGCTGCAAGCTCTGAGAGAGCACACTGAGAGCCTTCTCTCTCTTTCGCTGTCCGGGCTCGGAGCACAGTCCCAGAAGGAATTCGGGGGGATTAAGGTGAAGCTCCTGCAGACAAACTGTGCGTGAGTCCTCTCCCCGTGTCGCTCTCTCTGTCTCTCTGGGCCTAGCTTAAAGCTACAGGACTTATATCCAACATAAGCAGAACAGACAATTGGGGATACAAGCATCATAAAGTCACCCTAGGACACTGCTTGATTCAAACTGGAAGTGAAAAATTATATTCTCATTCCTGAATTACTGAGGGAGGTTCTCTTCCCAGTGAGCAGTAAGTATCATAGAGTTCATAATAAAGATATAGAATCACAAGGGTGTGTTCTTATACAGATGAGGATTTAAGTATCACATCAATAAATGTATTGCATAGCACAGGGCCTTACTTTCAAGTTTGCCACTGACACCTGGTTGTTCAGATTATGAATTCAGTTTGTCTGGTCTCTCCTTCTCCTGGTGAGAGAACCAGTTCTTTAGTATCAGCCAGGTCTGGCAGAGGGATTTACAAGCTCCCCCAAAACACCATATAATCCAGTGTTTCATCTTATGTTGCATTACTTTTTAAAGCACCTGTCTGATCAGGGAACTTTCAGTTGATTAAGCTGATATTTTTCTTTAAATTGCTTATTAACCTTAAGTTATCTTTCTGTTACCAGTGGATGTAAAGGTGGTATTTTTATAAGGAAGGCAGATTGAAATACTGAAACATTCCTTTTATTACAGATCTTATTTTATTAAATTACTAATTTCATACAGCCAAATTTTCTTTTCAAGAGCAAGGATGATTTATGTAACTCCTGGCAAATAGTGTGTAGCTTATTACATGCTTAAATTCACCAAGGAGACGATAAAAACAAATTAGTAATAAAATCTGTTGCCTGTCAGAAAATGCATACCATATGCCTCCAGAAGAATTCTTTCTATAATTCCTTTTCACAAACAGAGCAGAGTCCAAGGCTTTTCCAGAAATAAAGAATGCTATTGCTAGGAATATATTGTATGTTTACTTTTTCAAATGGTTGGCAAAATTTCCTAAATAAACCATTCTGAATGTCTTTGCTATTACCCTAGATAAACCTTCCCCCAACCACACATATATTTGAATGTAAGCAGCTAAATCACATAGCAGAAATCAAGCTTCCACTAATAATTTTCACTTATCTGAAAAGCCAAGATTTACCAAACCATAGTTCAGTGAGACTTTCTGTCAGTTTCCAGGGACTTTATAGAGGTTGATGTTATATTTTCATGCTCTTAGAAAAGAAAAAAACCAAAATAAAACAAACCAAACATGATAACAAATACTGATGGTTTTGCCTTAGGTTAAAATTATTAAGTTTTGTAGTATTCCTATTTTCTCCAACAGTCATTAATAATGTTTTAATTACTGCCTAATATTGCTTCCTTCTGATAGTTGAAGCATATCAGCTGTGAAAAGTGTAAAGGACAATTCAAATTCAGATGTAAGACTGCAAATGTATTTGCGACAAATAAAGTAGTTTGCCTAACTATAATAATTCCTTAAGAAATTACTGAAATTTGTGTTTGTTTACACACTGATCTTTCTTGGGCACTTGCTGATTAATCTTTAGTCTCTTGACGAAGTATATTATACATTCCTCTTAATCCTGAACTGCATTTTTACCCCAAAAGTCAATGAACACAGAGAGAAACAATAACACTTGCTGCTTGCTTCATGGTCTGACTTTTCATGGAAAGAAAAAAGAAGTGTCATCTAGAATTTACTGTGAGTTTCCTTGGTTAGTTTGGCTGGTATGGCTACAATTTTGTGAGCAGTGCAGTCAGGAATGCATTTAATGCCTCAATGAGTTGAATACTCTTAGGATGGTAGTCCAAGTTCTTTCAGACATGATTCAGATTAAGATTTTGATCTTCTGTGAAATGAAAAAATCAGCATATAAAACATGGAACAAAAAGAAAAAAGGGTGCAGCTGTAAAATCAATAGATGTGGGCAGGAGGCAGGGGACTCCTTGTCTGTTTTAAAGAAACATGTGCAGCAATACCTTTCCTGTGCTCGTGTCTGACTTCCTGTGCATTGAGGTTCAGGGTCTCTTTTGAACTTGCTCTCCCCAATGTAATTAGCATTTATTTCAGGAGAATGCATTTTACTTTCTTCACTACAGGGTTAATTTTCCTCAGTGTACTCAGGGAACCTGATTTTCGTTTACATCAAGAACCTATTGAGCCACTGGGTTATTTCCATTTTAAAGGGCTTTTGTACTGTCAGTATGATGGAAAAGGTCAGAGTGCAAGTGAAAAATCAAGGCTACTAGATTTCTGGGAATCTTGTTTGTGTCTTTTAAAGTGATCATCAATAAGAAGGGGAAAATACTACCTCCATTTATTTGGTTTTTTCCTTCCAAATACTGACATTTTCTAAATTTATAAGACTTCTAGAAGAAGAAGGCTGCAAAATTATTTTGAAAGCTATTAGAAATAGTTCCAGTACTTTCAAAACAAATGGCATGCATTAAAAAGCATCAGTTTATTTGTAGTTAAAATTTCAAAATGAAGCTTTACTCATCTTACACATGGATTTCTGGCAGTAGGAACAGTTAATACAATGCAATTAGGTAAAAACCAGGAAAGTCCCATTTTCAGTTTAAAAGATCTATTGTTTACCCGCACAATTGTGATTGATAAGTCTTAAATACTAAAGATGTGAACCTGGACCCACCACAGACTACAGAACTCAGACTGAATTCATAACCAAATGACAAGCACTTTTCCAAAAAGCTAGCTTCACACAACTATTTTTATCAATGTTCAGTTTAATTGGCAGCCCCTAAGATAAATAATGCAACAACATATCCATAGGGAGATTGTTCCACAGTCTTGCAAACCCTCTGCTCAGGAAATTTATCCCAGTGAGACAGTGTGTGTTTTCCTTACCACCATATTAAGGTCTTTCTGTTTCAGTCCTTTCAAAGGATTGTTTAATGCCAGGCTATTGTCACTGACATTTACAGAAAATACAACAACGTGGTGATTTTTGTAGAAGGCCTAAGAGAGGTAGATACCCAATTTTTATTCATATACTTTAGGAGAAAAATTTGGTTGGTAGGAACAGATCTGCAGACCAAACTACTTCTGTCTTCTTTGTCCCAGCTCTTTGTATGCCTGTGAAGAACTATTTGTAGTCTTCTCTTATGCTTTCTTTTATGGCAGTTGTAAAACTTTATTATTCAGACAAGACAATTTAGTAATATTGTCTATAACTAATGCCCAGATTCTTAAATATCATGCTTATCCATGAACAAAATGAAGATATTTGTTTCAGTAGAGACACTGCAATACAAACAGCTGTAAATCATATGGAAATACCCAAATATTTAGCAAACTATTAAATTCCATAGAGAACAGACTCTGGAATCTTACTAGGAGGTATCTGTAACACAATTGGGTCCATATTTACATTGAAGCCTCTTAAACATTAGACCTCCATAAATAATAAAGCAGATCCATGTGAATAATTTGAAATAGTTAAAGCAGATGGGGAGAAGCTGTATGCAGCTATGCTGCAAAGCTGCAGATCCAAGCTGATAACACTAGGGAAATGACAAAATCTGTGGCAAAGAAAGGCAGCATTCAGGATATCTTCTGGTCAAGTTGTCTGAACCTTTTACTTCTATTTTAAGTAGAGAACCCTCTCTTTGCAGCAAATAGCATATGGAGGAGTTTCCTTCCTGCAGGCATAGTCTGGTTAGCAGTAAAAAATTGTCACTGTGATGTATCCATGTTCAATGATTTATTTCATTTTTAAACTTCCTTCTCCAACAGAAACAATTGAAATGAAATCGTATCCCAAGGACAAAAGTCCACTCTTTGGAAACATTTGCATCTCAGTGTTTATGTTCATTAACTGTCTGGCTTTCTTGGCTTTCATCCAGCAGCAGAAGACTGTTATCCTGGGACAGAAATGTATGATAATGACATTATCCCTTAATTAAAATATTGCATGGACTCCAAAGGTAAATCTTGTGTCTGTCCTATTTTCAAGCTGAGGTGCATGAGTGATCCTGTAATTCAAAGCAGCAGCTTCTGTCCATCAAAACTATCTGTGTCACACTTTACTATCACTGTGGATTCAATCCTTGTTTTACCCAAAGCATTGGAAATACTTTTGCCAGCTTCACAAGAAAAATAACAAAATCCAGCTGAGAGGAACTGAATTTTCTGTCCAAATAGACTGACTGTGTCTTGTACATGTTTTTCATTTTCATATTACTTTTGGTAGTACAGCATATTTTGCCAGAATAACAATCTCTCAGTCTCACTCACCTATACAGAACAAAAGCATTGCATTCTGCCCAGTATCTGATTAAAAGACATACAATCAGATTTTCTGTTTCCGATGGGATTGAAACTGACTGTTATGCCCTTGTCATGTTGAACAAACCAGCTAACACAGTATTTATTGCAGATTTAGTGGTATGGGAGATCACATGATCTAAATAACTACATAACTACATAATTTGCTCTGACCCACTAGTCAAAAATAGACTTTATTTGTAATATAAATGATCCTACTTATTCTAAATCTAATGTTGGATATAAAACCTGCTACCATTTAAGGTAAAAGAAAAATATTTCCAAGCAGAAAAATAATTTACTCAATCTTTAACACTGATTTATTTCAGAATAAATGCACAGCTGAAGGAGATGTTTTCCATTCAAAAATTCGATATAAATTACTTTTGTGGTTAAAGCCCAGCTGGCAGCTAAGCAGCACACAGCAGAATGGGGAGGAAAATTGAGATCAGAAGGGTTTAAAAATGGAAACAAAGTAAAATGTAACAGTAATAATAATTAAAAAACCAAAAAACAAGCAATGCACAATACAATTGCACATCACCCGCTGACTGATGTCCAGCCCATGTCTGAATCTTCATCAGTGTGTTACGAATGGATTAGTGAAAAATGCCTCTATCTGAATTAAGGTGCAACTGATACCATGTGCAGAAGTCAGTAATACAGACTTAATTAACAGTAAATATGAGGTAGAGAGATAGAAAAAAGTAGAAAAAACTAGAAGGGAGAGAGAGAGAGATCAGCAAAAAATAATTACCAACCATGGATCCAGTTGTGTCCCGTTGGTCTCTTTTCACCCCAGGCTTCTTGGGGTTGGGGGTTGCAGAGTTGCTCTTCTGGGGGTACCACCTTTGTACAGTGTATGTTCTGGGAAACCATGGGGTAGTGGTACATGCTGCTCCCATAACTTGGGGTGATACATATATGAGCAGTTGCTTCCTTTTCCACAGCCAGCCACAGTGGGAGTTTTTGTCTGGATGCATTAACTAGGGTGTACTAACCAGACCCCACCTCTGCCAGGCCTGGAATTAGCGCCTTCCTCTTGCTAATTCCTTAAGTTTCTGCTGTGATGGCTTATAGAATGCTCCTTCTGTGGCCTTTTGAGACAGGGAACTGTGCTCTTTAAGTCCTTACATGACCCCCCTTCTGGGTAACCTCCCTTTTTGTATACTGGGCGTGACATTCTATGATTGGAATATACCTTTGTCCAGTTCAGGTCACCTGTCCTGGTTACTCTCCCTGCTGGCTTCATGTGCAGCCCCTCACTGGCAGAGAATGAGACACTGGCAAGTCCTTAGCACTACTTAGTAACAGCCAAAACATCAGTGTGTAATTAACATTATTCTTGTACTGAATCCAAAACACAGCACTCAACCGGCCACTAAGAAGAAATTAACTCTCTTCCAGATAAACGTAGAGCATTATCAGCCATCAATATCCTTCTCTTGTTCTGTCTCTGGTTCTCACTTAGAACCCCTTGTTACTCACTGAAATAAACTTAAATTCCAGAAATGCTGTAGTTATACGTTTGCAAAGATATAAACAATTGTAAGAGATACATTTGCTTACTCATGCAGAGATACTTGTATGTGCCTAAATACTCAGCTAATAAATGTAATTCTATGTGGTCATTTAGTATATAGGGTTGTCTAAATATAGAAGATGTGTCCATTATTTCATCTAAAAATGACACAGTTATATTAGTCACTGGCATCAGAAGCCTTCTGAATCTCCTGTCAATCTCCTGGGTTTTGTTCTTTTCTCCTGATTCTCATGCTGAGTCTTTTTTTCCTCAGTAGATATCCAAAGAATCAGCCATAAATATTCCCTTTTTACAGCATGAGCTATTTTATCCTCTTATCCAGGATACTGATTTTGAGGGCTTCTACTGAGATACTGTGCAGCACATAAATCTGTTATTTGAAGTCTCTCCTGTGTTTTATCTGTAATATCCAATGCAAGGGGTGGTGCTGGATTTCAGAACTACAGGCTTCTCAAACTGCAGCCAGCTTGCAGTCATTAATGTTGTCTTAGGCTTAACTTGAGATGAAACAAAGGCATAGAATAATTTCAGCAATAGCAACAACAATAACTACAACAATTGCAACAACAATAATGATGAAAAATTGTATCTGTAAACAATGAAAACATCTATAGGGAGCACTGTGCAATTCTTGGTAATTCCTCGTTTTGTCTAAGAAGATGCAAGACAATTAAGAGCTCTCAGATACTTGGTAACAGTCCAAGAATTCCTTTCACTTCTATACCACCAAAGAAATACTGGCTATTATACGAGATATGCTCAGTTTTCATTAATGCAGCTGACAGGACAAAAAAGCCAGAGTCACTGTCCCACACAGATAAGGAGAAGAGAAGCCGAGCATTCCAATATTATGTCATTGTAAAAGCTCTAGCAATTGTAAAGGATATTAATGAGGTGGCATAGACTGTTCTGAAAACAGGCATCGGATGTCTGCTTTCATGTACCTGGTTTATTAGCAAAAACAATCCTTCCCATCCCCCAAAAACATGCTCCTTAAAGTTTTTAAAGATATTTCTGGAGAGCTTCCCTTTTAGACTGGAAGTAATGATTCTGCATCTTACTTCTCAGTTACAGATTATAGTTTCTCAGTCTCTTATATATTTGTAGGTTA
The DNA here is from genome assembly GCA_034509425.1 of Eopsaltria australis. Classification (NCBI taxonomy): domain Eukaryota; kingdom Metazoa; phylum Chordata; class Aves; order Passeriformes; family Petroicidae; genus Eopsaltria; species Eopsaltria australis. The sequence continues at coordinate 492,471 of JAVTVJ010010916.1, read as the reverse complement.
TGGACAGTCAGTTCCTGGAAACATTTTGCAACAGTTTGGACAGTACAATTTGGGTGTCATGAGGGGGAAATCCCAAGTCCCAAGGTTTGAATAAACTCTGAAATATCACTACAATTATTTAAATCAACTGAAATAGTTTCTGTTACTCCAAGACTCCTTTCACCTCTCCTTTCCTTGTTTGCATTCCTTCTTCCTCAGCTTTTAACTGTTTTCTTGCTATTTCTTACTTACATGTTTACAGCAAGGTTCCTGCTTTCCTAATATACCCTTCAGAGAAATGATCTTTGTGACAGATATTAATCTCAAAAGCTTTCCTTTATATCCATTGCTCCTGGTCTCTGAGAGCCTAAGACCCATTTAAAGAAAATGTGAAGGAAAAATACAGTGAAGATAAACCAAAGAAACTTTTTTTTATCCAGAGTCCAAACACCCAGCTTTAGAAGATCTGGGTGTTTCAAACTCCTTATTCAAACTCCTTAGATGAAACCACTTTTTGAAAACTGTGATGAACTTTCTGTGGGGTAGGATGGTATGTTATGACAAAAACTTCTGCTCCTCATATTCCCTTGAATGTTTAGCCATATCCAGTAACTTGTCTGTTAGGACAGTACATATGATCGAATCAGTATAAGTCTGACAAATTTCAGCATCAGGTTTCTCTGCTCACATTTTTAGAACCAGTTTACATGCAGAACTCTCCAAATATTTTGTTTAACTAGCAATTTTCTTCCCATTACATTGTTAAATATAGAATGCATTTTGAAGGCTTTTGTGTTTTATTAGAAAAAATTCCTACTTTTAATGCGTTCCCCAAACCTCTGGACTACAAAAATAATTCTTTGCCTGAGAGTCTCTGTCTATTAAAAACTAATTGATGCCATCTTGTGGCATGTAAAGAAAATGCAAAAACAATTAACCGGCGTCCTTTGTTGCATCTTGTATAATTTTGCACCACATTTTTTTGTGTGCCTCCTTTTCTTGCCTTTTCTCTACTGCTGTGTGCATGCCATTTTGTTATACCTCAAAATCTTAGTTCTACAGCTGAAAAATGATACTTTAAAACAATAATTTAAGAAATCTTCCAAAAAATAACAGTTTTAAATACTTATCATGATGAAATTAAACCAGGAAATATAAAGAAAACAGTTAATTTTATGAAACTGAGTTTAGTCTTTGACAAGTTTAAGTTAAAAGAAATATTATGGAAAGGGTCTTTTGGTGCTGGCATCACTATGATAACACAAACTTTGCAGAGACTTGGGTTCTATAATTGGTGGAACTACTTGTCTTTGCTATTAACTGGAATTTCTAGTGCTCTTTGACTTCCAGTTTCATATCAGAATTAACCTGATAATTTTTTTCCTCAGAAAGTTTAATGTCAGATGGGCCGTCTCATCTATAGCACGGTTTTGCCACTGCAATTTGCAGTGCTACCTAATTGCCACCATGAAATTATTTGACATCTTTGTAGTATGTAATGAAATTTACCTTCTATCTGTGATTCACAGACATCCCAAAATGGAACGTATGTCCCACCGTGTCATCACATTGTCAAAATTCCTACCTGGTGCTTTTATTGTCTATGATTTCAGTCATATTCCTGCAATAATAAGGTACCTAGCAAAAGAGTGGGTAGTCAAATAATATATATTTTCTTTAAGAAGTATCTGGGAGTCTACGAGACTCAGAGATACCTTATCCTAGACGAGAGTATTTTTTAAATTTATGGATGAATACATAGGGAGGATTACCTATGGAATAGTTGCAAGAGCAGCACAGAAAGCCTTGCCCTTCTGGGGGCAGTCTTGTGACACTCTTTGTGTATGCATTTCCATCTTTTTAATCGTGTCTGACATTCTTTAGTCCAGTTTCAATATCAAATCACCCCCTAGACCCTTTAAAGTTGTGCCCTGCTATTCCAGAGCTGTAGTAGAGCAGACAAGCTCTGCATTATGTTCATTCTTTTAAAACATCTTGAGAGAATGTTGTGAGGTGGGAGTAATATATAGTCCCTCTGGGCCCTATCAACACTTTGCTAATATCAGCAACTTTCCAAAGAAAATCAGTGGAAACATTAATTCAGCCAAGGGTACATGGCAGGGGCAAGGGGAGACAACATTCTCATAATTCCTCCGGTCAGATCGTACTTCCCTGACAAGATCAACACACTTTATATCTCTTTCACAAGGCTCCATAAGGCACAAGGACTCTCCTTTCTGTAATTTCATGGACCACTCCATCTTCGTGAAAATCACTGGCCTTGTTGGTTTTCCTTCTCTGCAAAAACAAGCAGCACAGTGTGAACATATGATCTGAAATTTCATGAAACACACAGCAGTTTATTCGAAGACCATTTCAGGTCTTTGCTTTCACTGAACTGCATAAATGCTTCCTTCATAGATGGTTATATGTCATTATAATATGGAGAATGTTATTAGGCAATTTTCTAATCAGGACCCTACACTTCAAAACATACTGTATTATCCCATCTTACTTCCAAGAATTTTAAAGTAGGTTCTGATAGATCATGAGGCTGCTGAAATAGGGCCGAACACCCAATATTCCTTTTGTTTCTAGAATATGAATATTCTACTCTAAATTTACATGTTAGTCTCAATATCTAAATTGTGTAAATGGAAACTGAATAATGAAAACTTAATAGCTGGAGTATCTGCCTTGTGATACTGCAGTCATCATGGGGAATGGAAGAATATATTTGTCAGTAGGTTTTACAAATTCAGGATCAAATATGCAGCCATACTGAATAGTTTTGCCTTTTTTTGTCTATGAAAAGAAAAATCCAATGCCTAAAAGGATTGAAAATACTCATGAAATTATAATTGGTGTACCAAGTGGCTGAAGAAAAAAATAGGGATAACTATGAAGATGGGAGTATTATTTGTTCTGAAAGTTTCTTTCTAAAACCCTTCCCTTAAATTTTTAATTCCAAGCAATATTTTTCATTACAAATTAGACATTCTTTCATGATATGATAAAGCCTTGTGCTCCCCTTCAGTAATATGTCATCTGACCTAACTCTGTGCTCAAAGTCATGTTAATAATACTTTCAGTATGTCTAAGGTTTGTTTAACTTAGTCCTAAGGACCTCCAGGGATGGAAAAACTACAACAGTACTAGGAAATCTGTTTTGGTTCCTTACAGTCATCATTGTTGACCCATTTATCCCACTGTTTAACCCAAATCTTCCTTGTAGCAAATGGGCTATTCAGCTTGGACAGGTAGAACAGTTTTTCCATTTCCTTCTAAGAAAAGCCTTTACAAATTTTATTCCTCGTCATTTTTCTTTTCCTGCAGCTGCTCAAGCTTCCCCTGTAGATCACACCATCTTGGTTTTCAAACATCTCTGTATCTGTCATCCTTATTGATCCATGTGTATCCTGAAGCATGGTTCAAAAATACCCTGTAAATGCTCAAATACCTCACTACTGCAGTATAGAGCAAAAATATAATTTATTGTTCTCAAATCTTCTGTGTCTTTCTGCTGAACCTGTGGGTTTTTTGGTTTTTTTGTTTGTTTGTTTGTTTTTTTAATTATATTGCATGACTTGTGGTCAGCTTTGCAAACCACTACGAACTCACATGTAGTTCTAGGAAACTCTTACCCACATTATTGGCTCACATTCTGCATTTGTGCAGCTGCCAATTTCAGCCTACACACAGGCTAGTAAATTTGACACTACAGGATTTGTAGCTGCTTTGAAATATCATCCCTCTTTTTCCTCCAAATTTCTTCCGCTATGTAAGATTAATCCACATTCTCACACAGTTTTCCTGTGTACTAGAAAGTCTAGATTCTGCTTCTGTTACATATAATTAAATCCAAAGAGAGCACAGAGTATTTTCAGAAAGTTAGAAGAAACCTGAAATGCACTGTCTTTAAGAAAGAACAATTTTTTCCCAGTATTTCTGCTGTTGAAAAAGGATCCCTCAATTTAGAGGAGCCTCCATATACAAATTTACAAAGCTTCCTTCATTTCCTACTCATAACTAAACCTGCTTGTTAGAAAGAGCAAGCAGAGACTCTCTAAGCTCTCTTTGGCTTCCACAAGTGGAGTCTTCTTTGCACTTCCAGGTTTCACTCTAATGATGCTGAGAATCTCTGAATTTGTTCCCTATGAACTGAAAATGGGATACTGTACATGAGGGTGCAGGAAGTTTGCAGTCTGTTACAAGTGTGTTTGCAAGAAACCAGTTTCATTATTTCCTCATGCTTGCTATGTCAGGGTTCAGGATTACAAAACTGGACAACCTCTGAAAAATTTAAGTGTGGGGTATACCTTTAAATTTTACCAAAGACAACTGATGTGTCAAGACCAATGCATCAGCCTTGTTTCGGTGACATTTGTATTCAGAGGAGGTTGCATAGAGGAAAAATTAGATTTAGAATAGAAAAGATTCTCTAAGTACAAAAACCAATCTGAGGACACCCGGAAAACTTCTTAGAGGTTTTTAGATAATAGCAGAAATCTACTAAGTGTGATATATTTATAGATGAAACATTAGATACCACATACCTAAAGCTATTGTATTAAACAAAACCCAAAACAAAATAAAAATTCTGGAATAATGCAGCATCTTGCTGACAATAAGTCAGGAAACAATGAATTTTAGATGATGTCAGAACAATGGTATTGTTTCCTGTAAGACAAAAGATCTCCCTCAGCAGAAGAGGGGATCACATTTGTTCTGCATCTGCAGAAAATAAGATGTTATTTGGAAGAGTAAATCACTTCAATCTCCATAATCTGTTAGTATTCAATAGGAAAAGATCATTACCTCCCATTTTACAACCATGTTAATGTTGTCATTCTAACTTTGCAATCATAGTCTGTATTCAATGGAGACAGTAAATAATGTTCATTACTGATCCCCTTCGTGTCCTGGTCCACACAGCACCTTGTGGGACAAAAGCAGGCAATTAGAAGGTAGAATGATGGCTGACAGAAACATTCTTGGTAGATTATGAAGAATGTGATTATTATCAAATTCTAAAATAGTGTTTTTCTGAGTATTATGAAATCTTATATAATATAGATGATAGCATAAAATAAGCAGTAAGACACATGGGATTGGCATAGATTATGCACTGTAGTTCATCATTTCAGTACAAAGTAGAAAAATTCCATTTAATAAAAACTTTTCATGTTTACACTATCATTTTAAGTCATCTTTTCGTTTTCTACTTTAAAGCACACTGATAGACTCCACATGAATAATAGGAAAAGGAAAAATTAATAGAATGAAAAGCAGTTGTGAAGTAAAAAAAAAAATCCCCACTAAAGCAGTAGTGAATGCACAACTAGCTAAATTTTTCTACCAAAACTCTTCTAACAGAAATATGAAACTGTGATTTATTTTCTATGATGTTGTAACCAATACTCATTTTTGCTAAGATATCTTTAAATAAATTTAGTTCTACAAAGTAAATTTCTATATAAGGGATTTTTCTTTTTTTCTTCCCTAGAATCTGAAAGAAGTCTGGATTGAAACTAAAGCAAAGAGGAAAGACTAACTCCTAAAAGCAGTTCCAGAAATGTAATGTGACCTGTTCTTTTTATTTCACAGAAAACTCCCACATTTTTTCCTGGTGTGGTGGTTTAACCTCAGTCAGAAGACGGGCACCCACACAGCTATTCACTCATTCCTTCTCTTGTCTGGTGAGACACGTAAGGGAATAGGAAGAACGAAAGCGAGAAAACTTGAGGGATCAAGATAAAAATTATTTGACAGGTGAAGGGAAGAGAAAGATAAAAAAGGTGTGACAGAACGGCAATCTCTCACTACCTCCCACAAGCAGACTGATGCTCATTGCTACTCTTTGAGTGATGGATGCCTCAGGATCCAAAACCACCCCCTTCTTTCTTCTACCTCCAATGTTCATTGCTGAGCCTAACATTGATGAGGTATTAAATATCCTTTTGGCCATGTGGCATCAGCTATCCTGGCTGTGTCCCCTCCCAGTCTCTTGCTCATTCCCAGCCTGCTCACTAAGTGGGGGGAGTGCAGAGTAGAAAAAAGAGAAATCCCTGTCACTCTTCACTGTTCAAAAATGGCCAGAACATTGGTTGTTACTAACACCATTTTAATGACAAATCCAGAACAATAGATGTGAACAATCGTATGATAAAAGAAGATAATTGTTCTTAACAGCATATTCCAGAATGTTGTGTATATCATCTGCATTGTACCATTGCATGTATGATACCATTGCATGTATCACTTAATTTTTACCTTAGATAGTGATGACATTAACAACTTCAGCAATTTTTTTAAAAGCACAGCAAAAAGCATCTTTTTCACCATATTCCTGTCTGTGGCAGCTACCTGCAAGTAATTTTTCTAAGTGACAATACCCATATACAAACATGAAAAATTACTTCTGTGTATTCTTCCTCAGTAAAGAGGGTGCTTCTTCTGCTGTGATTCAGCTCACTTACTCACTACCTGTCTGGATTGAGGTCTCCATGCACTGGTCTTTGCTAGACAATGCTGAGGGGAAAGAATTGATACATAATGATGTTCAGTTGAACATTATCGCCCAAGAGTATCAAAATGTCTGTCCAAATGGCCTTTAACAGGTTAATGTGTCTGTATAATAAGAACAAGATGGAGCCTTGTGGAATAGTGAAGGTATAACTGCCTACAAATATTCAGGATTAGGTAGGGCACTAAAATCTCATGATGACTACTAAATAGTCAACAGATAGATGTAAATTAGTGTGATATGAAACTTTACCTCCTCACATAGATCAAGGCACCCAGGCAGGAAAATAGAGTAAATGTGCGACTAGAGATCTCCAGCCTGACTTCATCACATTGCCATCAAATGAATAAAGTGAGAGATTTCAAGTAGATAGGCAAGTGGGAAAGATGCCTAGGGAAAGAAAGAGGTAGTTTTTCTGCTGGTGCTACCACCCTCCCGTGATCTTTACAAGGCAGACAATCAATTCCTGACCTCTGCAGAAGGTCAAACTGCAATGTACACAGACCTTTCCAGTATTATATTTGTCTAAATTTATCACTTAGATTTTTTTTCTAGCATTAATGTCTGTCTCTTTATATGTAGTCACGTTCCCAAGGAATGAGTGATTCTTAGTGCTTCAGTTATTGAATTATTCCCTCTAAGAACTGGATTCCTACAACAGATAATCATAGCTGCAGCTTCTTCAGTTGCATGCTCATCATTTTGCACTTGACGATTCAGTGCTCTCTCTAATTTTATCTTAAATCTTGAAAAAATGGTATTTAAATGTAAAAATTAAAATATTTATTTCTCTGGAAGTCATAAAAATTAAGTTAACTTCTGTCACAATACTGCAAGGTGTATATTCTGAAATACTCACTTTACTGTTCTTTTAAATTTGACCCTGGTTTTGGTACATTCTAATGGTATCTGTGGGACCTCTTCTTCTGCTTCTATTTGCAGGAGTTCATTCACATAGAAGGAAGAACAGAATTAATGTGGATGTACATGTAAATATATGGCATCCTGTACTTTGCATTTCAGTTCTAAAGTAGTGAAATACATGTTAACAACAGACGTTCCTTTTTTCAACAATTAGTATTCTTAACAAATCAATTTTTGTTATTTTCCAAGAAAGAATATTGTAAATATAAACCTAGTATTTACACTGAATTGTACTTGGTATATTTTTTATTAGTTTACCAATATTCAAAGTATGGTATTTGCAATTTTCTGTGATCTCAAATCTAGACATATGGAACACAAGCAGTATTCTCTGCATCTAAGCAGATGATTCTAACCTCTTTTTACTCTGTTACTGAATTCTAGACATTGTTTTAGAATCTTCACATACTGATTACAAAATTTACTAATGCTCAACTTTTCTTAAGATAGAAGGAATATACAAATTTATCTACTTTAAAAATATTAATTATTTGAAAAAGGAATATTTTTTCCAATTGGTCAGGAAGAGAAGAAGAATCAAGTGTAGCTGTTCAAAGATGACAATCTGACAGGCCGCAAAATTATCTTGTTAACAACACCTCCTTTTGACCAGAGTCAATAGACACATGAACGTAAGGCTAGAGATGAATAAATGACCCTTTCCTCACAGTTTTGGATGAAAGTGTGAATGACAGCATAACTTGGAATGGGAGCAGAGAGAATTTTATAGAAAAGATAGGGAATTTGCTTTTTCCATGCAATGCAGACATACAGGAGGGTGGTGTTGAAGGAACAAAATGAAGTGCAAGAATACAGTTGCCTAATTCTGGACTGAAATACTGTTTAAAGTGCAAGCAATTTAGCAATACCTCATTTAGAGTTTCCTCCTATCCAAAAACTAACTTGTCTTCCAGTGACTTAAACGGCTTCTCATCTAATCCTGTCAGCAATAAGAAGCAATTTACGATGGCAGTAAAGGCTCCTCAATGAATTACTGTTTAACAAAACATTAATATACTTTGCTAAGATTGGTAAGGAAACATAACAGCTGGGTGGAAGATTCTAAATTGTGAAATTTGGGAAACTTTTGTAACATCTAGTATTTATGTTTTCCATTTTCATATTTTTCCTCATTTGCTACTGAAATTATTGAGTATAGAAATTCTGTTTGTGAATGGACACCATTCTACTCACAGAATCAATTTCCATCAATGCAAATGCCAACATAAAAAAGTAAGGTTTCCCTTGCCACTAGGCCACCTGAAATCAGATGTTTATGTGTTTGCAAAATATATGTTAGTAGCAAAGTAACATCTGTCAGTTGAAACAATGACAATAATGGATGCAAAATATCAAATGAAATAATGGCAATAATAAATGTAAAATATTTGTTTTGCTGAATAGTTTATATCAAACATCTGAACAAAACTTTCTACAAGTTTAATTTCCCATGGAGCAGCAAAAAAGTCTTTTAATAAATACATTACCTGGATACTGAGGAGAAAACTATTGCTGCTGTCATTATAATGCCTGTCCTGGGAACTTTCAAATTGAACAGGAATCTTCCTCAAAGATAGTATTTCTATGGGTAATCTTTCAATTCTGTTAAGTAAATATAATGCCTGAAGTACTCTGGATCTGACCATGAGCTCTAATTGATCTGCTTTAGGACACAAAGAAGAAATTATTTTAGAAACTTAGCCAAACTCAGACTTCCATGTGTGCCTCTTTAGAGCGTTATCTTTGCTAATGATGAATTCTTGGTAATACAAACAAAGTTTCATTGTGTTTTTTGAACTCAGACTATAAGTAACTTAAACTCACTAACAAATGATGTAGCAACAGTCTAGCAACCCATTAATCCTAAAATAATACATTAGATATGTAAAGTATACACCTACACTAAGTTTCTCCTATTTTGAACTTGAGTCAGCTTATTATCTGTCTTGAAGATGCCATTGGCCAGAGCGTCAAATGACATAAATGAAGATAGTGACATTGATATATTCCATTGATTTACTTTACTATGGTTTACTACCTTTAAATCTTCAGGATTTTTTTAACTGGTCCCAAACATAAAATAATAGTTCTAAAACAATCTTTCAAGTAGTGACATTGATCTTTTTATATTTACATTCTCCACTCTGGCGGCTGCCCAAGGAACTCTTGTGAAATTGCACTGACTAATTTGGAACAAAACTACTCAGTCTCACCTCCAGTTTCAAGCCAAGTGAAACTTGAAGAGATTTCTGAGAGAAGACATGGGATGTTGAAATAGGAGAAAATTACTTCCTTGTGGCTAAAATACTTAGCTGACCCAATACTGGTATAAAGGAAGAAATTAAGCTAAATGCAGCACTATTCATAATTTGGGAAATCCAGAGACAGAGGCAAGAATAGCATTTAAAAAACACTGTTTGTAGAAATATGTAATGACTGTCTTTCAGTATTGGTGATAAAAAGTAATTTTTATTAAAGTAAAAACATAATGTGTGTTTTCTACAATATTTTACTGACTTTATTACTAGTACTCACTTAAAAAGAGAATCCAACAAAAGGAATAAAATCAGTATTTCTGCAAGTGTTAGAAAGCATTGACAAGATTGAGTTCCAAACTTTTTTGATGCAAAAATTGAAGACATACAGAGTAAGGGAATTGGCAGAGCAGAGATGAAAAGCCTTGAAGAGTTAGGCCAGTAGGCAGGTGTGGACCATGATGCCATGTCTGCTGCCCATGAGAGGATTTGGTGCTCATTAAATAGTTGCCATGCCTGACATCTCAGCTTCCTTCTTGGCAGCAAAAACTGCAGCCAGCCAGCCTGCCCTTTCAGGAGTCTGCTTTGATGAAGTAGTCATGAACAGTGTACTGATTAACTCTTCTTTTCCTGCATTTACACTTTTGTCAGCTATTAAAGAAAAGTTGGTTTATTGCATTTTCAAAGCTAAAGACTCTTCCAAGCTCTGGAAGAAGAAATGAGAGGTAGGAGAGGCTACAAGGAAAGAGGTGTTAGAGACTTGCCCAATGAGTTCCTGGCTAATGTATCACTGGTTTAAGCTCTCAGAGAACCATGCAACGACAGCCAAAGAACTGGTCTCTACTTTTCCATACCTGTTAACAAGCACAAACACAGCTTTCGAAATATTCATGCAGTGTCTAAACATGCAGTGCAATAGTTTATTTATGGTAATGGCCCAACCCTGGGCAAACAAATGGCCTAGTTTAATACATATAAATAATTGCAAAATAAACTGCAGCAGAGGTGACTCCAAATTTCACAGCTTCTTCTCTGTGTTTCCAGTAGCAGATCAGATCATCCACTTCAAAAAGTACCACCAGAAGTGGATGTCTGCTTTTCCTGCAGTATTAATCCTGTCACAGAGGCACATGTAGCCCTGTGAATGAAACATTAGCACAAACAGATAATGCTAGGAAGACATTGTTTAGAAGAAAAACATTCTTTCTTGTCAAGGAACTCCTTTCTGTTTCTTGAGAAAGAGTTCCTCTGTGCTCTCCCAAAATGCAGCTGAGGATGAGGACCTACTAGTTTCATTTGAACAAGATGAATATAGCAATTTTGAAGGTATTCTGTTATGCTAGAGGTTTCAGTCTTACTTCTGATTTCAAATTCCAGAAATAATAACTTTTAAAGTGGTATTCTTATAGCCAGTTGAAATGTAACTCACATCCCTCACAAAAAAAACCCAAACCGAAACCTCAAACCAAACACTAATATGTCTGAACTTCTAGCATTCCGGCAAAACTCCATTAGGAGAGAAAAATATATGACTGATTTAATTGTAGACACCAATTATGAAACATAGTTATAAAAGAATTACCATAAAACAGATTATCACTGTGTCCACCAGACCCTGATGTTCCAAAGATGAGTGGCGATGCTTGCTGAAGCAGAATATTATTGGAACTTCTAGCCACTATGAAGATTGCTTTTAAAACTGAGGAAAAAAAACTTAATTCCTTTATGCCCTGATAAAAGTATTTTTATTTAATGTGACTGCATCTAAAGCCTGTGGGCAGCAGGGGAGGGAAGGGATTCTGCCCCTCTGCCCCACTCTGGTGGGACCCCACCTGCAGAGCTGCCTCCAGCTCTGGGGTCCCAGCACAGGAAGGACACGGAGCTGCTGGAGAGAGTGCAGAGGAGGCACCAAGGTGATCAGAGGAATGCAGCACCTCTGCTATGAGGAAAGGCTGAGAGAATTGGGATTGTTCAGCCTGAAGAAGAGAAGGCTTCCAGGTGACCTAATTGAAGCCTTCAGTACCTGAAGGACGACGACAAGAAAGACGAGATGAACGTTTTACAGGAGCATGTAGTGATTGGGCAAAGGGGGATGGCTTACTGAAATAGGTTTGGAATAGAATCGGTACAGAGCAGATATTAAGAAAAAAAGTTTTTACTGTGAGGGTGGTGAGACCCTGGCACAGATTGCCCAGAGAAGCTGTGGTTGCCCCATTCCCGGAAGTGTTCAAGGCCAGATCAGATGGAGCTCTGAGGAACCTGGTCTAGTGAAATGTGTCCCTGCCCATGGCAAGGGGGTTGGAATGAGATGATTTTTAAAGTCCCTTTTACTTCTAACCAGTCTTTGATTCTGTGATTCCATGAGAATGCAATATGCAGTTCCCTCTTCAGTTATTTGACTGCAAATAAATAAATTTTCTCACATCCATTGTTTGTTACATTCCTTTACTTTTAAATCTATGACTAAAGGTATGTTCTAATACCATTAGCAATTTTAAATTTTTTTAACCAATTTTTTATTTAATACCTCTACTAATATGCAAACAACCCAACTCTCTCCTCCTACAATGATATGAAACAGCAACATGGTCAAACCTTTCCTCAGTGTGTGCATTAGAGCAGAACATCCCAAACTGCTGTCACTGGCACGGACTAGACAACTTACCCTTGGTTGCTATCTCTTCTTGCTGCAGCAAATCTTTTGAAGCTGTAGTGAAATTGTCTTTAGAGACATGCACTAAAAAGCTGGTTTCTCCTGTTGACTGTATCACTCAGATTTCTGGGGCACAGGCAAATTCTTAACACACCACTGCAGGTAGAAGGTGGCAGTTGTTTTCCAGGTGGCTGAAACATGGATATTGACCTAAGCCCTACTGACTCATAGCACAGATTAGATCTGACACCTGTGCTTTCAATTCATGATGAAATCATGGGCTAATAACTGCTGCTATAATGGAATGCACCATTCACCTTTAGCCATTAGGTATTCTTAGGCCTTTAAAAGCTAAAAATTACATTCTAATAGGTAACTGAAAGGCACTGAACTCTTTTCTTTCTTTTGTAAGGCAAACACAAGTTTTCAATTTTGTTATTGAAAAGAATGTTCCCAAAAAAAACAAAACTGGGAAAAGAGACTCATAGATTCTAAGGTATCTGTTTTATGAAATAAATAACTATTTCTCTAAATACATTATTAAGAAACATATTGACATCCAACTCGACTAAAACTGGCTAATGAAGTACTGGTTTGCAAGCAGATGAAAACCATAGAAGTAGCAGCAATTTAGGTACTTCCAGAGTGTACCAATGTTTGTAAACAACAATGCTAAAAAAATAGTACTGAAATCAACAACTTACTTTGAACACACAGGGTATGCTAATGACAATAAACCCTGGCAAAATGGTTGGTTTTTCTCAGCAGTCCGATTTGGAGCCCTCTCCTGGAACTTCCAAGTATAAGGCCAAATGAAATTTCATTTAACTTTGTACATTTGAGACCTTGGGCAGCCACTTCTACCTCACAGAATCAGTTTCTTTAGGTTTTTTCACTTGATGTGTCACATTACTTTTATCAGCTCTTCTGTCTCAAATAGTCAAACATACAACAGCTGCATTACTTTGGCAGCTTGAGACATTCTACTAAGTAATATTTCTTAAAGTATTATTCTATAAATAATAATATGAATCTAACTTTATTTTTTGAACAAAAATGAGATTATGGAAAAACAGCAGATTGTTTTTTCACACTTACAAATGTTTTATAGATATCACAATGTATTGATGTATTTATTAATTGAAGATAAAATCTTATTGCTACAACATTTGAATTGAAGTTAATATTTACAACATGGAGGCCAAATTTACAGATATGTAGATTTGAAATAAAACTGATTTTATAATTTTTATTTGAGAAATTAAGTAAAAAGAAATTAAAGAGAATTTGAAATATTACACAGGAAAATGTTATGTGAATTATGTCAATAACACATATTTTAAGACATTAAAGTTTTTAACAGATAAAGGTGGCTGGCCTGGTCTTCAACAGAAAGGATGAATTGAGAAAGTTAAGAGTAGTACAAATATATGACAAGGGTATGAATAATCTCTTCCTTTAAAACAGCTTTTTTTTTCTCCTGTCTGCTTCTTCAACTTCTCCACATATTTACAGCAGAGTCTGTGTCTCACAGACTCAACAGATTTTCTGAAAGTTGAGGCCAGAATTTTGGAATACTTAATCTGGTTCTGAAACAGAGCCTGAGTCTCTGTGGAATGATTTTGGCATAAGGGTGATGCATGGGTGATCATCACATTCAAATCTTATTCAGACAAGATGTTAGTATTAAACCTGTGGAGTGACTAAGTGGGCAGAAGGTATCTTTTTACAACTTCCAGTTATTGAGTTCATATTGTCTCACAAGCATTTCAAACATTCACTGCATTGCTGGATTTAGTGTTGGAGATTTAGCTTAAAGATTATGGCTTAAACAATTAAATGTGTAAGACTACAATTTATATATTGCTACACAAGTTAAAAAATGGACAGATTATATTTATGAATTGAATTTTAAAATATTTCCTATCCAATACAGTTTAATGTAATGTTGCCCTTGAAAAATAAATGCCTAAAAAGTTTCAAAAAATATCCAGAATGTGTTTTTTGTTTAATCCCATACAAACAGGAGTCTATTTAACGTACATAATTTTATATGAATTTTAATAACTGTATATTCCTTTGTATTTTCTCATAGTTTATACTTGCATAGTTTTCTATTATATTTTACTGTAATTTACTTGGCTTAAACTTAAGTCCTGAAAATTACCAACTTTTCTGTTTCCACTTAAAGAATTTGTTCCTCACTCACACCATCTAGAGGCACGTTACCACACCATCTAGAGGCACATTACTAGAGGCACGTAAGTCTTTTGTCAATATCAGTGGATAGTGACCCTCTACATCCTCTAAAAATAATTCCTAAACAGTTTCATCTACATTTATGGAGAAATATTGCAGTTATTGAGAGTACATACATTCTTGATGGTGAATATATGTTGTAGTGTTCCTACTCACACAGGAGTCCCATTGACACCAGGACTGTTATTAGGATGGATGAAGTGTACAAAATGGTTATAGTCAAGGGAAAAAAAATTGTTTCTCGATGTAAATATCAGGATGCCTTCAGCTTTGGAAGTGTCAGGTTTTCATTCTGCTTATTTTACATCAGGCTTTTAAAATAGTCAGTGGGATAGGTTCTTCTGGCATACCTGAATGGAGAATCAATATTTGTAATTTTTCCCTAAATATTAGCTGGGGCATATGTTAGCATAACTTGTAATTTTGACAGCTAATATTAGCAGCTGATATAAAAAGAACAGAATTTTAGCAATGAGAAGTTAAGATGGCAGAAGATACACTAGAAAATTACTGGCTTATTGTCTCTATAAAGCGTTTTGTGCTGTTGTATTTTAACAAGCTCAGTTTCCTTCTCCTTCCACCTGGGTTGCAACATCTGTGTCTTGGATTACTTCATTTATTAAGAATGCTTTCCAATCTGTTCAATTCCTACTCAAAGTTTTCCTAAAATGACTAGCATTCTTCCAAAGAGACTATATTCTAAGTGGCATCAATTGTACACTTTCTTCTTGGTTGTAATCTAGTAATCTGAAAAATTTCTAAGGTCAGAATGAATTCTGAGAACTACTTAAGCCTTCTGCATCTTCATGGATGTGAGCTGCATGCTTGGAACAAGAAAAAGACTATCTAAGGTTCAAATAAAACTATTAATAGCTTCTTATTGGTGGTAAAATAATAGTATATTGACACAACAAAAAAACTGTGTGTCCCCAGCTGTCTGCCACTTCCTTCTAAACAGGGGTGTGGAACAAAAAGAAGAAGAACACACAGCAGTAATTAAAGAAGTAACAGATGGAAGAGATGCACAGCTGGTGCTATTTGATGTGATGTAGTTCAAGAAAATTATAACAAATATTCATAATGTGAGTTCTTCCTTAATCAGGTCAGTCAGGGTCTCCAGTGCTCCCATCCATCTCTCCTTCAGGTTTCCATGAATGTGTTCACACAAGCTCGGACATGGTGCAGCTATGCTGCCTTCAACTAGGGATCAGGGAGCAGAGCTGCATGAGCAGGAGCTGGGAGAACTTTGGTGAGGGGCTGTCCCTGCTTCCCCTGGAAGCTGCATCATGCCCAGGTCCCCCTACCCGAGGTGCTGATGCCCTCAATGCCTGGCTCTCCAGAAACTGCACAGCAGCCAGTGCTGCTGTCTGACAAAACCAGTCATGAACACACTTCCATCATGTTCACAAGTCTAGCAGTGATGGAGTTGTACTGATTCCAAACCTCTATCACTGCTCACTTGTTTGCCCTCTGTAACAGCTTCTATTACCTTCAATATCCTTTTTCTTATGACAGGTTGCAAAAGTCCACCCTGTGTTTCTGATGCCAAGTGGAAAACACCATGGATTGTTCTCTCACTTTTAATATACCCACAATCATCCCTGAGATTTTGACTTTCCTCTGGAGACACATCCTAAGGCAGTTTGGATCTGAGGCCTTGAAGAGCCTCACGTGGGATCTGCACCCACAACTCTGCCCTTCTGCCTGCAGCCTGGGGCTTCAGGGAAGGATGTGGAAAGAGACAGAATGGAGTTGGAGTGCAGGCTGTGGGATATGCCTGCAGAAGCACATGGCAGCACAAAGGAGCACGCGGCAGCAACCTTGAGGGGAGGAGGTGTCACGGGCAGACCCCTGCGGAAGAGGAGCCGGCCAGAAGCTGATGGGTGAGTGACCAGCCCCTGATCACCCCCCAGAAGGACAATTAGGGAGCATGTTGCTGATGTGGCAACATGGGATAGGTCATGTAGTGAGAGTTGCCATGTAAGGAGATACTGTGCTTTGAAAAGTGCATAAAACCAGCTCATTTCCTTTGAATAAATGATTCAGGTTCCCTGCCAGTCTGGGTCTGTGCCTTACTCGCTACAGGACAGGGGAGAGGCCCCTGCCCTGCCTTCCTGGCCATGCCATTGCCCTTTGCTCTTGGCTCCTAGGCCCTGGCACTGCCACTGGCCCTTGTTACTCCCTGACCTCAGCTCAGGGGTTCTGCTACTTGGTCTCTCAAACAACTGCTACTCCTTATGCAGTCATTGATTACTCCCAAATTGTCTGTGAAGCTGGATGTCTTCAGGCCTCCTAAAATCTCACAGTCTGGATGTCTTCAGGCCTCCTAAAATCTCACAGTCTCAATGTGCCACTGCTGAAATTGCCACCTGAAGAATTCAGGGTATTTATGGGGAAATTTGACTAAGCCACTCTTCAGCTGATTCTTAACTATTGAGAGGTGATGACTAGTAGCAGATAGGTTCACAGGCTGTTCTCCTACCTCCCTTTAGAATGTCCCTTTCCAAGCTGCATAGGTAAAAAGACAATAGTAGCCTTTCCCCCATTACCCAAACTGAAGCCATCAGCTTTGTGTCTCAGAGGGCTTGGGGAAGTATGAATAGAAAACCAAAGGAAGGGCTGAACACAAGAGGTTTCTGCGTGCCATGATAGTTATGTACAACTTAGATTTTAATTGCTAAAGGCACGGTCATTGAACTATCAATAATTCCTTTATTAGATGTCTAGGACAGTGTGTTTACTTCACCTAGAAGAAATTTGAGCTTAACAAACTATTCAGAATTCAAGGAAGCTATTCCAACTTGGATCCCATAACCTGGTGATAGCACGAAGTGCCTGTAGAAGTGTCAAAATCTCCCCATGCCTTGCTGTTGGTGCCATGTCTCCTGACACTTCTGGTGGGTATGTTACACCCTCTCCTGTTGCATTTAGTGGGAAATCCTCGGATGCTTTTTCACCCTATAGCTCTTTTGTCACTGTTTAGGCTGTTAAATAGATTGACTGTAAGATTTTGGTTATCTAATCTTGTGTTGAATGCAGCCCTTTCTTTCTGCAAGGTTCTTTAACATCACCTTCATTAGTAACTGTACATGATACAAAAATGTGAATATTATTTATTTGATAGAAAACCATCAATTTGGCTTATTTCTGTTTTCTCAGAGCTTCAGCTTCCCAACCAGATAATCTTCAGTAAATCAGGTATTTTTATTATGTGATCTGAAACAGAAATCTTGTTATTCCATTGCATTAGTAACTATAAAAGCAAAAAAATATATATCTAGTACAAAACTAGGCCTTATATGAAGCAAATTTTAAATCTGGTATATAAAATCCCTCAATCAGAAATAAAGAAATTGAAATGTATTATTGTGGTTTCTTGTGAACAACACCTATTATATGATTCTATGTATAAATTAAATGCAATTTTTATTATTGTGTTATGAACCTCTTAAGGGATACTTGAAAATAGACTATTGAATGAACAACACTCCTTTCCAGTCAAATAAGTCACCTGAGCAACTTTGCAAAGAAAAAAAAAGTCTTGTCATTGTTTAATTTCATAATTTGGCTACTGCCTTTGTTAAGATCTAGCATACAAAGGGTTTGAGTTTTTTTTCCCACTTATATCTGTCTAATATACTCCATGAATTAAATCTATGCACTGAACCTGATATTCAGTGGACTGCTGAGTAGGTTAATTGCTTAATTTGCAACTAAAATTATTTTAAACTTCAGTGCAATTGTACAATTGACTTTGAGTTGTCAATTTCTCTTTTTTTTTCATTTACAGCTTTTAATTTATATATTTGATTTTTAATGTTAATTTCAGTATTTTGTTGTTTTCCAGGTTAAAAGAAATAAAGAAGGTAATTAATACCTGGAAAGCTTAAATTTTAGATTATTTTCTGTTCAAGGAAACTTTTGAATGCTTATTTGTTAATACATTTTTTTTAATAGAGAAATTTTAGGATGTTGTTCAGCTTAACAATTCGCATGCACAATTTTCCATTTTGTAATATGTATTAATACTGCCCAGCTTTTATATTCCACATATACAGTTATCATGACTAAGCACATTTAAAAATAAACCTTTCCAAGAATCACTCATGGAAACATTTTTAGCCAGGAGGATAAGTCAGTGAATGAAATCATACGAAAATCTCCTAAACAAACAGAAGCTTTATACATTTAGAAAAAGGGAAAATCCCTGAAAAAACCCAGGCAAGTTTATGCTGCATCAATAAAATCATTGGGGCAGAATTGTGTAATTTTAGTTTTATTACACTTAATCTTAAAATTTTCCTGTAAAACACGAGAATGGTTGGAAATATTTGACATTCTGAAAATCAAAGCAACAAAATCAGAATTTATATATTTATCTGAATATATACCTAACATATATATATATATATACCTGAATATATATCTAGACAGAAATATCTAGCTAGTAAGAAGTTTTTATGCAGTGTGTGGTTATAATTTGCAAAACTGCTACAACCTCCCTTATAATCTTGATCACTTGAATTACAAAGAATGTCATATCAATTGATCCATGCCTTAAGAAATGAAGTATTTTCCAAAACTGAAAATATAAATTCTTAGAAAAATCTGAGATTCATGAAAAAGAAATAGGTCTGAGGTTTTAAGACCAGAGATATCAAATCTCTGCAAATTTAATTTAAAACTCAAATCTTACCAACAGTTGATTTTGTCATCTATTTTTGAATGTTAACTACATGAACTGTACTTAGTTCTGGTTGTACTTCTTTTGTAGTGGTATCTTTAAGATAGAGAGTTTGGTTTTGACACATTTCTGATGTGACACATTCAGATGGAGAGATTGATGCACATTTACAGCAGCTTTCACAGTTAATAAAGGTGAAAAGTCAACTAAACTACTTCTAGACTAATAACTAGAACTCTGACAGAAGAGAATTATTCCATGACAAACCAAAATAAGCATATTTGTTTTCTGCTGTTGAAATATTTGTTTATGCAACAGAGCACAGAATTGCGGAGTGGTTGAAAGTGGCAGGGACCTCTGGAACCAATCTGGTCTAACAGCCTACTCAAGCATCACCTACAACCAGGTGCCAAGACCATACCCAGTCACCATTTTCACATGTGTAAGTATGAAAATTCCACAACCTTTATGAGCAGCCTGCTTCGGTGCTTGAGCATTCTCACAATGGACAAGAATTTCATGATGTTCCAAATATACAGCCTGTGTTGCAGTTTGTGTCCATTGCCTTTGATCCTGTCACTGGGCACCACTGAAGAGCCTTTCCTCTGGTTTCTTGGCATCCTCCCTTCAAGTACACTGGTAAGATCCCTGCCCAGAGTCTACTCTTCTCCTGGCCAAAAGGTCCTGTCTTGCTCAGCCTTTCCACATAAGAGAGATTCTCCAGTTCTTTCAACATTGCAGTGGCCTTCACCGGACACTTTTCAGCTCTATTTCTCTCTTGCTCTGGCAAGAGCTGGACACACAGCTCCAGGTGTGAACTCACCAATGCTGAGGATGAAACCAGTGAAAGAGATTTAACACGAAGGGGCTGTGTATTTTCACCTGCAATATGAATGTTATATATAGATTAAAATCACTGCTAAGAAAAAACAAACTGCCATTATGGTAAGTGTCGTATATGAGAGAGAAATTTTCTGAATGTTCCTGCTCTGTACATACAGAATTTACTATATATCATAAAACTTCATTAGCTGCCTGCCGTTAAAGGTAACCATTTGCTGATGGAACAAACAGTGAAACAGATCCAATTTAATTTAGTTCTGTTCAATCTATGAACCAGTGTCCTGGTTTAGGGCAAATTTTAGGAGGGAACCTCTGAGGGAGTCTCCTCTAGAAAAGCCAATTTCAGCCACCCCACCCCCCAGCCAGTTCGGGAAAGATTTCATTAGAGAAAAGTGGAAAAAATCTGTTTATTTAACAAGCAATGAAAAATTGAATGATATAAAACAATGAAACTTCTCTTTGCTCTGAAGAGATGGCAAATTCAGAGTCCTTGTGCGGGTGTGACTCTGTCAGTCTCAGTCTCTCCAGGGCTCCGGCCGGTGCCAAGGCCTGGCTGCAGAGTCAGGGGGATTGTCCTGATGTCCTGGACCACACAGATGCTGAACAGTCCCAGGAGAAAAAAACACAGTTCAGGTGAAGCTCTTCTTGCTTCAGCTAAAGAGGGAAACCAGCAAAAAAAGAAAAAAAAAACCCGACGCCTCTCAAAAAAAAAAAAAAAAAGAGCCGAGAACTCTGAGAGCACTGCTGCGAGCTCTGAGAGAGCACAGCACTGAGAACCTTCTCTCTTGCTATCCGAGCTTGGAGTACAGTTCCAGAAGGAATCTGGGGGGAGAAGATCCTGCAGACAAACTATGTGTGTCTTCTCTCTCCCCTTCACTCTCTCGGTCTCCCTGTGCCTAGCTTAAAGCTACAGAATTTAATATCCAGCATAAGCAGAACAGACAATTGGGGATACAAGCATCATAAAGTCACTCTAGGACAACCAGGCAAAAAGAAAAGAGAAGAGACTTCCCAGTTTTAGAAAACATTAAAACTAGTGTTTCTGAAAAGAAACAAAATAATTAATTCTTCCCTACTCGTTAGATTCCAAGGGTAGGAAAAATATGAGGAACTTACTATGTGAAAAACCAATTACTCTCGTAATGGTATTAGCTCTGAGTATGTTTACAGGTCAAACAACATGAAGGTTGCAGAAAACAGGTGAGGTTTGGTTGAAAGTAAAACAGCATTGAGACAAAAACAGAAGAAGCCTTGTTTCCACATTCAGGTTTATTAGTTAGGCAGCTTAATAAATTATGGAAATAACTATAGGTATTAATTGTAGGATATCACTTTAGCCCTCTTAGTATCACTATTCAAGTAGTCAAACAAGCATACACTTAAATGTATTTCACTTCAGAATCTGTTGGTTGGACTTCCCAAGAATTAAAATGGCAAAAAGGTAAGAATAGAACATGTCTTTAAAAAGATAATTTTTCAAGAAAATATCTCTTTTGTCAAATATTCAAAATAGGGGGAAAGTTGATATTGCTTCTTTGGGCCCACACTGGTGTCAGAATTAGACACAGTCCAAACTAAAAGCTACATTACCGTAATTTAAGTAGATACAAGACTCTGAACAAGCACTGCTGTGGTGACAGAAAAACATAATTTCCCTGAGGCACAATGGGATTTGGAGATCACATCAGCTAGGTAGACCCTACAGGAGTCTACAGGAGTTGTAGGTTTGCTTTTTTCACTTTCAAAGATATTAGTGTGTTCAAAAGGAGACCAATGCAGATAATTTTTACATAAATAGGTAGAAAATTTCACATGGGCAATAAAAATGCTGTTTTTACATTATTTCCAGAACAAACACACCATCAAGACTGGATCAGGGTTAATATCTTACTAGTAATATAAAACAATGAAGATAGCCTAGAGAAAAAATAACTAATATATGAAATTCCTAGTTCTACAAGCCAATCAGGCAGGCTGATTTCTATTTTACTCTGACTCTCTCTGGTTACTAACATTCCTCTTCAAAACAGGGAAATACACTTGGTAAAAGTGCTAGTTGCATCTTTAAATAGCAAAAAGTATGTAAAATTTCAAGACCAATTTTCTTAACTGGAAAAAGAAAAATAAAAAGAAGACGCAAAAGGAGATTCTTAATTTAAAAAAAGTAATACTGGTTTTTCATATTATTCTTTGCATGAATTCTGACCCAGCCCAAATAATAGAAAATTATGTGGCGAGAGCTAGAAGAGATGAAATAACCGAAAGAGGAGGATTTTTGTCAGTGGCAAGGTATCAGAAATGAATTTGTGCAAGCATTTGAAGTCTGAAACATTCAGTAAACACTGAAAAGTTGCCTGGAAATTGTGGTCTAAGGACTCCAGGTAAGCCGCTTTGCATCTTATTTTATAGCTGTTAGAGTCAAAAGGAATATCGTACTGGCAAAATGTTTTACTGAGTTTCTGGGAGATAATCTTGCAATGCGAGAGTGGATCTGTGCTCCACTTGGCCTTTATATGAGAGGGGATGGCTTTGAAATCCTTGTAAAACAATATTTTGGATATGCATTTTCCCCCATCTGCCTCATCTGATTGCAAAAACTCAGTCATCTCGAATGAAGAGAATGGCAGTTCTCAGACTTCACAGTGCAACTCTATTTCTTAAACAAAACCACAGGTATTATCTAGCATTACCATCACTGCATCAAATGTGACATGGCATGATAACACACAAATGGACAACTATGACTCATGAGGCTGCAGACTCAGTAGCAGATCAAACAAAACCTCAAAAGGAGGGCCACAGTTCTATAATTCTTCCACAAATTTAGCAATTTTTTTCTTTAAAGTAGTTGTTTTCTTTAAAATAGTGTCTCTGCAAGGTATTCCAGTAAAAATTTTATTATATTCTTCCGTGATAAACATCCTTATTTCCCCCCTAGAATATAGCTTCCCATTCCTCCTTTACACTTGGGATCAGAAAGGGACTTCCTAGTTAATTAGTTCTCATGTCTTTCTCCTGGTCATAACTTGATTGAGCTCCATTTGGAATTTTAGAATTCAATAAACCCATTACTAGTTTTTTCCAAAAACTCACTTCTACTGAAGATTAAAAGCCTTCTAATGTCAGAGAAAATGATTTGTAGTTAGTTTGCTCATTTGCTTTGAAAGCTTTTGTTTCATTTTGTCTTTTCCTTATGGTTGCATATTTCATGAAGCACTTCAACTTTTTAGATTGAACAAGCTTGTTTCATTCAATTTTTTGTAGAAAAAAAACTTCTCTGTAACATTTATGCACATTTTATCCTTCAAAAGTGATTTCATCTGAAGTTGAGGATACAAGTGGTACATTATATAGAATAACACAGAAAAGAACTTTAGCAGGTACCTCTAACTGCAATACACACATAAACTATTGGTCACATTTGCCCTTTTGATGAGCATCTTTTGTCTAGGCAAATACCTTGCAAAATTCACCTCACAGTCTTTAATTATTTTTTTTTATCTGAGCACTCCAGATACTCTCCTAGAAACCACTTACATTTTGCTATTTTCAGGTAGGTTTTGTATTCAAAATGCCAGGAACTTAAACTTCCATAATGGCTTTAGATATTGTCTCAGAGTAAAGCAGTTTATAAAAGCTGGTTAAATCTGTTGCATGTCTGTGTAAATTGCTTTTGGGGACATAACCAATCCAAAAACACATCATATTTTATTCTCTGTCTCTCTCTTCCTATCTCTGTAGCTTTCTCCTAAAATTTGTACTCTACTAGCATGGTATAAATTCTCAAAAGTTCAACCCAATTTAAATTTCTCAATTATTGAGTTCCCTATTTAGGTTAGACCTACACTCCTCCCCGGTTTTCTTAAAGATGTTGTTGGCTTCACACTTTTTTTCACACCAAGCTCCACTAGCTTCCCTTTTTGTCTTCTGTTCTGTCACCTTCCTGTGGTGATAAAACAAAACCATCAGCTGCTACAGTGGCAACTAGATGAAGATAACGACAAACCTAGCTGATCTGGCATATCAAGGGAAGTTTTCACATCTTATTAGCAGTATAATAATTTTGTAATTTCATGGGTTACTCTTACTACACAAACATGTAGGCACTCTAGCAATGATCAGGATGCTATTTCAGATGGCATGTCCTACTCTAGTATAATTAGGAGGATAGAAAAGAAAATAAAAACAATGGAAACACAAAAGTAAGTGTCTACTGTATTTTTCCTGAAACAGACTGGTGTGCCAGTTGGTTTATGCATATTCTTAGACCTCTCATGAAGCTGTTAACTGGCATATATCTTGACAGTCACTTGATTATACTTCTGGATTATAGCCTGAAATTATAATTAATTTCAGGGCTTGGGATCATCAGTGACCTGCAGAGGAATGCTTCACTGGGGAGCAGTTTCCGTGCTCCTGTTGTCTTGGGAAGGTCACCGCTGGCTGTGGAATTAGGACAGCACCTTGGAGGGACCCTGAGGTGGCCAAAGAGGAGGGTGGAGAAGACCCGTGGCCCTCCAGCTCTAGCCACCTCCCACTGTGCCTACAAGATGCCGCAGAAGCAGCAATAACAGCTGATTTTCCATTTTCAGTTTATCTTTTGAATAAATAGAAACATATTCTCTTGTCTGACTTGTTTTCTTTTTACAGAAGAATGTCTCCATTTAGTTTCTGTGCTGTTATATGAATACTGGAAAATGTGTGGCTGTCTCTAAGAACAGATGGTTGGGAATTCAGGACAATGCCGTGGCTTTCACTGTGAAACCAAAGTCACTGCTGATGTCTCTGGTTTCAATCCTCTTTTTCTTGACTCTAAAATGTTTTGGACTATTTAAAGGGGAAGGACTTTTCAGGACTAGTACTGCCCAGAGATGAACACAAGTGGTGACAGCTCTCAGTCTGGATCCCCAGACTCTGCCCAGTTATTCTTATGCATGAGTCAAATAATTTATACTAAATGCAAACAAACTCTGACTTTCTTATGCCCTTGACAAGTTCTCATGACTGGTATCTACAAATGAGTCAATGTGCTTAATAACTGGGAACTCCTGCACGTGGAAACTTTCCGAGGTAGAGGAAGAGAGTATTAATTCAAAAGGATAGCATCTGCCAATGTCCAGAGTTTTTATCGTGGGCAGGTCATGTTGCCTAAAGTGGGAAAGTACCCACTTTAAGCAACAGTGCATTTTGCAACCTTTCCCTTTTTGCAACACTTACACAGAACATTTAATTTATTTTTTTTTCGTTTCTCGAAAGAAACATTCCTGATGACTTTTCTCAGGTGCGCGATTTTATTATTATTATTAATTATGATTATTATTTATTTTTTCCCTCAGAAAGAACGTTGTTGGAGAACACCGGCACGCCGGTCCAGCCGCCCGACGTTCAGTGAATCGCTAAGCGCCGTTGCTGCTGTGCGGCCGCGGTGCGGGGGGTGTCCCTGTAGGGCTGGCCGCGGGGCAGGAGCGGGGGCAGGAGCGGGGGCAGGAGCGGGGCGAGCAGCGGGCCCAGCAGCGGGGCCAGGAGCGGAGCGGGGCCAGGAGCGGGGCGGGGCGGGGCGGGGAGGGGCGGTGGAAGCGCCGCCACCTGTCCGGCGGGGCCGGGCCGCCCTCGGGGTATTTAACGGAGCGTTGGGCGCGGGAGCCGCTCGCAGCCGGCGATGGCAGCGGCCTCGGGCGCCATGAAGAGCCGTGGCGTCGAGAACCCGGCGTTCGAGACGCCCAGCTCCGACCTGGGCCAGCGGTACCGCCCGGGCCCCGCCACAGCTGGTGCCGGCGACACGGCCATCTCCGGGCCCGGGGTTGGCTTCGAGGAGGGGCCCTGCGGGTGGGGCCCCTGCACTCCCAGAGCTCTGCAGGTCTTCAACAATTCCGAGGGATACCTGGCTGCCTACAGCCTGTTGGCCGTCTTCCAAGGTAACCTGTCCCGTGGCAGGGGGGAACCCGGAGGGAGCCTGGGCTGTGGAAGGCGGGGGAGTGGTGTTTTTTTGGGTGGTGGGTAAGGAGGTACGGGGTTCCTCTAGAGCTGGTGCTGGACAGTGAGGGTAATGGTTTGACTAGGGGAAGACAGTACGCTTGTGCCCCGGATGGGGAAGTTGCACAGTATAATTTGTACTTCACTCTGTTTCTCCTTTCTTCTTTTCCCACATACTTTATTGAATGTTATTGAGTCCACGGTTCTACCAGCTCTTTGCTTCATGCTCTTGTCGATGCTGCATCTCCCACTGATCACAGGGAAATAGTGCTTCATGTGCACCCACAGGCAAAGACTTGAAAGCCAGGGATTAAAACGCCAATATAAATATAAAATTGTAATACCTTACCACTTTCTTGCGTGCTTGCTAATTAAAACACTATCCTGGTCTGGTTGGATGGGACTTTGGGTAAATTTGAAAACAGCAAAAATGTGTGATTTTCTTCTGTGAATCCCAGTGCAGCCATTTTCCTAAAACTGAGCTAATGGTTTAAGTTGACCTTGGGAGTAACCTGAAGTGTAGCTTGCCCTGAATTCCTGTTATTCAGCTTCAGAGATTCTTGTCAGTATTTTTGATTTTCTATAATGATTGGTTAGGGCCTTAGCAAGCCTTAGAAAGTAGAAATATTGACTGAGAGGATGAGAAGAACTAGTGTAAAAAACATACAGAATTGAGGTTTGTAAAACTTGGATACTTGTCTGTCGGAAGGAGTGATTTGGTCCATGTTAATAACCTTTCAACTTTATTTGACTAGCTAGAAAAGAAAAGGGTGTTTCCTGAACAATTTGCTTTAAAGCTCATTGTCGTTACTCATAAAAGGATTTCTACAGAGGGGTGGTGGGAGATGTTGGATGTTTGGTGTTAAGAGGGGAGAGCAGCCTACACTAAAGAAATGCAGGGTTTGGATGACTCCATTCCACCTGGAATCACACCGAGGCAACTGCAATGGTATGAGGAGAAGAGAATTGGAGGCTCTGCTTAAAACCTGGAAGGATTTTAATGCTCCTTGTGGTGCTTGGAAAGTCCTTGCATGAACTAGTGACTTAGTACGTGTTTCTGTGAACTTTTTCTGATTTTAGCCCCTTCAGACTCTAATCTTAAGATTAGCATATAGGTTTAGTGTTAGAAAAGAAGTATTTAGAAAGTTTTGGGATTAGCCTGTTGTTTCTTGCTTGGATTTGAAAGGTCATGCTACAGCTGATGGTATCAGAAGTTGATTACTGTTGCAGTTGTCCAGCCAAATTTGTTTTCTCTATAAATAAAAAAGAAGGGGTGGTGGGGATGTGTGGAAGAACTTCTAACATCATTGTTTTCAATAGTAGCTGAGTAGTAGAACACTTTTATAATATACATATACATTTTTTGAGTGGCTTAAGAATATGGATAGGCAATTAAAACGCCCTGAATATGCCACTGGAATGATTGTTAAACTAAACAAAGTGCCTTGAATATTTCTAACATGTCTGAATTTCTTAAAATCAGTTCTTCTGTTCTGATCCGATTGTTGAGCTGAATAACAAACTTGACATACTTCAAAATCTGGTTTGTTACCTGGATAGGTTCCCAATCATAAAAACAACTTGTATCATAAGAATCTCTGTTCCCTTAGAAGGTTATAGGTGTTGCTTGTGCTGCTCAGTCAGCTCTTGCTTCTGTTATTTACCTGTGTATGTATGCCAGACACCTAACTAATCTAGTTCAGGTTTAGGGCCCTAAAGGCAGGAAAGCCATGATGTTTGTTTTGGAAGCTGGTGTAGGCATGGCAATTACAAATCTTGTGACATTTTTGATGTTACCTGGATTTTCTGGCAAGAACCTTTCCTTTGGTTAGAACATAAAGGAAATGGGGTGCTGAAGAGAAGCTGCAATTCTTTTGAGATATGGGAAAAAACAAGGGTCATCAGCAAGAAATTCAGGCTTGTGTGTGAAACTTTGTGAAACTATTCAGGTATTGCAGTTTCAGAGTGTAGTTAAAAGCACATAAAATACAACTAGGATTCTGGAGTTATGTTACCTAATACTGTACTCTAGTTTGGGTCTAATAATTTGATTTACCCTCCAAATTACAGAAACCGTCACTGAGGAAGATAAGATATATCTATTAAACTTGATAATGCACCTCTAGAAAATATTATTTCTTAATGCATTGAAGATTAATGAAGTAATCCGTAACACAGTTTTGATGAATGTTAGTTGTTATACTAGACTTTTTAAATGAGTGAACATAGTGGGTGATTATCTGCAGTGACCTGGTATGTTGTGAATCTAACTGAAAGCATGTATTTGTCAGATTAGTTTCTACCTGCTCTCAAAAATAGATTGTTACCATTAGCACCTGATAAGCTGTGTTGCAGCTTCTCAGAAGGTTTCAGATGGAATTTAACTCTAATTTCTGGCTCTTTCTGTTTCAAGTACATGTGAAACCTGTATTTCCAGAATACGAAACACTTCTTTGCCTAGAATGCTTTTACATGACTAATACCTGCTTTCTGTATGGCATTTAGAGTTGTCTAAATGTGTGACTGTATCTAGTAATACAGTAACTGGATATGCTGCGGTTCATAGCTGTAGTAGAAAACAAGATAGAGGTTATCTCACTACTTTGAGTACAAGAAGGACTGTTTATTTCTCATTTACTAATAATTTTTAGTAAATAAAACAACAGAATCATGGTTTGAGACTGGTCCAGTTTAATCTACCTAAAATCTTTGAATAACACTACTATTTTATAGGCTGATAAGACCTGGTACTTTTACCAAGGCCTTTTTAATTGTCTTTTCAATTTTTTTTTTATTTTTTTTTTGTGTGTGTGTGTGTGCCTGTTGTCAAAGCCATCATTCTTGTAACAACTACAAAATGTGGTTTTTTTTTTTAACAGATATAGAAAAAAAATACTCTTGTGTTTTTTGATAGTAAATAAAGTTGGTTTATAATTAATCTGGATTTTATGCCTCAGTACACACTGTACCTAAATCTCTAACTGATGTGGCAGGACAACAAGGTTTTGATTGAGAATAGTTAAAAACTAATTTCTATTAGTATTGGGATGTCCTTACAGCATCTGTTTTTCAGATCAAGTTAGTATCAGCCAGGTTCTGTCTTTTTTGAAGAGACTTATGTGATTAACCACTAGATGATGAAATTGGGGAAGTTACGCTGCCATTCATCACATCTGCATTTTTACAGATTAAGTCTAAGTGTCCAGTATAATTAACTGGAAGGTCTTATGGCTTTTAGAATGTAAGTTAAAGGTAGTGACTTAAACTACAGGTAAAAGACAATGCCTTCTAGCTGTAATCCCCTTGCTGTGTAGAACACCTTCATACAAATGTTTTAAAGCCTTAGTAAATGTTTGAAGTTCTTGCAGATGGGAAAAACTTGTTTGTTCATTCCTTCACGCTAGTATTGTTCTTTGGTTAATGCTTCTTAAGAGGAAAATAAAGTTGCCAAATGGCACTGGAAGGACTCCTGAATACTTGTGTCAATCCAATATGAATTTAAGCGTGATGACTAAACTGACAGGTGAAATTGTCAGTCCTAATAAAGAGGCCATAGTAGGGTATTGGAACTAAGACTGTGCCAGGAATTGTGTCTGTATAGAAAGCTGAAATTTGGCCATTAGACAACAGCTGGTTTATTTGGAGTAATTTTTTTTTAATACATTAGAGCATATGTTGAAGTTTGGGTCAAGTAGTTGTACTTACGGATGGTGCAATGCTTGTTGAAAACGAATTTAAACACATTTCTGTGACTAGTCTTTTATTCTCATCTTAGAATGACGGTAGAGGATCATGTTTTAATTTTAGAGTAACTGTAGGGCCTGTGTCAGGGGAGACCCTCATCAGTCACCTCTAAGGTTGCGTAACTCAAACATAGTAGCAGCTCTGACTCTTAAGACTTCACAACCTTTTTTTCAGGTATATGTTTTATTATAGGCATAATTTAATTAGGCTATGATTAAGTAATCTGACAGTGTTGTAATTACAGCTATCTGTCTTGTAACTGAATCCTATTTTGGGACTGCTAAAACCAACCTCCTGAAAGTTTTAACTACCTGGTCTTTCTCACAGAAACAGAATGTGAAGCAGGGTAGAAGATTCAAGTTTGTCTACAAACAATGCTTTTGTAAAAATGAACAGTGTTTAAATATGCACTGGCAATTGTAGCTTACTTCTACTTTTGGATAATTTTCTTGCAGTTCATCTGTGCTTCACTAGGGTAGCTTAAGCAATGCCTTTTTTCCAGGTTGCTTGATACTTTTGCGTCCAGAGAGCTGCAGATTCAAGGGGCAAACCCTTTTTGCTCAGTTGAAGTAAATCACCTCAGTTGCTCTGAAACAGTTACAAAGTATTTTTAAATAGCTTTACTCTTTTTTGTATTATGCAGGATTCATTCAAAAGCCATCTTTTATCTTCCCTTTGTGGTGTCAGGGAGTTGGTTGTTTGCAATAATTTGAGAACTATGTCCTGAATTTGCTTCAGTCATAGCTTGTATTCTAATGCAAGTTATAACTTTGACTGAATTACCTTTAATTTTCAAAGTGTCTTATGACACTGTAATTCATTCTGTTTGAAATCTATGTATCAGAAAAATCCACAGGTCCTGTGCAATTTGGCCGACTAAGCTGTGACTGTACTGGTCTATATGTACCTGTATTTTACAGCTAATAAATACCTTAGAAAGGAACGTATGAATATGTATTAATTTTAATCTTTCCACCACACAAGGGTATGTTTACCTCTGTAACTATTGAATTAAAGTATCTTTGACTAATTATCTCCTTTTTTTAATTTTGTAGGTATTGTGGTGAACGGCCTGATTAACATTAGTATTTCAACAATTGAGAAGCGTTATGAGTTGAACAGTTCCCTCACTGGCTTAATCTCTGCAAGCTATGACATTGCTTTCTGTGTATTGTCACTGTTTGTATCTTACTTTGGAGAAAGAGGGCACAAACCACGATGGCTTGCTTTCTCAGCATTTATGCTTGGACTGGGCTCCCTTGTGTTTTCCTTACCACACTTCAGTAGTGGAAAATACCAATTTGGAAGTAAACTTGAAGGTAAGCTTATGGTTGTTTTGAAAATTACTCCAAAAAATTTAAATCTCTGTATCAACTTGGTGCAACTCTTAATTTAATAAAACAAAGGTAATCTCTGTCAATGTCCTAAAAGAGAGTGCTGTCTGTAACTGAAAATTGACTCTGTGAAATGTGTAAGTTCAAGAGCTGCCTCTCTGCATGGTGAATTTTATTGTTCTAGAGGCAATCTGAGTGTCAATATCAGTTCTCGCTCTTAAGCAACATTTGAACAAAATGCTTTTTGTTCTTGCCTTTACAAAGGCAATTAAAATTATCTGTCATGTCTTTCTGACTAGGAATAAAGTTAGGTCAGCAATGTAGGAGAAATATTAAAGCCATTAAACTTACTATCTTGCTGAAAGGTGATTACTTGCATTTTTTTGTATAAAGGCATTTTGATTAATTCATTGACAAATTCTCTAAGTTCCTTTAAAATATGTTGATTTTAACTTGTGGATTTATTTGAAATTAAGAGGAAACAAGCAGTACTGAATTGTACTGAACGAAGCAGTACTTATATCACGGGCGTAGCTATCTCATTTCTTAAACTTTTTGTGTAAAACAAGACTTAGCGCAGTGATTAATGCCAACTGTTTGTATTTTCATTTAGTGGCACACCTCTAACACAGAAATGTTCAGATATGTTTAAAGCAGGATGACTTAGTCTTTTAGGATTGTCTTGTTATTGCAGTCTTTAATCAAAATTTTGCCTTCAATGACTAAGCATATTGGAGTCCTCACTAAAAAAAAAATCAGTAGCTATTAAGCAACATGATGAAAGGTTGTTGATTCTCAAATTAATTTCTTTAGTAGTAATCATTTTGTCCACTTCTACGCACTCTAGATGTTTAAAAAGTTTGGCGAGCTATTTTTCCCTATCTAATGAATGAGGATCTGAAATGGAAATTAACTGAGCTTTTAGCTAAACAAGGTCAAAAGAAACCATCTTTAGTGTTTTGGGGGCTGTGAGCAGCCTCTTGGGAGAGGGGCAGCAGGTTACTTGCTCCTGACTCTGTTACAGTCCCATTTCCCTAAAATACTGGTTTCAGTATTGACCTCTGTACTTCACTATAGGATGAAAGGGAAGCTGAATTTAATGCATAAAAGTTTAAATATGATTTTAGCTTTTTTGTTGGTTTGTT
Organism: Eopsaltria australis; assembly: GCA_034509425.1. Taxonomy (NCBI): domain Eukaryota; kingdom Metazoa; phylum Chordata; class Aves; order Passeriformes; family Petroicidae; genus Eopsaltria; species Eopsaltria australis. The sequence continues at coordinate 460,152 of JAVTVJ010010916.1, read as the reverse complement.
TTTTTTTTTCCATTTGGAACAACATACTGACAGTGTGTGAGAGCAGATTGCCAACTATTGCCACTGATCTTTCCTCTTTCAAACAATTTCAGTTGAAATCCCAAAGAACATGTTAGTCTTGCATCCAACATCCACCATGGAAGATCGCTGTAGATATTAATAGCTTTATTAAGGACATGTTCTGCATGGACTCTTGAAATCTGAAAGCAGTGGGGAATTTTTGAATTGGAATGTTTTCTTCACCATAGCACTGTCAGTTGACAGCATGCCTGCTGTTTTGACTGTTGTAATGCAGATGCCTATGCTGTGCCTCTGGTGAGCACATTTAAAATCTGAAGCTGACTTAAAACACTGTCAAAGATAAATGACTAAGAGTGCAGGGAATGTCTGCAGTCAACATCAATCTCCAGGTGCAGTGCAACAGCATCTCTTTAACTGTCAAGTAAACCACAGCACAGGATTTTGGGATGTCTGGGTTAGCTAGTTCTGAGGTTGATGAAACATTTTAACTGCACAATTAGTTGCAGAATTTAATAGCACCACACCCCAGAAGCCTTTCTTTTTAATGATTTGTGTGAGTTGCTTACAGAGATCCTAATTTTTTTTTGATTAAGCTTGTATTTGATCCTTTGTATTAAAAATTACCAGTTAATTTATTTTTGAACAGGTCTTGTTTCTAGTTGGTTACTTGTTATTAATGTTTGTCTGTTGTATGTCAGTACAATGAGTTTTACATGCAGGATAACTTTGAAGTGCAGTTCAATAATATTTAATGTATCTGCCATATTAATTAATAGGTCTAGTCTGAAATACAAAATACATCTAGCCTCCCGCATAAGTCTTACATACTTCTTGCAACTTACTACTTTATCTGGAGAAAATTATTTACTTTTATTCTGAGAAGACACATATCCTACTCTACAAATCTATTTGATCATTTATTTATCAAAATACCACTTCCTAGCAATAGTTTAATACATTTAATATTGAAGGATATGCTAATCAATGGTCTGCCTGCTTTTTTTTATGCCACCCTAAGATGTGTTTTCTATTCTCCAGAAAGGTTTTGTAAGCCAGGTGTGACCAGCTGTTTGTTCTGGTAACTTTTCCAGGTTACGTGGGCCGCCGGTGCCTCAGCTGGCTCCGGTATGTGCAGTCAGGGGCTCCCCCTGCTGGTGCGTCCCTAAGAGAATCAACTTAATTTGATTAATTGGAGACGACACAGAGGACTGTGAAACTGCAAATATTATTAGCAGTGTACCTTTAAACTTCAGTCTCGGTTTTTATTTTAAAAATTAAACATGTTTCAATATATCTGTGACAGCAAATGTGAATCTTAATTTCTCACTTGACACATGGGAAATAACTTCATTATGAAAGACAGTCAAACATTGGGACAGATTACCCAGGATACCTCTTAAGTTGAAAGGAAGGAAAACTTTAACGACTCTTCCTTTTTCAAGTGAGGTTTTCTTATCCCACATATTGGCCTATTTCTGTGCAATGACACTGTATCACTTATCGTGTTCTACAGGAATCAATAATTAAGATGTTTTCTTTAAATACCTTGTGTGTGGCCAGCACTTCCTTATGCTTTGTTTTGTGAGTCCAAAGTGTGGATTGATCTTGCCCCTTCTTCGCGTAAGTAAAATGTGATCAGTTGTAAAAGGACGTACGGAAAATAAAGGCTGTAATAATTTTGTAGTGAAATAGTGTGAATTGATCAGTCTGCTTATCTGATCTGGAGGACACTTTCATATATTTGTTCACTGGGACTCATTACTACCAAACTGATGGGTTTATCCTCCTTTTTAGGGTTTTATGCTCTTTAGTGGAGAACCACAGAAAGAACCATGCTCCTAACTCTTGTCACTTGGTATTCTCCTACCAGAAGTGCAATGATGGCAAGAGAAAGAGGGACAGACAATACTCCCTGTCTTCAGTTCCTCTTTTCTCTTCCCTCTTTGTAGTGCCAAATAATTCAGCAGCAGACACAGCCTTATGCTGCTGTACCACTACTTTCCTCTTTTGTGTGTGCACAAGTACAGAGGCTTTACATTAACTTCTCCTTTTGAAGAAATGGCAGTGTGTGTTCTATGAGAGATAGTGGCATAGGTTTTTAAGGTTTTTCCCTTCTTCTTAGGCAAATATTTCTCAAAATAGTGAATGTAAAGGGAGAATTATCTTTGCTGATGACTGACTGCATTTGCCATCAGGCCCAGATTTACTCAGGTTGTTCAGGCTGCTCTGTCACTTAAGAGTGGAAGTTGTTAGTGATCCTCAGAATTGTTAAAAGGTACAGGAAATACAATGAAGTGTCTATTACTTAGGAGTATTCATAACCTGTGCAATGACCACTTGGCAGGTGGTTGGTTGGTTGATTTTTTTTCATACATCTGGTCAATAATATTTTCAACAATCCAAAGCATTTTAGTAAGGCTATTTCATTCCTGTGGCCTTCCTGGTGAGGAAACAAAAACAAGCCCTGCTAGTATTTCTTTTGGGGGGATATGATATCATGGAAGGCTTGGCACTGGTATATTGGATACATTAATAAGTGTGAAAATTAAAATGGGAGCCTGACATAACAGCATTCTTTTGTACTTTAGCTTTCAGTACAGATTATTCTTCAAGTTGGACTGTGATGAGTTAGATAACAGAATTGTAAAGACTTGCTGTCTCTGTTTTTCAGACACGTGTCAAGCGGCAGAAACCACCTTTGCTAATGCCACTTGCAGTGCCAGCACAAGCTCTACATTTCACAACTACCTGTATGTCTTTATCCTCGGACAGCTGCTGCTGGGAGTTGGAGGAACTCCTCTATATACTTTGGGGACAGCTTTTATTGATGATAGTGTCCCAAAGCACAAGACTTCCCTTTATATAGGTAACTTTAAAACTGTTTATAACACATTGTCTGGATAGGTCATAGACTGCAATGCCTTCCAAGTGTTTTTATGAATTCCTCTAATGAAACTATCTTGTAATTATTACTTATGTACATAAAGTTTTCTATATCAGTTACTGTGCAACTCAGATATTAGTCTGCTCTAAATACCAAGTCTTTTCAATTTTTATTTTGCAGAGCATGGTGAAGCTACTTTGAGCACCCCTTCTGTCACCTTTTCTTGTCAGTAACTAAAAAATTGTTAAATGGTTAATGTAGCAACAGAATGAGTTGTAGCAAAAAACGTACTTTTAACAGGTGTTAAAAATACTGTGTCTCAGTCAGGTTAGTAGCTAAATCATATTGTATCTTTTTATTTACAAACCTTCTAATAGTAGTCTCTCCACTGAGTGCATAAACACTGGTATGCCTCATGTGATCAACCCAGTTCTCTAGTCACATACAAATTTGACACTTGGCTGTACTGGAAGTACAGAGATGGCTTCACTGGGACTGTTTAAAAGCTGAGGAATACTAAGACTTAGCAATGGCTTTTAATCTTTTTCAGTCACTATTTTCTAGGTTATGTGCCATTTTATTGCCAAGTTCATTGCCATCTAAGTGTGTTTTCTATGGGTGTGAAGATACTTACTCCTCCATCTTATATATGAGCTGATTAAGAACATATTATCTATACTTATAACTTGCAGGTGGAAGCATCTCAGATTCCAGGACTGTTTTCCATAGTAAATCAATATTTTAAAGGGCAAAATTGAAATCACTGTTTGCATGCAATTTTTGCGCAGTCTTTCCAGGCAAGCTACTTCATTTGATGTCAACAGATAGGATAAATGCATATGATAAATCTTAGATGACAAAGACAGGTTTTGTTTTTTGCTGTTTCTTTATTTTGAGAGAGGTAATATTACATTTTTTCTTCCTCCCCTGCCGGCTCCCCTGAAACAAACAGAGCAAATAGAGTGAAATAAATAGAGCAGAATTAGGGTTGTCTGCATGACTGGGGGAGCAAGAAGTCACCGGAAAACTCAGAAGAATGATGTCAGTGTTCATACTCTTAAAAAAAATGACCAATGCAATAAACTAATGCATGCACAGTCTTCCGACAACTGAGTTGAGTTTAGAAGAGCAGTGTATTCTGCTAATATAACAAAACTTGAATGCAAGTGGCTGGGTAGGTAACTAAACCTTGATTCTTTTTCTTGCTTCATGTGGTGTATTAAGTGTTAAAGTATGTTGTGTTGCTTTACCTTTTACAAGAACGCTTATGCAACGCAAGAAAGAAACCAAAACCCAAAAAAACCAACCCACAAAACAAACCCAAAATAAACCCAGAAGCCACCCCTAAAATTGTCCTTAAATAGGTACTCACACCTTTTACTATAAGCCTACAACTAAAAAGTTGGCATTTTCTTTTCTTCTACAATGACATGAGGACTGGGATATCTGCAACTAAAGCCACTGAAGTTAAACAATACCAAATGGTGTCTAAATTGAGTGTGTGGGAGAAAATAGGCACTTTCTAAACTCAGTTTGAAGTTCTGTAGGATGAATATGAACTTAACTCAGAAAGTTCCTATGACCGTTTCAGTATTTCCAAAATGTGGGAAAACTGGGCTATATCTACTCAATATTTATTTTGACTTACTTGACTGTCACATTTTCCTTTGCTTCACTCTCTTACACCCCTCTCACCCTCCTGACTCCCCCATCATTTTCTCTTACTTACTAGAGGGAAATTAAGTACTTGTGATCCATGCCCTTCAGAAACAAATGAGAAATCCAGATTATTCCACCTGGGGAAACAGTAGGAATGTAGGTTCACTAATTTAAGATGGATCTCGCTGCTATTAATTGCAAGTCTTAATCTGCAGAGACAGTGTTCCTGCTATCAGTGAGTGCTAAACTGCAACAGAAATCTGTTTGGTAGGCCAGGAACGCTATTGTGACATCAAGAAAGTCTTGTAATCTTTTGTAGGGTAACACCAGCAACCTTGCAGGTTGGTGTTTTCTTTTTTGTTGGGGAGAGGGTCGGGGGGTTTGTTTGTTTTGTTGCTTGTTTGGATTTTTTTCTGTAAAACTGTCAGGAGCTGTTAAGAGCCTTGGTTTTGTATTTTAAGGTAGATATTACTCCAGTCAGGTACTTTAATGTAACTCTGTCTTCTGGTTTTAGATGGTCTAGAAAACAACTTAAGATTCAAAAATATAAATAAGCAAGTTCTTGAAGATTGTGGTTAATACTGTTAATAGCCAATGTTATAATTTCATTATATCTTTTTTTCACCAGTTATCGTTTAAATGTAGGCACAAAATGGGCAAAAAAGCTATCTAATAATGCTTAAAGGTGCAGTCAATGAAATACCTTTTGCTGAAACTCTGATTTGAAGCTTCTGAGAGCTGCATATTTCCTTGTTGAGGCATAATGATAGATTTTGTCTTCTATATGCTGTAACTGAAGTAGCGACAGTGAAAGAACAGGTTGACTTACAGAAACATCTTGGTCTGAATTTGATTTAAGAATTTTATTTAAAGAAAGCTTTAAAAAAATGTAAAGAAGTTATGGTGGACTTTGATGTATTTTCTCTTCTAGGAATTGGCTATGCCATGTCTCTGCTGGGTCCTGCTATTGGCTATGTCTTAGGAGGGCAGCTGCTTAAGGTTTATATTGACATCCAAATCCCAAAAAGGCAAGATACAACTTAATTTATTGCTTCCTGTTTTATTTTCCTATATAATTTGTATTAAAATCTTTAGCTTTTCTCTGTGTGAGGAGAAAATATTTCAGAAAATGCTGAATTTTTGAGAGGTTCATTAACTTGGAAACAAGTTGCACCTATAAAGGCTTCAAGCGAGTTGCTTCCCAGAGTGAGTAGTGACTCCATTGTGTGTGAAAGTTTCTCTGTAGTGCAAGTAGTTAGTTCTAGCATTCAAATATTAGCTATTTTAAACATCAGTAGCAAAAAATGGTTTTCTTTTGCTTAGTCATTTATTCGGGGTTAAGCTGCACCTACTGATTTCTTGTGGAACTGTTTCCCTGAGTTGGAATATGCGGGTTAGAATACTGCTCCTTAACTCCTAGGGAAGAGCTTGCTAGAAAATCTGTCAGTTGAATAATAGTCCATTATTAAGAAAATGTTATAAATTGTACTAATGTCTAAACCGACAACTTCATTTACACTTTTATTTCCTCTGTCTTAGAGCCTTCAGATCATGCAGTGGCATTCTGAACTTCTGAAATGGTTTTGATATAACTCATTGATTATGAGAAATCTCTCTAAATACTGCTTTTACAGTATCTTCATAATGCCTGAGAATCTTGAAATCAGGGCCAAAGAATAGTCTTTAAATTGGAATGACATTAGCTAATGAGTTGAAGGCTACATTTGGTACAATTCAATATTTTTATAATTGCCCAGTGAAATTGGTTTAAGCAAGCAATATGTTTAATACATGTAAAACTAAGGAAATAGCAATATTAAAGGACTTTCTGTTAAATAAGTTCTGAAAGGAAATATTCCAGCTCACTGAAATCTGAAATTCAGAAAGGTAAACCTTCTTTTTCTGAATTACTTTTCCAGTACAAAGGTGGATCAAGATGACCCACGTTGGCTTGGAGCATGGTGGATAGGATTTCTTGCATGCTTTTTTGCAATTTGGCTTCTTATAATACCTTTTTCATGCTTTCCGAGGCACCTGCCAGGTAAAGGTTTAGCTATACTTGGCTACTTTGGAAGAGACATTTGTTCATATTTGGGGATTATAGAGTACTGGACCGAGTGTTTCCTCTTCAATTTTGTTTCTGTTAGCTGTCTTTGACTAAAATCTGAGGACAAGTACTTTTTTTTTTTTTTTTTTTTTATTTCCCCCTCCTATATACAGCCTTTAAAACAAGGTGAATCAGCTAAAGGGAGGATCTTGTGTATGGTGGTCTTGCCCATGACCAGGGGCTTGGGAATAGATGATCTTCAAAGTCCCCTTCAACCCAAACTATCCCATGATTCTATGATTCTCTACAGTGATGCACAGTAAGGCTGGAAACATACCTAAGTGTGCAAACTGGTGGTCAAAGTTTGAAAGATGCTTGTAGCTAAGCACCCAAGACTGTATTTAAAGCTTCTGTGTTACCCACCAAGAATAATGTGGAAATTCCATGAGCATCCAAAGGGACTTTCTATGGTAATATTGAAGGAGAAATGATGGTGTAAAAGAAAAAATAAAGTAGGAAATAGGAGAATGTGAGGATGATGTAAAAAAAAAGGGGCTTCAGCATACTGTGAAGTTTTTAGTATGTCCCTGGTAATATCTTATTGCAGCCAAGACTTTCCAATGGAAGTGTGATGCTTTCAACAAAAATTTTCTTTCAACAATACATTATTGATCTCTTTACAAATATGTACCAATAAAACGGGCAAGAGACTTATAATATCTGAAATAGCTTTCCCAACTAAAGGAAACACAATTTTTTTTCATTTTTTGACGTTGTCTAACTGTGTAGGCATTCAATGTTTTCATTGTTGATAAATATGACCATTTGTAGGAACTGCAAAAATTCAGGCTGAAAAAGTCTCAGAAACTCATGATGATGGAAGTCAGGCACTGGCTCAGACCAGCAATATTGGACAAAGTTTTAAAGAGTTTCCTGTGGCTCTCCTGGTAAGAAAAATCTCAAATTTGCTGAAACTGAATATATTCTGAGAAATGAAATTATTTTTCAGATGTTAGAGGTCTTTAGAAATGGCTTATTGTGTTGTGATGGGGAAGACTTCAGTGTTACTGATAATTTAATGCACATTCATGTTGTTGATACTTGGGATTTTTAGAAAAGTATATTACTGGAGTTCCACTTCAGCTTATCTACTTTTAAAATATAATGGCTTCTACTTTAGTTGATAACAAAATCAGATAATTTCCAGAGTGTTATGATAATTTCTCCCCATAGATACTGTTGAGGAATCCAGTGCTTATGAGTCTAATAGTAGCCAGTACCACAGAAGCTTTAGTTGCCACTGGATTTGCCACATTTCTACCGAAGTTTATAGAAAATCAGTTTGGAAAGTCATCAAGTTTTTCAGCAACTCTTGGAGGTAATATAGCTTTTTATTTTTAAATCTTAAGTTTATTGTGTTGAACGCATCATTAATATTACAGGTGGAAGATTATATGGATGTCATTTTTATGTGAGATATCTGTGAATGTACTTAGATGGAAAGCAGTAATCAGAACAGTATTTTTGTTATTCTTGCCTGCCCTAGTACTCTGGTATTTAACTCATCAAGGGTGTAGCTCTGTGTGTTGTTTGTAGATTCTGAAGACTTGATATTCATATTCAAAGTAGACTTAGATTTTGTGTACTGATGAAACTGTATTTTAGTCCTTTCTTCTTAGTGAAAAGCGTTTAATTTTCCTAATTTAAAATTAGTGGAAGAAACATTAGTATCTTCGTCCCTACTTGAACAATAAAATGAAGGGCAGCTAGATAAAAAGCAGTGCTTATCTCAAATAAGAAGCTGACTTTGCCTTTCTCTTCTTTAATTCCACATTGACATTACAATGAGTTTGCAACAAAATGAGTAATCCAGAATATGTAATAAAGCTATTGTGTAACTGGTTCTGTAGTTGACTTACTGTTACCTATTTGTTATCTGTTATGCAGAAGTAATTGGTAGAACAGGAGAAAGCTATGAAAAACTGAGTATTGGAGAAACAGAAAACATCTGATGGAAGAGCTGTGCTCACTAGGGTCACATGATTAACTTTGACACAATTAATTCTGAAGAATAGCAACCAGATCAAGGCAGACATGTCCATAATGCCAACAGATGCTCTCAATATGCAGTTTTAATATTTCTAGAGTGTGTCTTGCTAAGCTGTAGAGTACTGCAATATAACTATGGTAGTTGAACTGCTCTTTCTCTGACAGAAATGTGTTTAGGAAAGACTTTCTGAATTACTTCTCTGGGCAATACTAGGTAGTATTGTTGCATCAAAACAAAGTAGCTGCTAGTTTTACATAAAGCCACATTGGAATGCATGCTCAGTTGTTAACCAAAAGCTAGGAGTGAAGTGGAAAACTGAGTTTGTCTGTAGACATTGTCTGAATGTCTGTGCGTTGAAAATTTTGTCAGTGCTTATAAAAAGTATAGCTTTAAAGAACTGCCTACAGTAATGCTGAAAGCTGGCTGTACCTGAATGAAGCTAATTAGTCTAAACATTACCAATGACCATGGAAACTATTTAAACTATCATTGACTATGGTTTGTGGAATGCCCAGGTCTGTAGCCTGTGCAGTTTTGTCACTGTACCTGAACTGTCTCTAAAGTTAGCTATCTCAGGTCAGTATAAGTTATACTGAGTTCTGTGTTGTATTATAGATTAGCCATGTAAAAAAGCTTAGTTATTTATCTAGAGTGCAAAGAGGATAAATCATTGTGGACTATATGGACTATGACAGCAAAACTAACCTAATGATCTAGACGTATAATCTTTCAATACATGTCTTATTGTATCTTGTGCTGTCTCTTGTATAATAGTGATTATGTTCTCTTATTTAAGTTCGTAAGAGATGTTTAAGAAAGAACATGGACATGTCCAAAAACCACTGAAAGACTGAAAGAGGATTTTCTGTTTCTGCCTACTGGTGTTCAGAGATTCCTGCCCCACAGTGCTCCTAATCTAGTTTGGCTGTGTTGAATTTGGGTTTTGGAAAAGTATAAATTACACTGTCCAGTTAAACCTCTGGAAAGGCTAAAGGTGATGTAACAGTAGAATAAATTACTCATGCGGTTAGATTCTGGTAGTATCGTTTGAAAACAGTATCACATAGACTGCATTTTGCAGGTAACTGTTTTGATTTCTTAGTATAAAATTTCACTCCTAATTGCTTCACAATTATGTCTTGAGTTTTTATGTAACTCCTACTGTCTTGTTTTCCTCTAGGACTTGTACTAATTCCAGGAGCAGCACTAGGCCAAATCATAAGTGGCGTCTTGGTTTCCAAGTGCAAAATGGATTGCAGAAGCATAATCAAGTTCATGATAGGCACCTGTTCAGTGGCACTAATATTAAACACAGTGTTTTTATTTGCCAAATGTGGGAATGAACCTTTTGCAGGTGTCTCTGAAACATATAATGGGTAAATATATTTTAATGCACTCTTGGGTTTAATGTTAATATTTATTCAATTGCCATAGTTTCAAATGGTACACACCAGCAGTGTTTAAAAATTGGAGGAAGGCAGCTAGCTATTCCAAAAGTCTGCTCTCAAGTGGTCAGTTACTCAGTCATGAATTAACAGAGCCAGAGGCAGCACCAGCTATTTGAGGGTCTGCCAAAGAGCCAGATGGTGCTGTGCAAAATAACCCTAGTAGGCTGGTACCTAGGGACTGTTTGATGTCATCTGAAAAGTCACAGGCATGAATTGTGTGCTCTGTAAGTTGGTGAGTAACTTACCAATACCTTTTAATTGTTTTCCCAAATCTCCCATTTTAAGCAAAGGCTAGGTACCACTATCTTGTATAAAAGCATAATCTGACAGTTCTGCTCCAATGCATGAAAAGGCACTTGAAGCTAAACAAGATGGGGAAGAGGAGTGTTGCACTTTACTGACACAATAGCATGGTGTGAAAAACCAGAAGATGGGTTGGGGAGGAAATCGGTTTTGTAGCCTCTAATGTGCATGCAAGTTGGTGGAAAGTAGAAGTTTACTGCTATGATACTCTAATATTCATTTGTATTGCCTTTTCCAGGAGATTAGCCAAGTGAATCAACAAAGTTCCATACACCGGTGACTGAAAAAAACCCAAAAACCTTAAATCCCAAATTACCACTCATTCTGATTTAATCTTTATAACATTAACTTTAAAGGCCAGTATTGAAATTTGATGCCTCAAATACGGCTTTGCTTCAGTGTCTGAAAAAATTCTAGCAGACAAATGACTTGGACAACTCAGAACTGTGAAAATCAGAATTCAGATCTTGCCATATTGAGCAAAATATACTTACATATTGAGCAAAAGAATCTGTATTCATTAATAAAAGGCTGAAGATATGGTATAGAAAATGGTATATGAAATTATCCAAGTTTTTATGCCAGGTCCTATGATAACAAGCAGCTGACAAGAAGTTACAGCTGAGTTGATTTCCATCCTAAGTTAAATACAGCTAAATGCATTTTACAGTTTTGTGTAACTTTATCAGTTATGTAGCTTAACTGTTGCTGAAGGCCACTTGTCTACAGCAGTTTGAAGTTAACCAGTTCTGAAATATATCTCCTTCCCTCGTTATCCATTATAAAAAATGGCTCAGTTCTACCTAATTCAGCGTTACATGTTGGATTATACTTTAGTATACTTTACTGAACATGTGCATCAGAATAGTTAGTGGCACTAATACAGTGCCAGTTCTTACATAAAATATGTAGCAGTAGCTTTAAAAATTAATAAATTTATAAACTTGTGGAAGAACAGCCAAGTGTTTGCTTCCTGCTTATGCTACTGAACAAATGCTTCTGAAAGAATAAATTTTGAGACTGCTCTGAGAGTTGAATTGGCATTTGATACAGATTTTTGTGGAGAATTGCAATAAATCCTTCATGGCAAGCATTATCTTCCTATTGAAAAATAGCCTGGAAAGGTGGGAGAAACTTTTTTGCAGGTTTAGTCTCAGAATTATGAGTACGGGATCACTTTTTTGTTTTAATGAAAATGGCATCTTACTTTAATAACACTGTTTATTACTAAATTAGGCTATCAGCAGAACTAACATGGTTTCTTTTGTCTAACAGGCACTTCAGAGAATTGGTTTTGCCAAATTCTGTTGTACTTCTTTGAAAACTTGGAGGAACAGAAATGTTTCTGTACTATGTTTATTTCCACATGTCTCTGGGACTCTTGTTTAAAAACTTCTATAGAGCTTTTTAAAGAGAAATTGTTGGCGTCGTCTACTAGATCTTTTAGAAAAACAGGGGTATCTTCTTTCTTATATTTTTCTCTGACTGTGCATAACTAGATGTTCAGTCTCTCTTTGGAGGTCGGGGGAAAGAGACACTGTCTGGACATGTAAACAGGACAAAAGCTATCAAATTGATTAAATATTTCCAGGCTTTGCATGCCTCATGGGCTAGTAAGGTACTGAATGTACAAATCTCTGATTAGTGAATTTGCTTATGGTGCACTCTTTCATTCTTCATACTTAGAAGAATTGAAGTTAGTTTGCTTAGGCTTAAAACACAAATTAATTAAGTGGAATTCTGCTGTACTACAACAAAATGGATTTTATATGTAGTTATGATGTCCCTAGTAGTCTGCTCGAAGTTTGAGTGTATGTAAGTTAATTCCTAGATAAACTATTTCTCCTATTAGTATTTTTCACCATCTCAAATTCTCATGAAGAAACACGCCTTTTAGATAATTAATGTGGAACTTCCGTTTTACAGTACAATATTTAAACTCTAATGGAAGTATCAGTAACCTGGTTTTAGCTGACTGAACTTTTAACCTGTGAAAATTCTTTACTTATTAATGAACTACTATTAGAAAATCAAAGGATGTTTTTATTCTTTCTAGTTATGCATTAGGATAGTCCTCACACAAGCCAAAGTGATTTTTCTTGCTAATAATATAGTGGGACTACTTCAAATAAAGCCATATGATGACCTGTATTGGAAGTAAATACCTGAATTGAAAGTAAATATAGTAAGCAAGAGTTAAAGTAAACTCTGTTAGTTATTAGTTATTCCCTAAACAGCCAGAGAAAATATTTTAGGTCCTTCAGGGTGTGTCATTGCACTCTGCATTTAACATGTGCAGTTGTCTTAGTGCTCGTACAATTTAGATGTCTGCATGGCAGTGTGAAAAATAGGAAAAATGAGGTGGCTTTGCAACTGGACTCAAATCAAAAAAGGGGAAAAGTCTTAAGAGTATGATCAGTAGAATAAACAACTCCAAATACTGGTATTTTTTTCTTGACATTATAAATTGAAAAAATTCAAATACTTAAGTGGGAGGGAGAGGATAATAGAAGAACTGGGCTGAGATGCAGAGTTTTGTCATCTCTTTTATGAGTGGAAATTGGTGGAATAATCTTTGGAAGGAATAATAGCATAAAAATAATGAGGTGTATAATAAATAGAAATTCTACAGCTCTACTATGCTTATTTTGAAACAACTAACTGCATAAATAACATTAATAGAGTATTTTAAGATATATTATGCTATAAATATTGCATTACTTATTTACATATCTTCTGTTTTTCAATTGCTTTATTAAAAGCCTATTAATTTCTGCTTTTCAGAACAGGCACCCTATATAACTTAACAGCACCATGCAATGCTAACTGCCGGTGTTTGCGCTCCCTGTACTACCCAGTTTGTGGCAGTGATGAAGTCCAGTACTTTTCTCCCTGTTTTGCAGGATGTGCCTCATATGTTTTTAACAACATGAAAAAGGTACTTTATGCAATGAAGATAACTGACATGGTTTGTTCTGGTTTCCTGTAAAATACACTATATTTCAAAATATCCTTCCCTTAGTATGACAGGAAATTGCAGTATTTTTAAATTTAAGTGGTAGTTACTGAGACATATGCTCTGACCAGGTGTTTTCAGACATTCTGCTTGTGAAGGTGTGATATTTAATACCAAATTTACCTACTTGATGACGCCTGATGTTTCATGGGGTTTGTGATTTATTAGAGTGATACAGAATATGCTGAAAACACAGTACAAATGTAGGTTGTATTTAGTAAAATCCAGCAATTGCAATACACAGTTCACTTATTGTACCAGTGTGACTCCCACTGCTGGTCTCTTAACATGTTCACTGTCACAGTGCTGGCCCTTGCAGTTGTTGGGAAGGCATACATGGGTTGAAGCCAGGTCAAGCCCATTGCCCTCTGAAGTGTTTCTGGTAATTGTCTGGCTTTTTATACTCTATGTTGGGGTGAGCCGCACTCCCTGCACTTTACCTTTACTCCCTGCTCCAGGTTCATGCTGGTCTGGCTAACTTAGGGAAGTGTTTCCACTCTCTTAATGAACTCGGGGAGAAACATTTACAACCACTGTTGATTCAGTGAAGTGGCATAGCTGTTTCTTTTCTGTATGGCTTTCTTTGCGACAGTTCTGGTTATTCATAGCCTGCATTGTTCTGTGAGTTTTCTGGGCGCATCGCTCCTTCCCATCTCTGGGCTTTCTTTTGTTTGTAAGGTTTTACTGGGTAGCTAGTGTTTCTCACTTGTGTGATGCCATTTTGCAAATGTACTTCTACCAGATTTTCTAATGCTAAAAATAAGTTAAATATAGGTGTACTTTAGATAGAATTGACTATCAGAAAAATCAGCAATTGTCTTGACGTGACCTGAAGTTCTTATCTAGGTCTTTAAGCAAAATGCCATATTTGTGTTCATGACAACCTGCTTCTGTGAGTTTTGAAAACTTGAATGTCAGTAGCCCCTCATGCAGGAATGGTAAGCCATGAAGGTGCCTGGGTTATTATCAAGCCTTCCCAGAGCTGAGGAGCTTGTCTCCACTGGTACAATACACTCTTAAGCAGGGATGTGGGAGCAGTATAGCAAGGTCCAAAAGGCAAGCTGACCCAGGAAAGGCATTTATACTTTTTATATTGGAAAATGAGAGGAGACCAACTACTCCATAAGAAAATGTAGGAGACTAATTACTTCTTCCTGGCGAAACTTCACACTTCACTGACACATTGTTTTTCTTTGAAAACAAACTTCTAGGGATTTAGATGAAGAGCATATTCCTTTTGTTCACCTTCTTATAGAATTGGTACTGTATTGCTTCTGTTCTTTCCTACTTAAGCCTTAAGAGTAGAGCTTGCCTCTCTGCATATGGTTTGCCTCTAACTTCTGCAAGTCTTTTATGCTTGTAGCTAAAAGCTTGCTCCATACAAAATGGATATGGAGACTATCACTGTGTTTTTTTAGGTCAAAAAGCCAAAAATATCTTTTGCTCAAGTGAGGTGGATCAGTCAAGTTGCAATAAACCAGTTTTAAAATTTAGTGTTAGTGTCATGTGCTCACTAGGAAATGGACTGTTTCCCATATGGTAAAGTCAATGTTTATTCTTGTCTTGTGTGATGCAAATGCAATGAAAATTTACCAAAATAGTGTCATTTAGTATCTTTCTTGGAGCTAAATTTTGTCTTGTGCATTATTTGTAGACATTCCACAACTGTTCCTGTATTGGAAAAACAAAAAGAGGAAATGGTTCAGAAGACTTTCTCTATGAAGCTGTCCCTGGGAAATGTCCAACACAATGCAAATTTTTACCTTTATTCCTGACCTTCTTCTTTTTTGCTGTTATTTTTACATTTATGGCTACTACTCCAACAACTGTGGCCATTCTCAGGTATGTTTTTTGGTCTGAAAGGTTTCTTTTGAAAACTGATATTATTGAACTACTCTTATTTGTTTTGCTTTGTAATGTGCTATTTGAACAAGGTTGTGTAGTAAGCAAGCAGTACTTCAAACAGAGCACAGTCATACCACTCTTCACTCTTGCTAGTAGATAAGTTTTGAATCTATTAAGAAAATCTTTCTAACATGTAGCAAAGTCTGTTTTATAGGAGCACTCTTGACTGTTTTTAGTTAAAGCAAAAAGGAATAAATGTGCTGTGTACTTTGATGAGGAAAATATTTGACTACCTGTCTATTGATAGTGTTGACATTTCAAATTGTATCAGGAAAAGGACAAAATAACAATTTTTCTTGTATTCTCAACCTTTGACTCTTGTCTCAGTTCAGAGTTCTAGCTTGAGAAACTATAATCTGTCAAAAACTGTAGACTACATCCCATAATATGGATGTTGTATGCATGGTGGTCATTTATATAGAATGTGATAGGAAGTTAACCAGTGGTTTTGCTGTCTTTCAAATTGCTGAAACTCATATGTGTGAAAGCTAGATTTTTTTGTTTTGTTTTGTTTTGGTTTTTAAAATGTGCTTCTCATTCCATATGTAGAGCAGTATTACTTTATGTTGAATTTGACTTGTACTTCTAATACTTCTAATGAAAAGATAACCATGATGTATAAGCATGCTGCTTTGTGAGGATGTGGCTAGATGCCCTTTGGCAGAGGGCTGAGGAAATCAATAATATCCTACAACAGTGCTTTATAGTAGCCTCCTGTCCAGGTTTGGTGTAAATCTGGAATTAACAGCTTGTCATATTAGGGTGGGGACAGAAAAATGTGAAGTTCTGCATTATCTTCAAAACTGAGCTGACAGTTTTATTTCAGTAATTTTAAGCAGTAGTATTTGGATATTTGTATCCTTATATAATTCAGCTGAAATAGTGGAATATTTTTATGGACAAAAGGACTGTAAGTAGTTTAGTTTTTAAAAAATTAATTTAAATACCTAAGCATCAGTAAATTTTACAGTATATTCCAATATCTTTTCAGAGATCCTATTTTGTGCAATTTCAAACATAAACTCATTTATTCATGACAGTGTTCTGGTACTAGAAATAATCACCTGCATGATGTGGAACTCATTCTCCTTTTCTTAATTGCCTTTATGGGTAATGGAATCTGAACACTGACTGCTGCTAAGTGCTCATCTTGGATGTTTTGATGTGGCTAATTATCACACAAACTCCAGAATGTGGGAATAACTTCTGAATGCGTAAATGTGGTCTCTTTCAACACTGGGAGTTTATTAAAAGACATGATACAGTTTATTAAAGAAAATAGTTCTTAAAATAAACTGTATAAATTAAGCAAATTGGGTTGTATTTAACCTTTATGGTAGCACCTATAAGACACTGTCATGAGAATATATTTGGTCCTGGAAAAATATCTTAAAAAAAATAGGTAAGAAGTAAGAAGTAAGGAGGTAAATTCTGCTATTTGTTAAATCATTGTATTTGTTTGTATAGCATAGGTCAGCACCATTTATTTATGAAGTCAAATAAACATATGCAAAGTTTTTGGAAATACATCATGTTGTGCTGTGCTGTAGTCTAGTCTCAATTCATGTATTGCTTCCTTAGGTATTGTAGCTCAGGATTGCATCTTAGCACTGTTTTAATTTCCTTGGTTGTTCTGTTTAAAAAATGTTCAACAGTCTATCAGGGTACTGATAGCAAGCTTCCTTTCTATTTATACTATTTTGTTGAACTAGTTAAATCTAAAATTTCTTGATGGACTACTGGTGTTTTTTCTGTCTTTTATCTAAGGACGACTTGAAATAGTTTGGTTACTTATTCTGCACACTGGATTGCTAAACCCCTCAGCAATTACCTGGTTAATAGAGTATATAGAGACAAAGCATGTTCACTGAGGGACACAGCACAGAAGTGGAACTTGTTTACTCTGCCTTAAACTGCAAATCTTGTTTACAGGTGTGTACCAGATAAGCAGCGCTCATTTGCTCTTGGAGTACAGGCAGTGTTTCTGCGACTGCTGGGTATGACTTTCTTGTTGAAACATTTGCGTCTGAATAATCTACTTATTTGACATTTTTTTCTAGATTTTTAAATAATGCATTTAGAAGCTTTCAGAGGAGCTTGAAGCAGTCATTGGCTTATAGGATACACTTGTTGTAAGGTACCATCTGGATTTAAATTCCTGGTTAATAGGGCATCCATGCTCTCTGTAGCCTATCTGTTCATATGAGCACAAACCAAATACAGGTAACTGTCATTCTTTCAGTAAAAGGCATCTGCTGCTACTTTTTCCAGAAGAAGGCCAATTCTAAAAGCTGAGATAAGAAAAACTGATGTAATAGAAAACAATTTCATGTAGTTAACATCTCAAATCCTGAAGTTAAAAGAAAAGTGAATGAGTGGAACCTTTCCTCTTCTTCCTTTCTTTAAAATGTCTTTGACTAATTTTAGCATTTATTGAAATTGTAGGTAATTGTACATAAATAATTACAGAGTATAATGTGGGAAATATAATACTTAAATTCTAAATCTTAACATCTCCTGCATTTCAGTTAGACGGATGAATCTTCTTGAGTAAAACAAAGCTAAGCATAGGTATTTTCAGGTCCACATGCATGTGAATTTTCTCTGGCATAATTTAAATTCTTGTTTTAGTAGTAGATGGTTTTTAAATGGCATATTTAATTCAAGAGTGGGACAAGACACAGTTGCTGATTGGACTTTTATGCCAATATTTGGTACTGCAGCCATTTCCTCTCCTTCGAGATCACATATCTAAAAGCGTGAGTTCTTTGCTGTATTCAAACTGTGATTAATCTAAGTCATTCTACTGATAAAATGTAATAAAAGCAAACATCCTTACAGGTAGAAATTAGCTGGAAGATAGTGTCAGTGTTGTATGAGAGTCTCTCTGTTTCACTTTACTCAGAGTTCAGATATTTATGCTAGAGCTCCAACTCCTGACTTCACTGTGGAGTGATAGAACTTTTTGCTCTGCCTGTACTATGACTGACAAAGGCATAGTAATTAACAGCATTACTTACCAGAAACATGTTTTTGTTATAGGCTTTAGGAATCACACAGCTGTAGGCTTTTAGGCTGAAGACCTAATGAGGGACACAGCTACTTGGTTAGCTCTAGGAGAGTTTAGGCCTTGGGTTGGTTGGCTAGACATGCAGTAATGTACCTGGTGTGTTTATTCCAAAATTTGCTATACTTGGATGCAAGACACTTGTGCATTACAACACACAAATCACACAGTTAATAAAATCTATGCAAGAATAATTTGAAACACTGCTTTTGTTTTGTTGAAATTTTTACTGGAAGCTTTGCTACATCTGAGGAATGGTGAGAAATGTGTCACTGAACATATTAATATAATGATATTTTAGTTCTCTTAATATGGCACAGATTGGTGTGTATGATCAGAAGAAAGGGACTTTTTTCCTTTCAGTTAAATTCCTGGTTCCTTGATTACTTCTTTTCACTGCTGATTTTAATGACTTTTTTCCCAATGAAGACCAAGGAATTAAGAAGCTCAAGTCTTTGAATAAACTTCCTGCTTAATGAAGTGAGAACTGTAAAATGAATTAATTCTGTACATCCTACCTATTAACTGAGAGCAATGTTAGGAGCAGCCTAACTGTGTAGTATGAGGCCTGTGATTTTGAGTAAAATGGTATATTTACTGTTCAGGTCTCCCATTTTACTTTCCTCAAAAGCTTGGCATTTCACTGTATGCGTGAAAACCAGGTATGCCAAGTAACTCAAACATTCTAATGTGTTACTCTGCTTTTTAGGTACTATTCCTGGACCAATTTTGTTTGGTGTTGCTATAGACCACAGTTGTACTCTGTGGGATATTAATGAATGTAAAACTAAAGGAGCTTGCTGGGTATACGACAATAGAAGAATGGCTTTTTTGCTGATGGGCATAAGTAAGTCTTTTATATTAAATACATATACTAGATAATAGATATACTTACCCTGACTGCTAGATGGGAATTATTTTAAAAGACAATCTTAAACTTTTCACTTTTAGCAGCAGTGGTTTTTAACTTTTTTTTCATAAATGATCAACAAAATATTATGGAAGGAGAAAAACCACAGTAAGCAAACCTCAAAGGTTACTTAAAAAACTCTTTTAATAATAACTCAAAATAGTTTTGGTCTTTGATCTTGCTTTGTTTTCACACTTTATTTACTAGCTTTTTAAGGGACTGGCTCACACTTCAGTCTGTCTTCAGGGCAATGAGCATGTTTAGAGGTGTGAAGGTGACTAGAGGGTTGGAGCACCTCTCCTATAAAGAAAAGGCTGAGAGAATTGGATTTGTTCAGCCTGGGAAAGTGAAGTCTCAAAGCTGACCTTATTGTGGCCTTTCAGTACCTAAAGGGAAGCCTACAAGAAAGATAGAGAAGGACTCTATCAGAGAGCATAGTGATGGAACAAGAGGTAATGGTTTGAAAGTCAGAGGGTAGGTTTTGCTTAGACATTAGGAAGAGACTGTTTACTGAGAGGGTGGCCAGGCACTGAAACAGGTTGCACAGACAAGTTATGGATGCCCCATGCCTGGAAGTGTTCAAGGTGTGGGGCCCTGAGCAACCTAATCTAGTTGAAGGTGTCCCTGCCTCCAGCACAGAGATGGAACTAAACAATCTTTAAGTTCCCTTCCTACTCAAACCATTCTGTGATTATCTGCGTTGGAGTGTTGGCAGTTTAAGGTCTGGGGAGGTTTCTTCCTCTTTTTGTATTTCAGTTCTTTTCCCTAAGTTATATAAAGTTATTGTAAATATCTCTGAACACTAGTCAGAAAAATTCCTGACTTGTTTAACAATCTGTTCCCTTCAAATGTGAGGTATGTATGCCAGTGGGAGAGAGGGTAGGCTAAGCCTCCATCTGTGGTAAGTGCTATTGTCCTGTCTTCTAGCAGCTGTGATATTTACACAAATATGTGTAAACTGAAGTACTGATGTCTAATCCTGAAAGTCAAAAAGCAGTAGTCACAACTTGAGGATCTGATGGCATATTTGTGATATAATACAATCCCTTCTGTTTTGCCCTTCTCCTTAGCCTTCCAATTTGCAGAAACACATTTCTGTAACCTTTTAAGACAGCTGACGAGAAAATACTTAACAGGCATTCTATGTGGGAAGTTTTAGTTTATGGAAAAGAGAATATTGATATAATAAATTATAGTACTGAAACAAGAAATAAGAAAGACTTACACTTCAGGCTAGAATGGGGTGAAGAAATACAGAACTGGAGCAAAGGTAATAGCTGCTGCAAGTGAAAACTGGCAGGCAGGTGAGGGGTCTGAATTCAGCTGGATGACCGTCTTTATCTGCCCTTTGCCATTCATGTAAAATATATTTAAATGGAGGCTATGAATTTCAGTCTTACAAGGGTGTATGTAACTCACCATATGGAGCTTTATAAACTAGTGAAACACTGCTACTGAAAGCGAGTGCAATAAAGACTCTCCTGTTGTTTGCATTCAGGTGCTGCTTGCAAAATCGTCACAATCATCTTTGTGGTCATGGCAGTGTATTTCTACCGGCCTCCACCATTAACTAAAGCCCTGCGACGAAACACTTCAGAAAAGCTGTCTGCTATACGCTCATAACTTATGAGCAAATCAGGGACTTCGGAAAGCAAACTGCAAAAATAAACATTGCTATAACACTTGTACCAAAGTTCTTGTACACTGTTGCCTTAATATAAAAGATCATATTCACCATTTGAACAACTTGAAATATTTTGAATCTGTAGTGTTCTCTAATTTGCTAAACATTGTTTAGTATTCTGTTGTGCCTATCCAAAGAAGTTACACTGAAATTTGCAGTCTAATTTTAAAAAACTAGCAGGTAACTTAATTGAAACAAGATGGAGTACTCTGATCATAAAACAGGAAAAATAAACTGAACTGAGCTGACTGAGCCCCATTTATCCCTGAATGTTACTGTAGTGCGAGACAACAAGTAATTTGATTGATATATTGAAGGGAACTTTCTATGTTTAAAATGTGCACATAATCTGGGCTAGTGCCCTTGGGGATTTGTCTATAGGAACACTTGGGAATGTGTGAGTTTGACTGTTTTAGAAGTATTTTTACATGTTATCTTAATGGCATAAGTTCACTTTTTAGAATTTGTAGGAAAATGAAATAGTTATGATAGAATATCTGGGCTGCAAAATTAAAATACTTGTTAATTTAAGTACTTGAGTTTCTATCTGGAATATATACAGGAACTTGCAGTCCAGCTGCTTTATTTAAGCATTCTTAAAATGTTTCTATAAAATTTGAAAATAAAACCTATTTTCTTACTACATCTGTGTATGCTTTGTCATTTCCAAATGTGGCTGAGTTCTAGACTCCAAGAAACACAATGCTGAAGGCTAGCAAGAATGTATATGGAAGCATCAAAACTAAAATACGGCTTTAGTTGTTCTCTTTGACTTCTGTTGTATTTTTATTATGTCGTGAGTCATGTTATTAAAGCCATATTTGTAAGCACAATGCAAGTGGTCACAAGTTAGCCACTGTTACCAGACATTAAACTATGTTGTCTAGTACTGAAATATCATTCAGTATTGACAGGAAAATTTTAATAAGATATCCTCTACCCTTTCTTTACTTGGGTAACACCTTTTTTTCTCTCTTACATTAGCTGTTCACGTCACTCTTTTGAAGTTGTGTGCCCTCTTCCTTTCGTTGCAAGGACTGTGCTCAGTGACTCTGCCAAGGTTTTTAAACAAGTGCTAGAACAAGGGATTATGGCATATGGCTCAAGTTTCATCTAATTCTTTACATGTGGCTGTTAAATTAGATAGAGGTTAAGTATGCAACTCAAGAAGATCCTTGGTTTGTAAATAACTATTCAGGAAATAAAGAAAAGTAGACTATACCCTGTGAAGGCACAAGACTTGATGGCTTTTGAGGGAGAGAAGGAAAGGGGCAGGATTTGCTTGCTGCACGTAGATGAATGTCTCCTCATAAATTTTGTGATTTATTCCTGATGAATGGAGCTTGTAGCAAGAGATTAACTGCCTCTGAAAGAATGAAATACTGATCCTTCTTAATGTTTGGCAGTGTTGCCTAAAACTCTGAATTCATTTTCCAGCTCTCACGTGGTGTGGGGTGTAGCTGATCATTAAAAGACACAGTATTGTAGCTCAACTGGTAAACTTGCTTCTTTTGTTCTGTCATAGACTGTGAAATCATAGTTTACAGTTTCTGTTGCTTACTGTGGTTGCATAGATTACAAAACTTGTGGGGCAGAGCAAGGAGAGCTTTTTCTTCTGAAGAAGTTATCAACAGTCTTACTTGCACTGGAGTGTTTATTTAGGGGGGGAAGGAATGAAGTATTGCTGTTGTAATTTATAATCCAGCTTTATGACTCATTTAAGATTTCCCTTGCTGATTTAGGAGTATCACAGTGACTAGAAGACAACCAAATAGAAGTTTATCCATTTGCCTTGTTTCATAGTAATACATAGTGGAGGCAAGTAGATGTTGTGTCAAAGATTTTACAAAGTAAAGGTAAAAATCACAGACAAAGGTGTTTTATGTATCCAGACAGGGAGGGTGAGCTAAAAACTGATCCAATAACTGCCCAGAGTGTCAAAGCACGAAGTCCAGGTTGAGTCAAATCACTAGTGCTGAACCCCACGGATTAATACTGGGGTTAGTAAAATTCAAACTCTTCTTTAATGACCTGAATGATAGGATATATTGTGCTCTGGACAAGTGGCTGATAAATTGAATGGTTGCTGCCATTGAGAGGGATCTTTACAAGATTGAGAAATGGGCAAACAGGAGCCTCATGAATTTCAACAAAGGAAGTACAAAAGTGTGCACCCAGGGGAAAAATAACCCTATGCACCAGTAATATGCAGGGAACCATCCAGATGGAAATCAGCCCTTTAGAGAAGGCCCAAGAGTTCATGGTTGACAAGCTGATCACATGGCAGCAATATACCCTTTCTGCAAAAACAGTCCAAGATTGCTTAATCTGCATTAGGTAAAGCACTGACAGCAGGTCTAGGGATATGATGCTGTCCTTACTCAGTGCTAGTGAGACCACATCTGGAGTGCTGGGACTATTTCTGGGCTCTCCAGAACAAGGCTGTTACAGACTGACTGGAATGGGTGTGGTGCAGGACTACAGAGAAGATTAAGGGACAGGATAGTCACTTACACAGAGAGCTGGGGAAGTTCCTTCTGGCCAGCAGATTAGGCTCAAGGAGTTCTGAGCCTTGAAGCGGTAGAAACCAGACTAACTCCCAATTTTCTGGACAGTTGGGATGCAATACGCACAAAAGGAACACCTGAAATTTCTTCTGAACACAAGAATTTTTTTTTTTAACTGTGAAGGTGGTCAAGCATTGGAACGTGTTTCTCAGGAATTTGCGAAGCTATTCCTGGTGACTTTTAAACTCTGACTACATTATCTTGAATGATCTGTTCTGGATCATGTCCAGTTTAGCCTTCTACCCTAAATGGTTCTGTGTTTCTGTGAGATGGTCCTCCGTGGGATTTTTGCTACATTTACCATATGATGTGTGGCTTCTATACATGTTCTTACAAGGAGAGAGACCTATCTGGTTTGGCACCACGTTTTTTGGTTTCTTTTCTTGGGTCTTGTTGTTGTTTTGTTTGTTTGCTTAATATCACTTCATATCTCATGTTTTATTAAACAACACTTAGCAACTAAGATTCTGTTTCTCTCTCACTGGGTAATTATAGTTCTTTTCATGGTAACAGTGGTAAAAGATTTCAAGCAGAAGTTGACAGTCTTCTGTGATTTTTACATGCTCTATGAACTGCTATTTAGAGTGGTTGAACTGCTAAATTAATGGAGTCTTATCTTTGAGGTTATATCAATTTCCACATATTTGGGGTTTAAGAAATTCAAGTATTATCCAAAATAAGGATGATTTGAGACTTTTTGAAAGTTGTGTATTCTAACTAGCATATTCTAACGTATCCTGACTGTCCAACTAAACTTAGTAGAAAAAATTGTTTTAATTCATCTGTGAACCAGAAGTAAGCTTCTAAAACTAAGTATATTGCCCTATATAGTTAGTGCAAATGAATTATCCAAAACTTTATTGGAGCCTCTGCCCAGTAAATATATAGGATTCCATGAGTCTTAGAAGGGGGTGGCTGTAATTAATTGTTACAGCTGAGACTAAACTGATCTAAACTTTCTTTGTTGTTGTATGATTTTTTTAATCTCAAAAGCAAGACTGTAAATTGAATTTTCTCTCATTTGAAGAGGAAGGATAAGGTAACTTCAAGCTCTGTCTGGACAGTGAAAGCAGAGCCACTGTTAAAAAAGCTAATTCTTTTTGTTTGAGAACTCCAAATTTAATAGCTTAACACCCAAATTTACTTGCAATGGCAAGAGTAATTGTCTCTAGTGTCATGAATACCGAGAAAGGGGGAAATGTGAATTTTGTTTGGCATGTGGCCACCATAAATACCAGTACTTAAAACTTAAATATTTTGTATACACGCCTGGTTTGTGAGGTCTCTTTGCACATGATTGGAAGTATCTGACCAAAATGACCTGAAATATCTTGTGTATAAACAGAGTAGACCAAAGTACATCTACTGACAGATTATGGACAGAAACATGGGAACCTTAGCAATGCTGCAGCTTATTAACTGTTTTTACATTTTTGTCAGTTGCTGGCCATTACTGAGATGATGACAGTATGAAGAACTGCTTGTTAAAGCAGTTACCTTGTTAAAGGTAGGTTCAGGTGTAAGCAACTGTAAGAAAATTACTGAAAAACATCTGAGTCTGAAAGCCTTCAAAAGAGCTATGGGTTAAGTAGTATTTCTTTTTATGAATGAATGAGTAATCTTTTGTTAACTAGAAGAACATACAGTTAAGATACTGGAACTTTAGACTTATTTTGTTTGTGGATTTCTTGGTTTTATTTATTTGTTGTGTTTTTTTTAATTGTGTGTGTGCACTTTTCTCCCTCCCCACCAGATGGCTCTGTTTTTGCTAAAAGATAGCCAATTTTGTCGGGTTTTGCATGCACCATTAAAATTTTTAGAGTGCAGAGCAGAAACTATGCAGCTTTTGCAAAAATACTCAGATAATGAAAGTGTAATTGGTGCCTTTTGCTGGCCTGATTTCTGCTTTTGCAGTGTCAGTGACTTTCTTTTTGAGGTAAATAAATGAATATGCTTGTTTATTACTTCCTTTCTTTTCATGACGTGCCTGTGAAGCACACTATGCAGCTCTGTTTTTATATGGGCGGGGTTTTTTTTCCCAAAAGGCAGAAATCCACAGGCAAAAAAGATCAGTGTTAGATTAAAGATGCTTTACAAAATTACTGAGGAAGACTGTTACTCTTGTATCTCAGTACTAGATGATGAAAAAAATTTGGAATAAATTATTTGTGTGCTGCTTCCATGGAAAATATAGCCATAAGAATGAGTCTGCTATATAGAGGAGTCTTATGAATTTGGGCAGCCTACTCTTGTATACCTTTCAAAATCTGCATAATGGGAGTGTTGGTAACTGGTAATAAAACACGCACTCCTCTCCAGTCTAGAGAATACCTTAGTAAATGCCAAAATGGAAATACAAGTACCACATATAAAGTTTCTTTCAGATCATTATTAATCTTTGAGCTTTCATAATGAATGTATTAATTTTTAGTATGAAATGGAGCTCTTGAGCAAAGGTGAACTATAAACCAGAAAAATCATCACTCTCTCCAATTATTCAGGTACCTCAAAAAATGGCTGTGCTGAATTTTTAGCTGTTTGGCCCCCAGTATTTTATTCTGAAATTGTCTTTAAAGATACAAAATTAAGGAAGTATTTCATTTGGATGGAAATGAAATCATAAAGTAGGGGTCTGAAGTCAATGAAGGTTTTGCTGTTTATGTGAAGGGAATTGGTGCTTAGAGAGTAAGCAAGACTGTTACTTGCTATCTGAAGTGCCCACCATGTATCCAGTTGAGGAAGTTTCTGTCACAAAACTGAAAGGATTTAGTAACCTATAAGCCTTGTAAGAAATGACTGAGCTATGACAGAAATGCAAGCTAGAGATAGAGAATTAGTGCTTTTCAGAAATTCTTTTCCTACTTAGTCACGTTTTTAAAGTGTCTCACTTGTCACTCAATTGGCTTGATGTAGAGTTAGGTTTCAAAGATTAGGAAAAGCCTGCTGATTAATGCAAATCCACATCTCCACCTTTGCACTTCACATTTCTGAAGCATCTGTTGCCATTCCTTCGAATGGCAAGCTGTCAGGCTATGGATAATGAAGGCTCCAAAACACTGAAGTAATTACCTGCAATAAGTGAGCTGAAGCCATTCTTGCACAATATTGGCAAATAAACATGCTAAAACAGCTATATCAGGAGATATGAAATGAAACAAAACAAATGCAGGCTTAAAATGTGACACAGACAAATTCATCTAGGAGATAAAGAAGATTACATTGCTGTTGTATTTTATTCTAGTCAAGGTTAATGACCTGCATTTGAAGAGCTTTGTAAATCAGTCATTTGTGTCTACCAGAACACAAGGACACAGAATTGATGCATAGGCACAAAATCTCCTGGAAACAAATCTGGTAGTGGGAACATTGCAATATATAGTAGGTGTTGTGGTTTAACCCTGTCTGGCAACTAAGCCACACAGGGCCACTTTTTTACCCCTTTCTGGTGGTGTGGTGGAGACAATTGGAACACTAAAAGTGAAAAAACCTTAGGTTTGAGATAAATACAGTTTAATAAGTAAAGCAAAAGCCACACATGCAAACAAAGTAAATCAGGGAATTCATTCACCCCCTCCCATGGGCAAGCAGGTGTTCAGCCAACCCCAGGAAAACAGGTCTACATCACATATAATGACGACTTGGGAAGAGAAGCCAAGCTCTCCAAACATCTTCCCCTTCCTTCTTCTTCCCTAACATTTATATGTAAAGCATGATGCCATATAGTCTGGAATATCCCTTTGGTCATCGGGGGTCACCTCTCCTGGCTGTGTCCCCTCCCAACTCCCTGTGCACCTCCAGCCTTCTCACTGGTGGGGTGAGAAGCAAAACAGCCCTTGGCTCAGTGCAAGCCCTGCTCTGTAATAGCTAAAACATCCCTGTGTTAACAGCACTGTTTTCAGCACAAATCCAAACCGTAACATTCCAGATACTGTGAAGAAAACTAACTGTAGTCTAGGCAAAACCAGCAGGATAGCTACAATGAAAAAAGATACATTATGTGCAATTCAAAAGAGTTACCTTTCTGATGCTATGAAAATTATTTACCCTCTTCCAGGGCTGGGTCTGTTATATGCATAACTGGTCTATTTTTGTGGGTTTTGTCTACAAGATAATATGCTAATGCTTCATTTTCAGCTAGCATTTTAACAACCTTGGGCATGACTCTGTTTTCCTTTGGATGCCCTATCATTTGATAAGCACATCAATGAGAAATCTCTTTAATTTTGGAATTACTCTTCAATTTCAGAGTTTGGGGAAGCTTGTGTTTTGCATATTGTTTTGTGATGACATTTGAGACTTAAAGAAAACTCAATTCAAGATGATATCCCTTGCATACATAGAGGGCAATATTAAAGTTGGTACGGTCACTGTGACTAGGTTTGCTGCATTTTGAAAAATTATCCAGCTAAACCAGACTGACAACAGTGATGCAGTTAATTCTTCCATTTGTTGGTTTGTGTACTTTGTTTATAGGTAGTCAGTGTCTGCCAGTACTGTGGTTTTTAAAGCATCAGCAGAAGTGACCTGGGCTCAATAGGGCTGAATGCTGTTATTCTGTGCTCTGTGGAAAAAGTGTGAAATCTTATACACAGTGAATGCTAGGTAGTGTCTCGTTTGTAAGATTCTGTTCTTAGAATAGTTTAGACTTACTTTGAAGGCATTTCATTCACCCTGAACTCCATAGTGGTTTGCATGGATTGCCTGGTGCCCCCAATATGTATTCTGTTGTCCTTCACTTTCATGTTGAAACTAGAAAAGTCCTACCTGTTTGTTTTATCTCATAACTATTTGTATGTCAGACAAAATATTTTCCTTGCATTTCTGTTTTATGATTTGGTTTAGAAAGTGGTATTTGTAATCTGTTATATGGAATTAGAAACAGGGAGGGTCCGCTTTTTAGGGTGAGGAAGAAAAACCATTAGAAAAATGTGCTCATTAGGTCCATTATTATTTGTCTGAATGATAACATCCTTTTAGAGTAGTGCTCAACATCACTTCTAGGTGGTAAAATACCATTATTTGGAAAACGGCATATTGCTTATTTTAACATGAGCCATGTGTTTTACTGTGGAGATTCTTCAGAGTGTTTAGGTGAAGCTCTACTGAAAGACTTACGTCCTCAGCAATCTGAAAAATAAGTTCACTTATTGAGATATCTGAAAGGACTATCTATGTGTGTGTCCAACTGGAGTACAATGTACAGGTACCTGAGCTCCATTTTAAATACTCAAGGTAGAAGCAACTGCCTTTATCCAACAACTTGTGCTTGTTCAGGCAACTTGAGATGAGGTCTTCAATGTAGATCTCAGGTAATCCTGGCTTGCATAAACAATCGAAGTCTTCTGTGATTCCACTATCTGTCATTTGAAGTGTCTATTTGTTATTATCAGAGGGAGCTTGGTCTAGTTGGTGTTAAGTAAGTAAATTCTTTTCAGACAGGATATTCTTCTCTTACTTCAAAGAGTAAGACTAATTGAGATGGACAAACTGGAGCACCTAGATCCCCTTCCTCCACCCCCCCCGTGCATCTACTTCTGAACTATTAAATGAACCAGACTGTAGTGACTACATGATCTAACAATACAAGGATATGCAGTTGCTGCTGTCTTAAAATTATGATCCTAATGGGAATTTATTTCTTCAAGCAGTAAATTCATTTGCTGAGATCAGCGTACTTATAGCAGAAAATTAAAATGGAATTAAAATTGTAACTGTCAGCATGTGATGCAGAGCAATATACCAGTAATCATTAAATCTTCTTGTTCTCTCTGCAGAGGGAAAGGGATGATGAAGATGACTTTTTTTAATACTTCCAGTTCAACCCTGTTGCCCGTTTTAAAAAAAATTATGTACTTGAACAAAATTCACTTTTCTTTCTACAGTATTTGCCTCTGATTTTTCCTCTATAAAGCTTCTTGCAAATCAGATGTTTTGTTTTTGCCGGCTAAAAACACGTAAAACCTGAAACATGGCATGTCAGCATACCTTTTTTTTTTCCTTGACAAATAAAAACGTAGTGGCGTACAGTTGACAACTGCCAAAACTCTTGACAGGTGTAGTACTGTGCAGTACTTGTGTCCCCATTCCCAGCAGGGAGCTGAGTCTCTGTTAGGCACAGTGTATATAGTGGGTCCAAATGGCTCTTGAGAAGCTGTGGAAAGCATCACATAATGATGCTGATGCTACATGCTTGCCAGGGATTCAAAAGGTTTGGTGTTCTGCATTAACAGAGGAAACTGGGAGGATGAATTTTTCAAGGGCCCAGCAGTATAGAAATTTAAGTAACAGAAGTTCTATGCTACATGAGTTTTTTTGTTTGTTTGTTTGTTTTGGTTTTTTGTTTGTTTTTTTACGTAGTATTGGAGTTAATTTCAGAGAAAGTAGTAAGTCTTTCAGAATGCCAGGTAACTCGATAGCCTATTTCAGGTCTTGGGACAAAAGACAGCAAACTTCTGTTTTCTAAAAATGTAGCTCTTGTAGAAACATGAATTTGAACACTGGAAACACATGCGAAACATTAAAAAAAATCTGCTGGAGACAGGCTACAAGCATCTTTTTATAGGCTACTATGTGTTTTTGTATTCAGAGTTGCATCCCATTAAAATTATTGTTGAGGTCTCAATAACAGGCCTTATGTTGACAAGAAAATACAAATCTGTAGCTGTTCTTGCCATGCTCAAAATAGCGAGGTGAGCCATTTAATTCTTTAGGTTTTTCTTTCTCCCCCCTCACTTAGTTCTTCCCTCTCATTACTTTATCTTCAGAAAACTGCAGATGTATTCAAATTTATTTCCATTATCAATTTTTTTGGAAAGGAACAACTTCTGGGTACTATTGGTACTTTTGCTTGGTCCTGGGTTTTCTGGTGAAACATGATGGCAGACTGAGGTTAAATAAAAGTTAGGATATGGTCTTGGTTGTCTTTTTTATTCCAACCAAATTCACTAATGGCCACCTTAATTCTGGGGCTGATTTAAATCATCCATTGGGGCATAATTTTGTACATTTACCGCAGACCAGTTTATAGTATCTACATTTTACTGTAGGTAAGAGTGTGTTACTGTGTTTTCATGTTACAAGATGAAGTTAGAATAGGGATTTGTGTGTTTTGATTGCAGATTCTATCCCTCATTCTTAAGTGCAGCTCACTCAAACATCTCATGTTTGGCTTGTGGAAATACTGTCCAGGCTTCCAGCACCATGGGGGCAGCCACGGGTCAGTGTGTCTTGGTTCAGTGATGGTCTGTTTTATTTTCATTCTTTCATGCCAGTTGTAGATATCACATCTACAAAAAGGCTTGTTGATGAAGATACTCACTTTCTCTTTAGTTTAGGAAAAATAATAGAAACACTAGTTCAGCTTTTCTAATGCCATAATGATTTTTAACTATTGGTGTAATTCAGAAATATATTTTCCTGTTTCATAAAGGCTTTCAGAACACAAGGGTGGCCACACTCAGTCTGAGAGGATTGCAATGTCATCACATGTCTGATAACACTGAGACAGAGGTAGGAACTGCAGGAAGAAAGTTGTGTTTGGGACAGAAGTCCAGATTTTAGAATGTATACATCCTGTCTATCTCAGGAAATGCCCAAAGTCTAGGGTTACCTCAGTTTCTGTCTGCAAGCTTCTGCAGATGCTTGAAGATGCATCTCCTGATAAATCTCATTAGTTGTTTTTGAACTAGTAATATTTCTGTGCTAATTGGAATCAGAATACATATCCTACCTTCTCGCTAATGGTCTTAACAAAAGATTTAATTAATGCATTGTCACAGTGTGTAGCAAGCAGCTGGAAATCAGGTCTGCTCTTGTTCTGATTTAACAAAAAGTACATCTGACATAAATGTGATAATAAGGCAAAATTGATAATTACTGCTGAAAGAAAAGGTATTGTAGTCCAAGTTCACCACCATATTAATGTGACTACATAGCTCAGCACACAGGAAGCGCCTGACACAGACAGTCCTGGTACCTGCAGTTTCTGTGAGCAGCAAATACTGAATGATTCCATACATTCTGCTGAACAGAAAAGGCTAAATATGCACTATCTGATGCAAATTTTCCCTCTTACATTTTTTCTCTTCATATTCCATAAATGGGGAAGCAACTTCACTATTAGGAGAAAATACAATACATATAGTAACTCACAATAAAATAGACAATAAGCAGGTCTGATGCCATGACCACTTTAGTGGGAAACCTATTCCAGTGACCTATCACTGTCTCGGTGAAGAACCATTTCCCAATGTCCAATCTAAACTTCCTCTGATGCAGCTTCATTCCCTTTCCTTGTGTGCTCCCAGAGAGAGGACACCAGTACCTCTGCCTCACCTTCCCTCTTCAAGGAACTTGTGGTCTGTGGTCGGGTCACCCTCAGCCTTCTCTTCTCCAGGATGAACAAACCAAGTGATCTCATCCTTGTAAGCTCTGCCTCCATGACCTTTCACCACCTTCATCTCCCTCCTCTGGGCACACTATAGCAGTTTGATGTAAATCTTACACTGTGGCACCCGGACTGCCCCCAGCACTCGAGGTGAGGCTGCACCAGTGCAGAGTAGAGCAGGACAATCCTTTCCCTCACTTGGCTGGCAGTGCTGGGCCTGATGCACCCCAGGACAGGGTTGGTCCTCCTGGCTGCTAGGGCACTGCTGACTCACGTTCAGCTTGCCATCGACCAGGACCCAGACACGTGCACATATATATATACTTTACAGTTTTTATTTTTTACTGTTCTGGACTGAACAGTGTGGAAGACTTTAGTATCCAGGCAGACAACACCAACACCCTTTCCATCCCTCATCCACCAAATGGGTCCTTTCATCTAAGGACCAGGCTCATCAAGCAGGATGTGCTTTTCCCAAATCCTGATCCCCTGGCTGCTCTCTGTGTGCTCTATGATAGCACTTGAGATGACCTCCATTGCTTTCCCTGGCATTGAGGTCGGTCAGATTGATCTTTATATCCTTTTAAGGGATAAAATATTAATTATTGCCTGTCAGATTATTTGACCTCAGTTCTAGAGTTAGTGTTTCCTGTTTAGGTTTATTTTTAGCTATTTTTGGAATTAATTATAATAAAATATAATGATCATATTATGTTTTATATTTTACACATTCTATAAACTTTGCTAGTTTCATGTTCACCCTTAATGTACAAGACTTGTGGAGATAAGTCTCTAAAGTGATAATAAAAACCCAGCAATGACTGTTAATTCTCCAAATCCTCTTGTAATACAGTGGGGTTTATCCAATAGAGCTGGTGCTTGATTTTATTACATAGCATGAAATTTAATAAGTAAACACTAAAATAGCACTACTGGAGATACTTGTGTAGAAGATGTCATTTGTGTATGCAGATTGTTGTACCCTGGGCTGTACTGAAAAATACTTTTTATTTTCTGTAATGTGACCACGAATACATTTCTAATGTCTTATGTGCATGGAGCTTTGGTTTTTTACATATTGTGCGTTAAGTAAATGGCTGTATCTTGTACAAGGCACATCAAAAGTTAAGCTTCCTCACAATGTTCACTTTCTGCTATCAATAACATTTCAAAGAACAATTTCCAAGATTTTGGAATAATTACTGAAATACAAATTTCTTTTGTGTGTGTAAGAAAATTTAGATTTGTTCTCAGTTTTTTTTGTACTATAACTGCTGCATTGGAACGCATAGCTATTCAAAGAACCTGTCTTGCTGAGAACAGAGTGCATCAAGGAGAGCTGGTATGTTCTATGGGAAAGTAGTAAGTAGATTTTTGAGAAAAGTTTAATAATACAGAATATTACTGTTTCATGCACAATTTCAACAGGCTGGTAAATTGTGCTTTCTGTTTGTATACATGTTTACACAGCTGTTAATATCTATAAATGTATCTTGCAAAGCAGCTCTTGCCAGTATGGCATGTTTGCCATGTGAGCTGAGGGAGGACATTCTCTGTGGTTAGAATAAGCTACTAGGCAGAGTTTTGTAAGATACTAATACAACTTTTTTTTTTCCTTGAATCCCACAATGTTTAAGAAGGCCAAGTGCTGGTGCTGCAACTGGGTCAGGGCAACCCCTGGAGCCAGCCCAGGCTGGGCATGAACAGATCGAGAGCAGCCCTGCCCAGAAGGACTTGGGGGTGCTGGGGGTGAGAGCTGGACATGAGCCAGCCATGGGCACTCCCAGCCCAGAAAGCCAAGTGTGTCCTGGGCTGCATCCAAAGCCTGTGGGCAGCAGGGGAGGGAGGGGATTCTGCCCCTCTGCCCCACTCTGGTGAGACCCCAGCTGCAGAGCTGCCTCCAGCTCTGGGGTCCCAGCACAGGAAGGACATGGAGCTGCTGGAGAGAGTGCAGAGGAGGCACCAAGGTGATCAGAGGGATAGAGCAGCTCTGCTGTGGGGAAAGGCTGGGAGAACTGGGATGTTCAGCCCTGATAAGAGAAGGCTTCTGGACGACCTAATTGCGGTCTTGCAATACATGACAGAAGCCTACAGGAGACATGGAGAGGAGCTTTTTACAGAAGTACACAGTGATAAGACAAGAGAAAATGGCTTCAAACTGAAAGCAGGTAAAGATTAGATACTGGGAAGAAATTATTCCCTGTGAGGGTGATGAGGCCGTGGTACAGGTTGCCTGAAGAAGCTGTGTCTGTCCCATCCCTGGAAGTGTCAAGGCTGAGCTAGGTGTTGCTCTGAGCAATCTGGTCTAGTGAAAGGTGTTCCTGCCCATGGCAGTGAGTTGGAACAAGATAATCTTTAAGGTCTTTTCCAACTCAAACCATCCCAGGATTCTATGAACATCCAACGGGAGAAGCGTTTCCCTGCCCATTTGCTTCTCTGCTTTTTATTGTTATAAATACAAATGCAGCTTGTATTATTGTAACTACATTATATTAAATTATAATTAAACAAAATTCTGATACAAAGTTTTGGCAGAATTTTCCCATGTTTTATTGCTGTTCTGGAAAGAACCAGGCTGTTATCTTAGCTGCCCATATTGGTAAAGTAATCTATCTTTAAAGCCTATTTGAAATTGTATTTTAGAACATGATAATGGAACTAGACTGACTTTCTGTCCTTTGGAGTTTTGTTTTCCCCATTTGTTTCTTCGGCAATTTTAAATCTACAATTTCTAGCTAGTGTTCACACACTAGGAAAAGAAAACATTGCTTCTGCTGAGAGTAAAACCACATAATCTAAAAATTCTCTCTTGCTTTAAGGCTGAGGTGAAGTATCAGCACTTTTTACCTTTGTTCATCTGCCTTTGGTTTTAATATGAAAATCAGTTTCAGTTTTTAAACTCTTTATCCTCCAGTGTAATAAGACTTTGGTGTTCACCTGTTATAGAAGTAATCCAGTGATATTTCCATAGAAAGTGGAAATAAAATTACTTTATTCACTCCTAAATAATTGAAACTAAATCTTTAGTCCTTTTTATTGAGGAAGAATTGTAGTGGCCTGGATTTCCAGTCTTCATTCAGTTCATGCAGCAGAGTGACTGCATGTCTGTTTTGGAAAGAAAAGCTATGCCACAACTGTCTTTACTCTCTCTAAAAAGGAAAATTTTATAATGAAATGTTCATTTTCAGTCAGTATCAGTAAAGAATGAACATCCACATTTATGGTTTGGCCATAATTTGCATGCTGAAATAGTTTTTGCAGACTATTGAGGGAGTGGCTTTTAGAGTAACTTGGTGTTTTAAAGAACCCAGAAATGAAACAACATGCAAAATAATATTAGTATAGGAAGTAATATATAAGGGCTGGTTTTTGTTGGAGGCCTCCAAGGGACAGATAGGGAAAATGCTCACCCCCACATGGGGTGAATCCAGTTTTGTAAGTTTAGGAAATCAGCATAACTGACAAAAATCCCCAATTAGAGACATAGGTGGTGAGGTAATTCTCTCCCAGTTCAACACTCTTCTAAATCCCCCCTTCCCCCTCAGATAGGAAGTAAACTTTGTTTATGAATATGTGTCTTGAAAAGCTGATTTCAACCTTGGGTCCCAGGAAGAACCAAGACAGGATAGGGGCCTTGGACCCCCAGCTTGGAGTCTCTGGACTCTTTTGTCCTGCCTGTCAGGGTAAGGAGAAGGTAGGGAAAGGAACTGTACTAGGCCACAGAGCTACAAACATATGTGTAAAGAATATAGAGAATACATAACAGCAAAACAGGCAAAAAACAATTCAGCATCAAAATAAAGCTAGATTTATAGCCTAAAGTCTTGTACAAATGCACAAAAGTAAATTAATTTTAAAAAGGGTAATGGTGTACGGTTTGTATGTTTTTAAATGTGTAAACTTCCCAGAAACATGGTTTATACTATTATTATTGTTGTAGTACAAAATTATATATTATGAAATAACACACTGCAAAACCTAACAAGCTGACATGTCCATCATACCCAGAGACCCATAAAACCACCGAATTAGAAACACTGAACTACTCTCAAGATTAAATGATGCTGAAACAGAGCTTAAACAGTCTGAACACTCTTTTGTCAGCAATGGTTTAATTTATTGACCTGAAATGATCCAAAGGCTTTGTAATTTAAATTATATAGCAAGTGTTTGGAGAAACAGTAATAGAAAACTATGGAAAATTTGTCCTAACATTTTTTTTTTTTTTATAAGCAAAAGCCAATGGTATTTATGAACACAACAAGTAAATTTTTAAGCGGCTACTCACAAGGGCATTCCAGGATGAGAAGAAATGGCCTTAAGTTGTGTCAGGGGATGTATAGATTACACACTAGGAGAAGTTTCTTCACTGAAAGGTCAGTCAGGAATTGGAACAGGCTGCTTAGGGAAGTGGTGGAATCACCATCCTGGAAAGTGTTTAAAAAGTGTGTGGATGTGGCACTTGGGCATATGATTTAGTGATGTACACAGTGGTGCTGGCTTACCGATTCACCTTGATCATCTTAGAGGTCTTGTGCAACTTAGATGATTCTATGGTTCCATAGAAGTCTTATGCATTAGTTTAAAGAACAGGAGGGTCTCCAGTGAAGATGGATTTTACAGACAATTGAATGGAAGTATGAGTCTTGTGAGTTATTTTGCATTCTCTACCGTGGCAGTAAAACAGAAATGCAATAATGAAGCTAACTCCAACAGGTATCACTGCAGGCTGGCAGCTAGCCCAGCGTCAAGCAGTCCCCTCAGGCCATCTCAAGATACAGCTGTTACAGTGCTCATAATTACAACTTTACTGAACTTCTCATAGACTTTACAGCATAGGTACTTAGCACATTTTAAAAGCAGTTGGCTATAACGTATATCAAACAATACATAAATAGCTAGGTTGTAACATGAATTTGGTTTGCATTTCATGGATTTTTAAAGGCCCTACTGCCATCTGAAAATCAATTATATCATTCAAGTCAGAAGTCTGTAGGTTACAGATGACTGGCATGTCACAGCTGTGAGCATAGGTTTCTTCTGTAAAACAGTAACAGAACCACAATAGCTTCTTTGTATTAGCGGTGGTTTGCATGGCTGAATTCACGCACCAGATTCTCAGCCTCATTCAACATAAATTTCTTGAAGCATTCTGGGAAGAAGTGGTGATGTGTTTTCACTGTGTTTGTAATGACAAAGGAGCCAAGATCTGAACAACAGATCAACTGATGTTCTCCCTCATGTGTAAGAAAATTGATTCTACAATTCTGTGTCAGTTCCAGTGTGATACTGAGGACCACTGGCAGGCTTTATATTTCTGCTGTGTTTTGCTACCACACCAGCATGTATCAGGAAATCATCAGATCCCAGAGTTATGAAATACAGAAACAAAGCAAGATCCTTCTCTCTCAAGTCCTCCACACATTCTATCACCAGGTTTTGCTTTATTTGAGGAGAAATTGTGTGAGAACCTGGGTACAGAATTTTTCTACATAATCACGGTGATTCATTGTAATTTTTAAATGTTTTACAGAGCATGGTGGTTGTTTTTTAGTTTGATTGGGGTTTTTGGTTGTTTCTTGTTTTGTTGCTGTTTTGTTTGTGTTTTTTTTCCTTTTTCTTTTGGTTTGTTTTTTCCTTTTTTATTAGAATAAACTGCCCTTAAGTATCAAGCAATATTCTGATAAATGCTGGAAAGCGTGACATATATTCCCTTCTAAAAAAGCTCTGATAAATCCCTGACAGAGGGGTAGCTCTTGAGTCTTGCCCGTATCACATCCTCTTCATCATGATGTGTTTTCACATCCTTCCTGGGGACTTTTAGGGGCTGAGTTCTGAAGAACTCAGGATTCGTAGTGTGCACACCTCAGGAACAGCTAGCAGAAGATAATCCTGATATCTGAAGTTCTGGTCTGCCAGCACTTGAGTGTTGCTGGTGTTGAGGAAGCTGATTCTGGTGGAGT
This sequence comes from Eopsaltria australis, assembly GCA_034509425.1. Classification (NCBI taxonomy): domain Eukaryota; kingdom Metazoa; phylum Chordata; class Aves; order Passeriformes; family Petroicidae; genus Eopsaltria; species Eopsaltria australis. Next base: position 422,242 of record JAVTVJ010010916.1, on the reverse strand, counting down.
AAGATCACATTGTTTTAATTTATGTGCAGATCTTCTAGACTGGTATTTGCTGGGCATGGAGTTTTGTCTAATCTAGAGCTGAACCTCTGCCTTATGATTCCGTTTTTCCTGATACTGACAAAAGACCATTTAAGGAATATGAGAATATTGCATGGAAAACAGCTCCACTGAGAAAGTGCTGTTTTCAACCATATGGACAGGAGTCCTCCCAGTGCCTTGTTTTGATGCTACAACTTACAACAATGCCCCATTTTTCAGATAAGTTTGCTGAAAAATGGGATCTTGTAGGATTAAGATATACATATATCCGTATTTTTCCCCCACAGAAAGCATACTGATGGTAGAACTAGCTGTCTAAAACCATGACAGCTTTTAGTTTCATCTACATTTTCACTGGGACTAAGATACTGCATTGTCTTCAAGAATGGGTGGAGTGTCAGAGCACACTGGAGGTGAAAGCTGCTGATTCAAATGGAGTATGTCTTAATGAGCAGGCTTGTTATTTTAAAATTCATTTTTAATTTTAGAATTTATTTTCAGGTATGTTCTTTAGCTGCCTGACCCACTTCGTGAGAGAAGATTGCCTCTGACTTGAAGAAGGCTTGTAAATATTTGCTGCATCACTGAGCTATATTTTGCTGCCATTTTTTTTTTCTGAAAGCAAACAGGTCTCTTGTCTACACCTCTTACCTTCATAAAAAACCAGCAAAAGAATTGAGGTTTGAGATGACAGTCTAAGGTCTGTTTTGAAAATTCTGATTTGCAATAACTGTTCCCTAATTAGCCTGTGGAAGGACAGCAGTAAAAAGTTAACAATCAGAAAATCTCTTCTCTAGTAACCTACACTTGATATAGATCTACCTCCTATCTTCAAAAAGCACCATGCAAACCTGTCGTTTTTCATTCTATGTTCCTACCAGCAGGTAATAGACCAATCTAGTACGTAAATCAAGTTCACAATTAGTGTAAGCTCTAGTATAAATTCATCACACCTTGATTTTCTGAAATTTCTCATTAAACTCTTGGTAATATCGTCTATTATATTTGGAGTGTAAGCTTGTCCCTCTTGACTTTCACTTGTGCTCAGCACTGTGGCAGCTGCAGTAGGGCACGTGTTACGCCCTACTGTTTGTCGTTTATGTTCCACAGATTTTGCAGCTGTAAAATTACTAAAATCAGTGGAAACAAAGATTATACATCTTGTGGTTTAAACTCCAAACACTCTTCATTATTTTCAAGAATAAAAGGTCGACAATCCATAGAAAGACTAAGGAATAATTTGTTACCTTCCACATGCCATTTGTGGTTTTATGTAGCTGTCTCAACCATCCTGAGTCATCTCTTTTCTAGGTATTTTCTAGGTTGATGGAGACTACTTTGCTTAGCCTTTCCTCTCTACAGATGCGACTCTGAACTTCCTCTAGCTACCCTTTCAGGGCCTATTAACATCATATTTGCAAGTATCAACAGCAGAGCAGAAAAAAAAATGCCCATGCACCAGCAAGCAAATACCCATAAGTTTTTCTGTAATATCCCAATTATGAGTGTTACAAACATGAATTTACTTTGTAATACAGCACAGAGGTACTAGTATTTGAGGGAGACTTTGTCTGAGATAGCCGTTTAGAAGAATCCCTCGCAGTTCCCCCTAGTGAAACATGACATAGTCAACTTAGTGTAGCCTTCAATTACTGATTGTGCACGCCTCCAGCACTGCACCTTCCACAGCAGAGTACTTGTATGGAAATGTGTAGCCTTTATGTGGTCCACCAAATTGAACGAAACAGCATTCCAGTTTGTTTTCCAGACGTTACTTAAGTTCCAGTTTAGTGCTCATCAGTACTCTGAACTCACAGTCAAAATACATATATTAACCTTGGCTCATTTCCTGACTATAAACAACTTATTTAACTACATGTACTGCATCTTTTAATCAACAAAACAGGAGAAAAAAAAAAAAGAAACCCACAATGAATTAATACAAAAATGCAAAAAGGATAGTTCTGTATTTACAATACCAAAGGCTTTTAATTAACAGTTGCTGACATCATAGCATCAAGTACTGTGCTTATGAATACTCTGAGTATGTTTATATTTTGAATACTTATTCTGGGAGCAATTGAGAGAAATTCCAATTATTTTTTTCTTTCCAATGATTTTACTCATCGTAGAATAATGGAGTCATAGAATAGCTTGGGTAGGGATGGAACTTAAAGCTCATCTCATTCCAACCCACTGCCAGGGGAAGGGACCCCTTCCACCACACCAGGTTGCTTATAGCCCCATCCAACATCCCTCGAACACTTCCAGAGATGGGGCAGCCACAGCTGCTCTGGGTAACCTGCACCAGCACCTCACCACACTCATAGTAAAAATTTTTTTCCCAGTATCCAATCTAAACCTACTGACTTCCAGTTTGAAGCTGTCTCAGTTTAAAGACAAGCTTAAGAGAAGAATACTCTGGAGTAAGTGTTTCCACTAACAAAAAAAGGGGTTCCAACAATCCCCATTTGCCAATGAGAAAAGAAATACTAGTGGATGAAAGTGGAAAAAATCAAACCGTTTATTGGCGAACGAGTGTCCACGATGCATGGGAAAAAATGAATAAGTGCTAGATATTGAATTGTCAGAACCTTACCCCACGCACACATACACACCGCCCACGCCAGAACAAAAACCCCAAAATGCCAGGGAAAGAAAAGAAACAGCTGGCCACATGGCAGGGAGGAACAAAATAGCACTGGCTTTTGTCTCAGGGAAAGGAAAAATGTTCACAGAGCAGCTCGGGAAAAAACCAGATGGGAACCTGGTGAATCTCCGATGTTGGTTTCCTTCCCACAGAAGAAGAAGCTGGTGGGTTCAGGGTCCTTCCTTTCGCCGGGTCGGCCCCTTCTGAGGTGTGGGGCCAGGATGAAGCGGTTCCTCGCGTCCCCGTGCACGGCTGATGCTTATCCCATCAATTGGTCCGCTCTGATCTCAGACCAAAACCAAGCTGAACTGCTCAAGAAAGAAACAAAATTTTAGAGAATTGCAGTCTCCAAGGCCAGAAAAAGGGGGAAAAAAATCTTGCCTAAGCTAATGTGAGAGCCCCAAGACTCCCACCCCTCCCCCAGACCCATCTTAAAGCTACAGCAACCATTTCTGGGCATAGAGCAGACAATCAGGGAATAGAGGATCATCATAAAATCACCCCAGGGCAGAAGCCATTTCTCTTTTTCCCATCACTATACACTCTTGTAAAAAGTCCCTTTCTATTTTGGGGGCTCTCTTCAGGCGCTGGAAGGTCACATTTAGGTCACCTAGAAGCCTTCTCTTATCAGGTCTGAACAACTCCCTGAGCCTTTCCCTATAGGAGAGGTGTTCCATCCCTCTGATCACCTTGGTGCCTCCTCTGCACTCTCTCCAGCAGCTCCATGTCCTTCCTGTGCTGGGATTCCAGAGCTGGAGGCAGCTCTGCAGGTGGGGTCTCACCAGAGTGGGGCAGAGGGGCAGAATCCCCTCCCTCTCCTGCTGCCCACGGGCTTTGGGTGCAGCCCAGGACACGCTTGGTTTTCTGGGCTGGGAGTGCCCATGGCTGGCTCATGTCCAGCTCTCACCCCCAGCACCCCCAAGTCCTTCTGGGCAGGGCTGCCCTTGTTCTGTTCATGCCCAGCCTGGGCTGGCTCCAGGGGTTGCCCTGACCCAGTTGCAGCACCAGCACTTGGTCATGCTAAAATACAGGAGATACCTATGGGCTCCCTACCCTATGGATGTGACCACCAAACCAATTCCTTATCCTCCTAACAGCTGATCCACCGAATCCATCTTTCTCTATTTTATGGAGCAGAAAACTACTAATGCAGTTAGCAATTGAATAAAAAGGCCAGTTGAAACCAAAGAAATTTTTCTGAGATGCTGAAAGATTCAGCACTATTTACTTTTGACAAGATGAGGGATGCTGGAAAAGTTCACAGTGCAATTACTCTTCCTACTGAATCACTTATTCTTAAAATTGATTTCAGTTTTACTTGCATATGTGGCATCACATATTATGTATGTATTATTTGTGATTTTATAAACTCTACCATTTGAAAATATTGGTGAAAATATTTTATACAAAATATTACTAATAGAAGTATTTGATTGAGGGGTTGTACTAGGTCTTTATACTACTATCTTCTTGTAAATATGTGAGAAAAACAAGGCAACACAATTTAATAAGGCAACAAAATTAAAATGTTATGGGGTTAAAGGAGCGCTGAATTAGCCTTGCATCTGTGATCTCATGAGAGTACCTAGAATAAGAACCAGCTACAGAAACGTTTGATCTGGCTTGAATTTACAAGGTTTACAGCACTTCACAGAGGTGGTGGTAATGCCTTCACTATGCACCCATGAAGGTACAAGGTGCACCCAGGAAGATACAAGCTCAACTCTATCTGCCTTAGGGCTGTGTAATCTCATGACTTTGTGCCATTTGTTGTGAGGGAGTGAAGATGGCCTCCAGGACATGCTAATAAAAGTAAGGGAATAAATCCTCCTTGTGGGTCTCCATTATTTCCCAAACTGATGCAAATAATTTACAGAGGAGACAGAACCTATCCTGAAGGAATTTGCTGCACCTGGTTGATTGTGAAAGTGCTTTTGGATTGAGAGTTCCCCGATGCTTTAGTGATGTGAAATTCCTGCAAATTTCAGACCTCTGGTATCAGAAATAGTTGTTTTACTTTTCTCCAGGTTCAGTATTAATCTTGGCTAGGTGTTATAGAGCCAGTTTCAATTTGGTCTGTTACTGACCATTTCACTAACTTGAAATGTCTTTTACTGGGTGCATCTGGTTTGGAAAAGTTAATCAGCAGATGAGAGATGGAGGGTAAACTTCAATGATTTAAGTTTAATTTATTGATCAGGGTCAGCATCCTTATCACTAGGGTCGAGAATAGCTTGTTTTTGTTGTAAGATCAAACGTGATAATATTCATGGTGTTTACATTGCTTTATCACAACTCATAGATTCTTTAAAAAAAAGACAATTATATGTCAGCACAATTATGTGTTGTGAACTGATTAACTTTTAATAAGGGACTTCATATGATACCTGGAATTTTTATTGTTATTTGAAACAACCATTTTAAAGTACTCTTAATCTTTTCTTCTTCTCCATTACATTCCGTGTTTTAAAACCTCTTACTGGTGCAGAAATATTTTGCAGTGTGTAAGCATGTAACAGGCTATGATTTTTGTTTGCTAGTGGTTTGTTTTTATTTTGGCTGTTATTGTTGATGGATCCAAATAAAAGATCAATTCAAATGAACTTAAAATACCATGTTTGTGGCAGGGTTATGATGAGAAATGAGTAGATGTGAAATTCAGATTGGACTACTACTTTGAGCTCTTCACTTTCAGTGGCAGAGTATGCACCCCATGCTCCCTGTTGAAAGTATAATTTGTGAGTGGCCACTGGGTGTCACTGCTGCTGCTGCAGATTTACTGATCTACACAGCTCTTTTACCACCACTATCAAAAGAGCAGGCATGAGAATTCATCTAGGGAAAAGAGGAGCTCGCAGTGATTTAAGGTCTCCTTTTTCTTCTTCTTGCAACATGGAAAAAAGTCAGCCAGAATATTGTGACTGATACCTATAAGGGAGAAGATGTAATTTCCGCAGATATTCTGCAAATACTAATGTGTATAATTAGATGCAATTGCTCTGGGGTGATATTGCCTAAAATATGATAAATTTTTCCACTAAGGAACAAATTTCCACTTAACTGAAATCAAACCTACCTTTCTTTGTTAAGGGAATAAAAGCCTACCCTCTACTGTTGCTGTTGTTAAAATAAAGAGAGTTGTGGTTAAAAAAAGGAACAAAGAAATTCTTGAAACTGCAGAAAATTCCTGAAACTGCAAAACAGCACTGCAATTAGAACTCTTCACATATTTGCTGATGACTGAGAGCCTTACATCACCAACAAGCACAGCAGGTGTACTGTGGTCCTTGAAAGGCTGTTATGTTTCATACATTTGTCAAAATCAAAAGTGGTTTCATACTGGGTTGAAACTATGGCTCTGGTACTATAACATGCACGTGTTGTTATCTTTAGGCTCTGATACATTGGAAGGCTCTGCATCTTCTCAGAAGCACACTGACTTTCATAAGACTCATTTCAGGCACAGAAGTCTGTTTATACAGAAGTGGTCTGTGCAAAAACTACGTACTACAGATCAGGAAGAATGTACTGCTTTAACATCCTCTGTATTTGAGATATTGAATCAACTGTATACACCATAAATACCTGTAAAATATATAGAAAGTGTTTCTAAAACTGAATGTGGTTAGACTGTGTTTACTGCACTTTATGCTTATGCATCTTTTTTTTTCTTCTCAGTAATAAGAATTTTATCTATGATCTTTTTTCTTGCTAGGAGTAAACTATTAGCAGAGATCAACTGCAACTTTATCATACCTTTTTAGATCAAAGACATGAATTTCTTATATAACTATAATATTACCAGTTTGCAAGTTCTTAAGATGTTTTTAGACTTCAACAAAATAGCTTTTTCTTAGCCATTTAAATGTTTAAGATTTTTCTCTTCCTTTAATGAAGCCATGTAATTTTATGTAGGCACCTATGGATATGTCTTGCATGGGTAATATTAATTTTAAGTTAGCACAGTATGTCCTATGAAATTTTTATATTGCCCTTGTATTATATTGTGACTCAGGGTACTGCTACTATCCTTGTTTTCAAATGCAAGGAATTAAGTAAAAATGCACTAAAGACCTTAACTCTATTCACATAAGGTGTTTTAAATGGAATGAGGAATTGACCTTAAGAGTACACAGTACAGTGATTTTGTAATTGCTGGATGTTCCTATGGATTTTATAAACAGCAAAGAAGGAAAAAAATAAAACTTGCTTTATTTTTGAAGAGGGTGTTTAACTTTGGACATAGACAAGCATTGCAGACTTGTAAAATAAATTAGACCTGTGGGGATTCTCTAGTCTGACCACTAGCTTAGACTATGGCTGTCAAAGCTACTGTAGATGGCATGGGATCACATTCCTTTGATCTTTAGGCATTTCTAGAAAAGGGATGGCATAATTTCCCTTGGCCTCATATTCAGTGCTTGCATATTGCCACAATAATAACCCTTACCTCTGAACAGAATGTGTCCCTGCTGGGCAGGAAACACAAAAATCTATGAAAAGGTGCTGATGGGTGGGTAGACTGATGCAACAGTTGTAAAATGCACTAAATCCCACAGGCTCTAAATGCTGGAAAGTATTTTATAAAATGTGTTTGTCTTCTACAAGCTGTCTGATACTTCATTGAAATTAATATTCCACTCAGAGAACTCCTGGTCCTAGAACTTGCATAGTTTTCCAGCCTCAGGATCATGATTGCTAAGTTATTCTTACTAAAAACTAAAATCAGCTAAAAAATAAGTTGTTTTTTTCTTTCTATTATCACATAGGGTTCTCAGTTCTTCACTGCACTATGTTCTTGTGGGAGTCTGAAGTTGCTGTGCCCAGAGAGGTTTGGATGATGACTGACATTTTTCAGTAATTCAAAGACAGATAACAGGTGGCAATGATTTTCCTTTATGATCATATAAATATGAGAAGGTAAACTGATGATACATACTCAAGGGTTATTTAAAAGTTGCAGGATTTAAAGGGGATTATAAAGAACTTGTGATTTCTAATGAGATGGGAAGTTGTCCTACCTCATGTACTTTAGAAAAGTCTACACTCTCTGGCCTGGTCTTGTTAAAAAAACCCAATAATAATTCAAATCCCTCCTATTACTAAGGAGCCCCTGTAATAGTAATTAAAATCCTTTTGCATTTTCATGCTTATTGTGAAGATGGTCTGTACTCCAGGATGCTCTAAATTTTAAAAAAGTGTTCCATGCTTCAAACTAAAATGTTCACAAGATGACAAGTTATGATCAGTGTTCACAAGAAATAGGCTGTAGATATCTCAATTTTATTACTGCGGACAGGGGGTTGCAGCATCCTACTGCTGCTTTAGCCTTTTTGCATTCGTTGTATTGCACTTCTTAATTTAACTTGTAAAACTGGAAAAATCTTTCCTATTGGTCACTCAGGATGGGGCCTACTGGCAAATAATGCCACATCCTGGATGTTCCGGATGACTTCTCACAGGCAAAATCAGTGCAAGCTGCTGATTCCTGGAAGAAGGAAGATTTGCTGCCCACAGTTGAAGTCTGCACAGATTTTGGTACCCACCTTGCTTGGGAACTTAGCTGTGCAGTGTTAGTTTCCTCTTTCCCTTTACGATATGCACCCGTACTCTCATCTCAAAATGTTTGGTTTTAGGCCTATATCACTTTAGAACATCTGAATATGTCCATATTTGCTTCAAGCAAGGTCTACTACATCATATTTTCAAGGAGCCAGTTTCAATAATGAACTGTTAGGAGAAGGATTTGCAGGATTCTTTTGTTAAATTGATTATCTTCCCCCTTCCTCTCTCACACACATGTTCTCTACTGTTTCGCTCCTTGCTTTAGAAGCAGGAAGAAAAGTCACTTTTTCTCTCTGCTACTTTGTTCATAGAGACCATGATAAGGACACTTCATGAAAAATGTGTCTCCAAGCAAGGCTGCTTCTACATGGCTGAGAAAAATAACTAGTTTCCTAAGGGCCACTTACAATAAGAAGGACTCTTTATTTACTTTTTCAGTCTCACACAATCTTTTTCTTCAACAGCTCCATATAGAGTGGAAAAAATATACCATTAGGAGGTAGGAAGTAAGCTGAGAACACAGATATGAAAGTCCAAGAAAGGCAGGAGTCCTTGTGAGGAGGCTGGTGAGGAAAGATGGCTGAAGGCAGGAAGAATACCTCAAGGAGCAGACAGTATTTACAGCAAAGAAAAGGTGAACATGGATATTTCCCAGAAAGAGAGTGCAGATTCTGGAGCTGGATCACTGTGAGCAGCTTCCAGAAATGACAAAGCAATACAATAGTTCAGGAAACTGTAATATTAAGAAAGCTAATACCTTTTGGTATTTCAGGATTAGGAGTGAAGACTTCATGAATCTAGTATCAGCTGTTCTGGGAATGCATACATAATTTTCTGAGTTTTTTTCTTATAAAGAGAACATCTTCATAAGAAGAAAGATGGCTACGGCCTTGTTAAAATTTAAGTCCATAGCTTTGCTTAGAGAATTACCAACTCATAGTGACATTAAAATCCAATAAATGGGATTTTAAAAGAAATACTCTTTTAAAAGGCTTAGGCTTTTACAATTTAGCACGATCTGAAGTCTCCAGTCCAGTAAGTGGAGTTCAGTGCTTTAAGAGAGTGTACATGGGGAACAAGCTCTGAGCTGAAGTAAGAGTTATGCCAGTGGTTCTGCATTATCTACATTTGAACTCTTGTCCTTCTTGCTCACACATAGATTTCCTCCCACTGAGACTCTGTAAGGTGGTGCTGGCTCTCCCTTCTCCTTTGCTACTGGAGGCCACTTCAAGCAGAGAAGGGAGGTACATATTCATGGTGCTCACAATGCATTGGTTTGGTGGGAGAATGGTGCTGCTTATCACCAAGGAATGGAACTATTCAAGCTGAGCATTGACCACCGTTGCCACTGAAAATCATGCAGTATGACTCAGTTTTTCCTTGGCAGTACTGTCCTGCAAGGCCCTTTATGGCTGCAAGAAGAACCATCTCCTGTAGCTTATTTCTGTGGTCAGCATGGCTTCTGTTGCCATTTTACTGCTATGTTTAAATTACGTTTGCTGACTTCTGATGGACTAAAAATAATACAGAATCTGTCTAACGCAAAATTTTCAGCAAGCTCAGTACAATGTCAGATTAAAGGAAAACAGCACTTTTGTCAATTCTAGTTGTGTGTTTACCTACAAAATCTCCATATATATTTTTGTTCCCTGCTCTCATTAATATTAAAGAGTTAATATTTTCTGCTCTTGTGGTAGAAGTTTATCTCATAGCTTCAAATATTAGTGACTACTCTGTCAAAACTTCTAATGAACAAAACTTCCTATGTTTCAGTTTTGTTCATTGTTCGAGCTAAACAATGGCAACTATACATTCCTTCAATTAAAATATGTATTCTTACCTGTACATGGATCACTACCAAGCCCAGTAGTGTGAAGTAACACACTGATGACACTACTTAATATTTTGGACAACAGGAAACTGGAACTGAAAACCTCACTTGAGTGATAAACCAACTGTAAAAGCCAGCTGTTGAGCTTGGATGCTTTGAAGTATTTGTTTCCTTATTTTAAAATGTCCAGAAGAAATGCAGTGTTTCAAATGTCATATGCAGTAGTATGAAAGATAATCAAATAGCAGGTGTTTCCATTTGGCAGTTCGATCACAAATACACATATGTGCAATTATGTCTAGCAATAGAGTGGGAAAAAAATTGAAGACTATGATGATTGCAACATCTTTATAATAGTTATTTAGTACATATGTTTTTCAGCCTCTATTGTGAGTGTCTTACCTGATGAAAAAAGAAAGATACATAGAGGGGTTTTCGCCCTTGAAGCAGGTATCACACAAATCTATGTTCAGAATTCTTTTCTACCTAACAAAATATATTCAGTGACTTGTTTTTTGAGGTGACAAAAGAAACCTGATTCACTGAAACTGCAGCAACTGTGCAACTATATTTTTTGTTTATTTTTTAATGGAAGAGTAATATGTATAATTCTTGTTTTGTTACTACCCCTTAACAAATACATTCATGGCATTTTATTGTTTATCTCAAGGTTACCTAGTATATACTAGATGTGCAGCTAAAATTTTTCTGGAGGCTTGAATCTCCAAAATACTAGTTGTACCATTTAACTGGTCATAGGATAGCATTCCTAGAGTGTTAGGACAGACCTTATATATATTTACTGACTTCCAAATCATTGAAGTGGTGAGCAAGAAAGAATATTCAGAAACCAGATTAAACCGACTTGTTAATTAAGACGGTTAGTCCTGCACTGTCATTTGGAGTGAGGGATCTATAGACAGTTTTTCTGTGAAGAAAAAGAAAATAAAAAAACCCAAACCACAGAATTCCTGCAGTGGTTAGGGCAACTCTCTAGGGTGTGGGATGACATTCAGGTCAGTCTGTTTCTACAGCCTATCCAAATTCCCCTAAAAGGTAGCACTACTTGCTTCTCACAGCAATTTGCTGTGATCCACAGGCCTGCTGGGGGAGACCAGCAAGCAAAAGGTCTGAGATTTCAGATCGGGACCACAGTAGTGTTTTTGGCACCTGCAGGAGGGAGTTTCCTACAGCATTCCCATGACCTTCCTTTTTTCTGTAGACATTAAATTCAGACTCAGCTGATACTGATGAATTCCCTGGCATTCCTCACTCTTGACCCAGGAACTATGTTTATGCTAAAGTTGAAGTTGTGGAGGTGAAACAGGAACTGGCTTCCAGCCTTCCTCACCCTGCTAATTGCTGGCATTCCTACCTCACCACTTTCCCCTCTGCATTTGGACTCTGCAGATTCTCTGCTACAACCCTGGTAAACTCCTGCTCTTTCTCTGGGGAAGCACATTCCGCTCACTACCCTACACATTTTTTGCAAGCACAAAAATATGTATCTCAATTTGCTGCTTATGAAAGTCATAAACACCATGGCTTTACATGTACTCTCCATAGTGTGAATTTTTCTTAAAGTTACTGTCTCCTAATGGTGTGCTGTGCACTATTTCCTCCTCCTGCCCAGGAGAAAACTGCTTGTTTCTAAGGAGATTGTTCTATTTATGTGACAGACGATTAAATTGGTATTTTGTGTCTGTGCTTTTTCCTAAATATTTTGAACATTATAACTCTTGTGAGAAAATGCTTGTTTTTCAGAAGCAGCTGCTCTGTAAAATAGATTTGCAGGGAAGCAGAATATAGTTCTGGAGGTCATGAACTGTGATAAACATTGCACAAAATCAGCAAGCTAGCAATTAATGAAAAAGAAATGGAGCTTTTGTAGAAGGGTAAGTGTGAATGAGGTGGTTTGGTAACTCCTTCTTCAGTGCCATTTATTGTTATCATAAATCAGGATTTCATCACAGTTTGTAGCTTTCCGCTCTTGGAAGGAAGGAAAGGTACATAAAATATAGATTTTAAAAGGGGTGAAGGCATATCTGAAGATGGAGATGAAATACCAAGACCTGTTACTGACTGCAGTAGATGGCTGGTGGAGTTAGTGAAAGGGTTGAATGTAATCTTTTGAGTCTGGTCATAAAAGAAATAGCAGAAATTCATGGTAGGATAGTAGTCTTGAAAAGACCAGAGCTTTCCAATTGAAGGCAAAGGCATTTGTTTATGGTGCAGTAGATTTAAAAGATATAAGAATGGTACAAAAATAAAGTTTTTCTGCCAAAATGACTTCAAGAAATGTATGGTAAGATTCATGAAAAAAAAAGTTGAGGTTGTGCCAGGTTTGGATTTTGTTCAAACTTCTGTCATTCTGCTATTTGTTGTGTGGGTTTGATAGCTGGGAGTTTATTGGAATGATGTTAGAATTAAATTTATGTTATGAAGATCAGAAAATAATTTTGGTTTATAAATCTAAATAATACTGCCAGGTACATCTGCAGATGTGATAGCTAGCATTTCTCCAAATTCACATAAAATACAATACTTGCAGCAATACTGATAGCTTCAGATTTTTCTTTGCTAAATTATAAGAGTCATTAAAGACTAGTTCACTGTAAATAAAGAAAAAACAGATGGAGGTAAGTATGTCAGCTGCAAAATAACAACTCAGACATTAGAGGTCAACTTCATAAAGTCAAATGAATGAAGTTAAACACCTTGGAAAGTAATTAGATCAAATATACAAAATACCGAGAACTTGTGTATTAAACAAAGGAGAAAGCCTGAAGTACTTGCTGTAGTAAAGCCAGGGATTGGCCAAAGTCTTCAGAAATGCAAAAATATTTTCTCAGTTTTCTGGGCTTAATTTTTAACTCTTAGATAAATGGAAGAATTAAGAGTAAGAATTGCTGAAATTTTGGTCTAACTTTGTAGAACAAGTAATCCAAAAAACCCTCAATGTTATTCAACTTCACCAATAAAAACAAATAAGGGGAAGAAACAAAGATAGCATCCTGTGAAACTAGAGATTTGGTGAAGTCTAGGCAGAGCCCTTAAATTTTCATCTAGGGCTACAGAAACTATAATTGGAGGTAAACTAAACAGTGGTGAAGGAAAGGCTAGAATATGAAAACCGCTTCCACTTGGGTGGAAGTGAAACTGAAAGGAATGTTTTCAAACCAGGTTATCTAACCTTTTCCCTTGAATAATGAAAAAAGTGCCCCATGTTCCTTCACTGCTTGTGTAATAAGTTTCATTGTAAGTGATGGAATTTTAAGAAAACACAACCCCTACCTCATGGATTAAGCAAAGATAACATATCAGAAAATAATTTGACACAGTTATTTGAGAATATATTTTGTAAAGGCTTTAAAGTGGTTGAACAGGAAATTGCATTGGCCTGCTCTGAAAAGAAAATTAGCAGTTTGGAGGAAAGTTACAGAGATTCAGAGATCAGTCTGTGGACCAATATAATTTAATATTTTCATTAAAGTCTTCAGCAGAAGAGAGCTAATGAGGCCTGCAGATAAAACAAAGTTGTTCAGCATCGTCAAAAAGAGGGATGAAAAACTGGGTCACCTTGTGAAATAGCCTGCAAGGTATGAGATGAAATTTAATAGTACAGCTGCTTAGTCCTATCCTTAGGGAGTGGTAATAAGAAAATTCATTATTAACTGAAAACTGTTTAGTTGGAAATGACAAAAGATTAGGGGAATTAACTGTAACAGCTGATAAGTCAAGAGTTATGAAAAAAAGTGTTTCCAAGGAAAGGGATGATGAGATCCCAGGATTCCTTACTTGCATGCTATATTCTTTTACAGTAGGAATATTTCTAATACAGTGTTTAGGAAAAAGGATACAGGCAAGGTCAATATGTAGCCTGTTGTGAGCAAAAATGAAATAAACTATGGTTTGTTTTGCAGAGCAAAATGAAAGCATGATTTATAAAAAGGGACGAGGGCTAGCTCAGCTATATAATACTGATAAAATACCAAGTAAAATAACTACATTAAAGTTTAGAAAACCAGGGAAAATGTTCACTATCAGAAATAGTGGGAAGTGTAGAAAAAATCCTGTAAGTACAGTGGGACTTGACAATCTAAGTAATTTCAAGGCACTCTAATGATCTTGTCACCAAGCAGAAAGTATAAAAAGCTTTCTAAATGTGATGAAACACCACAAGCAATTTTCTTTCAGCCTTTACTTCTATTAACTAATTTGAGTTTTACTGAACACCTAAATATTGTCCTTAGAGTTTCACTGCGCTTGCTTCTGTATTTACATATATTCTTTGATAGTAATTTAGTTATTAGCTTCTTGGGTGCTTGTGGATAGATTACTTTAATTGCCCCTAAAATCTAAATCCAAAAAGTTGGCAAGCAAACCAAATGGGCTGGACTACCTCTATGACTGCTCTTGATGCTTCTTTATCTTTTCAATTTCTCATATTTCCCAGCTCCTTCTTTTTCAGTGAGATTCTTCTCACCTTTCCTTACACTCATCCAGTTGCCATGCTGACACATTAACACTTCTATTTTCCTCACCTCTTCCCAACAAATCAGGAGTGAAATTGTTAAAGCCTCAGGCTTTGCAGGTTTCATGCTGAAGGGAAGCCAGGCACCTTACACCTTAAAACAATATTTTTCAGCCTGTTCATAGTCACAATCAGTCTATGCCAGTTCATACCTGGTTTAGATCAAAAAATTAAAATTTTAAATGGGAACATTAGGTATTTTATTTTGCAAGCAATCCTTCTGTTTTCAAAAAACTTTGTGATGTGCATCAAGTCTGTATGAACTTGTGGCAGTTTTTCTACAGTAGTAGTTTGAGATTCATAAATCTACTCTGCATGATACCCCTAGATCATTCCTAGGTAATCAAAGGGAGTAAATTTTCAATCATCACTGAAGCTTAGCACAAATCCATGAGAGATGGGATCTTGACCCTTGTGGAAGTGGCATTCAGAACCTGAGGAGTCTCAGAGTGGTGACTTTTTTACTATATGAATAGTCCTAACAGACATCCCTATCTTCCCATAAGGCATTTTTAAAACTAATCTCCTTGAGTCTGAGCATAATTCTCAGCTTGTGGTTTTTTGTGTTGCAGTAGCAATCCAAGACCTTCAAAATGCTTGGCAGAATACTGTTTTGGTTCAGAGAGATAGGTCTGCAGTGACTGACAAGAATTACATTTGAGTAGCGTTGTCTGTCCACCTTGCCCTCTTACTTTCTCATCTTTAAACTGAAACAATGTGCTGGCTTCTCTAGGGAACAGGCAATACCTACTTCTTAACTTACCCATGAATGTTTTTTCCCGAAATCTGTTGGAAGGTTTCTTGCCTTTTGGCAGACCTTCCTTATGTTGTTGGAAAAGGGAGGTTACCTTTCTTTAAGCTAATTGAATTCCTGTTCCAAAGTAAGAACAGGATTGTGCTATTTGCATTGGTTCATATGAAGACAAATTGGACAAGATTACTATTATTACTACCTAGTGAGCTTAAACAATTTGTGAAAAAAGAAATAGGCAACAGATATTTCAGCTTCAGGAGTGGTGCATCAAATTTAACAGCTGCATTTGGACAAGGACAACATGTGCTATCCTGTTGTGACTTTATCTGATCAGATGGCCGTTAACTACGTCTATAAAAGCTTCTTGACTTTTTGTCCTTTAGAATTAATGAAATTTCATTTTAAAAGAGAGCAGAAAAAAACCACGTTAGTTTGGGTTCTTACTTAAGGAGAATAATTGAGTAATTATAAATGGTAATGTGGGTCTGGACACTGCATGTCTTTTTTTCATTGGTTTCTTTCAGTAGAGAGTGAACATATATTTAGAAATAAATACAACTTTCAACTTACAAGTATTAGTCTCAATGTTCTTCCAGTCTTGATTCAAAAGGAAAAGTATGGTTAGACATTGACTGAAATTTTGTTATAAAATGTGCATACATATTTATTAATTTTACATTGCCCTGTTTGAAGGTGACATAGGACAACATCCTTAGCCAGTAAACTTTAATTTTGCTTCAAGGCTTCAGCTTCTATGAGTGTTTGAGGGAAAAAAATAAGGTGGAATGTAGGACTGTGACTTGACCTTTTAAGCTTGTGCTCTGTGATGCTTTCTGCATTTTTACATCCTGTCCAGGGTTTGTGTTCATACTTTTCTTAACGGGTTTGTTTCTCTGCTCATTAATCAGACCATGTAGCCATTGATTTTTGTTCAATTTCTTTTTACTTTGTGCTTTGCTGCATTCTTGTTTAGGAAGGGGTAGTAAACAGCAGATCAACGGTAGGAACTGGCAGATGAAATCAAATCTTCCTGAAAGAAAATAATACCTGGTTCAGTAGAGCTTTTGTAGTTTTGAGCAAATCTGCTAATTGACATAGCATAAGAGAAAGAATCTATAAAAAGAAACCATGAAAAGCTCAGCTTTGTTGAATAGAAGGAAAGCTTTGCTAATTTAAGCTGAGTGGCACCCAGTTATAAAATTAGTGGCCACATAAAACATTTTTTATTTTATCTCTGTATGTTTTAAAATCCAGTTCTTAAAGAGGTTTGTCAGCTTTCAGGAATAAATTTTATGCACATGAATAAACCTCTAAAAAACATTTTGGAAATAGAATCATAACTAGGTTTTAAGTTTTGGTGGAGGTTAAAGCTTTTCACAAGCATTGCAACCACATCTTTAATCACACTCAAAATTGGGCATTGGTCATTTCTTATTTCTGAGTGGCACTATATGCCATGCATATATTATGGGTTTCCATTATGTATTACTTGTGTGCATCCTCTAGTAATTTCATAAAAGATGCTTCACCAAGGGCATATCCTCCCTGACCAAAGTAGTGCCCTTCTATGATGGAGTGACTGCATCAGTGGACAAGAGAAGAGCTATGGATGGCATCTATTGGGACTTCCTTAAGGCCTTTGACATGGTTCCTTGTAATGTCCTTCTCTCTAAAATGGAGAGGTATGGATTTTATGGATGGATAATTTGGTGGATAAGGAACTGTCTGAATGTAGAGAATTTAAACCATATTTGACAATTTATGTTTGGCCAAATAGCTCACTGCTGCTCAATATTCCCTACTCCTTCAATTGGAAGGTCTGATTTTACCAAGAAAGCATTATTCTGATTCCTGACAGTTTAATAACTGGTCTAATTATTAATAATTAGTCTTTGAGATTTCCTTTCTTGATTGGCAGATGAGATGCTCCTTTTATTGCCTACTTCTGTATTGCTGCAGACATTTTGCCATGCTCTAGAACAAGAGATAAGTGGAATTACAGACATAAAAGCAGTTTGATAGCCAAAAACTGCAGAGAAAAGAGCTATTCACTCCTGTTCCTTTTCTGCTCAGTGAAAGTACTATTGTGATTCTATAGGAAGACTTCATGAATTCATGGATATTTTTGGCATTTTTATCTGCACAGATTTTTCTTGCTCCTTACAATTAACCACAGGTACTCAAAGTAGAAACTCTTTTCCTTTGTTCCAGGAACCACTAAGACTTTTAATGAAACTTGTCCTTACTGACATACAATCTTTAAATGTAAGAATGTTGCATTTTTTATCATATGCATGATAGGAACAACATTGGATGAAGCTCCATTTCCCTGGAGGGAGTAACACATCACTGAGCAAGTATAAGACTTATGCATCACTCATCTCTTATTTGTGCTGCATTTTGCATGGTTTATAAAGATTATGATGATTTGTGCATGGGCAGATTTCATTATATTTGAGGAATTAAACTACGTACTAGGGAATTAATTATGTGATAACTCAGTAAGGTACTTATATTTGTTCTTAGTGTCAGTGTTTTGAAAACTTGATGTTTACTATGTGCCCTGTATGCCCTCTCACCATTTATTTTCAGTTCAATATCTCAGTTTTAAGGGGTTACACTTCTCTGTACTTGAGGAGTATCTCTTTCCTTAGAGGTCTTCCTTTAAACAAGAACCTGTGTTCCCAATCCTCAGGATTACAAGGATAAACTGGAAAAGGCTACCAAAGTTATTATAGCCCCAAAGGCACCTGCTGAAATAGTTCTGAGAGTCAGCTATGTCATTCCCTTGCCTTCCAGGAGGCTTTAATGCCTTCCTAATAAAGCCATGTACCTCAAGGTACATAGAGACAAGGGAAGTGGGAAGTAAGAACCTTTCACTATTGCTGTTGTAAAGGAACATGCATGCCAGGGCAAAAATGTAGGTCCACAGGGCCTACACCGTGGAAACCCAATGGTATGCCGTTTCCTTTTCTGAAAATGTTCTTAATCAGTCCTGGGCAAACTATCAGTGATCCAGGTATAGAGGCTGTTTGGATGTTTACTGTTCACATTCGTTGTGACTGGAAAATTTTCATACCCAGTGGAAACAATGGAACTATTTAACAGCTTCTGCAGTCTTCATTTGACGGTAGAGGTAAGAAGAAAAAGGAGTATGATTTTTGGGTTTTTCATTTTTGGAATGATGTGACGCATTTAGAGGAAGAGAAGCTGGCATATAGCTGGGTTTCTATCAGTCTTTCATAGCATGAACTCTGGTAAATATCAGGACTCCATACTTTTTGTCTGATACAGAGGTAATAAATATTTTATCCATATGGAGTTGCTGTGATGAAAATGTCAGTGATTTTGAGACCATAGGTTCTTGTATTTTGGTATAAGAAGACATAATGTCTTTATCAATACATTGTCTAAGGCAGCACTGGGTATTGGTAGAATAAAAAAATGTTGATACTGCTTTGTTATAACTAGAAATTACCTCTTGAGAAGTTTCCACTGTAAAACATCACATTATTTTCTATGGTAAATTGTTTTCAAAGTATTTCCTTCCTTTCTTCAGATGCATGTTTGTAAAGGTAGCACACATCTCTGGAGGTGCTCAGTGCACTGTCATCATGGAAAATATAATTGTCTTGTCTATCCATAACGTACAACTCAACACAGTACCAAGCCTCACACTCATTTTTTTTTTTTAATTTGCATTATTGATACCGATATTATCCATCTTTATTATGGAGTATATTGTAGGAAACTTGATTAATAGTTTGGATAAATATCTTATTTTAAATTTAGGAAAAGTCTCAGAAATATAATCTCAGAAGTGTGCAAATGCCACATATTTTGGCTAGATGTATTAAGTCGGTCGCACACTAAAAAGCAAAAAATCCCAGTAATTCTTATGTGAGTTTCTTTTTGCTTGTATAAAGAAAATGGTAAGTAATTCTTTTTAGGACCATTTAAAAAATAATTGGTAGAAGCAGTAAAATATGGAATGAGCTGGGAAAAACATCAGCTTTGAAGAGGTTATCAATGCTGTTTTGATCATATTGTATTTATGTTCTTCAGTGAATGTTTTAAATATAAAATTGAAATATGCAGCTGTCCAGGATTTCCTAATAAATGTGACTTTCTCAATTTCAAACCTCTTGGCACTTAACATTTTTTCAAATAAGAAAGACATTAAAAACCAAATGTTAAAATTTTGTATTTAAATGTAACAGTTTAAAATAACCTTTTATTTCTTAATTTGAAAATTAGTTTCATTTCTACTTCTATTATTTTCCATTCAAATTGATAAAATGTAAAATTAATTATTTCAAATTGGAGTTTTTAATTTAAATTCCTGTTTACTTTGGTTCTTAGGAAGTTTCAGAAGTTTTAAATTAAGCCATGTCTTTCTTTTAAAAAGAATTGGAGTTTATCACAGATGAAAAATGTTTAGAATGGTGAATCTGCTTCCTTAACAGATCTAATGCATTATCTTATATTCTGATAACCTGTGCTCAGCACTGGTGACACCACACCATGACTTCTGTGTCCAGTCTTAGAGCCCCTCATTACGAGGAAGACATTAAAGGGTTGGAGTGTGTCCAGAGAGAGCGCTGGAGCCAGGGAGAGGTCTGGAGCACAAGTCTGATGAGAAGCAGCTGTGGGGGCTCAGCCTGGAGAAAAGGAGACTCAGAGGGAATCTAATTACTCTTGACAACTCCCTGAGAGGAGGTTGTGGCCTGCTGGGGATTGGTCTCTTCTCCCAAGTCACAGGCAGCAAGACAATAAGAAACAGCCTCGAGTTGCACCAGGGCAGGTTTAGGTTGGATATTAGGGAAAACTTATTCACGGAAAGAATTTTAGTCCTGGAACAGGCTTCCCAGGAGAGTGGTAGAATCATGATCATAGAGCTGTTGAACAGATGTCTAGATGTGGCACTCAGGGACATGGTCTAGTGGTGGACTAGGCAGTGCTGGGTTAATGGTTGGACTTAATGATCCTGCAGGTCTTTTCCAACCTAAATGATGATGCGGCATAAAATTGCACACCGCAATAGAGAGTTGTCAGAACTTCAGGCCATGTTAATTGCAATACCTAGTATGCATTTCCTCTTATCATCACAATAGAAATATAGAATGAGAGGCCTGTGACCTCAATCTTAAAAACAGAGCTCTTGAAAATTATTTTGAGAGACTATTGCAGTTCATACTGATATAACACTGATATAGCACCATCATAAGGGCAGTTACTTTTAAAATATAGTTTTAACCTATATTTTTTTATTAAATGTGTTTTGCTAAAGTACTAATTTTCCTTCATTTCCATAGAAGTGGATGGCAACTCTTTTGAGATTCAGGTATTACTGCATAAATTTAGTTTAGTATAGATGGGCAGAATGGATAGAATGGAAGGTAAAATTACAGGACATTTTCAAGTAGGTGACTGTACCATGGCTGTGGGTGCTGCCAGCAGTGTCCAGTTTCCAGTCCTTTGCAAGTTCTTTCTCAAGTAAAAGTCAAGTTTCTTTGTGTGACACAGTACATTCCCTAGCAGTGCCCAGTTTCAAAGCTAAAGAAGGAGATCTGTTTGTATAGTCATGATGATACTAAGCAGGGATAAGTGCCTCTGTATTCATTTCAGCCCTGATCTTCTGTGTAACACCATCAAGGAGCATTTCTGTACTGTATATTTATCAGAGTAGCTTCCTTGCCTAATCTGTCATACCAAAATGCTGCTAATGAGAGGCTCACATATGATAAGAACCTGCCTGTAAGAAATTGTCTTTCAGGATATTCTCTGTCCCAAAGGGCAGGTTTTTTCCTTACCAAATAGAGGTGTTTTCATCACTTCATTTCCACTGGCTAAGCAATCCTTAGCTTTGGAGTAGCAGTGATAGTTTCCAGCATGTTAGTGGAAGAGTTCTGTGTAGAAAGCAAATGCAAATTAGTTTCATCATTTTCAGCAATCCAAGTAACTGGAGGATGCAATTCTTGTTCTCTGCAAATACCTGCCTCACTAAAACTTACATGGTTAGCATCTTGGAACTTTATGGGCTACTGTTTAAGGCACATTATTATATGAGGTGATTGCTTATTTTCTAATTTATTGTTTTATATAATATGTGAAAGCAAATTAAGGAAAGGTTTTTTTAAAGCTTTGATGGTTTCATACACTATCATTAACATATCTACTTGCTAATATGGATCTGATTGATATATTTAGAGTTAAGCATCTGGATATTGGGAGAGCAGGAAATGTTCTCAGGAAAATGCTGATCACAAGGGAAAATTATTTTATACTTGCTTTATGTAAATCACATGTAGATAACTGGGAGAATTACAGGATTTTCTGAATGTCCTGTGATAGCCAATGATGGCATCCTTGGCTGTCAGATTTAATATGATTTGATAAATGTCTTGAAAGATTAATTTAGATTAATTTTGTAAGTTCAATAAATAGCTTAGTAGAACTTTTTTATTAAATTCAAAGTAGATTACTACACATTCCTTTTCACAGTTTTGCAGTACAGTAAGTAATATGTATGGAATATAAACAGACTATGAGAGATCATCAAAAGGAAAACCAGTTTTATCTCACAAAACTGAAATGTTTTTGTGGTGCAACAACCCTGCCACGTTTCTTCAAAGTCTTTTTAGTAGTTTTCAGCTCAACTTTTTCAGGAATCCTTCTGGAAAATGAGGATTCTGATTCAGATATAGAAACTAAACCAAACACTTGTTACAGCCTATTATTCTGCTAGCTAGTAAAAAGAAGGCAGTAGCCTATTTGCTTCAGTTTACATTAGTGTTATTTCTAATGTATTTCTCTAAGCTTTACAGAGATGGAAATGATGTCCTACTTCTACTGTAAAATTAATCTGAAGACATTTTAAACTGGAGTGAGAGAGAGAGTTCCTGAGATCATCCCTGGTATCAGAGAAATGTAACAAGAATGGGTCTCTTTCTAAGAAAAAAAGGAATAAGAAAGGAAAGGCTTTTCTCATTACATATGTTCTTCTTGTACTTTCTGCTGTTAGAATAATTTTGTTATGATTCCATGTCTCTTTGTACATCTTAATTATTCTTCCATTATGAACATGCAAGTTTTATAGGCATAATAAAGTCATAATGAAGCTCATCTTTCCCAAACTTTGGAAACGTTTGCTCAATAGTAGGATTAAGTATTAGGATTAACACTTCAATACCTAATTAGCATTAACTTCTCTAGTAACCATTTAACCTTCCAGCAAACATGAAAGACAAGAACAAATTGTCATAGTTTGTTCTTGCTATAAAGAAATTCAGTACTGATGGAGTACAAAGTCTCCAAGAAAGTTCTCTCTCTTTTGACTTAGTTTGGCATAGTCTGCATTTTACATGTTGTTTTCATATATGGATTAAGCTTTGTTTGACATATTAAATCACTTCTTGAACATATATGTAAAATGAAATCGTAATTGCAAGAATTAATTTGATTATATCTAAAACAAGTGTGTCATCTTTGGGACAGTTGTACTCTATTGTCAGGGCACAGCAAAGGCTGGTGGCTCTCTGGAAGTCAGCATAGGGCTTCCCCTACAGATGAAAGGGCAGGGCAGGGCAGGTCCTTGTCAGGCAGAGCTCATCCCCAGTGTCAGATGTCATCAACCCAGGAAACTGCTCAGGTGACAAACTGTCGTTTTTTTCCCTGCAGTCTGAAGGATAGCAGGGGAAAGAATAGAATTTGGTGTCTGAAATTTTCTTCAATGCAGCAATAAACTAGCATGTGTCTGCAGGAGCTCTTCATCAGGAGAGCAAGTAAGAATTGTAGGGTTTTCATTACTTGCTATGGCTCCTTTTCCTCAGTAATGTCAACATATCTCTTGCTGTCCTCCCCATCCTTCTTATTGATGCCAAATTGATTTTTACCTTTTTGCTTTTACATTTCCTTCATATATATTTGTAGCTCTATTGTTGTATAGTTATATAGTTCCTAGCTAGCCCCAGTAATTTTCCCTACTGGGAAGCAAGGGAGGGAGGCAGGGAGGCAGGAAGGCAGGGAGGCAGGGAGGCAGGCAGGCAGGAAGGCAGGCAGGAAGGCAGGCAGGAAGGCAGGCAGGCAGGAAGGCAGGCAGGAAGGCAGGAAGGCAGGCAGGCAGGAAGGCAGGAAGGCAGGAAGGCAGGCAGGAAGGCAGGAAGGTAGGAAGGCAGGAAGGAAGGCAGGAAGGTAGGAAGGAAGGCAGGCAGGAAGGCAGGAAGGCAGCAGGAAGGAGCAGGAAGGAAGGCAGGCAGGAAGGCCAGGAAGGCCAGGAAGCAGGAAGGCAGGAAGGAAGCAGAAGGAAGGGCAGGAAGGCAAGGCAAGGAAGGAAGGCAGGAAGGAAGGCAGGAAGGAAGCGAAGGCAGGAAGGAAGGAAGGAAGGCAGGAGGCAGGAAAGGCAGGAAGCAGGAAGGAAGCGCAGCGAAGGAAGGCAGGAAGGAAGGCAGGAAGGAAGGCAGGAAGGAAGGAAGGAAGGAAGGAAGGAAGGAAGGAAGGAAGGAAGGAAGGAAGGAAGGAAGGAAGGAAGGCAGGAAGGAAGGCAGGAAGGAAGGAAGGCAGGAAGGAAGGAAGGAAGGCAGGAAGGAAGGAAGGAAGGCAGGAAGGCAGGAAGGAAGGCAGGAAGGAAGGCAGGAAGGAAGGCAGGCAGGAAGGAAGGAAGGAAGGAAGGAAGGAAGGAAGGAAGGAAGGAAGGAAGGAAGGAACCCACCTGATCCTCCCTGTCTTACTGTCACTTTCTGGCTCACCTGGCATACAGACAGCCAATACTTTCTTTTCAGCACCTATAGTGTATCTTTAAAAAAAAAAAAAACCAAACAAAAACCAAAACCCTAGATCATATAACTCTCTCTCGTCCCAAAGTACTGAACTCCAGATGGCAATGGCAACCAGATTTCTTATTTCAGTAGATTTATGCTTAAAAGTATTTATCCTTAAGAGTTTCAGACACTCATTCTGACTGGCAAATTGTATCAATGTAACAGAAAACAATTAGAAAAGTTGAACATCTGTTCAGCAAAAACTTGCTATGGTTTATGAAATAAAAGACCACTAGAATGGTTACATAAATTCATAGTCCCACATGTAAAGTTTTACACTCAACCATAGATTAATATAGCCAGTTGTAAGCAAGACCTTCCAACACTGCCTATGCAGCTGTGGCGTCTAAAAGCACAAGTTTCACTAACACTGGAAAATACCTTAAAGTAAAATTTATTTAATTAATGCTATTTTCTCTTAACTTCTCCTGTCTTAGTTTATTTTCATTAATCTTCTGCAAGATAGCAATAAAGAAGGAAAAGACCAGCTTTTTCCATATTATAAATCTCCTAAAGAACCAAAGGGAAAAAATAGGAGAACAAAAAGACTGAAAAAACTTATTTAGGAGAATTTAAAAAAAATTAAAACTGCTGTACATTGTTTCTATCACTTTATCTCAAAAAAAAAAAAAAAAAAAAAAAAAAAAAATCCAGGTAATACTCACTTTTACAGAATTGTGAGATTCTGTGGGCAGGAGCCCTCCCAAAGCTGTGCATGCTGAGTACAGGAATGTTTCTGTTCATATACTGTATTTTGCATACATATTCATTGACTGTCCCAGAATATGATAACGTATTTCCCCTCCTCTTTATGCATGGGTTCTTCTGTCTTGGGGGTCTCTCTGGTGATCCCTAATGGTTGTAGACCCCAATGTTACATTACAGCTGACATACTCGAGTTGGCAGGGCTCTGGGGCTCGTGAACTTCCCGATCTCCTTACACAGTGAGGATTGTGCAGTTCCATAGGACAGTGGTTTCGGTAGAACAAGCATTGTGTTAGACAATTTATCACCAGGTGTAGACAATTTATCATCCGGTAACAATAAGTTCTATAATTTCATTCAAACATTTTGGTCTTGTGCTGTATTTCACAGCACGTAAGCATTCTCAGTTTTGAAGGTGCAAAAATGCTGTAATATCAGCTTTTTGCCTTACTATTCTTTTGTGCCATTTAGAACTTTTATTTAAAGCTTTTTCAGGAAAGACATTTGTAGAAAAGTTTCCCTTTTATTATTTTTCATATAATCTGTTCTAAGAAAATAATAATTTATAACAAATATATAATTAGTTAACATACTTGAGTATCACTCTTCCTTCATATCAACACAACCAATACCTTTGTGAAGTTTGATCTATTCCATGGGTAATTAACATTCCAGTTTTAATTTTTTTTTTGCCCGTGAAACAGTCTTTTGAAATGGCTAACTCTGACTTTCTACAGCTTCATGTGGCATCTACAATACTGCAGTCTGTAGACTGGATCAAACTTCAGTGAAGCCAAAGTTTAATATTTGCTTAAGTTTTGAATCATCTCTAAAATGTGAGAGAAGCAGACAACAGAAGCAATTTTCCTCTTTCCTACCTACTCTACCTTTCTTTTTGCTACACATTTAGAGCATCTTATATGACCTGCTTAAATGTGTTTCATCTTTCTGCCAAAAATGCAAGTTAGCACTCTCTCAGAAAGAAAAAAACTCACTCTAATCCTCCCCAGCTGAAAACTCAGAGATTTGTAATTTTCTTTGGCAACAGCATATATTCAGTACTACACATTATAAGAGTGTTTTATAGAGGCATTAATATTTATTCATCTTTGTTTTGCCAGTAAAGTGATAAAAATTTTGAGATTATTTAAATCTTTATTTTTAAAGAAAAATATATATTCTCTGTTTCTACAGGTCATTTTACCTGTATTTATTTAATAGTTTAAAATAGTCTAAAATTTCATGTAACAATAACTCAGTAAAGAGTCAGTAAACCTAAACAAATTTCTCTGGCTTAAAAACCAGGAAATTAAGGGATTTGAAAAATGAGATATTTGGTTCCAAGCCAGTTAGATTCATTTCACTGGTGTGTTGTATGCAAAGTGTAGGTAAGGCACAGGAGTTTGAGACATTTGCTGTTACCTTTAGGGTCGTGATCTCTCTGGTGGTGAGCAACATGACAGCTGGAATCAAATGCTGTGGTAGCTTGGATTAAAATTTTGCCTTGATGTAGTGGAAAGCATCTCATGTGATAGCCAGATACTAAATGAATACCATAAAAACCAGGGCAAACACAAGTTCCCCACACAACCTCTGTTCAGATGCTGGATAAAGGTTCTTTGGCCTTATACCATCAACAATCTTTAAAAAGATAGAACTCTCATGAACAAAACTGAAACATGAGCTGAAAACATAAAGATCTATCTCTTCAAGGTATCTGATTATACTCTTCATTATGAGAGAAAAAACAGTTTTCTCAAATAATGAAGAAAGGGTTTGGAGGAGGCAGTTCTCAAAAGTGAAGGAAGAAAATACTGCAAAGTTCATTCCTCTATACTGAACAACAGACTGTGAAATTTACAGACAAAGCAGCAAACAGAGTGTCATGAAAGTGACACTGTAATATCTGATTATCAGGTATAATGTTAAAAAATAAACGTACTTGTACCATTAAACACAAATATGCAATATTTGCACTCACAGTATGTCTAAAGAACCCCTTCTGAGAATTTTGGGAAAAAACAATAAATCAAATATATACAGTAAAATGTTCAACACAAGAAAGGAGAAGTAAATTGCCAAGTACTTTGAGGGTATGCTAGACTGAATATCTTGTAACTTCATCATCCAGTCAAAGGTAATCATATAATGAATGACATCCTATTACAAATCTAAGTCTGACTTACTATAGTTTCCATGGTTCCTTTTAACTTTTATGCAAAATTATGATCAATGAACACAATCAATAGTACGTGGTTGTATATATTCAAGAGCACTAGCTGTTCCACTAATCTCTAGAGCCAAACTCACATTACAATGGGCATATAATGGTGCAAGAAAAAATATTTAACCTAGTTCTTAGCAAGTATAATAACTTATAGGCAAGAAAAGGTGATTTGAAACATTAAAGCCATTTCTGATATAATTAAAAGGGAGATTAAGTTCTGTTGCCTGCTTCCTATCAGAGGAAGAAACTAGCAAACTTCTATCTGAACCAGCTAGGCCCCTGAACCAGAGGGACATCAATGAATGTGTGTGTGCTGGTGAACTTGGAGAGTGTCCTGAATTTTGTATGAGGGACTTTCTGCCTGCCAGCCCAGAAGAAGGAGCAGGCTGGGCTGGTAGCCCTCCATGGTAGCCCTCCATGCTGGAAAGCCTCCTTGCTGCCGGCATGAGTGCCCAGTTCTGTCAGTGTCCTCTGTGGGTGTGTCTGTGTGTCCGTGTACAGAGGACGCTGGGGTGGGCTCCATCAGCTCTATTTGGTGGCCAGAGGAGCTCCTAGGCCAGAGCTGCTGGAGAAGGTGATTGCTCATGAGGTACTTTGTCAGACAAGACCAAAATGAAGAGTCAGGGAGACTATATTTTCATGGAATCTTAGTTTTAACAGCAAAACTCACTCAAGAAATTTCTTCCCAATTTACCCACCACTCACTGAGTTGGACTGTAAAGTTATATAGTCTACTGTGTCATTGAAATTATCTGGGTAAAAAAATATTTGTTACACACCAACAAAGAAAAGTGATTAGTTTTAATGCAAATCATGATGCTGAAACATCATAAATGGGTGCATCTGTACAGCTGAAGTGATTACAGGGGAGAGGAAGTTCTTATATCTAAAATCAGTTTAATATAACTGCAACTAAAGTAAAGATCTTCCAGCAGAATTTCTTCTTACTGACAGCCATTTCCAGTGCCATTTCAAACATTTCTAAAGAAGAAAAAAAATGTTGTGAATCCATAAAACTCAAAAAAGACCAAACAGATAATAATCAATAATTTTTAAAGCTTTTAATAATTTAAATAACTTGCTGGCATGTGTCTTCTGATATATATTTTTATTAGTACAAGGGAAAAGAAGAAAGCTGAAGTATAGATACAGTCATGGTATTTCCACTGTGCTGCTCAATAGGGGAGATTCTCTTCATTGGTCTTCATCCTGTGATCCCCCACAACACAGAGGGATGTTTTCAATCCTTTAGTGGGTTGTTTCCACTACTGCCAGCTGTGTGTGAATCTCTGGGTCTGAAACACTACATGTCAGCCAACTCCTCACATAATTTTAGCCACTTACCAAAGGAGTCTGTTGGGATCAATGGAAATTACTTCTTTTGGTTACACTGTATTTTCAATGAAATATGAACATCATGACCTACTTTTCTTGTAAATTAAATGATAAGCCAGGTTTTTGCAACAGGCAGAGGGTGTTCTTATTCTATTGGAAAGCTTGCAGAATTGTCTACAACATACGTACACGGTAAGGTTGAGGTATGGGTGCTTTCTCAACACTTTTCCCACTGAAGTGTGAAACAAGGAAATGGAAATTGAGTTTGACTGTTCAGTCTCTTTGCTTAGGTTGCTGCAATTTTTGAGGTGTGATGTATTCCAGAAATTCAGCAAAAAGGGATAGATTATTCAGAAAGTAGTTAAAAGGATAAAAAATACAGCACGTGTCCAGCTAAACAATATACATTTCAAGTTAATGAAGGTAATAGACTTCTTAAACTTTTGCAAAAGAGTGAATATAAGAAAATAAGGACTTCCTTAAACTTTTGCAAAAAAGGGAATACAAGAAAATAAACTCCTAATTTCAAGTTAGAAGAGACAGGCAGGTCAGACAGAACTATACATTTATCACTGTGAGACTGCGGGTATTTTGTCCACATCCCATGCTTATTCTGTTTAATAAGTTCTATGCCTTAGCAGGAAACCTGTAGTCTGGTCCTGCTTGGTGCCAGCAGAGTCAAAGTCTCCCAACTTCTGTAGTGACTAAACTGTCTAAAGGGAGCAGGAAATCAAAAGGCCTACTTTGCTTGAGATTAGCACTCTGTCCCTAGCAGGTATTCCACAGCTAACACTTTGCCAGGTCCTACAAGCGTCTTGGTTATACAAATTAGTCAGTTGTCCACTGGCTTGGAGGGCAGTGAAGTTTTTCATTATCCCATCATAGTTGTCATATTTATCCACAGTATCTAAACAACTGCAGGAGTGCATATAAACTGATTCTTGGAAACAGGTCTGTAAGTTGTGTGCTGCTTAACAAGAACGCGAGTGAGACTTCAAAGATTCCACCTGCTCAGGCATTTTTTTGGTATTTCAGCTGTAAAATCATAGCTATTATGCCTATTAGAAGACAAAATAAATATTTTTTTACTCTTAATTGAAATGTTCTTAATGCCATTAAAAAGAAATAAAAATCATAGTGACTGCTCTTCAACCAGCAGGCTGAGATTCTGCTAACCACACGCAAGTCATAATGTATGAGCCAGTCTCTGAGGAACTGAGATAAAATGCGAGATTAAGGATCCAACTGTCATGGGCATCAGTTTAAGGGAAGAATTCCTTCTACAACTACAAAATTGTTAGAGCACCAAATAAGTCTCTGAATCAGTCAGTTAGGAAGAGGGAATAAAAGTTTGAAACCTAAGGAGTGATCAGGTTTTGGGAATCACTCCTGTAATTAGAGTAAATCAACTCATCAGCACCAAACATTGATCCTCTGTAACAAATAAGTAAAAAGTGAGGAATGCTTCTCCATTGCATCTTCAAAGACAAAGGTTTGAAAATTAAACTTATAAGTTGCTTCTAACAAAAACTTTAGAAACTGCTTTGTTGTAGAATATGTGTCACCCTATTGAAACCTATTAATAGTGCTTGTAGTTGATGCACTGAGGGCACTTGTAGTTGATAAACCAAGTGAGTGAACTGCAGATTTTTGACTTTTGATACACCAAGCAAGCAACCAGTAAAATTTTTGATGCATCAGGCAAGCAAGCTAATGAACATCATGAAGTGGACATGATGACTGCCACTCAAAATGCTCTATCAGCCAGTGCCTAATCTGTCACAGGGGGCTGTGCCACCAAGATCTACCCAGTGCTACAGTCTTTGCTCTCTGTGCTGTCCTTTACTGTGCTGGCTGCTCCTACAAGGCTGTTTGTGCCCTCATCCTGCTGGTCTGGCTGCCTGACTCTGCTCCCTTGCTGGATCTCTGGCCAGCTGTCAAAAGGACCTCATGAAGAAAAGACCCATCACACATGACAGTGCTGGAGCCATGGTGGTAGTAACCCCTTTTCCGTGCTTTTCATAATTATCCTGGCATTTTCCTACTTTTCTGCTTTTCTTTCTTTCCTTCCTCTTTTATAAAAAATAAAGTTGCATTATGTATTTGGATACCAACCTTTAACCTCATTTGTGTTTTAATCTCACTTTTGGGTATATTTAGAACCTAAGTACTCTCTACAGTTGTGAATTAAGGCAAGCCTGCTTCTTCTCTTTCTAAGCCTTCTAAGAGTACATCTACAAATATAGGATGGAATTTCATGTCTCGTAATGTTAAAAGTATATAATATGCAGTAGGGTACCTTCAATGGAATAGGAGCTTTTACATGAAGTGCTTGTGGTTCTCTTGAGAAAGGTACAGAGGGGTATGAATGAAACATATTATTACCATACACAAATGTTGTGTTTACCATCTAACAGTACTCCAGTAGTACCTGCCAAAGTGCTTAATACAAACTTTAGGAGTGGAAAGCACTGCTCAGTCTTTGCAACCTCACACATTTCCTCAAATAGCAATGACTCCCCTGGAGACTGCTGTTCTAACATGGAAGTTACTGCCATGGGAATCCCAATACTATGTTTTATGCCTGCATCAAAGTATTTCTCCTCAGACCAATGCACTAGCATGCAAGGGGAGAGTAGGAGAAACAGAAACACTGTTCCTCAATTTTTCCAGCTTCTTCTTGCATGGGCATGTGTCTTCCCATATGTCTAAAACACAAGTGTGTAGGAAATAGCTAACCAGGATCTTTAGCATAGAACATGTCTTTCTGCATAATTTTCAGACTGGTTTATGACACTGAAAGCTCTGTAAAAGAGTTACTATGTCAGTCTTGTCATAACTTTCTGCAAAGTCCTTCTGCATGGGGCTCCCTAGCAAGGAACTGCAGGGTACTTCACCTGGGATTTGGCTAGGAAATGTCTGTGCCAAATGGAAACAGTGGAAACACAGATGCTTCCAGAGGTCTGTCAAAACCACATTGCCCATGGACAAAAAAACTAAACACATCTAGCAAAGGATATCCTGCTCACATATATTTGAGAAAAAGTTGCAGCTGCAAGGGAGGGAAAAGGAGGGGAGAAGGTACATGAAAGGAAATGTTGCTGGGGTCAGAACTGGAGATACATTTGAAAGGAGACTTTCCAGGACAGGAGCATTATTGAGGGATATCACTGGAAGTTTGAACAGCAGCTCATGCCAGGACATGAACACCCACAGAGGAACAACAGCCCGTGGAAGACCATATCTGGAGAAGAGGAAAATGATTAGGAAACAAGGAGTATCATACACACCACTAGACAGGAAACCCCCAGCTCCCCAGGCTGTTCATTGCTCCAAATCCCCTAAAGGGATTGGAATTGGTGAATGTAGCCAAGAGTGAAAAAAACAGGAAGGTGATACTAAGAAGGAAAGAGAGAAGAAGAAAGGATAGGAAAGTAAGTGAAGACAAACCAGGGAAAGAGAGGGGAAAATTATCTCCCTAAGTGTCTTTTTAATGTTTTTGATCGTTTTTTTGCTTTCTTTTTATCAAAGCAGTGATTTTTCTAGTCAGTGATCAGGAGTTCATGTTAATAAACTGCAATACATTCCATTGAGTAAAAATATCAGCTGAGACTGGTTTTCTTCCCATGGATTCATCTTCATGAAATTCCACAGGAGTTTTATATATAGGATTGAATCTGTTGTCTCAGTGTCAGAAGTGCGATACAGTTTTTTATTTATAGATTCTTACAGGAGTCTAGTTAATTTTTGAACCTGACAGCATGCAGCTGACTAGTCCCTGCTGGTAATCTAAATGGAAGGACACACACCCTGCACCTGGATAACATGGTGCCACTGCCCTCTTGCATAAGTGAAGTGTATAATTAGAGGCTAAGACAGCTCGTACTAGACTGCACAAGAGAACAGAGCCAGATCAGTTCACATGCTAGCTTTCAGCTCCTGGTGGATATGAAACCAAGAGATAACATGGATTCTGAATCTTCAAAAAGTACATTAAGAAGCTTTGCCTTCTCAGTGACATTTTATGCAAATCTCTCTTGGTTACCAGGACACATTCTTTAGAACTACTTCCTGTACCCTAAGAAGTCATTTTCCCACCATGGGATCAATTAAACCCCCTCACCCCAAGGGAAGCTATGATAGTTTAGTCACTTGAATCTTTTCCAATTAGATGTGATATACCAGTCAAGATCAGAATACCTTAGGGAATATAGGCAGGAGGCAATTAAATTACTTTTCTCTTTCTGACTTCTGTGATTTTATGAAGCTGGAAACTTTCCTAACCTAGGTCAGAAAGATTTCAAGCCTCTGATGAGCTGAACCAGAGTTTTATATCTACTGCCTGAATGAATATTGTCTTTCCTAAGGTCTCAATTTAAAACTAGCTTTAAATTCTAGTTACCTCCTCACAATATTTTTAGGCAGTTTCTAAGAAATGTCAAGATTTATGAATTCTAGAAATAGCTTTCCTACTATTCTTCTACCAAAAATACATTTTTTTCTCCAAAAGGAGTCCCAAATAAGCCCCTTGTTTTTAATTTACCACTGAAAACTATCCCTCTTGCTATATTATGAATAGTTAGTGCTCCATTTTTTATGCCTTTTTATCTTCCCCAAGTTGTGCTTATATGACTGCATTGTTTCATTAATTTTTAGAGTTAGAAGGAGTAATTGTCTCCTTATACTTTCTCTATGCCTGCTAAAAAAAAAAAAACGACAAGAATTCTCAGAAGTTGATTGTTTTTGAACCAGAACTTGCTGGAAAGTATTCTGAGAGTTGAACTTCAGGCAAAGGTGCTAGACAGATAAATACGGGCCACAAAGAGTTACAGTTGCTGGTGCAAAAGACAAGCAAGTTTTGAGGGAAATGCTCTATAACAATAAGGGGCAAAGGTGTTTTAATTAACATTAACTAAAAACCTTCCACGCTTCTCCAATATTTTCCCAAGGTCTTTTAAGAGAACAGATGGAAAAGAGATCTCTTCTTCTCTACAGCACTCTGCAGTGGCAAAGCTGTAAGCTTTCTTACTTGCCACTTCCATAGTGACAAAATATGTCTAGGCATGTTAGCTCATGCACCTCCTCAGAAGACCAGAAGAAGACATTTCAGATGGGAATGGGCCACAAGCTCAGGCTTGTGAAACCTGAAGACAGTTGCTTCTAGAATGAAAGCTCAACTACCCCTCCATTATCACTGTGCTTGAAAATGGGAATTTTCTTGTGCATCCTGCAACTACAAAACACAGGAGCTGTAACTATGATCAGCATTTGGAAAGATGAATACATGATGTCAAGCTTACCTCCCACTGTTGTCTTCCTGCCTGGCTCAATTTAACATCAATTAGACACCCAACACTTGATTCAGATCTTTTTTGTAATACTTAAAATTGTGTTACCCCATATGCAGCACACAACCTACTTCTGCTGATATCACCAGACTTCAGAATGCTGATATGTTTTCATTTTTTTGTGTGAGCTATCTGACTGAAATAAGCAAAAAAGAATGTTAAGGAGTTAACATGATACTGCTGTCAAGACTACATCCACAATGGACATATTGCTAATACATGATTTTCTAAGCAATAATCGTAATACTTTTTCAATATATGATTCCAGAATATAATACACATTTTTTGAATTCAGATGTCATATTTATTCAAACATTGGAAATCCTGAGGCTAACTGTGCCTCCAGGCCACCTCTTACAAAGAACTCTTGCCAAACATAAATGTGTACCCTAACTTTGATAAGACTTGAGTATTTATAAGTACAATCATTGGTTCTGCTGCAGAAAGAGACTGAGTCCTTTCAGGTGGGATTGTGCTGTACAGACAAATATTTTTCACTTCCAAGGCATAATTCCATAAGTCTACATGAAAAAATACCTTTATTATGCGATTTAGGTTATGTACACCAATATAACATACATCTTCCTATTCATGCTGTCTGGTACCTCATTCAAGCTGTACAAGAAATAGGGTGGGCATAGAGTTTTCTGGTTTTAACATTAGTCCAGGAACCTCTTGAATTTTGAGTTCATAGTGGAGGACTCAAAGACAGAAGAGGACTCACAACAGACTAAATTAGGTACACTGCTAAATCAAGTAGCCAACCAGTTTGCAGATGGGAAGCAGAACTTTGCTGGGACCACATTAATTCAAGGGGAAAACCCAAAATCCAGGCCTGATGTAACCATTTCAGCAAACTCACAGGTTCCACACAAAGACAAGAATACTCCTGCATTTTTCTCAGACCTCTCTAATCCTTCTCAGAGAAGATCCTCACAACCCCAGAATGGGATGCCACCCATGGAATACAGTCCTTCACTAACTGCTTCTCATGGGTTCTTCCCATAGGCTGCATTTATCCAAGATCTTCCTCAGGTACATACCTGAGGACTGTTCCAATGTGGGTGACTGAGAGCCACAGCTACTACTCGAAATTCTGCTCCTGTGTGGGCTTGTTTACACAGGTGATAGCTCCTGCCAGGGTTGCAGTTTCCTTCAAGGCCTCAGTCCCCCTTCGCAGCAGAGGGATGCATGCATTTAACCAGCTTTTTTATTCACCCCTCTCCATGGGGAGCAGTTATCTGCATGCCTACTTTAGAATAAAATGCAAAAAACTTGCCTTATGAAGAAAAAATGCTTATCATGTCAAAAACAATAATGCTATTGACAGTAACAGAAGCAATACCTTTAAGAACCTGATGAAACCCAAAGGGGAATTCATCACAAGTGAGGTAACTATCCAAAGGCCAAACTGCTCACTTTCAATAGAGGTGTAAGGAGGTACTGTTCCCTCCTCTGAATCAGACAGATTAAAGATTTCTACACGACATTTAACTGCATTAATTTTTATTTTGTACCATCCATTGCTCTTAAGTTTGGCTAAAAATTCCAAGTGTTTCCACTGAATGTTTTTCAAAATGGTACCTACACGAAAAGAAATTTTTGTTTCAATGGATCAGAATTTTCCAAGATATCAATCCTTTGAGTGATCACAAAACTATTTGACTGTTGCCATTGCTACTGGCAACAGAAGTCAGTTTCTGTGCTGCAGCTAGCTTTCCCGCTAAACAGTTGCAGAAATCTTCTGAAATTCTGTTAAATTCCTGTTTAAATCTCTGATCCTCCCTAAATGATGGCATATTTTTTCCCATTCTTTCTGAAAGGCAATTCAGGAATTTGGTGCTAAGAATGGTTACACTGCAGTGCACAAGCAGTATCTCTTGATTTGTCCAAGTACTGTAAAAGACATTATAATGGCTTTCCCACGTTAGCATTTGTGATGTTAGATCCATGATTATCCAGTAGTGAGAGTCACTGTGATGGTGCTATGAATAAGCCACTGAAGCTTTTGCTCTGCAGTGCATCTCCAACACAGGAGTGATTTGGGAAGAGCACAAACTGGGTGTTTATATAACAGAAAGCCAAAGATATATTTGGAGCTCACTGAAGTGTCAATATATCTGTATTACACCACCTGAAGAGGATTTCCAGGTAGTTGTAGTGACTTCCAAACTAATCTTTGTAGAAGACAGAAATACAAGCATATCACCTTGAGAAGATATCTTAACCAAAGGCCACTCTGAGTCTAGCTGACACACTTTAAAAAAGTTTTGCCACATTTCTCTGATTTTTTCCCATCCTTATAATGTTTATTTTCTTAAAAACCATTTCTTTCTAGATATATCTGGAAAAATTTTCATGGAAAAAAAAAGTTAATTGTACTGTCCACAACTCAGAAAAAAGAAACAAAAGACGAAATTCTTCAGCGTTCCCAAGAACTCAAAAAAAGTGGAAAAAATGACCAGTAGCTTTATTAGAGTAAAAACTGGCAAAAGTTATAATGATTAAATATAATTTCTAAGCAAAACTAGCCACAACCTCCTTCTGCCTGTAGGAACACCAAACACAGAAACTGTAATTGAAATGTTCCCCTTTGAACCCATGCTGGAATTGACAGAGCACCACTACTAGCTTGACAGGTTTGCTTGCATGAGGAAAAGTTCTCCCTGAGACTCTTTGAGGTCCTATTTCATGATGCAAAAGGGTGAAGAACTTTTTAAAACCCCTATTACAGTTGCTCAAGATTATAAATAAAAAATCCAACTGTTTTGATGAAGTATGAGTGCCGACTTCATACCAGTTAAGTTATAAATCAATTACGGTGCCACAGATCAGTGATAAAGTAAATGGAAGAGGAAAGATTAAATCCTTCTAACCAAATGGGGTGTTTCTATAGATTCCTCAAAAGCCATCAAATAATATATAATCTCAGTGAGGGACAGGATATGTCTTCACCAATTACACTCTTCCATGCCCATATAATTATTCAAGCTTGACTTGAAGGAGACATCCTGTGGAAATCTGAATCATATTCTACTTTAGAATTATTTTTATGACAATATATAATTTGTAAAATAATTATGTATCTTATTAAATTGCTTTAACAAAGATTGCTAACTCAATCCATTTTATGCAAATGATAAAAGCTTTTGTTGCTTAACTCACTCTGTTGAAGCTTTCTGTGCTCACTTAACTGAATTCTGATTTTAGTTATAAGATTTTAATACCTTATGCAGCATTGCATGGTGGGGTTAAAGTCTCTGTCATGTGTTCTTAAGGATTAAAATTCTTGGTGGCAACTCTCTTTCAGTGAAGTGATAATATGCAGACAGGAATCAATGACTAGTGTGAAGTAGGAGGGCCATGGAATGACAAAGATCCATGATAAAAAAATGAGAAGTTTGAGGGCAGGGATTAGAAAATTAAACATGTGTCGGCTTTCACATTGTATGGCTTATATTTAGTGTCAACCTAAATCTGATAAGGAGAAAAGATTGAGACAGGACAAGAAGAATCTTTGAATATGCTGAGTTGACTAGTGAAATTTCCTGTTTTCTTCTACAAAAGGTCAGCTTTGATTTCTGTTTTTCAAAAGGTATACCTCTGTAATTTGGCAGGGGCTTGCTGGGTTTGGCCTCTGAATTCACACAGGGAGCCCTGCCTATGTGCTCTGTGCTCCTGTCACATTTTAGTGCAACCACACATCCTGTACAGTATATTTTATATAAATTTATTAAGACTGTGTCCTGAGAGTCTGAAAGTTATACTAGGACAGAAATGTGCTCACTGCTTACAGACAGAACTAGTAACACAAGCAGAGTGTTTACAGAGAAGGAAGATTTAAATTAACATAAGCAAAATTACAAACATAAGCAGTTGTTACAAACAGATTGCTGAACCAGTCGCATTTTCAGTAATTCACCTGTAGTTTTGAAAGGGTAGAGAACCCTTTTTTTCATCACAGTCTAGACTCAGAAAAGGCAAATATTAACCTAATTGTCAGATATGTCAGCTCAACCCGCCAGAGAGCTCCTCATTATTAGAGTAAAGGCTAGGGTAGTGCTTACCAAAGGTACTCTGTAGATGTAGCTGCTGTGAAGGCACAAACTCTGAGCTCTGTTTTGATACCCTCTCTGTAATGTGTCTTCACAATCTTAAATCTGAGAGTACTAAACATGCAGAGCTGCTCTGAGCCTGCTGTGAAGTACCTAAACCCATAGCTGTGATTCTGAACACTGTAGATCAAACTGTCTGACAACCTTGGTTCACAATTTTACCCTGCAGAGAGTATTCCTTTTTCTCCCTTTGGCTTGTGTCTGCACATGAACAGAAAATCTCTCAGACTGGTCAGGTCTTTTCTCTTACTTTACCATGAGGCCAAAGAAAAAGCTAGAAACATAGACAGCTACTATGGTAGCTGGTCATCCCACACAGGCCTGGGCTCTCCGAATTCCATAAGCCTGCAGATATTTGTAAACATTCATCCTGTTCTTTCTACTCACTCAGATGTAGGCTTTCACAGCCTGGGAGGATGAATGAGGCACTGTTGGCAAAAATCCCATTTTTCAGAGAATATCCAACATTCTTTGCATCTGAGTGAGAAAAAGGATGACATAAAACTGTGAGTCTTAGGCAACCAACTGAGAAGAATAATATAGATTACTGTGCTCCTATATTTGCATGTGTATAAACTAGACAGCTAAAAAGAAAATTAATGCCACTAAAGATTTCATTTTGAACATAGAACTTAGGTAGAAACCTGATCCCACCAAAATCAGCAGTTAATTTTTTCTTCTTTTTTCTGCTGTTTCA
This sequence comes from Eopsaltria australis, assembly GCA_034509425.1. Lineage (NCBI taxonomy): Eukaryota > Metazoa > Chordata > Aves > Passeriformes > Petroicidae > Eopsaltria > Eopsaltria australis. Next base: position 383,623 of record JAVTVJ010010916.1, on the reverse strand, counting down.
CTGTCAGGTTTGAAAGCATTGCAACCTAGGTATGTATGCACACCTGACTTGTGTGTTTCCTGAGGAGCAGTGTTTCATTTGTGCAGAGCTCACATGCAATGCAGGTTGCAGTCTTTAATATATAACTTGTTGTAGTATTTTGTTACGATCCAAATCAGTGCTTCATAGGTAAATCCAGGGCATGAGTAGAGTAGCTCACATTTTGATGTATAAATCTATGCTTCACTAGATCAGTTACATGTTTATGTAAAAGCAGGGCTGGCCCAAAGGTACATAATTCACATAATCTGTAAGGGAAAAAAAACAGCTCTTCACATGAAGTTAAACACAACTGTAAGTCTTACTAATAAGACTAACATTGCTCTCTTATGATTTGAACGTCCAAAGAGTAAAATTGACATAGAGACAGATAATGCATGTATCATTAGTCATCAAGTTATCACCAAATTCTGTTATTAGACAGCAATACTAAAAGCATAAAATAGGCAAAAAAGTTCTGCATCACTGTTGATAAATGAAAAATAAGTCTTTATTTTAGCTGCAATAGTTAAAAAATAGGTTCATCAAAATTAATATGACAAAGAACATTTTTACTGTACATGTGACTGTGCAGTAGAAGAGAATGCCTAGAGAGGTTGTGATGTCTGATTCTGAAAGAATCTGGTTCTGAGTGGTTCTGTTTTTAGGATTTTATATGCCTTCATTTTTTTGCCATTCTTTAATTTTTCCTGGTGAGATCTGACACCTGTTTGCTCCATGGCTTAGTTCTTTCCATCACCCTCTCAGAGTTAACCAGAACTGGTACTATGTGCTTCTTTCAGACACTGTCCTTTGGCTTTGTGTGAAGATATATTACTTAGACATGAATTCTACCATTTTTCATCTAATGTCAGTAACTACCAAAGTCAGATATTGCTCTTGTATTGAAATGCTAAAAGCTTATCTAGGAAATTTTAAGACATTATGTAAATTCAGCAACAGAAGTTAATACATTGATGACATCAGGCCATCAGTGTAGTTGCTAAGTGATTGGCAATAGGTTCCATATGTTTAACTGCACCTGGGATGATTTAAATCTGGTAGCACCTAATTTGCCTGTGCACAGGACTTTTGGCTGATGACATACTTAGTTGACTCTTTCCCTTTCCTCCAGTTCTTCTTCCTTCCTTTGAACCTCTTTTTTCTTTCCAGTGGTAAGGGAGCTTGGCTGCCTGTCCAGACTTCTAGCTGCTCTATCTTGAAAAACAAAATAACTACAGCTTGAAAGCTGAATTTCAACTGTTCTCTGGAAGAATACAAAGTTGGAGAAAGGAGACCGATGGAAAGAGGGAAAGGTGAAGAACAATTCACTCATCATGCAGTAAGATTGCTCAAGGATAAGGTGCAACTCTTGTGGGGCAGCGCTCATCACACAGAAATTTCTGAGGTAAGGATGACAGAATCATGTAACTTGCAAGTATGGATAAGGGGTGTGGCATAAAGGATAGGGACAAGAACATTCTGCTAAAAGTCAGTATCAATAATAGGTTCAGATGAGTCCCTGTAAATTTCTCTATTCCTAAACGTTACTGCAGTAGACAGGTCCCTCCCTCTTCTCAAGTAGCTTTGACTCCATAGGCCCTTGGTATATTCAAATCCTAAATCCAGACTCAGGCACACAGTATAAATGGTTCTTCACATGCTCAAAAGTGTGTTTAATCTGTTCTTCTGATGGAGTAATCTTTTCTAGCCTCAGAAAGCCTCCTAATTTCAATGTCTGCTGCATGTGCTCAAAGGCTGCCTTCGACTGTTCAGCTCTTCAGCCTTCTAACAGCAAGAGCTTCCAAGAGCTGTAAACAAAAACTAGCCTGTGATGAGCTGGGTGTCTGAAGGAGATTATTAATTGCATTAGAAGTACTTTCAGGTTATAAATCAGGTACTTGAAAGTAAGAAAATGCATATATAGCTGTAATTAAAGTTTCTAGCCTCGACAGGCTTTTTTTTTTTCCCCAGTCCAAGAATACTTAAGCAGTTTGCATTAAATCTTTTAATGTTTTTTCCTCTGAACATTATTTATTGTTTGAGTTGACAGTCTCTAGGAGCCCTCAAAGTAAAGCTCCACGTAAATTCTGGTTTTCCAATACCATGCAGTCTCCTGTTTCTCAGCCAAACACCCCACAGATTATGGAGGATGTCATCAAAGAGTCTCGTATTGAAATAGAAAACCCTGGCTATGTATATGCCTATGCCTGAATTTATTATTTGGAATAACTTTATCCACTTGCTACCTTTATATTTCTTTCTAGAAAGCTAAACTGTAGTTTACAATGCTTGCTCAGGATAAATATCTTGTTAAACAAGAACAACTACTCCTTGAAAATATATGAGGAAAATATCCATGAGTCACAGGGAATGCAAGAAAACTATGACAAAATACCTCTGTAACAGTTTTGTCTATATATGAGAAGAAGTACGCTAGGCATTTAATGTGTGGTGCTATGTAAATGGGAGCTTAGCAGCACACATTTGAGAGATCTAGCCCTCCCATGGCATTGCCTTTGCAGCTGCAGGTGTTTCTGAATCCTCCCCAAATGCCTACATTAACCTTGTAAAAAAAAATTTAGACATACAAGTAAAAGTGTGAATACAAATGCAAATAGTTGTTTTTTCTCTGTTTTTAATCTTCATCACTAAAGGGACATCAATTGCAGTAATAAATGTGGCCAGTCATCAATATTTCCTGATTAGGATACAAAAAACTTCCGAAGTTTGCACAGAGTACTTTTTGAAAAGAATGGATTCCATCTTTTCTTTTTGTTTAGTCCATGGCTTGACAAGTCAAAACTGAGTCAGGAGAATCCTTGATGTAGCAGAGCTATGCTTAGCAGTCATTTTCTCTTGGGGCACAAAAGCACTCAGCACTCTTTCTCCTGATAAAAATGATTCAGATTTCAATCGCCAGGGGTTTGAATGCTTCCTGTAAGACACAAGACTTCACCACAGCTAATTTCCATCATGTCTGAAACTATTTCAAGTGGTTCCTTCCAACATTTTTTTAAAATGTCTCTTACAGCATGGAGAGACTATGCAGAGAGTAATCTTCAGTAATTTACTATGATTCATTCACAGTATGCTAGATCTCTGTGTGGATTATTTGCTGTCTACAGTCCTTGGAGAGAAGCCATGCCTCTGTATATATTTGCTTAGATTGTTTGGAATTACCTGAGGGCATGTGTTCCTCTTACTGGGTGGGTTGGGTTTTATCCTACACGTCATGCAGATAGCCTCTTATATATCACATAAAAATCTATTAAATTGAACAGCTCTTGAGCTACTTGAATGTTTTAGAGCTAGATTCACATCACAACTTAGTATCTAGCTGCAATCATTCAGTCCAAAACTGTGACCCTCTGCCAGTTAATCACATGTCTTTGATCAGTTATTTCCCAATACCTGTCTGCAGGTCTGCCTTTTGTCACATCAGAATCACTGAGATCCTAGGATATCAGACAGGGATGTGTGTGGCACAGCAGAGGTCCTCAGGAGGCCAGTCAAAGCTGGAACTTCTAATAAGACTCCCTGAAGTCTGTACAAAGGAAGTTTAGATGCATGAAGCTCAAGATTCACCTCAAGATTGCTCTGAGCCAGCCTACCTGCTCAGTGTTGCTAACTTTCATGGCATTGTTCTCCAGTAGCAAAGATCTGCTTTGCTTGTGGAAATACACTGCAAATACAAGTTTCTCAAGAACCTTCTTACTATTGATTCTTAACCTGTCATTTTGTTCCATCACTATGCCATTATGCTTGTACTTCAGTAACAAATTTTTCAATAAAAAGAAAAAACCAAATCCTTTGTGTTTAGTCACATCTCTGGCCTTAAAATACAGAGTTCTTCACTGTCATATCTACATATTCTGCACCACACCATTGTGGTTTCCATTTCAACACCTTTGAATTTTGTCCTACACTGAGTATTTGGAGAACCATGTTCCACAGAAATAATATATTTCTTGTGTTAAAGAGAAAGAGATAAATCAAAAGTAGTATTTATTATGGTAATTCTAAAAGTATAAATCACAGAAAATATGATTATAAAATTCTTCATTTGAAGTTCACTAGAAAGATACCAATGAAAAAGAAGAATTTTAATAGATGCATAATAGATGTAACTAATTCTTAGGGTTTTCATGTGGTACAGAACAGGAAGGACTGTTATTTGAGAACTTTAGCTGCAATGTGTTCCATAAGACAGTCTTTAACAATTGGTGGTGCTACCAGCATACCTTATAAGATTTCTATGTGGTTATTGTTATTATAGCTCAACTGACTAGAAAGAAGTGAAAGACTCAATATAGTACCTACATTTGCTAATATAAAAGCTATATTAGCTTTTATACTGTATTTGGTTACAGGTACTTATTTTCTACCTCATCTTGGAATTTACCAGAAGCAAAATGCAAAATTGCCTAGTTACTGAAAGAAATCTTAAAAATATAGTTTATAGAAACTAATACACAGTGTTCATGAGCCATCATTGAAATCCAGTATATCAAGTAGACCACTGTAATGAAATCATGCTCAATGTACCTATGCAGAACACAGTGCACGTTGCAGAATTATTTATGCTATTGCTAAAATGATTTAGTTTGTGAAACTTAGGTAGTAATTCTATTTCAGTCTTCATGACAAAATTTTGTCTTCACTTTACAGACTTGGTTTCTCTACTTTAGAATCTCCATTTTTGGAAGAACAAGAAAAAATAGATCAGACAGTAATTCTACACCAGTCAATGTGGGGATAAAGGTTTGTTTGATCAGCAAGAGAAGATGAAAGAGATCCCCATGGCCTGTCACATGGAAATTACTCTATGGGAACTGACTGATTTCTGTTCAAAAATATTTGTGGGAACCTTTTTCTTCAGTTCTAGTCTGCATGGGTTTGCATCCTTATTATCATCTGAATTTGCAGCATTCCTCTATTCAAAGAAAATACATACATACATACATACATAATCCTCTCAAAGCTTAGCATAATTTTAAGGCTAAATGATGTATTTCCCCTCTCATCATGCAGGCATTAAATGCAAGATGATCCTGATTCTGTATAGAGTTCTAGAAAGGAAACGTAGTCCTTAAGAAAGATGACAGCTGTGTCATGACCCGACATCAGATACAGCCTTCAGAAATTACAGTCATCAGAGCAGCAGGATTGATTTTCTATTCTCAAAAGAAGGCACTTTCCCAGAAAATGCACCTTTAACAAGGGTCTGGCTGATTGTTGGGTTTGTTATCCCAAATGAAACTTGCAGCAGTGTTGGGGGTGTTGCCTCCACACCTCTGACCTTCTGTTTGCCCTGAATATCTGTACACAAAGGAAGGCAGATAAGACCATCACTTGATGACCCATGCATAACTCTGTCAGTGTGCAATGCACAGGCCCTACACAGTTGTTTTTTTTATTATTAATATGGGCCCATGAGGTTCATTCTTCTCTTGCTCCTTTTTCTGCATGCCAGTATTTCTCACCTGAACACAAATATTTTAATAATATAATAAATACTTTTATTCACTCCTCTTGTCAGCCCTACCCCAGCTCCCATCAGAAATGCTTGTTTGATGCCAGGTCACATCTTCTTGGGGCTTTTTTATTAATAGGCTCTACAGGGGTGTTTTCTTTGCCTATCCTTAGCAAAATACCCCCAGACAGAATTAGCTGTTAAATTAGGAACGTGATATATAACTAATATGTGTGGATAAAATACATAAATCTGCCCGAAATGCTACTTGTCACAAATTATTTTTAAGAAGAGAATGGTAATCAAGATTATACAAAACTGAGGAATCTCAGAGAGAATTTTGGGAAATATAAAAGAAGGATGAAATTTTGTAATAATTGAGGTTTGCAGGTTATTTGTTATATATCTGATACTGATGGTGAAAAATAGTTCACTGATTAGCAGTTAATTCTTCATAAAACAATAAAACATACTGATACTGATTTAAGTTTTTCCCTTCTACAGTTTTGACTAAGCAAGTAGCATTAGGTAAAGGATTTATCCCAATCATGGATCAGCTGCCCAACTCCTACCCCTGTCTCACTGTCTTTAACTTGGGTAAGGAAACTGGTGAGAGAAAACAAAGGTAACAACAACAAACAGCAGATCTGCACTCTAAAAAAAAAAATCATGCTTCTAAGAATCGATTGCAGAAAGAGCAAGAGGCAACAGAATAGAGGTTGATAAGAGATCCAAACTCCCTGGTACTGCAGCTTGGAAAAAGAGAGTCAGTATGATTCATGTGATGCATGACAATGATTTTATATTAAACAATGCTATGATAATACAAAAAACATGTCCAAGTCATGCAGTTGAAGGAATTCTCTCTTTCTCTTTCTCTTTCTCTTTCTCTTTCTCTTTCTCATTCTCGTTCTCTTTCTCTTTCTCTTTCTCTTTCTCGTTCTCGTTCTCGTTCTCGTTCTCGTTCTCTTTCTCTTTCTCTTTCTCATTCTTTCTCTCTTTTCCTTCCTGCCTGCCTGCCTGCCTGCCTCCCTCTGCAAATAAGGGTTTGCTTTGTGGAAATCAAACAGTAATATTAAAACAAATGGAAACCACATTGTGAAACTTTAATTTAAAGCACCCTTTTCCCATGGAAAGGGCAGCATCTGGCTGTGTGCATTCATGTCTGCATTGCAAATTGTACTTTAAGGACTTCTTCACTGGAATTAATCATTCCAGGCACAGGGGCAAACACCCACACAGGGCTCTGGGACTTTCATTCACTAAATGCATTAACATTAAAAATGGCATCTTCAGCTCTTATAGTTCTGAAAATGCATCTATACTGTCACCTTGCGTCCCTGAGTTGACACAATATGTCACTGTGTAAGTTATGGTGCAAAGGTGGAAAGATATGATATGATTATATGAAACGATACATGAAATCCATTCCAGAAATATACAGAGTAGAAAGCAAACAAGATCTCTCAAAGGAGTAGTCTAGTCTGAATATTGTACTACTTAGTGATACCAGGGATAATTAATTAGTTCCATAGAATTGTAGAATCACAGAATGATTTGTGTAGGAAGGGACATTAGAAATCATCTCTTTCCAATCCCCCTGTCTTAAACAAGGACACCTTCCACTAGACTGGGTTGCTCAGCAGTCCATCCAACCCTTAAACACTTCCAGGGATGATGAATTCACAACTTCTGTGAGTAACTTATTCCAGGGCCTCACTTCCCTCACAGTAGGGATTTTTTCCATATATATAACCTAAATTTCCCCTCTTTCAGTTTGAAACCATTACTCCTTGTCCTATTCCTGATAAACAGTCCCTCTCCAGCTTCCTTGGAGGTCCCTTTCAGATACTGGAAGGATGTTATGAGTTTTTTATACAACCCTTTCTTCTCCTGGCTGAATACCCCTGACTTTCTCAGCCTGTTTCCTACCTGAACACAAATGATATACCAGTTACTTTACTCCTTTCTTGGAATTACAGCTTCAGAACTGTAAAATGTTCCCTAGGCTCAGTAGATGGTAATCCACAGGAGGAAGAAGGCAAAAATTTAAATTTTCTGCTATGTGGAGGAAGATTTAAGCTCTTAACCTTCTTCTTTTTTTTTTTTCTTAATAAGTTAGTGTTAAGTTTGGACACTGGAAAATATTGTTTTTCCTCCAAACAAGAGAGGAAGGGGGTTAATAAATGCCCTTGAAATTAAAGAAAACAGCTGCCTATATTTTGGGAAGGATCAGGACCTAGAAGGAAGAGACAGATGGCAATGTCTCTTCAGGAAGTTAGCCTTCCTGAGGAAGACTTTGGGTTTCAGGAGAACTTGTTGCTGAAAAATAACTTTGTCTGTGTGGTGCTTGATTTATTGGGGAGAGAAAACCTGGGCTGAGCTTGGAAGAGTGAGGTGTCACCTTGAGTATCAGCCACATTTTTTGTGGTAGTTTGTTCTAAAGCCCACAAATAACAGACATTAGGACTAGGGCAGTGGAAAGCTTTTAACTGAATCTCTTGAGCTGCATCAGCCATGTCATTTGGGATAGGATTGTTGAAGCAAAACTACAGAAGCATTAATGAGGACTTTAGGCCCCATAGAGTGTGGCAACTCTGTACTTAAAAAAAAAAAAAAAAAAGAAGTGTTTTGCTACAAGTATGGTTAACAAAAACTGAGCCTGGTTTAGGGACATGTCTGCACAAGTTTTATAAATGCATTTTAAAGGTGGCTGAAAAAATGAATTTTTTTAAAACCAGAATCCTTGCAAATCTATGGTATAGAATAAATTGGGAGTCTGCTTTATAAAATCTTGTTCTTCATGGAGACAAAGAGATTAATGTGGAACAGAAGCAATAGAAAATAGAAAAAGACCCTGGGATCAATGCAAACAGCTTGTCTACAATGCACAGGTAACTGTCAAAAATAAACAGTTCAGGAAGATTTAAAGAGTTTGTATACTACTCTGCAATATAAGATCTTTACAAAAACCTGGACCAACTTTAAGATACAGTAATCAGGTGATGAACTAAATGTCACTTCACTCCATAAAATGTTCTTATTCTGTGCCTTCCGTATGGCCCTTGAGAAATCTAAAATAAGCATTTTCACCCATTAATTCTGAACTTTATGCTGGACATAAAAGAAAAAATTAACATAGTCAATTTCTAGACGAATCTTTAGCTGATTAAAGCTTTAGCTTTTCAGTGAACAGTTTCAAAATGAATAGGAGATGGAAACTTCTTCCTCCTCCAAATTCTCCAGTACTTAACTTAGTCTTCAGTTAAATCTTGCGGGGCTAAGTGTTATAAAAGAATGCGCTAAATGATGCATACTCCTAATTAAAGGAATAATGAGATGTAACACCTAAGTCCTATGATATCCCAATAATTTCCACTGCTGTTTAATGCTGCTTAATCTTTTTAATCCACATATCCTAAGAAGCTGTAACAACATTGGTCAGCTGCCCTGGGCCTAGAGGACAAATGGCAAAGAGCCCTTTGCCGAAGTCCTTTTCATCTTCTTTCCACCAACACAAATGTTTTTTTCAGCATGATGAGACAAACTGTAGCCAACCCTCAGTTAAATGTGAATTAGCCACAACTGTATTAAGTCTTCTCTGGAGCCTTCCTGTAAATTAACCTATTTCTTTGTAGCTCAGGGTGCATGGAAAGGTATTCTTCCAGGGGGAATAGGTGCTGACTCCAATCCTTCAGCGTTTGGGTGGGATCTTTTCCATGATTACTAGAGTGGGTGGTGATGGGTAATTCCCAAATTATTAAAAAATAATAATTTATTGACTAGGTGATTTCCTGCCAGGACTCAACCATGTCTGGGAGTGTTTTTGCCTGAGATTTCACAGGCACTGCTTAAAATTAGGGAAACAAAATCTGCAGTTCCTTTCCAGCATGAATTTCTTACAGTGCTGTCTTTTTGGAGGAAGAATTAAAGTGGGAGTAACATTACAAATATTTCCCTGAAGAGAATTTTCTTCCCTTTTGAGCTTAATCACTAATTATTTTCTGTTATCTTGCTTGTGGACCAGTGTCAGGCATTGTATAAAAACATGTCTGTTTCCAAATGAAGGGTTTCCTCTAGGGTGGTTTACTAACCAGTTAAATAATACCCTTTCAAGAATTATATTGTGAGATAATTTCATCAAAGAATTTAATAAAGAAAAGGTGAATTCTTTAACAATTAATAAGACAATTAGCAATTATTCTTTAACAATTAACAAGAATTTCATAAAAAATTGTACTCAACTACTTTGGCTGTAATTTATTGTGACTAGTCCTCACATATATTTAAAACTTACCATTATTACTATGCTTTCAAATTTTTTCTTCCTCTGAGCAAATTTCAGGGCTGTTGAAGTATCAGGAAAATTCCTCTCTGTATGGGTGTAAAATAAATGAGATCATGGCAACTGCTACTACATAGTGGTAACAGAAATAGAGGACAGATGCTATATTGAAGTTGTTCAAAAATGAAATTAATCAATATTAAATTAACTCCTTCAATGTAATGAGGAAGGCAGCAAACAAAGATTCCACCTCATATTGTCCGCAGTGCTGCTCCAAATCACACATTCCATGGGACAAGTGTTTTATCACAGTCTCTGAGAATACACTTCATTTGAATCTTTATCTTGGTCATGTATCTAATTTCACCTCCACATTTTTCAATTTATATATCTTTGCTGATTCTTCTAAATACCAAATAAAACCTTTTTAAAAAGCACTTGCATACATATTTTTCATTTTTAGACATTTTCTCTAAGCATTCTTTCCCACTTTCTCAGTTCTCTCCAGTTTAAAGTTATTATATTTTAAAAGTAGAATCTGAAAAATCCATGAGTATAAGAGTATAAATAAACCCATAAGAGTGTAATCTTGCATCCCAGAGAAAAATTGTTACTTCTGACTTCAATTTATTAAATAAAATTTCTGCTTTAAAAACTGAGAAAATAACAGGGCAGAATGAAACCTGTTTAAATATATTTTAATACAGACATTTAAACAAATTTGAATGTAGTAGGATCTATATATTTATTTCCATGGTTGTTCATACAAATATGGCACTTCAACCTTTTTCCACTTTTATAAGAATATATGCTCTTCTGTAAGGATTATACAATGTTGATAGAATTCTTTTATGAATATACTTCTACTAGAACTGTTCAACTGAGTCGTTTTTTTCCCCTACAGACTGAATTTTTTGGAAGGACACTGAGCTGACCTTCAAGATTAAACTAGGGAGATAATAAATAATTAGTAGTAATTAGCATAATAAAATTTGTTTCCAATATCTTTTCGTTTCTCCCCTGCCAAATTCTTGAGATATCATCCTGGATGACAAATCTTTTTAGCGAGCACATTTAGCTATAAACTTGCTGAGGCCTTCAATTTAAGCAAAAGAAATGTTTTAACTATTCAACCACATTGTTCCAAATGTGCTCTTTATTATGACTTAATTACTTTTAGTGTTTTCTTTTCCATACATTTCTTTTGAAATTACATAATCATAAAGCTTCCAATTTTAATGTAAAACAAACGACCTGTTTGTCACAATAGAGCACAATAGAAAAACTATTTTGTCTCATAATAAGAATGAACACAGTAGAAAAACTATTTTTTCTCCTAATAAAAATGGCACGTTAAGGACTCCTGGCACTTCTTAAATGAAGAAGCTTTTTTTGTAAGCTTGAAACTGTAGAAGTTGATGTTTAAATATGCCTGATTGCTTCAGACTGATTCTGTCTCTATCTCCCATCTTTGTCTCTTCAGGGTCAAAGCCCAAAAATGGCTTTTTGGGAGTGGTTTATACCCAGTTTTAGAAGGGGACTTCAGTATAGACCATATGTCATATTTATCCTGTTTGTAAAGTGTGTGTCTGTTTTATGTGTTCCCTCAACACATAGAATGTTTGCATAATCAAATCAGAACTTAGATCTCTAAGGGAGTACGTGATGGGTTGAAGAAATAACATTTTACAGGTGCTTGATAAAAAGTCTTGGGTCTAAATCTCTTCAAGATTCTGTTTTCCCAGATTGTGAAAGATGGGTTTATGCAAACCTTCTGTTGCTATTTTTTTTTCTGTGACTGCAATTTGGGGACATGTTTCCTAAACTCCTAAGATGTCATGTTAATTAGCAATACAGAAAAAAAGACTGAATTGTTGAGTGCCTGTGTCAGCCCTTAGGAAGAAGATCCAGGAGCTGGGAATCCAAGCTTTTACTCAGTTGCAACTGGTATCTGTAGCTGCTTGAAATATTGGAGGGTGGACATATTCTAATCACACTGTTCATTATTCTAGTTCAGAGATAAGAACCTTGCCATCAGAAAGCTCCAAACCTCCTCAACTTGCTGTAATCAAGTCAGAATGCTTTAGGCTGCATTTGGCACTTTATTTTCCTGCATTAAAACCTTACTGTTTGAAAGTAGCCAATCTATAGGCAATACCAGGGTTAAGTGGGCCTGTTTAGTCTTAATGCATTTCCACACATGAACTTTTAACAACTGTAAGGACTGAGGCATGAACTCAGACCAGCAGGGATCCTGAGGCATTTATTCAGGGAAACTTCTTCAGGACACATTATTTCCTGAAATGGTATTTTTCACTAAGTGAGCTATCACACAGTGCCACACCAGCAACACGCTTTCTTAATGTCCTTGTCTGGGGTGATCACGCCCTGTTCAGGTGTCTGGCAGCCTCTGGCAGGCTCCTCTCCATAGGGATCTGACACGTGGCATTTCTTCTCCCCAAGGTCAGGTGGAGACAAAGCCTCTCTGTACTCTCATGGTGTTCTGCAGGCGTGTCCCACAGCCTGCAACTCAATCCTATCTTATCTCTCTCTACAAACTACATACTGGGTTTATTTGGGTGGTAGTTTTATTTAGAAAATAAAATGAGAAGGTTAATGAGCAGCTAAATAATGATTTGGCCTCACTATCTAAATGTGAGGTGCTGTATTGTGTGTGCTGAATTTTCAGTGGGCTCATCTGCCAGCACAGTAACTTTCTTTTAGACTTGTGAATAGGGACATTATTCACCCTTTCCAAACTTAAGATTAGAAATTGAGACAGAGAGATTGAAATCAACAGTATTTGCTAAATTAGGATGAATCAGTTTGAACCAGGCAAGACCTGACAACACAAAATCCTTCCCATATTTGAATGAACCTTAATTTGTACTGTTTTCATCATCTCAGTGCTTCAGAAATTCAGATTACAACATTGTTGGTCAGGCATTAAAAAGAAATGATCCCAAGATACCTGAGTAGAATGTCATGGATGTGATTTTGCTTTGCTTTGTGACCATTTTTTTTAACCCTTGAGAATTCAATTTTGAGAATCATTCAATTTCTAAAAAACAAAAAAAAAAGTGTTCTCCAATAGATATGTTGGATCATTTCCACAGCAGGTTTGTCTTGTGAACGGAATGAATTTGGATTCTATTATTTCATCCCCTCTACATTACAGTATAGCCTATAAAGTCATTAGCCTACCAGGGTACCTCCTGTTCAGGTACATGCAACACCAAACCAATAAGTCAGCTAACCATTTTGCACATAGAGATTCAATGACGCTTTGCAAATGAGTATTTTTATTGCTTATCTTGTGAGAATCAAATGAGTAAATGGCAGTTGAGCAAGCAATGTCTTATAGAGGAGTGTAGCTCTAATTGCAGATTTCTCCTTTTATGTTATAACTTTCTGCTATTTTCACTGGCTTGAGGAAGCAGTGTTTAAGATAGCTTGAATATCTCTCATTGTCCTGTAGTCATACTCGGAGCTGCACTGCAGACACGGTGACAGAAGATGGGTGATACAAATACTTCAGTACATCAAAAAATTTTAGTGTTAGCATCAAGTCAAAATAGAAGACCAATGTGACACATCCTATCCCTCCAGATCCTCTGAATGATCCCTTAGAGGACATGAAAATGTCTTTGAACTTACATGTATCTCCAACATATTTTGTTAATATTTGCTATGGTAATACTAGCAAAAGGTATTCTCAGTTTTCTATTTTACCTTTGATTCCCTAGTAAGTTTTCTTTCAAGATCGCTAGGAATTCTTTCTATGCTTTCTGAATCATCTTTATAGCCTGCAAAAGGCTATAAAGGACTTTGTACAGCTTTGTGGATATAAAATAACACCTGGGCTCTACACTAAACTGAAGGTCATTCCAGCAGGGAAAATTTGCTGTCCTGAGAAGAAGGACCAGGGAAAAGGGATAAACTGATGAAAGAACCTTGGAATGCCTTGGTCACTAGCTGCTGTCTGGACAGTTGGGGCAAGTGCTGACGACAGAAAAAGTCAAAGAAGATGCTCAACATAGTTTGAGCCCTCTGTTAGCAGCAATAACAAACCAGCAACACAATTAAAGGCAAAGTGTGAGGCCATGGTAGCTTACTGATCCCCAGCAGTCTGCTTGCTTATTCAGGATCTGGGTTCAGATCTGACAAGATGCTGACCCCAACAGAAAAAAAGGAACTTCGGTTGCTGTAGTTCAAATTTCTATTTACTGTTTACTGTTTACTGAGCTATGTCTTTAAGTTGACTGAGCTATGTCTTTAAGTTGGCTTAATAATCTGTTTGCCTGCTTCTGACAAGCTGAAAGGTTGGCCTGAACATGTATATGCATATATCTCTTCTGTGCGCTCATCCAGGCTATCATGATTTTAAGGCCAACATTCTGTTTCATTCTGGGAACACCTTTTTCATGTCTAACCACTGCATCTTCCTTCTACTCCATCAATAGTTTTTATCCATCTAGATTTAAAATAAAATCTCCAGCTTCCCGGTTTGACACCCATCATGCTCAGATTAGTAAATACTTCCCTTGCAAGAATCCACTTGAATATACAGGTAGTGATAATGGTATTCCAAAATCAAGGATCCTTTGTGTTAAGACACTGCCTGTTACTGATGACTCATTGTGTATGGCTTGTGCCACATACTGACTCACTTACAATGAGTTGAAAGGAAAGCTACAGGAATAGCCATTAAAGAAGATTGTAGACTAGCTAGGTAAAATTCTCTTTTACCCCCATGTGCTTTCTAAGACTTTCCTTCTGCCTCTTTTTTATTTTTAAAATATCCAAAAAAACCTGATTTCATGGACTTCTTGAGCATGCATCTCTGCTGCAAATGGGAAAACTAAATCAGAAGATGACCATTGGTTTTTAATTGTAAATTATTGGCCAGTACAGTTGACTCTTCTGCATACCAAGAGTTAGTAGCTTTGGGGAATTTAGATTAAACCTTTGGTATTTTACTGAGATCCATGAAATGATGCAAGTAGTGGGGACAGGGAGCTTCTGTGAGGAAAACCATACAACATAAAATATATCTCTGAAACAGCCAAAGCAGACAGTAGTTGAAATCTGAAAGGTATATTTGTTAAACAACCTGTAACAGATATTCTGCATCCTTTACCAAATATTATTATCAGGTAAGTTAGATCTAATATAAATACGTGAAAAGAAATTTATTTTCCAGAGAACTTTAATTTTTAGAGTTAAAGTTGTCTATGAGTACAATAGTTACCTATTTTTTAGGACGAAGCATGTCATACCAATGCTTTTTACTGTATTTCCAAGGAGTGGAGGCTTAAAAATTTACATGCCCAAATGTTTCAAATCTAATCCTCATTTGTGCCTGTAGTTATGCCTTCCCTTTCTAGTAACTTGTCAGTGTTATAAGGAACAACATCCAAAAGTTAATTCTAATGTAATTTACATTATGAAACTAACCTAACTGAAACTATAAGAGAGCCTGTCCTTTACAGAAAGATATATGTTTAAATGCTCAGATCAGTTATCTATTTGTATGCCTGAACTTAACTTAAATTTACGCCTGAAAAATTGGTAATGCTAAAACAGTGGGACAAACCTGACCAAATAAATGACTGGAGTTCCTGATATTACTGATGGATGAGTAATAGATCAGTAAGATTAAAGCTATACTTCATCACAGACCCAAGACAATCTTACCAGTCCTCCTCATAATATCAGATAAGGGTTGACTATAAAAGGAATAAATTTTCTGAAATGAAAGCTCGATTTTTCAGAATTTATAATGAATAAATAAGTGAGGGGTTTTTTGGTTTTTGTTTGGTTGGTTTTTTGTAATTATATAATTTATTACATAAGGTAATACATGGGGAAAATAGTATACTGAAGCTCTCTCTCTTTTTCACTGTATTATGAGATGGCTTTTAAAGGTACTGATTTCCTTAGCAGCAGCCAATCACTCTCCATCAGCAGCAAGCATTTTTTGCAGGTGTAACAGAACTTCCACTGTTTTATAAAGTAATCTCTACTTCTGAAGAATAAAAGTGCAGCAGCACAGATATGTTAGTCTGTCATTGACGAAGAACATAGTACTGTCATGGAGCTTAATTCAGAAGTGACAAATACTGCATCTGTGTGAGAATAACTTTGTGACTTGAGCTGTTTAATGTATTACACAATCATATTCCTTCATTAAAGATTGACTAGACAAATAATTTTTGGCACCAAGTCACTACATTTAAGTTTAATTTTTCATCTCGAAAACTGTACTACTCAAGTCTGGGAGCTACCACAACTTCATATGGGTTTATACTCAGATACTAATATTTGATTCACTTTCTCCACTTACCACTGAGATAGATATTCCCAATATTCATCATAGCTCTCTTCACTGATCTGTTTCAGCTAAAGTGAAACACTGTGGTGCTGGCTGTCTTGGCCATTCAATAAATTAATGTTTTAATTCTTATAATATAGTGAGCAACCTTATTGTCTAGGGTAGAGCACTTGATTTTTAACCTTTTGGTAATAAGATTTTTCTCACTTGCGCCAGAAAATGCTAAACTTTATTTTCTAGGCTTCTTTCCTTCCTGAGACAGTTCTGCTGTTCTTACATAAATATTCAGAAGAAGAGTAGACACCTGCTGTTCTCATAATGAAAATTATCTCGGGTATTTTAGAGAAATGCTAATAAACACTGAAAGCTAGGATACCAATAAAAGAAAAGCAGTAGTGATTGAGCCATAAGAGTTACGGAATATGGGGATGAGAATGGTTTAGGAGGTTAGGGGTCATCAGGACAGGCCCATAAATAGAGATGAAGAAATAAGGTTTCAAGGCTTTTGTGGGCAATTTTTCGAAGAGGCAGAAGAATGACTGCTAGCCAGCTTTATTAACTCTCCTCATACTGCACCATGGGCAGCTCTAGACATAATATTTACAAATCACAGTTTCCTTTCATCAGATAACTGTACAACCTTGACTCCATTCTCTGCCATCCTCCTTTGTATATGTGTCCAGCACACCAATCTTAGCAGGTTGATGGGCATGGAATTCCCAAACTTCATCTGACATATGCACCTCTGACACAGGTCCTCATGTTTGTACCCTGGACAATCAATCAAATACTACAGGGTACCCCAGGATATTTAGCAATCCAAGATTGCCAGATACAGCATCTCTCTGGCCTGGACCATAACCAGAGTCAGACATTGAGGGTGGTGATGGAAGGGATCTGGGTGAACAGATTTTAACAGGAACACATGAACAGCAGTATGAATCCTTGGACCATACAGAAGCTCCCCAAACTCAGTTCAATGAGGAGTTGTGGGAGCAGTATCTGCACCTCCAGAAGACCCTGATGGGTGTCCCCTCAATGGCAAATAGAGGGCAAGATACAGAGCAGCTCTGCATCCTCAGGGGAGTCCTTCTCTGCAAAAATTGTGGAGAAAGTCTTGTACACTCTCTAGTACAGACTGAGTTGGAAGCAAAAAAGGAGTGGTTGAAGCATCCACCCAAAACACAGCCATCCTCACAAGTGAGGAGGCATGTTCATCCCAGAGCCCTGTCTCCTTATGTGCTCAGAGACTGAATGAGATCCAAGGACTTGGCCCCTAATGGGACAAAACAAGTCTGACTTCAGTGTGACCACTGGGGCATGAACTATCCAAATCCTCCAAGAAAATCTCCATGAAAGATACAAAACTGGAGGGGTCACTATTTCCACTAAATCAGGGAGGGACTAAGCAGACTAAGGGGAAAACCCCCACCACACAAAAAAAAAGGTAGTGGGAAAATGGAGAGCAGGAGAAGTGCGCCGCCCTTGTTGGACTCTCTACACAATGTTAGAGCTGTTCTACCATGGCTTGAGTCTTCTCCCATGTCTCACACATCTTCTGCAGCTTGAGCTGCTCTGTGCACTCCCTGTAGAACTTCAGGAGCATCAGACTCACGGCTATGGGTGCCACATACTTTCCTTCTGAGTTCCCAGTGTGGGAGCTTTGGGAAGAGTTGCCAGGGTGGGCCCAAAATAAGAGACAAGCATGTTCCGATACAAACGCTGTAGCAGGCAGTAGTTTAAAAAGACAAAGATCTTCTAGTCAGTTTAGTTAGCTCTCCTAACAACTCATGAGTGGCAGCCATCGAGACAATATTGCCAATTAACTGTCTCCTCTGAGCACATAACTGCATAGCCCTGACAGAGATCATGGACAGAATGAGAAGAGGTTGAGGAAGTACAGGAGCAAGAAGAAAAGCTTCTGAGTCTGGTAAATACCATTCATCATGCTATTACAGATAAATGTAACAGTACGTTCAACTTATTCAAACGAACATAAAGGCAAGTTTATAAGCATTCAGACTTATACTCATCACTTCAGCTGGTCTGAAACTTCACCAAGATGGATTTGATTTCCTTTTGATAGACATTTCCTTTTGTGTTCTTCAGCAATTTAAGGCTAGAATCACAATGGAACTAACAGCTGAAATGAGGTGTTTATATTTTATATCTGCATCTACTTGCTTCTCTCAGGACTCAATCTTTATGGACTTATATTTTCACTTCAGCATATTTATTTGACTTTAAGAAAAAAAAGTCTAGAGTAATTTGTTTGTCCCTATCTGTCATCTTGGTATTAAGGTTTGCCTGCACCCAATGTACATTTAAGTATTTTATCTGTTTAGAGTTTTTCTTGGGGAGTGGGGTTGAGAAGGATGGTAGGAGTTTGCCCTTTACTCTGAAGATGCCCCTAACCACTTGACTGCTATCTGTTGTATAAAACTTTGTCTTATTAGAGCTTGTCTTTTTCTAAAATGATTCTTTATAATAAAGAGTTGAACTTGATTCTCCCATGTAAAAACCCGAAATTATTCCCTAGGTATTTTCATCTGCAAAAAGTCAGATTCATTACCCAGTATGCAACAAGCCAATAATTACACACTCAAAAGACACATTGATTCTTTATTTCACTGACCTTGGGTGCTTGGTGGTATTCCAAAAATCAAGCACACCAGCTATCAAAACTTTCTAGTATTTGTACATTTTAGCAAAAAAGGAATGGCCTAGGTTACAATGTGAGGTGTAACCAAACTATGTATTCTACACCCACCTACATTATTCTGATGACCTGTTAATGATGAATTGTCTGCAACAGCTGTCCAGGGCATACCCCACCCCACCCCTTAGGCTACAAGCCAGGTGAGATAAGGAAAAGGAGGAAATCCTGCAAGGCAGGGTAATGTTTCTTTTTCTTCAGAGCAATCACTCAGCCCTGATAACTTCCTCTGAGGAAGCAGCAGCACATCCCTGAAGATTGCCATCCTGAAGGGGTCATCTCTGCTAGTGGGCCATAATGTGCTCGATTGGCATGAGCCAAATAGGCAGCTAGAACAACTGAGGACTTCAAAAATATCCTATGACTCAGAGGATTACATCATGCTGTAACCCCTCACGCTGGGGGAGGTGCCTGAACTCCACTGCATATAATCTGGGCAGTTTAGGGACTGGGACACCACCACCACCACTGGATACCCAGAGCAGGACCCAAACTTCCATGAGAGGACGAGACCTTCCACAGAACCACTGCTTTTGATGAGACTGAAACCATCACTTCAACACCTCTGCAACCACCACTTAATCAGCCTGCAAGTACCTCCCCCATCAATAGGCTGCCACATTGTACTAGCTTTGTGGTTTTAAGCCAGTTTTTCTGTATCATTGCATTTATTGTAATCTTTCTATTAAATTGTAGCTCCTACCTGAAATCTCTTTCAAGGTATTTGTGTGGGGGTTAATTTCTCCTGCTGGTTTACTTCTAAATCAACACAAGGTGATAGTGATCACTGACTACAAGTTACACAAGTTTGTAGCAGGACGACTCTCCCATGCCACAAGAGGGCTTCTGTTGCCTATTAGCAGGTGTAATAATTCAGGGCATGTTCCCTCTCCCATGAATTTGGTAATTGGTGAAATAACTCAATCAGGACAGCTTGTCTTGTAGTGAGTTATTTTGGTGCCATGGAAGTGACATTCCCAGCTGACAGTAAACATCTTGCCTTGCAAGCAAGATTGTAGGAAGATAAGCTTGAAATTGTGACTGACAGATATTTCACTTTAAAAACTATAAAAGCTACACCAAACGTTCACAAAGCAGAAGTCTTCTGCACATTTCCTGGAAATGTGAGGGCTCTTTCCCACAAAGCCAGGACACTGCTTAGTGGTTACCCTCTTGAGGGTTGAGTGAAGGGCTCTGTGTACCACATCATCAATTCCGTTTAAGTTACATTGACTCTTAGTCCATACAATTTCTCTGCTAGCTATAGCATAGGTACCTTTATGTCAGGCACTGATTGATGAAATCAACTAGTAGTTCTTTAATTTTATCTATGTAGTAAATAATTCTGTTTAAGGCTTTTTGTCTGTTAATATCCTGCCTATTCAATAAATAATTCACTTTATAATATAACGTGATCTGTCATTCTTGAGAACTTGTGAGCCAGAGCTAGTTAGGTGCACATCATCCAAGCAGAGCTGCTGCCAAAAATCTGAGTCTAAGGCAGGGCTTGTCTAATGCTCTCACTCAATCCATAACAAAGTTACATGATTCTCTTATTATTCTATCTCCTATTTGTTAATGAGTCTTTCACTTCTCGTGCTAAGTCTATGTGCCCAGTCTTTCTTGTCTTTTCACTCCATGGGCTTCTTGGGTCAGCGGTTGCAATGTGCCCCTGCCAGAATTACCTTATACTCAGTTGTAGCTGGTTTGGCATGTTTTGTGAGATGTGTTTATTCGTTTTTCCTTATCTTGGGAATTCTGACAGATGTCTTTTTGGTCCATAAATTCTGCATTCTTTTTGTCTATTATTGGTGAGCACCCTTTTCCCCAGCTCTGTTCGCTTCTCCCTGGGCCTGAGATTGCTAAAGCATACCAAGAGACCTGAACTTTAACCAGGAATTTGTTTTTCTAACACATGAACATCACTTACAGCTTATTAGATAATCTGTTTCACTAATTAAATCTCACTTCTTGATTAGGCTCAGAGGAATACTAAGATCAAATATCAAAGAACATCCTTAAAAAATTTTTTACATATTCCACATTTTGCAATAGTACCAGGAAACAGGGATATTTCTCTCCTATTCTGCTGTATGAGAAAAGAATTCATTGACTTTGGATGTCAAGGACCAAGGATGGGGACAGAAAGTGCCCCTCTCTATAGCTGTCTCCAGTGCTGCATCCTGCCCACCGTGTGCTGATAACATTGTTTGAGCACATGACAGACACTGTATAGTCAAATGCTTGTGTCGGTGTTGTGGGTTGCAGTATACAGAATAATTTCTGGGTTCTGCACTGAATTACAAAGAAATTTAAATGTCCAGAGACTAGACTTCTTGGAACTCACTACCCTTTAATGAAATGGCACTGTATTATGATTTTAAAAGAGGTGCGTGTGAATGCCTCATGGAAGACAGATGATTTCTGTGTGCATACATATAGTAATATAGGTTATAATATACTGGAATATGTGTGGTAATATGGTGATTTCAGAGTAGATACCTAAAATAGCAATAACTTACAGGTGATGCAGCAATATTTTAGAAATATTGGGATACTGAATAATCTTTAAAGAAATTATTGTTAGACTTATTGCAATAGGACCCAACACCTCTAATCACCTGAGGGAGACAGTCGAAAGATATCTGATGAGAGAAATGCTGAGAATGAGAAAAAATTGAGTACAATTACATGCACTCTTAACTATTAAGCAGAAATCTGACTGTCACACACACCACAATTGAAAAGGAATCTAATCCCATGATATCACTGGCTGTGAAGGAGTAATGAATGAACAGCTTACATATTCTGTAGTATGGGTTTGAGGATGTCAGGTACAGGAAAATTAAGATGAGATCTGATTTTTTGGGAAGTGTAATAATGTAGGCCCATTGAAAACTTTTTAGGGCATGTATTCCTTAGAGTTTTGAAGCCTTTATGAGAAAGATTATTTAAACTAATTTTGGACTTGCTGGTCTTAGAGATTGAAGACAAAAGTGAAAATTTGTTACTTGTAACATCTATGTTTAGTTCTTTTGCAGAATATATATCCCTCCCAGCAGAAGACTACCCTGCTAGTTTTTTTACCGTAATTAAAAACAGTATTGACCAAAAGAGAGGTAAAATCAACCAATTTCATTAGAATTTGGTTGGACTTTGCATTTCTCAGTCCACATATATCAACCAGGATTTATAACCTCACTTGTTTTTCACTCTTTAGAGTGAATACATTTCACAACAAAGATTGTATTGAAATGATGATGGACACTGCATTCTCTAAATCTTAGTGCAGGCCACTGTACACGGAAAGGAATTATATGTGTAGGGTGTGTACCTGATGAATTAAGTCCACACTGTATGTCAGTCTGAATTCTTGGAGTAATGATGGGATTTCTTAACTCTTTCTGGAATCATTACACCATCAACAATGTTTTGCGATCCTAAAACCCCCAAACATCAACCCTGGAAACCAAAGACCAAGACCAGGAATCAGATAGCTCAAATACACAGAGGTTGTAAATGATGAAAGTGTGACAGTGTTTTTACTGGACAAGAACACCAATTTTAACTGCCTTGGGCACACATAATTAGGCTACTAAAAACTAATTCAGTGTAGATTAAATATTTAACTTATAAAATTATTAAAATGAACCATCAGTGTCACTAAAATAAATTATTAACTGTGTAGGGGTAACTGTTCGAAATGGTTTTACTTCCACTTGGCTCTCTTGCTTCATAAAAATTAAATTATTGTTGTAAAGGCAGAATCCAGAAACATTAATTAGAATAATTCATCAATATAACCAATGAAATCAGACATGTTCTGAGGTTATCTAGCTAGTCTCTTAATTTACTCTTGAGTTGTACTACAGTATGGTAAAATTTGGTGTTAAAAAGCATAATTGGCAATAAAAGGTTTTATTGCTCTTGGGTGTAATAGGGAAGTATTGAAAGTTATAAAGTAACACTGGTAATCACATTTAAGAGCAAGGAGTTAAGCGTATTTTCCTCATTTTACTCCAGGTTACAGCCACAAGCAGAAAATCCTCTTGAACAGGCTTGAGTTTGATGTCCTTGCACTTAAAAAAAAAAAAGAAGAAAAGAAAATATGAGAATACAGGCAAAAAATAGAGTATTTTTAGGATGATACTCAGGCCGGTTTTGCTGCTGGTTTTTGATGAACGGCAGAAGAACAAGGCTCAATGTGATTCAGCTCAGCATGAGCTACTGAATGCAGGAAGCATTTCAGAAGTGAAATTTCAGTTTCTCTGTAGAGTTATTGAACTGGTAAGAAGAGTGAGAAATTTTCAACTCCCATAATGAAAAATGGTTTAAATGCACCCCTAAAAGCGTTGTCAGAAAGGGTAATTTTTATGGGGTTTTTGACTGTTGCTTAGACTCCTTGTGGTGACTGTGAATGTAGTGATGATAACCTATATAAACCTTAAATACAAGTTATAGCATTGCAAAAATTATATGGTGATTTGAAACAGAAAGATATTATTTCTTTGCAAAAAGAGAATATACAGTGCTTTTGACATTATTTACATGATTTTAATTATATTGTATTGTATTGTATCATATTGCATTTTATTACATTGTATTGTATCATATTTTATTATATTATATTGCGTTATATTGTATTTATATTGTATTGTATTTTTAATAAAGGAAAAGCCTGATTAGAACTCCATATAGAAGCACTGAAAGCTGAAAATTCTGGTCCTGATTGTAAAACATTCTTAAGTTTTCTTAGACCCTTATAAGTTGGTGAAATATTTGCTCAAATAAGGGTGTCAGGACCGTAATCACACTGTGCATCAAAGGAGTATAGTAGATTATGCATTAAAAAACATTTAGATTAGTGAGTATGGGTGAGAATGTTTTCCAAAGTGAAATATTTGCCAGTATTGCACTATGCCCACATTTTGCAGCTATAGAGCATCTGGAATAGTCCTTATAAACCTACTCAAATCATGCCACAAAATGTTTCAAATACAAAATACCAAATGTATATGCCTGCTATGTTTTCTTGTGGCTTGTATTAGTACTGCTGAAATCAGAGTTGTTTCTTCTGAGGATTTCTATTTATCTTGAAAAACTTCATGATGTTGAAATACTGCTCAGTAGCAATTCAAATGTAAACCAGTTACTTTGGTACATGTGTTCACTGCCTTTCTTTGGACAAATAACAGCAGCTGTTTATATCATGGGTCGAGGATAAGTAAGGCAGCCAAGGAACTTGACAAAGAGATCTTATTTTTATTTTAAACATTCATTGTTCTTCTAGCTTGTATAAGGAAGGATCTGAAAGAGAGGAAGCAAGGAGAAAATCAATCAGGCATGTTGGGAATATGGAAAATAAGTAATAAGGGGAATAAAATCCATGGCTACATTAATAGCTTGGGTTGTATAGAACTCCTGACTGTGGTCTATGCTCCTACTCTTTTTACCCAGGCTGTGTGAGTCCTCAACCAGCTCCAGTCCAACTGGCTTCAGAGTTAGGGCTTGTTCTCTAAACTGAGACACAATGCTTGTGTAAGCAGAGATGTAATTTGGCAAGGTTCATGCCTAAGACTTGATTAGACTGTAGTCCTTGTACTGATGCAAATCTGTGATGCTGGATGAACTACTTTGTTTCACTCTCGTGGCAAGTCTATGCCTTTTTGTATATAAGTTCTAATATTATCTTTGTGCTTGGCTAGAAGTTCTAGGCATTTTTGTAATTTATGTTTTATCATATACATGGAGTTTTTGAAGCGCTGAAATACACTGGCCTGCTCTTCACTGAAAGGCTAATTCATATCTTTGGTATACCTGACTTAAACATCTGAAGTTTTCCAGGTGCCTTGACGCCAACAGGAGTATGAAACTTACTGTTCTTTAAACAGTGATGAAATCCTTGCTCATTGAATGTTACATGAAATGAGAAAAAAAAAATTGGTAAGATTTTATGAAAGAAATATCTTTGCAAGGTGACTGAGGACAAATGGCTTTTATTGGATTGTAATGTAATGTTTGTGCTGCAGAGGCACACAATATTAGATTTCATGTGCAACGTAGATGCTAAAGAAACTCCTCTCCATATTAGTCTGAATTATCAAGTAAGTAGCCATATTGCAGTAAAAGACTTGAGAAATATATTCTGCTGAGATTTATCAATCAGACATACAAGTTATATATTCTGATGAATTAGAAATCTTGCCTGCTGTGTGTATTCAGAAGCAGATAGTCTCATTTTGCTTTGTGAAAGGAGGCAGGAGTGTATCCGTAGTGCATCTGTGTTGCCTGGGAAGAGGTGGTTGGCAGAGTAAGCACTGCAGAGCTAGAGCTCTGACTTCAACAGGAAACAGATAAGGGCCCTTTCCCACTCTGCAGGCAGGAAATGCTAATTAACATCCAGCCATCTCAAGAGCGATGGGGATAAAAAACAAGAATAAGGAGACTCCTAAGGATAGGAGTCAGGAAGGCCAAGGCAAAGCTGGAACTGAAGGTGGCAAGGTACACAGTAGCAGGACTTCTGCAGGTACATTAACCAGAAAAGGAAGATTGAAGAAGGTGTATCCCAACTGATAAAGAATGCTGGAAAACTGGTAACAACAGATTAGGAGAAGGCTGAGGTACTCATTGACTTTTTTGCCACACTCTTCAATGGCAAACTCTCTTCTCACACCTCTTGACTGGCTGGATGGCAGGATGGGTACTGGGAGAGTAAAGTCCCTCTCACTGTAAGACCAGGTTCATGACCACCTGAGGAACCTGAATGTACAAATGTTTGTGGCACCTGACATGATGTATCATGGAGTCCTGAGGACTTGGCTGATGTAGTTGCCAAGCCATTCTCCCTGAGATTCGAAAAGTCTTGGCAGTCAAGGGGAAAATCCCTGGAGACTGAAAAAAGGGAAACACTGTACCCATCCCTAAAAAGGGTAGAAAGGAGGACCTTGGGAACTTTGAGCTGTCAACCTCTGTGCCTAGGAAGATCATGGAACAGATCCTCCTGGAAGCTCTGCTAAGGCTCATGGAGGACATCCAGCACAGCTGCCTCAAAGCTAAGTCCTGCCTGACACACCTTCTATGACAAGGTGGCTACAGCTCAAGCTGGATGTGAGTGGGCACTGTGCACTCACAGCACAGAAGGTCAACCATACCCTGGATTGATAAAAAAAGACCTGGTGACCTTTTATAATGGGGTGACTCCATCGGTGACAAGCGAAGGGTTGCAGACGTCATTTATCTGAACTTCTACAAAGCCTTTGACAGGGTCCTCCACAACATCCTTCTCTGTAAATTGGAGAGATATGAATTTGATGAGTGGAGTTAGATGGATGAGAAAGGGGCTGAATGATCCCATCTGGAGGGTAGAGGCCAATGGCTTGGAGTCCCAATGGACAACAGAGATAAGTGGTGTCCCTCAGGGGTCTGTACTGAGCCCAGTGCTATTTAATATCTTCATCAGTGACAGAGACAAAGGGGTCGAGTGCATCCTCAGCAAGTTTGCAGATGACACCAAGCTGAGTGCTGCAGTTGACACTCCTGAGGGATGGGATGCCATCCAGAGGGACCTGGACAAGCTCGAGCAGTGGCCCCTGGGAGTTCCATGGTGTTTAACAAGGCCAAGTGCTGGTGCTGCACCTGGGTCAGGGCAACCCCTGGAGCCAGCCCAGGCTGGGCATGAACAGATCGAGAGCAGCCCTGCCCAGAAGGACTTGGGGGTGCTGTGGGTGAGAGCTGGACATGAACCAGCCATGGGCACTCCCAGCCCAGAAAGCCAAGTGTGTCCTGGACTGCATCCAAAGCCCATGGGCAGCAGGGGAGGGAGGGGATTCTGCCCCTCTGCCCCACTCTGGTGAGACCCCAGCTGCAGAGCTGCCTCCAGCTCTGGGGTCCCAGCACAGGAAGGACATGGAGCTGCTGGAGAGAGTCCAGAGGAGGCACCGAGGTGATCAGAGGAGAGGAGCTCCTCTCCTAAGAGGAAAGGCTGAGCGAATTGCTTCTCCTGGAGAAGAGAAGGTTTCTGAATGACCTAATTGCAGCCTGAATTTCAGTATTTGAGGGGAATCCACAAGAAAGATGAAGAGAGGTTATTTACAGAAGCATGTACTGATGGGATGAGGGGCCAGTGGCTTCAATACTGAAGGAGAGCAGAATTAGAGTAGATAATATTAATAAATACTTTCTTGTGAGGGTGCTGAGGCACTGGAACAGGTTGCCCAAAGAAGCTGTGGCTGCCACATCCCTGGCAGTGTTCAAGGCCAAGTTGGATGGTGCTCTGAGCAGCTCTGAGAAGCCTGGTCGAGGAAGGTGTTCCTGCCCATGGCAGAGGGGTTGGAATGAGGTCCCTTTCAACTCAAACCATTCTGTGGTAAATTTAAAGATTCTTACAGCAATTCCGGTGAGTGTGTTAAGCAGATTCCAGAATGCCCAGTGTTCTTGTATTTTATAATACGCATGAACAAAGATCAATTTTGCAGAAAAATTTACACAGATAACTTTGTAGTACTCTAATGATCTTCCCACTCAGGCTATTGTCTTTGACCAAGACATTTCACACAGGTGCTTGAGCAAATCTTGCTCTCCCTTGGAGCATCTGATAATCTTGGATAAAGTTGAGTTGAGACACAATTTTCAGTCCAGTCAGTTTTCCCAAGTTTTATTTTGTGATATGCTGCTTGACTGAGGCACAATGTCATGATATCATCATTCATGAGAAGATTAACTTCTTTATCAATGACAGGATTAAACGGATATTCAGGTGGTTGCTCAGGCTTTTAAATAGAAACTGGCCTGAGTAGGTCCTTGCTGTTTTAGGACACAGGAATAAAGCTGTATTTAAAGATTCCCTTTGTTTTATTTTACAGAATATCATATTTCAGTTGTGAATGATTAAAGCATCATACATATTTGATACTAGTCTGCAAATGGACTAGTAATGCTTGAGAATAAAGTCATCACAGAAGAAGTTATTTGTTTCTCCAGATCTAAGATGTCATTACCCTTTGGCTTTATTTGTCAGCAAATAGTGCATAACTTACTTGTCCTGTTGAAATAAAAATCCCAAGTATATAAACTGTTCAGGAAGAGCACCGTCAACTGGACAAGAAAATTGACATTAAGACATTTTTTTCTACTGAAAACATTGCTAATTTGCCAGCACTTGGGCTGTGGTAATTTAATTTCAGACTGACATCTGCTTTTCAATAGCTATAGATCTAAAGGTAGAGAAAATAATGCACTTGAAAATTTTTTTTTTCTTCTATGCATTGAAGCAGTAGATGTTGTAGAATCTATGGAACAATGTATTCTGGGGGCAATCCAGTTAGAAAGAAACTTGCCAGAAAAGAACCTGGGAGCCTGGTGGATACCATGTGGAACATGAGCCAGCAATGTGGCCTTCAGAGCATAACATCCTGGGCTTATTATAACAAATAATATCCTGGGCATCATCTGGCAGAGCATTGCCAGCAGGAGTAGTGAGTTGATCCTTTACCTCTGCTCAGGACTGGTGAGGTCACACATGAAGTGCTGGGTCCAGTGCTGGGCTTCTCACCAGTGAAAGAGACACTGGATTAAGGGTCTGGAGTACTCACAAATGAGGAAAGGCTGAGAGCTGTACAAGAGAAGGCTCAGGAGGGTATTATCAGCCCATGTAAATATATGCAGAGCAGGTGCAGAGGATGGAACCAGGCTCTTTTCAGTGGTTTCTGAAAATATCAGAATCAATAAGCATGATTTGAAACACAAAAGCTTCCATCTAAACACAAGGAAACACTTTTTCACTATGAGAATGACTGAACAGTGAGACAGGTTGCCTGGGGAGATCATGGAGTCTCCATCTCTGAAGATACTAAAAAAACATCTAAACATGGTCCTGGAATACTGACATTACATGGCTCTGCTTAAGCAGGTGAGTTGGACCAAATGGTCTCCAACAGGTCCCTTCCCACCTCAACCATTCAGTGATGCTTCGATTTTAAAAAGTGTAGTCCAGTGTCAGTGTCATCAATGTATTAACACCCAGCTCATCTCACCAGACTTGCCTTTCAGAATATTATTCAAAGAGGAGAAAATCTGGACATGACTGTTGAAATGATTGCATAAGCTATCACTGTGAGTTGTAGTAAGTCACAGATGTGGACTCAATGATTTGGAGTCAACGACATATAAGTTTATTTGATATTGAGTCATAAATCTTTTAAAGAAATATCACATGAATTCTGAAAATATTCTAAAAATGGTGAAAATTCAAGCTCAGATAAGGCTGTTTGAAACACTGGACTATTCTGTGCTATCAAATTGTAGTTTTTAATTCAGAAATTTAAAAATAAAAGTGCTAGGAGGGGAATTCATTTTTCTGTGAAGTGTGCTGTGCAGCTCCCTGAAATCTCCAAGACTATTTTTGCTGGGTTTTTTTCTACTTTTTTACTAGAAAAGTGGCTGCTTATCCTCACTTCTGAAACCTTGCACACTGTTTGAAGTTGGCATTTATTTCCTGAATTCATCTGGATTTTATCCTGGGAAATTATACCAATTCTGTAATTTTTTACTGGCAGATTGGCTGAAATGACAACTTAATTTGGTCTTTGCAGAAATCCCCATTTTTATTTTTAACTGTTAGAGCATCTGCCCCATCCCATACCTGTCACCCCCTCTACCTCGGCATAAGGGGTGAAGACAGAAAATATTCATAAAAAGATCAAATATTTTTGCTAAGGTATCTAAGATACACATATATAGAGAATATATTCCTCCATGACTTCAAAGAAATTAGAACAAAAAGTAGCTATTAAATGTTATAATTTTTCTGCTGTTCCTTTTTTGAGTGGTTTTGCAAAATTTTCTTTCAGTACATGTGTATTACTCTCTGTTTCATGATTAGAGAATTACTGAATAGGACTTATTTTGACACAACCTGGATGTTTTACCACTAAGGTCAGTCAGTTTGAAAGAAAACTGAGCAAATCTGAAAGCTGGGATATCAAAGTCTTGGAAAATTGTTTATTAGCATACCATACCATTGAATTTAATTATTTTGTTTAATAACTTGGATAATGTTTGTTGTTTTGTAGTCTAGTGATATTTTATACTGCCACTGCAAAAGCATGAACTGCTTTGCCAGTTGATATTTTTGCTCAGACAGCATTCAGGGCTTTTACTGCTTGTCCACGATTTACTGACTTTGGTGGACAATGTATCATACAGTCACTCCTAAATTACTTTTCTGTCATATGGTCTCCTTTCTAGAGGTTTAGCATCTTTCATTATCTCATTTTGTCCAGAGATCCACCAAGAAGCCCAGGGTGAAGAGAAACAAACAGACTGCTGCTGGGTACACAGGTGGTGACTATCCTCTGCTTAATCTGTGTCTCTGCCTATGTCTTTCTCCCCTCTTTTCTATTTCTTTCTCTCTACCTCACATTTTGCTGTTACATAAAATCCATGACTTTGGCATATGGTCTTGTTTGCACCACAGGTAGATGCACTGCTCAATAATCAGACCTTAGCAAACACTTGGAAATGAAAAACCAGCTCATAGGTTAGTTAGTTTTATCAGATCATTACACAGCTGGAGATACTGATTTTACACTTTCATCTTGTAAATTAATTGTGGTTAGGTGCTATCAGCCTATCCCACCCAATCAAAATGCTACTTACTACTTTGCTGTATTTTGTAATTTTCATATTAACTTATTTTATCAGGAAATCTCCTCTTTCTTATTTTGGATAGATTCTTTCTCAGGCATTGTGTTTCTGGAATGTTTCCCCTGATGATACTAGGATATTAAGAATTTTTGCTTGAACCCTAAATACACATTTAATGTCACTCATACTTTGATGCCCTTAGCTATATTATTTGTGTGTTTTTGATAGATTTAAGCTTTTTTTAAATTACATTTTCTGTTTTCCACAGTAAATGAACACAGCTCTGAAGGAATTCACATATAAACAGCATAGGTCCTACCACACATAAATGTAGAATGTTTTAAATGTTTACATGGCTACAGTTTAGTTAATATTTCTGCAGTCAATATTTGTTTTTTGTGATAAAAAGTAAATCAGCCTTTAATCTGTGATATTTAGCTTTCCTCCCCATTGATCTGCTTTATAGGCTTTGAACTTTACATTTAAAAGTTTGTCCTTTACCATCTTCAGGTGAAATTTTGACTGTAATAAATGTAGTAAGTGACTACACCTTCCACTGTATTAAAAACCTTCACCAGGTATTTCAGAAGAGTTTGTAATATTTGACCAAAATTAAAAGTAAAGAAACTTTGTTTCATATTATGGAAAGAACCTTGCTGTTATCTCCACAAAAAGAAATCTATGATGACTCTGTGTCATGGATTTAGCCCATGTGGAAATTAGGCACCACACAGCTTCTAGCTCAACTCTCCTCTCTCTATCCCTGCTCCAGTGGAAGGGAGAAAAGAATCAAAGTAAAATTTGTATGTTGGTATAAGAACAGTTTAATAATAAGAAATAAAATAAAATTATAGTGATAAATTATAATAATAATGACAATAAAAAGGGAAAAACAAGTGATGCACAATGTAGTTGCTCACCACCTGCTGACCCCCCATTCCAAACCCAGATTGCCTGTCCTTCTGTTATGAGCTGGGCATGATGTGCTATGTGGTTGGAATATCCCTTTGATCATTTTGGGTCACCTGTCCTAACCATACTCCCTTCCAGTTTCTTTTGTGTACCTCCTCACTGGCAGAACAAAACAAAGAAACAAACAAACCCCAAAAAAACCCCCAACCAAAACAAAAAAAGCCAGTCCTTGACTTAGGATAAACATAGCTTAGCAAAACCTAAAATATCAGTGTGTTATCACCATTCTGATTCCAAATCCAACACTTAGCACTGTAACAGTTACTAAGAAGAAATTAACTCTACCCTAAATGAAACAAGGACATCTTGCCACTATGGACTTTATGTTGTTTTGTGAAATTAAAACCATTATATAACCTGATAAAATGACCTGGAAGCAGTGTGTTTACACTGTTTATTTATATACAACTAGTGATTACAAACATGCACAAGCTGAATTTTAAACAGACAAATAGCACCCAGGAAGTGTTTGTCTGCCATACCTAAATGTTCTTTTATATCTGCAACTAGCGTGTTCAGAAAAACATTTGTGTATAGAGAGAATGTCAAATATAAGTAAACTACAGGCAAAGTACTTGATGGAAAACCAAGGAGCTGTTCTGACCATTTATCTGACAAAATCAAGGTTCAGACTTAATTCCCATATTATTTTGCTTTTAGTTGACTTTCAGGAAAAAAGAAATAGAACCACTAGCCCTAGGAAAAAATGGGTTTTTCTCACTGTTTTATTTAGATTTTTACCAAGATATATTGGTGCTCAGGGTTTGTTAAACAAATGCATGGGTTTGTCCTGAATGATTTAGAGATCTTGAGAAAATCCCATGTTCTTTGCAATGGGCTCCTTGGGCATGTGTTTGACAGGTATAAGAAACTAACAACTGTACATTCTCTAGATTTGACATCATCTCTTAATGGCAATCCTCTGAAGCTTAGCTGCTTAAGTGCTGTCTGCTGCAGGAAACATGAAATGCAGTAATTTCTTAAATGAAGCCTTTAATAATGAAGTTTGACTTAGTTCAGTTACTATTGAATACTGCATAGCTGCGATAGAACTTCATTTCATAATTTAGCCTTATTGCTGTGGGCAACTGATTTAGTACTTATTTTCACTGGACAGCCTGAAGTCCGAATCGGCAAAGTCTGCCTTCTATGTCAGTGCCTGTCAAGGGTGACTGCCATAACTGAACTGGTTTTAAGCACTGGATTTTATACAGCCAAAGTCATTCCTCTATATATCCCTTTGTTCGTGGTTTACCTAAATACCTGGACATCCTATTGAGTCTTTATGAGCATGTTATTCTGAAGGTCCTTGCATAAGACACTTTCCTAGAAATACATTTCCTAGTTTTGTGTCAATTCATGGCTCTGAAATTAACAGCCTGAAGCTACTTTAAATGGCCCAAGCAGGTTAATAGTATAAAAGTAAAATTAACACAAATTTTGTTCTGGCCAATAGGAAAAACAATCACTTAGAGGAAAACCTATGCATATGATTCAAAATTAATGTTAATTTTGTTTAAACTCTGTAAAAATTATTTTTGTCATTTGTTCTTCCTTTTCTCCCAAAATTTACACCTTCAAACTAGGAAATAATGTACTAATATATAAAATACAGATGCTTTAGCTTCATTACAAGGATTCTTACTTCTTTATTAGATACATTGCTTGGCTCTAAAGTCACTAAGTAATTCATTCTATAGCCAAAAATGTGTCTGCCCTTTTAAATTATGAATGATTTAATAAATATGTGTATCCCAAGTTTGTTAATATGGATTTCAGTAATTATTTTTTGAAAACAGTTGAACATCCTGATAAGCCATATTTTTCCATGTAATGTTGCTTTTATAATTAGATCTTTTAAGTACTTTTGTATTTAGATCTTTTAAATACTTTTTTTATTTGATGAGAAAATTTAGCCAATGTAATGATACTAGGGATGTAATTGCATTGTACAAATTCAGTTTAATTTTTAATTTAATTTGAGTGCATCCAAGGAAGGGAGCAAAAGAACGAAACTTCCTAGTCCCTGACCAAAATTCTCAATCCACAGAATAATAATAAGGAAGAAAATAGTATTCACACTGGTATTACAGTATTCACACCTGTAGGAGTTAAGTAAAGTGCCATTTTATATAGGAGGAAGTTTCTAACAACCAGAATGTCAAAATTTTATTGGAAGCCCAACATTGGAATTCTCCTTAGACATGTAGCATGAATAGTTTCTTTCAAAAGAGAACTGTATTAATGCCTTAATTTTGAGGAGACAGAAGGTAAATCTCCTGAATCACTTTTATGCTTATATAACACTCTAACTTGACTTTACAACAGTTATGAAAACAACTTCTACCAATCTTATGCGTTACTTTTATTGCAACAGCTCTTGTGTCACGGTTGTTTAACTTCATTTCTGCAAGAAGTAGTCAAGCAGGTAGTAGTTTTCTGCTCAGCTTTAAGCAGGTATTAGCTTTATGCTCATTTGTCAAAAGCTTTCTTGTATTCTCTTAGAGTGTTTCAGATTAAATAGCTGTTGACAAGGTATTTGTTTTATATTTCAATATTTTTTTGGCACCCAAAGAGCCAAAGATAGACAAAATATGCCAGCCAGTGTTCTGGCAAGCAGGGCACTTATCCCAGAAAATCTATTTAGTACCACCTCTTCATTTCTCTATCCTATATTTAAAAGAAAATCAAGTTTATTTCAAGGAAATATGAGCTGTGGATCTGTTGAAAGAATGAATGACTTAACTAACCACAGCATCTACGTCACATCTAAGGAATAGGGCAAAAATGGAAGTGTTACAGGAAGGCTCAGAATCCCTATGGATATTTGAATTGACAGCAGTTTGGTTGCTGGCTTCATGATCTAAAGTTGCAAGATGTCACAAGGTATTTTAGTTCACACAGAATTGTCTTCTGGGCGGAGAACTGCTTGCATTATATTTGAATTCATTTTCCTGTAAGAACAATATGTAGGATTGTTTTCTCTGACTTTGTATAGGTTCTATGGGGGTTTTTTAGTTCTATAAAAGTACTATTTTGATAGCTTAGAAAGTGAAAGGTAAAGTTCAATGTCAGTTTATCTGCCACAAATATCCTGAAGCTGTAATTGTGTAAAAGTTAAGAAAATATGATGTATCTGTAGACAAACTATCTAATACAAAACTATCTAATTTTTTTACTCAGTTTTAGTTGGAGCATGTAAAAATAAATCAAGAGAGGTTCTGCATTCAAATGCAGAAGATGAAAAATAGAATCTGATAATGCAGGTATGATTTATCTGACTACCAATCATGTAAACTCACTAAATATGAATAAAAATATCATACTTATATTGTAATGTCATTGTTCTTATTTGCTGTGTTTGCATCTGTATTGGATAGAGGCACAGCCTCTGTGTCTGGTGGATAAAGAACAAAACTCTAATGGTTCAGCTGGGTTCTCCTAATATCTGTTGCCTTTGAACACTCAGTTTCATCGGGTTTGATACATAATGGCATCCATGGGTGCATATTTGAACAGCCTCTTATCAGAATACCCAGAGTAGTCTGATATGATCTACAGGAAAAAGAATATTATACAGGCATCTTTTTCAAGAGCATGCATGTTGCAATCATACCTTTTTTGACAACATGGAGGCTTTTCTGCCATTTCTGAATACTAAAATTATTCATTTTGTTCTAAGTGTAAATGCTTCATGATTTAAGATCTCAAGTGGATAACTTCATGTGCAACATCACTGTATCAGTTCAAAATTTTCACACTAAATCCTGTAATAATTCCTTGAAACACCATATGGCTGTCAAAATGCCTCCAAAGGAGCAATACATCATTAGGTAAAAAGCACTTGAGCATTTTTAATCATGATGGATACACACATGTTGTAGTATTTTTAACTACAGATTCCATTAACATAGCATGACACTGATATAATACTTTCTGCTAAAGAACCTCTGAAAGCTACATTCATTTAATAACAATTTATAAACATCTGTCACTTGATATTTAGGAAACAGGCATATTTATGGGTGGTATTTAATAACTCTGGTGTTTTGTTGATTGTAGGTTAGAGAGGAAAAAGCATCATAGGAATTGAAAACAATTTTAATGCTTGCGACTGGTGTTATTCATGGTGACTTCTGCGACACAAAAGATTCCAGAAGGTTTTGAAAACTACTGAGTTAAAGAAAAGACAAATAAGTACCAACCAGCCACAAAACCTCATAAGAATGAGAAACAGAAGCAATCAGGGTCCTGTGGAAAACACTGAATTAAAATTGTCCTTCAAAATGTAATAAAGTAAGTAAAAAGCAGTTGTAGGATGGGAAAGAACTTCCCATTTAAGTTGGACAATTTTGTGAGGATAGCCATTCAATTTACTCCTTAATGGTACACATCAACATTTGTAACTATACATCATCATTTTTTCTTGTTTCATCCACAGAACAGACCCATGCCTCTTTGAATGCTTTTGAATCAGTCTTCAAAGCCTGTTTTTTTCTTGCACCAACATGATGTAGAATGAAGTCAGCGGAGAAAGAGCTGCACAAAAGAACACCTTGTTTTTAAGGAATTGATGCATGCCTTTGGCAGATTTTGTGCAGCACATTGTATTAGTAGAATTTGAAAAAATCAAAAGAAAAGCAGAATAGATTGGATTTAGAGCCTTAAGTAACTGTTATTATGACAAATAACATGGTGACTTGCATGCCCACTTCTGGAAAATGTTAGCAACAATATTTTACTATTATTATGACTTCCTTTTTAATAAGTTTTGACCTCCTGACAGGCAGATCTTTTCAAGCAGTGTACTGCAGCCAGTACTGACAATCACTGTGAGGTCCTTGGTTGAACATTAATTGTCAATTTATCTTATGCTGACTAGGTCTGAAATATTGACATCTTGTTACAAAACCAATGGGTTTATGGGTTTATTTTTGAACAATTTGATTGCAATGGAAAACAGGTATGTAGTCATTTTGGTTATTATTATCTGTAAATAATGGTGATACAAAGTCATAAAAATGTCACCTAAAAAACTATATAAGGAAGAGAAAGCAAAAGAAAGGGTAAGAGTAAACCAATATCACCGCACAAAGATCCAGCATGATCCCAAGCAGAAGAGCTCAGCACCTCCCTCTTCAGAAAGCTGCAGAGAATGAGCTTTCCTCTCAGCCTCCTTTACTCCAAATTTCACAAACCCAGATTCCTCAGCCACTCCTCACAGGCCATGTCTTCCAGCACTTCCGCCATTTAGGATGCTCTTCTTTGGATGCATTCAAGTGCCTTACAATTGTTATTATATTGGATCTGGACCTAAAATTCAGACTCTAAGGTCTTAGTCCAAATATCAAGAAAACTGAAATACGTAATAGACATCTGAGTGATTTCATTTAGGACTTAGTTACACGAGAAACCTGAATTCACATAAATTGTCTGCTGCTGAAAATGGGAGTCTTCTTCCTACATCCCACTTTCTTGATCTGCTCTTTGCCTAGAGTTGACTCAGATTTCTCAGATCATAAATATTAAGCTTAACTGGAAACATAGCAGTCCTTTCGAAACAGGAGAAAAGTAATCTGCCCTGAGAAAGTGAATATTGTTTGTGCTAGGGTGATAAGTTGAATTTGTTTGCCTTGCCATTACGGGATCTGCTGTACAGAAGTAAAATTAAGTAATCTTGACGAGGGAAGATGGCAGCACAAAAAGAGGCAGCACAAAAAGAGATTTTGGGAATGGAAAGGGGAACATGTCAGAGCAATATCCTTCCTACAGTTGAAATCTTGGGGATTACTTTTTCAAATGAATCTTGTGTTTGAATAGCTGAGAGGGATGAGGGGATGCAAACCAAAGAAAAGTGATGGTGAAATTCTCAATAGTGAAATTTTCAGCGTAAGCAACTTGGTGGTGAAAGCTGTAGTATACACAATCTTCTAATGAGACGGTGAAGGTTTCTTGTAAGTAAAAATCCATGTGGAAAGGTGTTTCAGAATGAATTCTCAGTTTCCAGTGTTATGATCCTTAGCAATATCTATGCATTATCATTTAAGATGTGTACATGTCATAATTTTTTCTATAAGCTCTTCTCCTTTGATGTCAATCTGCTTTTATTTATGCCTGAATTGATGAGAAATAATCACTACATTGATGTTGGTGGAGGGCCAAGGATAAAGATTTCTGAGCTTCTAATTTAAGAGAAATAAGAAAGGAATTAGTGTCCAGGTTTTTAGTCAAGCACCATGTCCCTTACTTTTCCAGGTGTAAGAAGCCTTCTGTCCCCAGGCTGTTCTGCTTCTTTAGGAATCCCCTGTCTCATGAATCCTGCCCAACAATGCTATTAATCTTGACATTAGAATATCATGTTTCCTGAACAAGAAAAGAGCATTTGCTCAATTATCTTATCAGACACTGCTCATGGGAACTCAGAATTTGTTCTGTGAGGACAAGGGTGTTTAAACCAGATTACTTGCTAACAGTACAATTTCCAAATGGTTCTGTGTAAACCACGTTTATCATCCTGTGTTGCAACATTATAGTTCAATTAAAAAAACCCAAACAGATATATAAATGAAAATCAATAGGACAGGGTTAACTCTTTAGAAAATACAGTAGTTGGATATGTTATTCCAGTTTCTGAAGTGAAGGAAAGTTTTCCTTAATTTCCGGAATAAATATATTAAGAGATTAACCAGGAGTTCTAGAAAATATGATATATGAAAATATTTATCTCTGAAATTTAAGTTAATTCAACTTTTAGAACTTTCAAATACATTGAAAAAAAAAGAGCAAAATAGTTCCTTCTGTAGGACAGAAAATCTTTTTCTTCTTACAAGTAAGGAAATATACAGGTAATAGAATTTTTTTAAATTATTCTGTGGAGCCATTTCTATTGATTTCTATATATCCTTTAACTGACATCGGATGTTTCTTTCCTGATCTGTTCTTTAATATCAGTGGACATGCCTTGAAATTGTCATGAGTCAATAATAATCCTAGAATTTGGATTAGAAGATTGGAAAGCACGATAGATACTTGCATGTACTCTGCAGTACTCTCTGTACTCTCAGAGAAGACACAAATATGATCTACAGTGAAGAGCAGCAGCAGCTATTATGTGAGTTACTGATAGTTGATAAATCCAAGCCTTTCAAATTTATGGAAAAATCTGACCTCCACTCACTGACGTGATGCATAGATACTCTCTTCCTCTTTTCCAAAAGTAAGCCTAATAATGAGAGAAACTCTCTATAGCTGTTTATTTCTATTGATAAAAATAAATATGTATGAATTTTGGCTTAGTCATCTATTGTAGTTTTATATTTAGTGAAAAGTGTTCAAGACCTAATCCTCCATTTTAGGCCAAATCACATAGGCAATTTCTTTTATATTTTCATTTTCCAAATTTTATTCCATGCCAAAGTGTTCCTAAGTCAATTTCAATAAATTTTGAGTGTGTTTCACAAGATACTATCTCACTTATTTCTCTGTTTATATCAAAGAATGCAATTGTACTCAGCAAAAAGCCACATTTCAATATTTGTTCTACCTGCTGATTGGAATCTTTTTACTTTCTTTCCTTCTGGGGAAAATTTGAGTAAAAGGAAGAAAAAATCTTCTTCATTTGTATTCCAAAAATAAAGATAAGGAGTAGATTTCTTTGTTGGCTTCATCTGAGCAACAGCTGTCACAAAAACTCAATTTGCAAGAAAAGTAGCATTTGCTTGATTTTAATTTATGCTCCTGCACCTATGCTCAGCTTTGACAGCTTAGAAAAATTGAAAATAAAAGGTCAATGGGTATAATGTCAAGGTATGCCTGTATAAGGATGGCTGTACTACAACTTGGAATAATGAGGCACTGCAAGAGTGGCCAGTACAGAACAGAAAAAAGGTAAGAAGAAAATACTGCCTTCAAATATAAACAAAGACAGAAACAAAAGTATTTTTTTACAGTGATGATGGAGAATTGCTTACTTTGTATGGAAGAGAGAATCTCTCTGGAAAATAGGAGTAAAAGGATATGTGTGTTTCTGCTTGGAGTCAAGTCAATTTTTTGATTGAAATCCTAATGTTCAAGGAATTTGATTTCAATCTAGAGATACTTCTTCATAGTCCTTTGAATCCACAATATTTTTTAAGTAGCTAGGGTTGCTGAGTTCTGCATTTCCTTGTCAGGATTATTTGGCTGCTAAAACAAATTGCTGATTTTTAAGAGTTAGGAGAAATGTCCACGTCGTAATCACCTTCACTGTGTCTAGAGTTTCAGCTAGTGCTAAGGAGAGTCAAAGCAAATGTCCAGAAAAAAGCCCAGGTACATTTGTTAAAAGATTATTTCTTCACTGTACTTAATCTGAGCATTTTTTGCCTCTTTCAAGGAAAATGCAAAGAAATATCTGAGGGAAAGTGTCAAGATTTCACTTGGTAATTCAAGTCTGATCTTTAGACAGACTTTAGGTGCTGTGAATTGATGTCATCACAGCCAATTTATTTGTGGAAAAATAACTCAAAGGAATTAAACTCCAATATTTGTGATTTTTTAGAGAGTATTCAACCTTTAATTGTCAGTCTGAAGCTGCCTGTATTTAGGTATTGTGTACTATTTACTATATCTTTTTTTCTTATTTAATGAAAATTTATAGATGCTGTAGTCTTTGCCCAGAAGAACTGGGTTCAAAAGTCTATGTATTACCTGGGAAATCAGGTATAAAATGCCAAAATACTGCAGATATTTACACTTTACAGCATTTTGCAATGGTAACCAGATACTTTAACTTTTAAGAAAGTATTATTCTAACTATTCTATGTTATTGACAAGAGGTATCTTTTTTTTCAATATTACAGAAAATATTTCAAAATGTTTTGTGGAATCTTTAGCCCAAATTGTGGTTGTTCTTCTGAATAATTTTTCTTTACTCTTTAAGATGATGAGATACAAAGTGAATATCTTGATATTTTACTTAATAGTTTACTCTATTTTCTGAAATTTACTCAAGCAGATCTCTTTTTGAGGTGAAGAAAATGAAGTGATGATAGTGGCTTTTGATTGACAGTTGGAATCATTCATCAGCTGGGAACTGTAACTTAAGCTATAAGTTAACTTACAGTATCACAACAACTTAAGCTTCTACTGCTAGGGATTCATGTGCAGTGAGAATGGAAGAAACCCCTGTCCTTTCATGTGCAGAAGAAAAGAAATACAGCTACCAGTAAAACTTGATCTACTTTACAGGATATAACTTTTGGAAGAGCATTATATTGAGTTCCATT
This sequence comes from Eopsaltria australis, assembly GCA_034509425.1. Classification (NCBI taxonomy): domain Eukaryota; kingdom Metazoa; phylum Chordata; class Aves; order Passeriformes; family Petroicidae; genus Eopsaltria; species Eopsaltria australis. The sequence continues at coordinate 342,916 of JAVTVJ010010916.1, read as the reverse complement.
TCCACAGATTCCACAGAATGTTAAGACAGTGAATTTATAAACAATGTAAGCAGAAAAAAACACTACTTGTTTTACTAATAAATTACAGTAATTAGTTCAACAAGATTAACACTATGATGTGAGTCTTTTGTCTTCATAGAAATAACTAAACAATTAGAAATAAACAGATACTGAGGCATACAATATCTAGTTTTATTTGATGTACTTGAATTTTTTAGAATATAAGCTATAAAAATCCCTATGTTTAAACCTTCTACTCTTCCAATTTCCTTGTGTGTTAGAAAACTCTCCTTTTGTTCTCCCTGGTGAGCCCCTAGGTTATCTACTTATTAATATTGGACTTCAAGAGCATGTTGTACCATACATTGATTCTAGCTACTGGATCAAATTACTTTCTCCAAGAGCACAGGGGATGAAGGGCTTCTGTCATTGATATGCAGGTTATGTTTATGGGAACAAAACACCATATGTGTGAAAGGGCAAATGTAAATGATGAGTTGGGTGTGCATTATATCAGACTGGCTTTGTTGCCCTACCTTGACAATTCACTTGCTAGGGGCATAATTTAACCAAATTAGAGCCCTCTGTCAAGTCTCTGCAGGGGTCCTACTTTTCTTTCACAACATGGGACATCAAGCTAAAACGGAATTTAAAAACAAATAATTTTTATGACTGCAGGTATTTTCTATGATGTGAGTTTCAGAGATATAAACTAGGGGAATTCAGGCACACTGCATTTTCTAAGGCATGTGTTATCTGAGATGAAAATACACAGAAAAAAGGGAGGTTTTGAAGGTGGACTTTTATCTTTCATTTGCATTTTGTCAAGGACACATTCTTCCTTGGGATGCAGGTTTGCTTTACACTCATAGTCACATAAAGTACTATAAAATGAATCACTGGTTACTCTTTTCCTGAAACAATTACATTATTTGGCAAGTTCAGTGATGTATTTCTTTACAAGACATGATAATAGAGATATATTTGGTTTGCAGTATCTCCTAGAGAAAAAAAAACCCCACATAAAGTGTTATTTCAGGGTCATCATGAGTTCAAAAAGACAAGCAGATCCAAATTAATCTATTTAAACTCATTACTTGGAATCATAAAGTACTTTAATATTAATGAATTAAGTCCTGTTTGTGACTGAAAGATACATGAAATGCAGTTAGAATATCTTGTTTTGGTTTTTTTTTCTTGCCCCTTGATTTTTGGGGGATTTTATGTACATATATTCCTAGTCTAACTTAATTATGTTGCTAAATTTTTTGAAGCATAAATATTTTCAAGTTAAAAAGAATGAAGAAATACTGAATTTTATATAATTAAACTAAACAGAAAGGGTATAACAGTTCATAAAATAAAAGATTTTACTAGATAATCTCAGAGAGATCAACCTTAACCTTTAAAAAAAACCACAGCAAAATCATTCCCTGAATAGCCTTGACTTTTTTTTTATTTTAGGTTGGTTTTTTTTGGTTTTTTTTTAGTTTTCTGAATAAGGAACCTGAATAATGATTTGGGCAAGAGTTCAAATATGACCTTTATATTTCTTTCTTATTAAGTTAAAAAAGAAAAACAAACCCCCGAAAATAAAACCCAAACCAAAAACCTGTGAGGACTAGAACACGGACCCAGATTGGCAGGGAATTTGAATCATTTATTCAGAAGAAATGAGCTGGTTTTAATGTCCTTCTATGGGTTGATCACACGCTATCAAGGGGTCTGTCAGCTCCTCTCTGCAGGGCTCTGCTGCGTGGCACCTCCTCCCCCAAGGTCAGGCGGAGAGGAGCCTCCCTGTGCTGCCATGTGCTCCTTTGTGCTTCTGCAGGCACATCCCATAGCCCACAGCTCAACTCCATCCCATTCTTCCCACAAAAACCCACCAAAAAAAAAAAAGCCTTAGCAATATATATCTTCCTCAAAGCTGGAAACACAACATTGCTTCTATGTTTTTACACATCTTTCAAAAGACTACTTTTAAGTACGAACTTGAGAGAGCCCAAATGACATATTCAATTATTCATTAGTAAAGTCAGATAAATAAAATCTACACTAGCTTTTTTCAAACTTGTAGTTCTTTGGGTGTGGAGTAGAGGTGCCATTTACAATAAAAAATTATTTAATGCTTCTTATCTGTCAAAACATAGAGTGCATGCTTTAAGCTAATCTGATACTTGTTTTGTGTTGATGTTGTAACAACAGCCAGCTGTATTCTGTATTATAACTTTAGTGTGTGTTTTTTGGGTAGGACAGTACTGGGTAAGTGGCAATCCTTGAAAGGCATTATTAACTTCAAGATTTGATTTATTTGTATTACTTGTAACAGTGGTAGTAAAGATGTGGGGATTATAGAGCAGTGAAAATGTGCCTTCAGATTAATGTAAAACATATTGCCATCTGCAAGTGAAATGCACACTGAAGACTTTGGGTCTGGGTGTGAATTGTGATCCACCAGTTCTCAGAGTCTGGGGAATGACTTACAGCATGGAATATTATGAAAATTGTTTTTGTACAGTATGGATTCTAGTAATAGGTCAAATTCCAAATCACCTCTGGTAGCTGTTAGCAGGGATAGTTGCTGTAGTCCTATTAATGTAATTGCATTTGATATACCTGAAAGGCAAAGAAGTATTATTACCTCAATTTTTTGCACAGGGAAGTTTAGGGAATGACAGGTTAGTGATTTTCAAGTCATGTGGCGCAACCAATAGCAGGGAAAGAGATGATATGCAGATTCTAACTTTTAAATCTTTTTTCTAGTAAACCACACTTTTGTCCATTTCACTAAGAAGCAGCACCCATCTTACACAGTCCTGTGAAAAAGTGGGGTGTACAGCAGTGTGATGTCTAAATCCTTCTGTAAGATGCTTGTCACACTCAGTTGTTCAGAACTACCTGGCTGCTTGCCCGACTGAACCCCACAAGGCCTGAGCTCTGTAAAACAGTCTTTCTGTGGTTAATGCCTTCCATATCTGCAGTCTCCCGTGTTTCCAAGATTTTCCTATGAGTTTGGTTCCTGCATTTCAGGCTACAAGACTCTCCACCAGTGGGAACAGGCAGAAGTAGTTTTCAATTCATAAAGTTACAGCCCTTGAAGAACAGTATTTTTTTTTTCTATAGGTGTTTTTAATTAAGTTTGCAGTAGAGTTTTTGTTCTGAGGGTAGGAAATGTGCAATCTCTGAAGATTTTTATTTTTGTGCATAGGAAGTAACTGGCTTATCATGAGTGCATGTTTAAATGAAGGAAAATGATGCTAGGCCAGGCATTATGGTAGCCAAGTCAGACTCTGTCTGAAGAGTATTTTCCTGATCCACTGGAATTTGTATCTCTTAGTTATTGCAGTCTGAAATAATCAAGATTGTCATTGGGTTATTTCCCCTTGAAAGCACTTTAGTTTGAATAAAAACTAATGCACAGAAGAGACAGGGTCAGGCAGATGAAGGACAGGCCCAAAAATCACCACAATACTCCCATCTGTTATTTATCTTCAGTTTTTTGTCACTGTCTTGCCATGTAATTTGGGATAAAAATAAGTTTCCTGCTAAGTGCATTGGCTTCCCACCTCTAATAGAGGATAATAACTCAATCACTGGCCAGCCTGTGGGCTGTAGATGACTTTTCATTCCTTTGCTTAAGAAAACATCTGAAGAATCAGCAAATGTTGTTATAGACTGCTTACCATGGCTGTATATGCTCCTTTGGTGCATTTAAATCCCCAGTCAGATATAGGTAAATATTCTTGTCCATAGATGTGAAGTGTTTAACCTTGTGCCTTTGTAGATGCAAATTTGTTGGAGACTCAACAGTAGGAGCTGAAAATAGCATTCATTATATGTGCTTTGTCAGCTTACCCAAGACAAGAACTGATATTGTGACTGTAGTGTTTATAATTTTACAGACTGCTCATAATTTCGGGGTTGTAGAAATAGATACTTGGAACAACTGGAGCCATGTAAGAGTTTGAAAGATTTGGGAGAGCAGCTTGATTTTGTAGCCGGTTAAGATGGGTCTCTCTAAACCTATTCATTTTAGTGACGTTTTCTCAACAGCGTATAATAATTTTAAATTTTACAATAAGTTTCAACTTTAACAATATAAAAATTTTAATCAAATAATTTACCAAGTATTCTTCATATGTGTGATCACTTTATCTTTACTTATAAGAAAGATTAATAAAATTTTGACATTCACTTAACATTGAATTTTCAAAGAAAAAAACCCAGAAATTTAGAGTAATTCTGTGCTTTCACAGCTCAGAAAGCAATCTCTTTTGTGATGTTGAAACAGATTTTAATAGAAGTGGCTGCTGAGTGGTATCCTCAAGACACAGTAATGTCCTATTCTTCCCTTTTCTCCTTGCAGAAAGTTATGTTAGTTTCTAATAAAAAAGCCTAGGATACAATTCAGTATCTTTTAGAACCTGGATCCTCAAGTTTTATTTCTGATCACTATTCTCCCTGGCATGACATAAGACTTTTAGGTCTTTATTTGCTACCATAAGGAATCTTTTTCCTTATTTTTTTCTTTGTGTTTCTAAATTACGGATAATTTAAAAATGCATCTGTGCACTACAGGATTAGTTTTCCTGCAGTTGGCACTCCCATTTTTGGTTTGTTTTTACAATGTTGCTTAAGATAAAACAACTCCCTTTATCAGCAATGCAGTTTCCTATACAAATATTTTTTGGTTATGCTTTAAATTTTGATTGAATATTTTTTGTGCAAACAGTTTGAAGCAGTTGGACAATAGAAATTAAGTTGAGGCAGTATTTCTGAACTCAAATGAGAGTGTAAAAACTTAATTGAACTCATTTGAACTCATTTGAAGAATATATGAAGAATATAATGATGACACTTACAGGTTCATATATTTTTAGTGACATACAGTAGTCTGTAAATTTAGTCTGATCCATGTACCTTGGGAAAAGGTACTGAAAAGAAAACAATATGCCTGTAGGAATGTATTTGCAATTTCAAATGCTTAGGCTGCCTTTCAGCCTTACTAGTCCCTCTTTTGATAACAGGGTAGGTTTTTGTGTTACTCTAACTTACTTGTTACGACAAGCTTTTCTACTGTTGACAGTAATATTCAAAACAAAATATGACCAAAAAGTGAGAAGCTTTCTTGTTGCAAAAATACCACACAAGGGCTTTATACACTGCTCTGTCTTCTGAATTTTAAAGAACATGTTCTTAAATTATTATAACTAGAAATTTTAGGAAGGTGCTACACCCAATGTTTCAATTAAAAAAAATAAAGAGGCCCAGAATTATGTAGAATCATTTAGGTTGTGAGGACCTTTAGAATCATCGAGTCAAATTGTAAACCTAACACTGTCAAGTCCATCAGTAAATTGTGTCCTTAACATCACCTCTACAAGTCTTTTAAGGATGGACACTTTGGGTCATGATTTAGTGGTGAATTTGACAGTGTTGGGTTTACAATTGGACTCGATGATCCTACAGGTCTTTCCAGAGTAAAAGATTCTATGATTACACAACTTTTAAACACTTCTAATGAAGTGAAGAAATTTTCCTAATATCCAGTCTAAACCTCACTGGAACAACTTGAAGCCATGTTCTATTGCTTGCTACTTTTGAGAAGAGACTCTTTTCCACCTACCTACAACCTCCTTTCAGGAAGTTTTAGAGAGTGACACAGTTCCCCCTGAGTCTCCTTTCTTCCAAGCTGAACACCCCCAGCTCCCTCAGCTGCTCTTCATCAGACTTGTGCTCCAAACCTTTCTCAATCTCCTTTTCCTTCCTCTGGCCTCACTCCTGCACATCAATGTCTTTCTGGTTGTGAGGAGCCCAAAACTGAACAGAGGATCTGAGGTGTCACCTCACCAGTGCTGAGACCACGGGACAGTGGCTGCTGTGGTCCTGTTGGCCACACTACAGTTGACCAAAGGGTGACCCTGGGCACAGATGGCTCATGTTCAGCTGCTGTCAACCAGCAGCCCCAGGTCCTTTCCCCAGGAAGCTTTCCAGCCATTCTTCCCCCAGCCTGTAGTGCTGCAGAGGGTTGTCATGATTCAACTGCAGGACTTAGTACTTGGGCCTGTTGAACTCCATCTGTCAGGCCATCAATCCAGCCTGTCCAGTTCCCTCTGCAGAGCTTCCTGCCCTCCAGCAGATCAACACTCCCACGCAACTTGGTGTCACCTGGAAACTAAATGAGGGAGTCACTCGATCACCTCACTGAGATCATCAATAAACATATTAAACAGACCTGCTCCTAATAGTGAGCCCTGAGGAGCACCACTTGTGACTGGTTGCCAGCAGGATGTAAGTCAAATCACCAGTACTCTCTGAGCATGGCTCTTGTCTCTCCCTTCTGAAGAGCTTGTAGACATCCACTGCTGCAGTCCCATTGTGCAAAACATCCCATTACATTTCCATGATGGCAAGTGTGTAATAGTTTTCCCGTGGTACAATGGCTTCTCCTGTTTGTGGCCCATGCTGTGTTCACTGGTGTTAATACACTTCAGCTGGGCTATTGATCCGGCCACCTGTTTTTGGATGGGAAGGCACTCAGGCACTTCCATAATTTCTAATATATCAATAACCCTTGTGTCTGCTGCTGCATGGATCTCCATTCCATATATCCACTGAGATGTCAGACCAAAGGACCTCAATAACACACTTCCTCAGACACTGGCATGTGGCCCTCAGATTTTTCTGTAGTGAGCCTCATTTTATACCTTTCTCTCTTCCTATCTAGTATAAAGCTCTTTTAATGAGCCCTGATAACCCCTGTGCAAAGATTCTTTACCCCTTTGAGACAGGTGTGCCCCATCCATCTCCAGCAGTTCTGGTGTTATGTAGATGGGCCCACAGTTGAAACCCCAGAAGTTCTGCCAGTGGCACCAGGCTCAGAGCCAGGTTCTTTCTGTTTTCTGTTTCCTCATTCCCTGTGACTGGAAGGGTAGAAGAAAAACTTCCTGATCCCTTAAGCATTCGTATCAGGGCTCTGGAGGCTCCCTTGACTGCCTTGGACTTCTCATTGTCTCAGTTAGTAGAAAAAATGGGGAATAAAATCATTAGAAATCTTGCGTAATGAACTACGTTAATGCCTCTTTTAATAATGAGAACAATTAAAACTGAGATCTATTTAGTGACATCTGAGGGAGGTGTTCCACCCCATTTCCATGAGCAATGATATTGCAATTACTGATTGTGTTCATATTCTATGGCTTCTGTGGAAATCACTGGCATAACTCTTTGCAGCTGATACGGTTGCGTCTGTGGGTTGTTGCATATATAGGAAAATTATTCTAACAGGCAAAACACCTAGTCAGGTGTCCTGAGAGTACTGAAATTGGTGCCTCAGAGCACAAAAGCAGGACAAGCACTTCTGATAATTCTCATGATCCTTGTACCGATCTTAAGCTTTGAAGCTCAGAGGTTTTTTCATGTAGAATATTTTGTGGGGTTTTAATATAATTTTAATACAGTTTCATTGGACTTCTATATCACTATAGTCCTAATAACTTCGTTTAAATCTGAGAATGTTCCTTATATTCCTGGATAAAACAGGCCACTTTCTCTCCGTCTGAAATTCACTAATTACTAATACAATTTTTAAAAATATTTCAAATATAATTATATTTTTTTAATATATGTTTTATAAATATTAGTGGTATTGTTTCTAGTCTTTTCACACTGTTCTATGGTATTTGAACTTGTTCGTGGTTGGTACTTCTGTCTGGCATTCTCTTGTGTTCTGCGTACTTAAAGTGGAGGTCAGACGTAGAGTGTGCTTACAACAAAATAATTTCTTGTCTTTACACCATTTTACACCAATGGTTTTCTTTTCTGTCCTCCAACAACTAAAATGCCTAACCACAGAAATTTATTTCGAGTTAGGGAGTGGGATTTCTGAAGGACTTCATCAAGATTGAGTCACCAGGACATGCATTCGGAGGTGAAATAGCAGTAGTGTTTGTCCACCTTCAGAGTGGAGGTGATGCACAAGAGGTTTCTGTCAGACACAGAAGTAACCAAGAATCACGCTGTGTCCTTTACTATACAGATTTCTGACAAGAGAACACCACAGTAAAATAATGCGCAAGTGCACAAGTCAGGTTGTCTTAAAGTCCTTTCTAAAATTGACTCTCAGAAGGGTAGATGTTTATCACAAGGCTTTCAGCAGTAAAAAAGACACAAAAATCACTGGATTGTTTGGTCAGTGTGGACTAAAGCAGTTCTGTTACATAGAGAGGAACCCAGATGTAGCAGGGTGTTTGTCTGCCACAGGAGGGCTTATCTGTTGCGTCTATCAGCTGGTAGGATAGCTCAGGGCATGTTCCCTCTCCCATGAATTTGCTAACTGGTGAAATAACTCAGTCAGAACAGCTTGTCTTATAGTGAATTTTTTTGGTGCCATGGAAGTGACATTCCCAGCTGACAGTAAACATCTTGCTGTGAAAGAGATTGTAGGAAGATAAGCTTGAATTTCTGACTGACAGACATTTAAAAGCTATAAAAACTACACCAAACTTTCACAAAACAGAAGTCTTCTGCACATTTCCTGGAAATATGTAGGGTCCTTCCCCCAAAGCCAGGACACTGCTTAGTGGTTACCCTCTTGAGGGTTGAGTGAAGGGCTCTGTGTACCACATCATCAATTCAGTTTAAGTTACATTGACTCTTAGTCCATACAATTTCTCTGCTAGCTATAGCATAGGTACCTTTATGTCAGGCACTGATTGATGAAATCAACTAGTAGTTCTTTTGGTTTATCTAGTAAATAACTCTGTTTAAGGCCTTTTGTTTGTTAATATCCTGTCCATTCAATAAATAACTCACTTTATAATACAACATGATCTCTCATTCTTGAGAACTAGCGAGCGAGAGCTAGTTAGGTGCACATCATTTGAGTAGAGCTGCTGCCAAAAATCTGAGTCTAAGGCAGGGCTTGTCTAAAACTCACACTTGATCCAAAACATTATTGGCATAGTCAGCAGGATACTGTTCTCTGACCCAAAGTGCCTTTGACAATTTATAACGTTATTGGCATAGTCAAAAGCAGGATGACAAGTGATTTAGAAAAACAGACCAAAGACTTAGCAGATTACCTACAGGGACAGAGTGTTCATATAGAAACTGATGACCCTTGACCAGTAGATAACTGATTTGACTGGGGAATAATGCAAGAGAAAATAAATGCAATACAGGAATTTCTGAAAGATAAGACAGAAGAAAATATAAATTTGTCATGCACTTACACTATGTTTAAAATCTGTTTCCCAGTGGAGGCAACAGATGAGAAAATGGCAAACTGAAACAACAGTTAAAAGAATCCAAGGAAAAAACAAAAACCTTGACAGAAAAATTGAAATTAACATCATTTAAAAATTCCAAATCTTTAGATATTAAACAAATTCCAAAGTTAAGAATATCACCTGAGGATGTGGATGGTGATATTTGTAAAAGCTCTGGTGAAATTAGTGATGAAAATGTTTAATTGGATTTTCATGGAAGCATAGAAACCCTCACCTCTGAAAGAGGAAGAAATTCCAGAATTAAAAATGAAACCCACAAGTAAGACTGAACTTTCTGAAGAACTCCAGGGAGGTCAGAGGAGTAATAGGTTCACTCCACCCATAACATTATTGGCACAGTCATTACAGGATGCTGTTCTCTGGCCTGAAGTGCCTTTGACTACACATAACACCAAGAGTGCAGAAAAACATCAAATTCTGAAGATGCAGGGTACCATACATGTACATGTACTTGCAGATTATATGTATTTATTTTCTTGTGTGGTTGAACTTGGCAATGAGTTTTCATTTCAGCTGAAACTGAATAACTGCAGAATCTGTTTATATGGATCTGCATGGTGAGAATATGTAATTTGATCTTGTGTGCTTTTTTTTTTTTTTTTGGTTTGGTAGAAGTGAAAACTGCCATTCATTTTTAGCAACCATGGTTGGCTGTTAAACAACTGTGCAACTTCAGTTAAAGGCTACAAATTATTCCACATTCTTTTTTAAATGAATCAAGAACTGTGACTTTTAAAAGAACATATAATTGATGACTTGTCCAACCATCCCGAAGGGTTGTTGAAATACATTTCTAGCTGCTCACTGTATTTATGGGAAATACATAGTCATGAAAGAACATGATTTGTTGATAAAAATTAATTTCTCCCATCTGGTATGAGAAATTGAAGAATCATTGTCAATATTTTTACCTGAACTCATTGGTATGTTGCAACTTAGGAAGTGTAACCACAGGCAGAGACCTACATGGGCTCTTGGATGTAGAGTGTTTTCTTAGAAAATGCACAAATACCGAAGACATTTCATCAGAACAATACTCTTAAAATTTTAAGTCATAAAACTGTTAGGAAAAACTTTAAAGGTTCTTCTGCATTCAGCGTTTTCATGATGCTTGCAAATATCCATACGGAATAAAATAAAAAAACATTAGTTGATTTTCAGGTTAGTTTCTTCAGTTACACCCTGTATTTATTCCACTGATCATTTGGCTTTAGCTGCCTGATTTTTTCAAGTCATAAAATATCAATAGCTTATTAAAATAATAAGTGTTAGCAGTGTTTGACAGCAGAAGTGACAACAAAGCAATTCAGTACCTTTCAAATTTTGTTGGAGTAGGAGCAACTTCTATGAGAGCTGGAATAAAACACCAGTCCTTTATTTTAGTGACAGTGGTTATTTTATGCTAGGTCAATAGTAGCATGCTTTGGAGCAAAACACCTGCAAATGATGAAATGCAATTTTTTGATTTCTCACATTATTTTGAAATATCTTCTAAAGGGCATAAAAAAGATGAACTGATATGCCTCACTTTATCTTGCTTATAGAGTGTATATTTGGATCTATTATCTGTATTTCACACTGTATAGTTTGATTTCTTAATGAACATATGAAGTTGAAATGAGGCACTCCCAGAAAAGAGGACAGATATTCCAATCAATAAGTTCAGTTTATAAATTAATTTCTTATTCTGCATGAAATTGTGAAGACAACATCCAATTTCAGACCAGATAAACTAAAACCAGATTATGAGGAAAAAAAAAAAGTGAAAAAGCTGACTGATAAGGTCCGTGTTCTCTGAAGATGATGAGATATGAGATAAATAACAATGAAGAAATTGATTTTATGCCCCAGTATCTGAAAAAGCTTATTTTCTTTCAAGTTAATGGAAACCTTCTTTTCAGTATCTATGTGAAGATTCCCAAGCAAAATATCCTTACCTAGCAAAATCATGAATATTTGCCCATGTGAAAGGTTAGATTTTTTCTGATATTTTAAATGACACAGAAGTTGATATCCTCCCACCCTGACTTCTTCAGTCTCTTGCTCAAGTGCTCCAGATTTATATTTGATTTGATTAAATGTAACTCCAGTTACATGCATTGAATTCTGCTGATGTTAGGTGATCTTAGCATGGATCAAAATTGGACTTCAGTCATTTTCTGAAGAGGAACTTTTGGAGGCTAATAGAAGTCAGTACCCTAAAAGGAAACAGTGCTTTTCTTCACTTGGTGAACGAGAGAATTTATAGTCCTAGTTTGCCATTATAGTTGCTACGTGACAAAAAGGAAGTAGCTATATCCAAATATATTTTTGGGATATGAATTAAAATTTCTGGCTGGTGCAATCTTGTCTTTTGGTAAACAGCAGAGAGCTAACTGCCTGAAAATACATATTTTGTATCGAGTATTTTGGTGAGCCTCAAAGTAAGTCATGTCTGGAAGGAATGATTTTCAGACTGTACACGAGAGAGGACAAACGTTAGTCCACTGGGGATTGAATAATTCCAGCTCTTTTTTTGGCAGTAGATCTGTAACAGGAACTCCCATGAGCACTCCCAGCTCATATCCTCTGTAAAACCTGCAAGTTGTACGAGCCAACATTATAAATATATTGGTCATGTGGGTATTTCAGTACGAAAAGCTACTGGGTATTTCAGTGCAATACACACTCTGCAATATCTAGCTGAAAACACAGGTGCTAAAGTACCAGATGAGTAAGACAGTGAACTGGTGTAAAAATGTGGTTCTTTTTTCCTGCTAAAAGCATTCACATCAGTTGCTGTGTGACATGATAAACCTGTAATGAAGTGCTGAATTTCATTTGCTCACTTGCCTGTACTAGAGAAGAATTCACTATAATATTTCAGGGGTGATAGCCTTGCTGAACAGTGATGCAGCTTTTCTTTCTCTCATAGACTAAAACTATTGCTGATGATGTTAAGCACGTAAGTAAGCTTTAAAAGAAATTCTGAGATTTTAAAACACACCATAAATTCTTAATAGTAGGAGGAATGGATTGGTTTTGCATATGTACCTTCAGATGTCATTTGAAGTAAATTTCCACTGTAATTTCATGCTTGGGTGAATCGAGGAGAAAATTATAATCCCAAAGATGACAGATCAGTAGCTGTAGATTAAAACTGGGATTAAAGAACAATACTGATGTCAAAAAGGAGTACCTCTCCCTGAGAAATAATAAAAGCAATTCCAGAGACAACAGGCAACAAAAAGCATAAAGACAGTTCATAATTATAATAAATTACTTGACATTGCTATTTTTTCAAATGAAAAAAAAAATCTCTTCTCTGTTAAACACTGGCTAGTTGACATGCTAGTTTTTCACAGCAAGCATTAAGTTCTCTGCTAATGTTACTAACAGTGAGCCTTCATTAGTGGAAGTAGATATTGATGACTGTTACAGTGGCAGATGTTTACTACTCTTACGAAATGAGACAGACTATAGCTTCTTATTTGGGATAAAACTTACAAAATAGACGTCTGCTTTGATGGTGTTAATGGAGAAGAAAAATCCGTCCGTGGTCCCTAGGAGGGAGCAGCTACTATGCTTCTCCGTGAGCAGGACTCATTCCCCTTCATGAGCTTGCAAGTTAAATATGTTAACCTTATGGCCTGGTATCTCTCATACTATTCCAGGCACTCGAATGACATTGTAGTGTCATTGAAATAGGAAAGCATATTGAATTATGTTTTCCACTTTAAATCTCTAAACTCTTGGATGGGAAATACAATTTATATTGAAATACCAAAATTTCTTTTAAAAAAATCGGAAGACTTGAAAGAGAGGTTATTATGCACATTACACTCATGTTGTTTCCCTAGTTATATAGGTGGGGTTTTATAAGCTATATCCTTAAGACTTTTTACTTTTCCCTGAAAATGCCTTAGCATGAAAAAATCCTCAAGAAATTTTAAAGCAATCTTATTTTTGTATTTGCCTTCTTGTATATCATCTTGTCTTTCCTACATATCCTACAAGGGATATTATTTTCTATTTTTGTTACACAGGACACTGGCAATAAGCATTTTGTCAAAGGCTGTTGGGTAAAGACTGTAGTAAGTATTAGCACAGCCAATGCCAGATGTGGAACACATGAGTGACGAAACTCATTTATAAATTCCTCCCACCCAAACACTACACCTGGGAATTTGTGAAAATCAGCAGTTAGTGTTTCCCACACTTAATGTGGTGTGTTACTTAAGCTTCTCAGTATTCTTCTTAGTAAAAAATGAAGGTGCCCATCCCTGTTTGCATAAGCAGGGAATTATACAAGACTCAGGTAAATCAATAAGAAGAAAAATGAATGGGGTCCAGGAAGAATGTTCTGGTAATCTACATTTGCTATCAAAGTCCCACTATTCCCTCAGATCTGGAATCATCAATACCAAAGCATTCCACCCAAATGTGTTACACCATAGATGTAGCCATAAACTTCAATACCATTAGGGTTAAATGATAATATCTGAAATTCTTCCATATTTTATATCTGTAGGTAAAAAGTGGCCTGACTGGTGTTATAATCTCCATCTTTTTTGTGACATGCTTGTGAGCATGTTATTTACCTTCCTAAAGTTTATGTGAGCAGACTTAGGGTAGCCATATCTATTTTTTGCTGCACTCTAGCTATTAAAAAGAAGAAAGATATTGGCCATAAAACTTGCCTGATAGATAGTTTTCTTGCACTGTAATGCCTGGTGTAAATTTCTGTGCTGCAAGACATTCTTGCACATATGATGAAATTCTGTTGCATTCCCTGCCTTAGCTTCAGTGTATCTCATCATTAATTTAGAAAATCACTGGCCTTAATATCACCTAGAATGACTGTCATCTTTCCTCCATGGAAGTGCATTGACAGGAATAATGATGCACAGTAAGTGGGAAATTCTTTAATGAAATATTTTTTGGTTGAGGGTTATAGCTGGAAAACTCCGCTTCAGTGGAGCAATCATATCTGTCCTTGGATGTCCTCAGCATACACTACATAGTTTCAGTAGACACAGCAGAAGAATTACATTTAGAAAATTTCCACCTTTATCTCCTCCCTGCTAGGCAATGAACTGAAATGTAATTAACCCTTTCATTGTGTTATATTTGCAACGCAGAATATTCACACGGAGGACAGTTCTATGAGCCCTCTTGTATTTGACAAAATTTAGAGAGGGAACAAAAACAGTAGCACATACTCTCAAAGTTATTTTTATGGCTAAATTCCTACATTCCTTTTAAACTGGAAGCTGAAAAAACATTAAGATTCAACATTTATGCTTCATTTTCAATATAATAGTTTCATATTTCATTTTTACTGCAGCAATCTGCAAAAATGAATTCTTAGACACGACTGAAGGATCTATTTTCCATGTTGAATGTGAATCTGGTTTAACTTTTTCAAAACAGCTCTGTCTTTGTGCACTATTCTTCCACCATATTTTACTTCCATTAATAAGCTGTTTGGAGTTTGTCTTTAGATTTGGAGCTCTTTTACACCAGTCACCATGCACTTTATATCTATTTATTGATCGATTGAAACATCAATGCTGTTCTGTTTATGGTCTGTAGACCAGACTTACTAATGTCAGGAATACTTGAATGAAGTCCTATGAATTCAGCAATCAATATTTCTAAGTATTTCTACATCTATTAATGCATTCCACATTAAAAAAATTCTATTATTTTCTGCTCTTAATACTTAGAAATCATATTTCTATTTTTTGGAGGTTAGGATTTGATCCTTTTTTTCCCCTTTCTCTTAGGGAATTTTTCTCCCAGTTTTTGCCTAAGAGACTGGAACAATGGGATACGTAAAAGTGATAAAGAATGAGGCCAAGATCGGGGGAGGGTTGAAGCTGCTGCCTCCTAGCTGGGAGGCTTTCTCTTGGGAAGAGCAGGGAAACTGCAAGATTTTGGCTGGAGGGCCAGGGGCTGGGCTTGTCCCTCACTTCCTTTCTTGCTCTTGGCACTGGAAGACAACGGTTGCTGCTACCATGGGGAAAAATCTATATACCTATACCTATATCTATATCAGTTTCTATAGATATATGTATAGTCTAGTAAAGAACTGTTATTCCTTTTCCCATATCTTTGCCTGAGAGCCCCTTAACTTTGAAGTTACAATAATTTAGAGGGAAGGGAGCCGTGTTTTGCATTCCAAGGGAGGTTTCTGCCTTCCTTGGCAGGCACTTGTCTTTCAAATCGAGACACTATTCAAATTTTCACATCACTGCAATACAAAATCTGTACATTTTCTGAATGATTTTTTTGTAAGAATTTTGTTCCTCTGAATATGGAGGCGATTTAAATTGTAATATTAAGCATAAAAATATTTTGCTTTGTACACTGGAAAATCCAAGCTTTTCAGCACGGTTTACTGCTATTCAGTAAGAGCTATTCAATGAATGACTTTATAATAAGTGACATACAAGATATTTGATAAAAATTACTACACATTATCCATGGTAATTTGCAAAACATATGTGCTCCCAGTAGTGTTCCAAGTACTAATTGCAATGAAATAAAAAAGTGACAATGATTATAATTTTCTGGGAAGTAAAAACCTCCACCAACTCTCACAGTATTAATTAGTTATATATTCCAGGCAGTAGGCTTATTATTTTGAATGTTGCAATTGCAATAAAATTTTGAAAATAGAAATTGTAATGGAATTTTTCTATTAAATGTCTTTTGACTCTGAAGTGTAATGAAATGACTATACACAAAAGTTACCACTTCCGTTAAAATTCACTGTCTTAAGCTGGCAAAATGTCTTGAACAGAAGCAGGATTAAAATATGGGCCCCGTCTTTTTTGTGGGAGTTATAGAAACTTTCAGGTATGTTTTTTTAAAGCTAACAGTTTTATGAATGTCATCTCAGAATTTCAAGTTCTTGAAGTTGTTGCACTGTAGGCATTGGGATGTTGCACTTTTAATGTATATCAAAAAGAACAATCAATACTTTTTTATTGTTTGCTTCATTATTACTGCATTACTTGAGACATTTTTAATTTTCATTTGTTGTACATACTTTCTGTCAGTGTTACAGAATAATAAGGTAAGCCAGTGTTAAATAGAAGATCCTTTCTCCCTCTTCAGAAATTCTGATGCCACACCTGAAGTGTTGGGTGCAGTTCTGTGCTCTCCTGTACACAAGATATGTGAACATTCTGGAGAGAGTGCAACAGAGTGCCACAAGGATGATTAGAGTACTAGAACATGTCACATAAAGGAAAGGCTGAAAAACGGAAATAACCTGGAAAGGAGAAGGCTCAAGGGGTTCTTATTAATGTATATGATAAATACCTGGAGGGAGGGTGAAAGAAGAGGGAGCCAGGCTCTTTCCAATGGTGCCCACTGACAGGACTTGGGACAGTGAGTACTGTCCTAGTTTTAGCTAGAATAAATTTTCTTCCTAGTAGTTAGCACAGTGGATGTTTTGAACTTAACATGAGAATCATGTTGATAACACATTGATGTTTTAGTTCCTGCTATGTAATGCTTATCCTAAACCAAAGACTTTTCAGTTTCCCATTCAGCCAGTGAGGTTCTGCACCAGGCCAGGAGGAAACATGTCCAGGACAGCTGACCTGAACAGACCAAAATTATATTCCACACCACATCAAGAACATGAAGCCCAGTATATAAACTGGGGACAGCTGCCTGTGAGGGCACTCCTCAGAGACTGGATGAGCATCAGGCGGTGAGCAGCTGTACTGTGCACCACTTTTCTTCGGGTTTATTCCTCTCTCTGTTCTCTTTTACATCACCAGAACTGTTATTGTCATCATTGCAGTAATTATGATTTACTTTAGTTCAAGTATTAAATTGTTCTCATCTCAACCCATGAGTGTTACTCTTTTTTTTCTGATTCTCCTCCCCACCCCACTGGGTGTAGATCTGGGTGAGCAGCTGGTATTAAATCATGGCAGGCACACAAACTGGAATACAGCAAGTTCCATCTGAACTTCAGGAAACACTGTGAGAAAATGCTAAACATCCCACAAGTCCCTTCCCACCCCACCTACTTTGCGATTTTTTTAGAAATTTTTAGAAATAGTTTTAGAATTTATGTAAATTCTAGTGGAATTTTGACAGGTTATGTCTTTATGGTTCTGTAGGAAAGGAGACAGTGTCTGTTCAATCTTTTAATTTTCTGACCAATTTTTCTGTTACTCCTTGAAAATTTTCTTTTGGCTTAGATTCTTGAGAGTAACTCATGTTTCCTTATGACCATGTTAAGATCCAGATTTTGTTTGTTTATTTATTTCCCCCCAGCTTCTAGGATGAGGAGGCTTTACTGCCTGCTTGTCTTATCTGCAAAACATGTACAGGAGCAGATGAACAAGAATAATGGAAATCTTAGCTGTACAAAATTTCAGCAAGTGACATTTAGAACTGATAATTCCTAATTGAAATAAAAAAAAAAATTAAAATTCCCTTTTTCCATCAAGTATTAAGAATTTAATTGTCTTTTGGTCTTAAAAGTATTTTAACATCACAGTATAAATTGATACATGTATTTTTAGGACAGAACTGACAGTATGCTTGCTCTTGCTGCACTTGAATCATATCCTGATCTTTATTATCATATCTGTCAAACCTGGGGACAACCAAAGGTGTCCTTTTGCCTTGATTTTTATTTATCTTCATTATCAGTTGAAAACTGAGAATTCAGACAGAAAAATTGTGTCTGAACCGTAGGAAAGTTTTGCTGTTGGCATTACAAAGGGGCATGGTTTGGAAAGGAGAATCATCTAATCTAAAGCCTAGTCAACATACCTTAATTATTATAGTACTTGAATACTTACTTCCAAGTAAGTAAACTTGAAAGGGTAAGTGAATGATTTTAATCAATTATATACTTCCTGTGTTCAAAGGCCAGAGTATGTTGTTTCAAGGTAAATTAAAGAAATTGTAGGAACATAAAAGTGTGTTTAGAAACCTCTTTTCACCTCTCATGACTGTGGTTCTTCAAGGTTCATGTTTTTCATAGTATGTTTCCTAAGCAAAACATTTCTCTTTCAGTGCAATGGGGTCCAATTTCAATTAAATACTTGTCTGTGTGTTTGTTTTCCTTCCCAAACAGGCGCAGCATGAAGCTGCTTTAACTAATACCATTCAGCTGCAGAGAAGCAGATGACATTTTACATAAGGCCACAGTAATAGTTTGGCTAGGAGAGCGAATCAGTTCATTTTTGAAAGGAAACTGTGTTCTCTGGTCAGAGTTGTGTTGTATGAGGGGGAACTCTATTGGTTTTGAGAGACAAGGTTTTGGTTGTGAGGGCACTACATGGGTGTCTTCTGTAAAAGATACTAGAAGCTTCTCCTGTGTCTCTTGGGACCAGTGCCAGCCAGCTCCAAGAGGGACCTGACACTGGCCAAGGCTGAGCTCATCAAAAACAGTGGCAGCAAAACTACAACAAATTTAAGAAGGAAGAAATTATGCTGTGAAACAGAAGACGTGAGAGGAGGAGTGAGAATATGAGAGAGAAACAACCCTGCAGACACCAATGTCAGTGGAGAAGGAGGGCAAGAAGGTGCTCCAGATGCATGACTTGAGATTCCACTATAGACTGTGGTGAAGACCATGGTGAGGCAGCCCATGGATGAGGTGTCAGTGGAGCCTGTGGAGGATGTCTGAGAAGAAGGTTGAGAGCTTGTGGGAGCCCATGCTGGAACAATTTATGCTGAGTTTAGTCTGTGGGAGGGACCCCACACTGGAGCAGGGGAAGAGTATGACAAAACAGGATTAGCAGAGAAAACATGAGATGTACTGACTGCAGTACCCATTTCCATGCCCCTGCACAGCTGAGGGGAGGAGGCAGAAAAAACTGGCAGTAAAATTAAGCCTGGGAAAATGGGAGGGGTAGGAGGAATTTTTTTTTAAGATTTTGTTTTATTTTCTCACTATCCTACTCTGATTCAATTTTTAATAAGTTAAACTAATTTCCCAAAGGTGAGTCTCTTTTGTCCATGACAGATGTCTCCCTGCCCTTATCCTGACCCATACTCCTTTCATTACATGTCTTCCCCCTATGTCCAGTCGAGGAAGAGAATGATAGAGCAACTTGGTTGGCATCTGGTGTTTTTATGGGGTCAACCCACCTCAGGAATAAAGAACCTACTCCTTCTAAATGAAAGAAACATGTCTAAAGTTGAGCTTCCCTCTATTCCATCTTGCTTATTTGTGAGTTCAAATTGTAATGTTTTTCATGAGTATAGCTAGAGAAAAACCTCAATCACATGGAAAAGCATAAATATCTGAAGTTCTAATCTAGGACAGTGACATGCTATAGGGAAAGGCAACCTTTTGCTTGAGTAGTGTGTTGTTTCACTACTCCTAAGAACAACCTGTAATCTTACATAGCTGGGTGAATAGTTTGCTTCATTTGTACTTAGCATAAATACTGATGTGATTCTGGTGATATGAATTAAGCTACTTTTGGCAGAATAAATAATAAGCCTGACTACTAGTTGGGGTGCACCTATCTAGTCTGACTTACATGATATAGCAAATGCTAAAGCATTTATAAAAAGAGATAGTGAATGGTAATTTTGCTTCAATAGCAAAAGCTAGAATTTTGGTCTGTATCTGTGCATACTTAAGAATGTAGTCAGGATTGTGCGACTTAAACAACAGACCTGTTGTTTAAATTCCCCCTGCTGTGCATTAGCAAATAATTACTGAAATAGAAAATCAGAAAACTTGAAAAGCGGAAGGATATGCTGACATTCTGCTGCATGCTGACTTGCAAGCATAAACCACTGAGCTTAGAGAGCTCCCATTCACAGAAGAAAAAACTATTTTTAAAAATTATTATTCTATTTATTATTACATTTAATAATCTTTTCCTATTTTGTTTACATTTTCTGTTGCAGGCATTTTTCACTTAAGCACCAACCATGGCAAAAGAGAGAGAGAGAGAAGGAGAGATAAAAATGATGCTGTGATGCACATGAGGAGAATTTGACATCATCTGAACTGCATGACATAATGGTTTTGTAAGCAGCTGATCTCTCCACTATGTGCAGATGTTGGAAAGCTCGTATTTACTGTAATTGTTTTGTGGTGGGGTTCAACCTTGGTGAGTACAACAATGTGTATTTATAATTTCTACGCACACATGGTATTTTCTGCCCTGATTATGACCTACAGAAGCAGGTACTGCCATCATTTTGGGACAGGTAAAGTCCTCATTCCTATCATGAGGAGTTGAATACTTCAGGTGATTATGCAAGTTTGACACTGCTATTTCCTAATGCAATTGGTGAATATCTAGCCTTTGTTAGTCATAGAAATCATGAAGTTGGCTTATACTCTGGCTTCAAGTGTTACTGATGTTCAGGGTTTAAGGAATCCATAGACTCCTATTCTAGAGCAGCAGAAATATTTTGGCTTTTTTCACTGCTATTACTTGAGATTATCATGAAGTAATTCAGGGAAATACAGAACAAGAATTTCAACCTTCCAGTTGCCTGAGGATTCAGCACTGGAAATGGCCTGCTCTCTGCTTTTAGCTGTGGTGGTCTTGAGACATTAACCATGCTTTTCTGGCTCTGTGTCAAGGAGACTGTAATTTCAGAAGAGCCTTTGTAGAAATTTTTGTGTGCATGTAGATGTTTGAGTTTATTTTCCAGAAGTTCCACTACCCGAGGCCTAGAGATGAAATAAAAAGTAGGTAAAAGTATATAAACTTTTATGTAAAAGTTCTGACAGTTTAAAAACGTCTGACTTGAATTACAACATTTTTTTACATGCCAATAAATTCTCTTCCCCCATTATTTTAATCAGTATGAAACAAATCACACATGTATTAGTCAGGAGTCATTTATTGACTTGACACCAGTAATGTAACTTTGTTTGCTTGCAGTGGTTGTGGGGATGAAGATTAATTACTTGGCTATTTTTTGAGAAAGAGATTAAAGACTAAAAACAAATCATTAATGAGATATAAAAGAGTACCTAAAATCAAGATGTTTACCACTAATTCTTAGTGAATGAATGAAAAGAGGATATTTATAGGTACTTTTGTTATGATATAGTTGTTGGAAATAATCTATACCAACCATGTATTGATCAATCTCATGAAAGTGACAGTGAGGGAAAGAGAAATTAAGGTTACATGGTAAACACTGGAGAAAAGATGGTAAGAAATATTTGTCCCTTGTAGCAGCATTTTCCCAATGTTTTATTAAAATGCAGGAGGGGCCAGCAGGTCAAGAGAGGTGATTTTTCCCCACCACTCTGCCCTTGTGAGATCCCACCTGGAGTACTGCGTCCAGTTCGGGATACAAGAAAGATGGACGAGTTGGAGTGTGTTTAGAGGAGGCCATGAAGATGATCAGAGGGCTGAAGCACCTCCCCTGTGATGAAAGGCCAACAAAGTTGGCATTGCTCAGCCACTCAGTAGTGGGAAATGTAAAATTTTGTTTCTGCATAATTTTGTTGAAGTACATTTCAAAACATGAAGCCCAATGAAAGTAAATGCAAAATACTTCTCAAAGTTTATTGATAACTCATAACATAGTTAAAAGTAATAATGACTATTAGTTACAGCTTCAGGGGTTTTTCCAAACTACTGAAACTCCTTTTAGACATTGACTGCTAGCACAAGAAAATAGAAGTCACTGAACAGAATCACAGAAGAATTTGAGTTGGAAGGGATCCAGAAGGATCGAGCCTGATGCCTTAAAAGTCTAAAAACAAAACAACACATTTTTGAGACAATATAAATACAGGAAGTAATATAAAAGTGGAAATTGGAGGCCTCCAGGGGAAAATACGGAAATAAGCGCATGTGACATCAGGCAAGTACAGTTTTGTAAGTTTACCATAGCATAATTGACAATCCCCAATTAGAAACACACTTAATGAGGTAATTCCCCCTCTTGGTTCAACCTCTTCTGGAGCCCCCTCTCCCCTTCTTGCTATTAGCTCTAGTTTATTTGTGAGAAAGTGTCTTGGGATGGTGGCTCAACTTTGGTTCCCAGAAGAAGCAAGATTAGGAGAGGGTCTTTGGAATGTGTTTTTTCTAATAGGAAAAATACCGGAGTTAACTAGGAGCTATATAACCTTACAATAGTAGTCTACAGAGCTAAAAATATATACAAAAAATATATAAAGGCAAAAATAATTTTGGAATCAAGTCCAACTCTTGAGTGAATGGGCCATACAGTGAGCATACCCACAACCTTGGTGGTCTTAATACCATTCTCTAACCAACTGAGCTGATCTCAACACTTCCCTCAAAAGAAGACTTTATTTCTGTTGCAATTCCAATTAGGACTTTCAAATGAGGGGGCTAGAGATTTCAGACTCTTGAGCATGAATTTTCATCTTCTTTTTCTTATGACACTTGTGCTTTGATTCTAATGTTACTCTGGAGGCTTTTAGAGTTCTTAAAATTTCCTGATAAATTTGGGGGAGGAGTAGCATCTGTCAGCCATTTCTATTGCATACATCCTGTCCTGTCTAGTGTATGACTCAGAACTCTTGTCTCAAGCATTTTCCTACTGTCCATTTTGATGTGGGTGTTTTATTATCATTCTCATTTCAGATCCACTGTGTCAAGACGATTATTCAACAGATTTTCATTTCTTCGAGGTGAAGTATTTCTGAACCTGCCCTCAGCATAGGCATCTATCTATCTATCTATCTATCTATCTATCTATCTATCTATCACACTTTCCTACTTTACTGTAGTATCACACCTGTATTTCTTGTTCACAATTACCGTTTTGATTATTAAGGATTTAAGTTACTTATAAATTGTGTTAACATTTGATGTTTTTTACTGAAAGATACAAGTAGTGACTGTCGAGTGGTACTCGAGTAACAGCATGTTCATAGAAGTGGTAGCCTCAATTAAAATCCTCTGTCTCAATCAAACCTGAAATTTTGGTTAGATATAATGGTTTGTGTAACCAGAAAGGTTACAAAGAGCTGCAAATTTTGTTCTGTGTAAACCCAAAAAATTCCAATAGAAATAGCTCAGCTTCCCACTTAATGTCTTCTTTAATTGCATCTCATTCTGTTATCCTTTGCCACAGTTATGCTGAAAGGTGTGTTGGGAGTAATTTCTCCCTGTGCAGTTTGTGTTTTAATTATGATACAGATGGATGTTTTATAAACATTGGTGAAAAAGGCTTGAATGCCCTCAGGCAAAGAAGCTCATGTGCCTTTGTAGCACAACTGAGTTATTTTAGTTGGACAATACATCCTAGTATTTGTGTGAAATATTTCCCTTACTTTCAGGGAATTTATTTTATACAAATGATAATCTGTCTTGAGAAAGGGCATCCTGTATAAAGAAATAAGTTCTATCTTGCACACTAACATATGTCAACACAGCATAACTTAATTCCACATTGAAATATGCAAACTACCTCTGGACCATCATCAATAACCATGTTATGCTCTATTTAATCTAATGTTTTGGTACAGAGAGGAAGGTTTTAGCATTGTTCCAAACCATCCACATAATATTTTCAGCAGGAAAAGCCAAGCACTGGAACCTGGAAGCTGGTCACTTTGTCTTGCTTGCTCCAGCAGAGGGACAGCCAGTATCAGCCCTGCAGACACTGCCCCTGTGCCCGGCCAGCCTGCTGTCCTGTTCCTCTGGGTGTAGCGCTGAAGGCACTGCCCTGAGGTGTTGCTGAGTACTACAGGGCTGGGTGGCACAGTTGTGGCACCCTGGTGGGACTCTTTTTCCCCCCAGTGTGACAAGACCATCAGGAGTGGCAGCACCAACAGCAGCTGAGTCCAGTGGAAAAACCATGCTGTCTTTGGGATGAGTTTTAGTTTGTTCTGTGGGGAATATCCTTGTTGTGGGTAGAGCACTCTCTCTTTCGATGTCCTCTTTTATCAATATTTTTGTTTTTTCTGTTTTTTCTCAGAAAAAATTTGATTCCCATTTGTGGTGTCTTCTAGTATTTCCTCCGTTGGAGGGGCATGGGGGAAGAGGGGTAGCTTAAGCAGGGTTAATTTTCCTGCTGAGTTTTAAACCGGCACATCTAATCTATTGTATTGGAAAGCAGCATTGATGAAACATAGCAGTTACGTTGCTATGTGGCTGCCTGTGCTAGAAATAGACTGAATCATAGAAGAATCACAAAATCATGGAACAGTTTGGGGAAGGCACCTTCAAAATTCATCCAGTCTAATCAACCAGCAATGACCAAAGATATCTTCTACTAGATCAGGTTGTTCAGAGCCCTGTCTCACTTGACCACAGGACATCACACCTCTGGAAAACCTGTTTCAATGTTTTGCCACTCTCATAGTGAAAAATATCTTTCTTATATCTAGTTTAAATCTATTCTCTTTTAGATTAAAATAATAACCCTTTATTTTATCCTATTCAGCCTAAAACATATGTCCCCATCTTTCTTATAAGCGTCCTCTAAGTACTGAAATGCTGCGTTGAGGTCCTCCCAAGGGCACCCCTTCTCCAGGCTGAACAACCCCAACCTTCTCAGTATGTCTTCCTAGAAGAGCTCCAGCTCTGTGATCATCTTTGTGGCCCTCCTCACAATTTGCTTCAATAGGGACGTGTCCTTCTTGGGCTGAGGACCCTACAACTGGACACTGTACTCCAGACAGAACCTCAAAGAGTGGAATAGAAGGGCAGAATCACCTCCCCCAACCCCACTTCTTGAATTCATCCCTCTAGATGTCATCCTGTCACTCAGGTGCAACAATCCCATCACTCATCTTGGTGTCTATTACAAATTTATTGAGGGTGTACTTGATCCCATCATCTACATCACTGATAGGGTTATGAAACGGTACTACATGGTATTTATTGTTGCATGGTATTTATAACTTAAGTGCTCGAACGGACCAGAAGTGGCAAATAATTATGCTGAATGTCATAGACAACAACTGAAAGTAAGAGCTGTCTGAGAGGACACAATGTAAAAGAAGTTGACTTTCTTACTGTAAAAAACTTCAAAATCTGCATTCACAGGGAAAAGGAATAGAAAGCCAAAAGCTGGAAAAGCAAGTCTACAGCTTTCTTTAGATTTCTACCGACTCTTCTGGGGAGACTGCCACTGGTTTTTTTTGTTAACTACTGGTTTAACTCAGCTGGTGGTTCTGTTCAAATCTCTGTGTGAGGCTTGAGGCTGAAGCGCGCTGTAGGCACGAAGGAAAAGTAGTTCAGAGCAATAATACGGGCCAGAGGAAGATGTAGTGGCACTTGATAGTAAACTGATAGAAATTCTTAGTGAAGAGTAGTTGTCTCTGCAGAAGCAAGAGCACATGAATTTTAGGGTGCTGTGACAGAGAAGGTGTGAGTTGATTTATTATCTCTGACCTTGAAACCAATGGATCCAGGAAAACAAATTTGGAAGGGTTTATCTATGGTGTGTGATTTGGGGTCTGAAATATGTCTGAAATTTTCTTATTGGGGACCCTAATTTTCTTTAACATTTACTTAATATATGCTAAAATTACTCAGTCAAAAGCAAAAGTTTAATTTTACTGACAGATGTTCATTCACTGTACACAGCTGTGGTTTGTCTTGCACTTTACGGTTAACACAGCTATATTCCTGCACAAGTTATTCAACAGAAAGACTAAATAAAATTTAGTCTTAAATCCACAGCAAAATTGTGTAAAAAATTCAAAATAAGACAGATATAAGGAGAAGCAAACTTTTTGATTCAGGAACATACAAAGCATATTTCTATCTTGTTTAAATGTCACTTACATTAGGAACTGAATTGTTTCTACCATTTGTATTTTAGGTAAATTATGGAAGATAAGTGGAGAAAGGAAAGAGCTACGGAATAAAATACATGGTACATGGATAAATGTATTAAACATCAAAAATAGTCTGTATATTAGCAAATTGTCACTACATAAAAGATACTTTTATCTTTCCTGTGGATGAGGATTTAGAAGATAAAAATAAAGTTCTGATCGAATTATTTCCAGTGCATTTTCTTAAGTACAGTTCTGACTTTAAAATATTCTGATTCTCCCAATACTGAGATCTACAACACTGAACAAACTTTATTGTAAAAGACATGATCTTATATTCTAAGTTATTGCAGAAGCAAATGCATTCACAATAGGAATTTTGTGGAAAGTTGGGGTATCTGGCCAATTTCTGTAACAATGCATACACCTAGATAATTCCTCTTATTTCCTTCTGTGTCATCCTTTCTCCTCCATTTTACCACACCCTAAAAGAATTTTTTTATGCACTTTTTTATCTGCCTGTAGGTTTCTGTGTTTTCCATGCAGACCAAAATAAAATTTTAAGGAGTTTGCAGATATGGATTTATTTGTTTTGAACGAGAAGCCTTCCTCTACAGCAGATTTCATTTGTCTCCATGACTCCTGAAGATTCTATTAACTCCATTGTGATTCTTGCTTTAGGCTCTGAATGGGAAAGGGGAAGAGGCAGGATTGCAGAGGAGTATGTAATAAATGTCAGGATACGTATTCAATATATCTGTGGCCTTTTTGTTTATTTATTTTTAGAAAGCTTTGCACAGAGAGATCACATTTCTTTGCATCTGGTAGCAGTATTAATCTTTTGAGAAGTAGAGAAAATGTTTTGTACTGTTACTAAAAGATAGTAAATTGACATTTTGGTTTAATTTTCTCAGCAAGAATGGGAATTTCACTTGTTGGGTTGTGTAGGAAAAAAAATAATGGACCATGGTGCATCTGGATACTATTAATTGCTCAAAATTTGAGAGGCAAATAGCAACATATTAATCAGGTATGATGTCATGCCAAATTAATGGCTACTGTATTAGTATTTTAATACTCTTATAAAAATTTCTGGTAAGAATGTGATTGAAAACAATCAGGAACTTTCTAATTCCTTTGCATGAGTTTCAATTTATGTACCATATTGCCCAATTGCATGAAATAAATCAAAAGGATCTCTAAATGAAATAAGCAGGGAAGGGCAGGTAAAGCAGAATTTACCTATCAGTCATTTCCAGGGTTGATTGCTGAGTGAACAAACTGTGTCATGAGGAAATATCTACACACACTTTGCCATCCAGGTTAATAGGATTATATTTTGGTTTTGATCCTAACATCAAAGTTCAGTAATGTGTGAGAATTCTAATTCTATAAGAGATGGAAATGGAGGATCTATATTGGCGATAAACCAGCAGGAAAAAATTGCAGGTAAAGGACATCTCTTTCTTTCCCCTGCAGAGGTGCCAGGCACCTTGAATCTACCTGAGATAACAAGCACAGGTAATTTTTCAACAGAAATTGTCAAACATGGAACTCAGGTGGATTTAAGTGCATTAAGCTAAGTAGAAGGCCTTTGGATGAATGTCCAATGTATTTGCTTGGAAGACCTGTCCTGAGTAATTTGTGATAATCACTGAATTCTGGCACCTGTAAAGTCAGGCTTTTTACCAGTTCTAGTTGGATTTAGGCTGTTAGGTTGGTCTCATCAGCAACAGAAATGTTGTCAGGGATAGGTACTGCACAAAACCAGGAGAGTGCTGCTATGCTGGAGCTGGGGAGCAGGTGTTCAGTGTGGCAGTAGAGCAGGCAGGAGGACAGGGTGCAGCCCTGCAGTGCTGGGGACAGCAGTCGGGGACAACCAGCAGGAACAATGTCGCCAGACAGACTCTTGGGTTTCAACTCTACTAACAGTGTAGAAAAGCTAGAAGTGAAAGGCAAATATTCCAGCTTGCTCAGCCTCTGACACATTGAACTCCCAGTGTCAGCCCATTAGAAAAACAGCATTTTCTAGCATTTCTGTACTGCAACTTGAATCTGGCTGTGGTAATGTTAGCCCTTACCCTGGTCCAGTCTCTTTGCAAACTTTTTTCTATTACAAATTCTGCTTGCTTTCTATGAAGTGAAATGAAATAAGAAGCAAGTTAGCCCTTACCCTCCATTTTTAGTGTGACATCTTCCCTAATAGCTAAAGGGTTTACGATGTCTAATACACAGACAACTTTCCCTTTTACACACAGTATTGTGCATAAAAGGAAATTTTCATAAACCTACATCTACCATGTAAGATTTTAGCATGATTCAAATATACCATACAGGGCTATAATTATCTAAGACATGACTTTTCTATGCTGTCCAGTTACATTTTATTCTGAAAGGGACGAGATGTCTAAAGGAAAAATAGCTGAGTAGGGAAGATTAGGGATTGGAGGGAGTTGTGTTGTGGGTTTGGTTTGATGTTTCTATTTAATTAGACATTAATTGATTTCCATGCCCTTTTTGACACTCAGAATCATAATTTTACCTTTTAGAGTAATAAAATGCCAATTGCTCTATTGAGGTATTAAAAAATATCAACAAAGGAAGTCGAATGTTAAAAAATGTATTTTCAGACTGCTTAGGCCATTAGTAGTTTTACTGCAATTAAAAAGTAAGTACACAAGAACCTAAAGCAGCTTCATTCTTAAATTCAGGTAAGGGAATACATACTATGAATCCTTTTCCTTAATCTAAAAAACTGTATAAGAGTGCCTTCTCAGTCCTGTCCTCCTCTCCTGAAAGCAATGCAGCCTTCTCACCAAATCACAGAATATGCTGAGTTGGAAGGGACCTATCAGGGTCATTGGATCCAACTCCTGGCACTGCACCATCCCTGTCATACCATGTGCCTGAGAGCATTGACCAAATGCTTCTTGAACTCTCAGGCTTGGTGCTGTGTCACACTTTTCTATGAGTCTATTACCTTCTTACTCTGATGAATTCATGCTCTTCTCTCTGTCAGTACTTGGAAGACTTTTACGGCATGTAGAGAGGAAGCTTGCTTTGTCCTTTATCTTTGTCCTTTATCTCTCACTCTGCTTCTGTAAAAAAAAGATTAGGATTTTCCCTGGAAAGAATTTCTATTTCCAAAAAAGAAAGGACCTAAAAAAGCATTCTGCTTTCATATCTGAAACAATGAACACAAACATAAGGACAGCAACATGAAAAATTTATTTATGATGGAAGGAACAACAGTGATTGCCTGAGAAAAGGAGAATCATCTAATGCAATAAATATTAGTGTAATGTGGCAAGGTGAAACTGCACAATAGTTTCACTCCAGCAAAGAGTCTGAGCAAGGAAGTTGTTGATCATGGCTGGACAGTATTCCCACTGTTATAGGGAATTGTTCTAAACATTTTCGATTAAAACGCGGCTATACTTGGCTATTAATAGAATTTGAACTCATAGCTCAAATGTTATTTCAAATGTTATTTCAAAGCCCGAGACCTGCAGACCTTACTCAGGCAAAAACACTGTCTACCAAAACACCTACCTGTCAAAACATTTGAAATTTGACCATGAAATGTAGTAACAAAGCATTTGTGTAATAATGGGTTTTAAGATGGAGAACTACGTTAATTTACTAAGTGCTTCTTAGTTCTTTGCCAAATGAAATAACTAGAATTATTATTCTGGCTCTCAAATCAGAAGTCTGATGATTATAGACTAATTCCTGTTGTTGCATTCCACTATGGGGAACTGTGGGAAGTTCTATTAAAACAGATGGTCTCGGACAAAATTAAGTCAAACGAGGCAATATTATACCTGATAACCATTTATTGGTAGCAAAATGATGTAGCCTTACTAAAGAAGACTAGAAAGGACGGAAAAGGAGGAAGGAAAATTAAAAAGGATGGGGAGGGGACAGAGAGAGAGGGGAGTCAGAGCAGAAGCGGGCATGGCCAGCAGCCGGCCGGGCCGGGCAGTGCGGTCCGTGTCCGAGCGGCGGGCGGGCTGTGCAGCTGCTGCTGGGGAGCTCCACAGGCGCAGCTCCTGCGGCCACGGGCAGCCGACACCGGGGCAGCGAGGGGGCACTCGGCCGGGAGCTCCAGAACCCTGGACAGGGTCGAGGGGGGATCGTGACCGGATCGGCGGAGCAGGGCTGGAGGCAGGCAGGAGCAGGCATGAGGCAGGCAGGGCGTCGCTCAGGGGCACAGAGAGGCAGCACAGGCGGCGGCCGGGACGGGCGAGGCGCAGGGAGGACACAGCCACACACAAGGCTCGGCGGTCAGCCGGGGTCCAGCGAAGCGCCCAGCAAGCAGGAGGACGAGCGAGCGAGGGTGAGCAAGGGCCAGCGAGGGCAAAGGAGCCATAAAGCAGGCTGGAGCCAGGGCAAAAACGACAAAAACAGGCTAGAGCCAGGGCAAGAAGCAGACTTCAAGCCTGGGCAAAAAGATAAGACCAAAAGCCCCGACTTAAAAAGCCCTGACTCAAAAAGCCTGACTCAAAAAAGCCCCAGAGCTTGTGACTCATTTAGTTTTATGCCCCTGGCTCTTCCCAAGGTCTGCCTGCTGGCAGGAAAGCACTGGCCCAGTCCAGCGTTTCACTGCAGTGCTTTGGTGGAGACCTTTTTCCATCTGACTGGAGAACCTCTCTGGAGGGTGCAGAGTCCTTGGTGGTCTCCTGCTGCCTGCCTGTCCCATGTGAGACATGAAATGGTTGCCAGGCAAAGTCCTCCCAGAGACAGGGATGTCTCCCATCTTCTGGTTGCTTCCTGCAAGTGGCACATGTGCAGCGCCTCACCCACATGCTGCTGACCACCAGTGCTGAGTCAGAATCAAAATTAGATTGGCTCCTCACAGTTATATTACTAATTACCTAACAATTAATATCCAAGTTAAACTGAAAATTATTGCCAGGAAGTCATCTATATCCTAATTCTGGAGTTTTAGGTCCAAAGGATGTGCTAATAAAAATGTCTTGGTAAAGTTTTAAATATATGTAAACACATATTGCTACAGAGCCATTAAGCTATTATAGTCTGTAACTTTTTATGTTTCATTTCAAAATATTACAGTCCCTTCACTCTCAATCAAGAAGAAAATCTTTGTCCCTTTCAAAACAGTCTTCAAGTGTCTTAATGTTCAGAATATGCATAATATAAAGCAATGTATCAGTCTTTTATGACCCTTACTCTCTTGTAATGCTCTCATTTTCTAATATAGTTGGAAATAAAACACAATGTTGATCATACCTTATTTTTTGTATCCAAGAGGAGATTGGAGTGTGGGTTTTCCTGCACTGGGATGCATGCTTAGTCTGAAATCAATCTCAAAATGAGAGTATGTAGTATTCATATCCCTAAACTAGTCCACCTTTCTTCCTATTACCTCTTTTCACCTAAGTCTGATATTAGTGGCAATAATTTACTACCTGGAGGTCTTGGCATAATTGACACCATGTTCTCTCTATTTTTTTATTCACTTTCTTTGATGGTCGTAAGGCATGAAAGGAGAGGCTGAAACCATTCAAGTGTATTGGTGCCTGTACAAACCCACTAATTCTGCCTTTTGTAAGTGCATGACCCTTAGTAATTTTTGTAAAACCAGTTAAATGCCACTGTGTTTTCCCCTCATCTGTACAAGCCTTTGTTCTTCTCTGAAAGCTATTTTGATTCTACTTTGTTAAGAGAATGCAAAGACAGCATTTACCCTGTGAGTTGCAAGAAAAATCTTTCTCATCTAGGCATATTGTCCATGTCATTCATTTGTATTGAGTGATTTAGTGATGTGTAATAGCAATTTATAGATGCCATATTCATGTTTCCACCCTGTTTTTTTAATTATAGTGTGGTTTAAAATGTATGTTCAAAATTAGTATGGCAAGTTTCTTTTGCTCAAAGCAAGGAGAGAGCTGAAATTTGTAATTCTGCGAAAAATTGGCATAAAGTATTTTCCACTGTATCTGTCAATTGAACTTCAACACTATTTACCTACAAAATTAATATCATTGATCAGGCATGATGAAAGCTTGTTTTAAAGTCTAAATTTTTTAAACAAACTGTGATTCTACAGTTCAATGGATTATGATGGAATATGTGTATATATGTATTGAAAGGCCTCTCCTATAATGACCTTATTTTCAGCTCAGCCTAGTCAATTTGAAAATCCTAATTAATGGGAAAAAATCATCATGAAATGGTGATGTTGGCACTTACTGAGGACAACTTCTGCCATAGTTAATAGTAAGTTTCCACCCTTCTAAGACTTACCTAGAAACCACCAAAACTCTTTTTGGTATTAGTACAGATTCCTAAGAATCTAAACTGCCTCATTTGTGTTGAGATACAGTCAGATTCTTTGCAACAGCTGTAGCCAGTCACACCACACATCATTCCATGAGCTTCATGGGCACATCATATTTGCCCATTTCCTTCCACGGTAGGGGCTTATTAGTCAGCAAGTGCTGAAAGATCATGGCTTATATCATTCTGAGACCACCTTATATCAATTTTCAAAGGTTCTGGAAATCAGATGCCCTCAGCAGCTGGAGAAGGACAAATTGGCTCAAGTCTTCAAAAAACATGAGAAATACAGACTAGTCTGCCTCTCCCTGGTCCCTGGGAAAATTATAGTTTGTCCTCTTGGAGCACACTTTTGAGCACTTGAAAGAGTGAAGGGATCAGCATGGATTCATCAAGAATAAATGGTACTGCTCCAACATGATTGCCTTCTAGGCTAACTAGGTGGGATTTGTGGAAGAGGAGAAGGCAGTGAATGCCACTTTCCTAAACTTTCACAAGGCTCTCCCACCATATCCTTGTAGTGTTGTGGTCTGGATAGATGGATGACTGGGCAAGTAAAAAATGAATTAAATGAATGCAAAAAGAGCTGCTGGAGCACCCCGACAAGTTGAGCTATGTTGAAGCTGATTATGGATACGCATGAACTTGGGAATGCCAGCCAGGAATGACCGGGGTGTAGGAAGGCATGGGAAAACCTGATAAAATAAAAAGAAGTTAGAATATCCTGGATCAGAGATTAAAATTTTGCAAACTTCTAGTCAGTGTAGTATTTTCTATCCTGCTGCAAAAGAGGAAAAGAATCAAAATAAGCCATTGTCCTTGAGGTAACTTTTTCACATTAAACCAAGTAAATTATTCTACTGGAATGACACCAGTGAGTATTTGACATCATAGTTGCTTAATTCTGGCAGCATATAGCAAACCCCAAACTTCCACTGTGCATAGTCATAACTGTGTTTTAAGTCTGTGGGGTCATTTTTTGTGGACAAATGCCCCACATCAAAACAATTTGCCTTGGCACCACATCTCAATAAAAACAATGGAGTCATTTTTGTAGGGTAGAGCAGCTGACTGAAGCAAAATATTGCAAAAAAAACAAGCTTCTTCCTGTACCCTTCGTTATTACAGTGATGAATCCCTAGCATGATGTACTATTTTTCAAAGCACTACAGAAATTCATAGATTTTTCTGAAGAGAACTAGAGCTATTCTTCAGTTCTGCCCTGTCTGGTCATGGGTGCACTCATTGGACCCATGTCCTGGCTTGTCCTTGGGGAACTTCCTGATTCCCAGGTGTGGGACTTTCCTCAGCTGTCGACCTTGCTTCTGAAACCCAAAGGTGTCCATGTGTACTCGTTTTTATTTTTGAGCTAGTAGATTGCTGCCTCCCAGGCATCACTTTGGATTGTCTGCACAAAGTATTATCATGAATGATACTGAGCACTTTTAACTTAAAAAAATGATGGTTTCCCCATCTCTGGTGCAGCATCTGCCATAAGCATCTGTGTGCATTGCACTTTCTGACCCATCAATTAACTCTGTAATCAAAATAGGGCATGTGTGAGGTGGGTGGGGAGATGGGGCATCCCCTGTCAGAGAAGTTACAAACAAAAAGTACAGTATGGACTAGCCTGGGAGGAAAAATTCCAATTTAAAGTTAATAGGTAGAGTCATTAGAATAAGGGCTCTTTCCTTTATTCATCTGCAGTCTGATTATCAGAAGAATAATGTTTGCCTAAAATGACCCTTTTGTACACAGAAGGGGTAATTGCATTTAAGAAGCAGTTTACTATGTAATTACCTGTTTTATGCATGTAAATGTACCAATTGAAATTTGATTCTATTGATGGAGAACAAACCACTGAACTTCTATCAATCATGGTCCTTAAAAAGCTATCTACAATTGAATAAGACTCCTTTTATGCAGCTGCCTTTAAATATAGCCTGCTTATTTCTCTTATACTACCTTAGCCTCCTAAGGTGGCATTATAAAAAGCAATAGTTTCTCTGCTCTACTGAACTGCAAGTTCAGCTGTTTTGTAGAACTTTGAAGGAAGGGATAAATTTTACTTATTTGTTGATACATTTAACATGTGCCTTTTACAAATGCTATTTATATGGTGAAATTAGTGGTGGTGATGGAGGGTTTTTTCTGGTATTTTTAAAAAAACAGTTCAGTGGAGGTTTTGGTTTGGTTTGGTTTGGTTTGGGTTTTTTGATATATGTGTAGCTACATAACATTTACCTTTAAAACACTCCAAGCTCCTTTAGTGTATTGTCATCCTTAATCAAAATATTACAAAATTATTCTCTCTGCTGGAGAGAACATAAGATGATAATAAGGTTACTGGGAAAAAATATGTTTTTCTCTCATCTTGTCAGAAGGCATTAGGAATATTCTGCTCTGTCACTTTCCTAGCCCAATGCCTCTGACTTCACCTCTGGGAACCACAGAACATTTTAGGATTTACTGCTGTAGTTATAGGAGTGAAATGAAACAAAGGAAAGTCTCCATTTTATGCTATAATCCCAAACAACAAGAACTGCAAAATAAGTGGGCGATTGTTGTTTACTGAAAATTCCGTTTCTGAAAAGGATAATTTGTAACAAAACACCAGTTCATTCTATGCCTTGTAAGTTACATCCTCACCTAATGACCTGCAGCTGCCTTTTTAACCTTCCAGAAGTTACCTTCAAAAAGCTGCTTTTGGAATGGATGCTGTATACTGACTCAGTGGTAACATAAAAAGTGTGTTAAATCTGGCAGAAATATACCATTATTATTTTCATACCTATGAAGGAAGATGAATGCCTTCATCTGATTTGTGAGGCCACTAAACAAGTATGCTTATTGCAATAAATTTCTTTTGTGCATTTGGCCGTCATTTTGTACCAGCTTCCATGAATCACTATACTCCTAGAAAGCAACATATCTTTTAATTTTAAAAATAATTACTAACAATCTATACACAAACATGCCTTTTAATACCTCTGCTGCTGTTTTTTTCCTCACTTTTACTTTTTTTTGGTAACATATTGTGTATTTTTTGGTAAGCTGTTTTGAGGCTCAGGCATTTTATCATGTCTCCAGATCATCCTATTTTGTTCTGCATTTGTTTATTTTTAACCCAGGCCCTTTTTATTCTAAAAAAGGGAATGTCAAAGCCAAAAAAGTTCTGTCTGTTATACAGGATATCTCTTGTGAAATGACCTTTCCTATGTGAACCTGGGACATTATTTTTGCTTTATTCTAGAGTGATGTTCATTCATGCTTAGTCCATTTAATAACTAACTAGAAAACCTGTCTAACAAAGTAATGAAATCTAGTGGCAATTCTTTATTTTTAACTCGCTGTAGGATAGGATTGCATTAAAAATCATTCTGTGCAGTCCCTGGCAATAGTTAATGAGAATAGTTGAGAACAGCTGAGAATAGTTAATGAGAAGGAAATATTCAGGAACCAGATTTGTGAACTCCAGATTTGGCATGGAAGGATGGGACTGTACTGTTGAGAAATACTGCTCTTTGAGCATATGTTACTGCCTTTTAACTGTGTTCTGCATTTTCACCAGCTGTTTTGTTTGGAATCTCCCATGTGTTTGTGATTGAAGACCGAGAGAGGGTGTGCCCCACTCAGAGTGTTCCCCAGATTATGAGGAATGGATAGGGAGTGTAGAATCAGGACTGATAGTCTTAAATATCTTAAATGTTTATAGAGATTCCTTGTTAAGCTCCCTTGACTCTCCATGGTGCTGTGGATGTGAAAACACAGAGTTGTAGAACTTCAGATGATAATTTTGGGTTTTGTATTTTTTTACTTTATTATATATATATATTATATATTATATATTTTATATATGTTCTATCTATAATATATATTATTGATATTACAAATATTATATGCAATATATGTGTAATATGTATTTATATTTATTACATTGAAACTGTTTTTTAATACTTTACAACTATCAGTGAGAGCTGGATCTACAGTTAGGTATTTTTTAATATGATGGTCAACATGAAAGAAAAGCGTTTTTCTTATTTGCTCATAATGGTGTGTTTGCCACCACTACATTGGGGAAAAAAATGCTATGCTTCCATGGTGTTACAGCATGCAGTTATGCTGTTGAAAAGAATAACTGAGTATAATGAGCTTCATCATGGCAAAATTTTCACTTTATCTTTAGAGCTGACTGGGAATTTGTTTTCGAGAACAACACTGCCATCATTTCATTCTGCATGAAAAAATGAACAATAAATTATTATTTTTTTATGCTCTTTATATTAAAAGATATTACTTCAAATTATTCTTTTATGCCTAAAATGTGCTTCAATTATTCATAATCTTAGTTTGAGTTTCATGTTCTAAACTTTTTTCTCTCCCTGGCTCTTCAGAATGTTTCAGCTGGCTTAATTTTATTAAGCAAATGCTAATTGTGAAAACTAGTGATGAACTTCTAATGAGAGTGATTGCTAGTTTTCATGGAAGTAAGAGAGCTTGTACTGGAGACTGCTACATGCAGTATCACTTTCTAGAAGGGCAGTAATTAAATGTAAGTTGTGTAGCTACTGATGCCTTTCATCGATTTTTTCTGCAACTATCTTCTGCTCTTTCCTTGGGGAAGCATTTCTAACAAAATTATCTACTGAGATAGAGATAACTAATAAATATTCTTTAATTTCATTACCCTCTCTTGGTCTCAGGTTTAAAGTATTTTCTTTGTGTTCATCAATGGGGATAAAGAAATGAGTCATTGAAAGAGAGAAACCAGAAGAGACTATTCTGAGTTCCCAAGAAGAGATATTTGCATGAAATACGTCAGATTATAAATAAAGCAAAGAAAGAGAACACTAAAACACAATCCCAGCTCACTGAAGGACGTCCCATGTAGTGAGGAGTTTTCCCTTTCACATTGTAATTAGTAGTAAACATGTCGTTGGAAATATGGTATTTTGGTTTCCTAATTATAGTGAATCTGTATAAAAGTAAACCTTTCAAGGAACAAAGACATGTTTAAAGTATTTTTTAATCATCTGTTGACATTCCTACAAATCTTATCAAAATTCAGAGCAAAAAGGTTGGGATAAAGTTTTCTGAGACTCTGCATTGCATTTGAAGGCAAAGGGAGAGTAACTACAAAGTCCTAATGTGCAAAATTAGTGTAATGCAGAAAGAGAAGAGTTCTGGGTGCATTTTTTTAAATCAAAAATTGAAAAATTCTTTGGTAGCTGAAATAGTGTATATAAGTATTTACCTCAGAATCAGCAAAATGCTATTGTATTTGGTGCTGTTCACATTGCATCTAAAAAAACTCCTGCTGCTTCCTCAGTGAAGCTGAATATGTGGGTAATATTCAGTTTTGAATGTTAGATTAGAAATAAAGAAATATAATGGGATTGTCATTAGAACCTTAATCAAGTCCCATATAATGAGTGGAAGAGCTCAAACTAAAAAGGGCTCCAACTCCTTATCCATCTAATGAATGCCTACATTTTACTTTTTAATATTTTCCTGATAGGAAAATAGGAGACATGTCAGGAGACATGCCTGTCTCTAGCAGTGGAAAAAGAAAATTATTCAGATTAGTTACATTACTGAACACATTTCCACAGTGAATGCTTCCCTGCTTCTTGGTACACATGAAGCTGAACAACAAATTTAAGAATTAATTCCACTCTGAGAGAGAATTGTTCCATATCCAATCTATCATCATATTTTTGTTCAAATACATTTATTTGTTGATGTTTATGAACAGCAGACATTTCTTGATAAGGTAGAACCTTTACGAGACTGAAAATCATCAATTCCATTTGAAGAATTGAAATGTTTGTTGGTTCATGTAAATCTGTATGACTCAAATTTTCTTCCCTGGCATTGAGTAGCATAGCAATAGGTTTATTTCTGTGCTGAAGTATTACTCAACATGAAAAAAAGATGAAAGAAATGGATCCTAAATTAGTGCAAAGTGAAGACATTTCAAAAGGAAAGGGTGCTAATAGCACAGTAAAATCTCAGTTTTCTCAAGCATCAGTCAGATATCTTTGTAGGTATCATATGGTTATAGATTTGCTGTAAGGTACATAATGAAAATATAGAATTTTGATTTAACTGCAGCCTAAGATAAAATGTGATACAAATTGCATCTGTGGGTCTAACTCCATTCTTCGATGGGGTAGCCTTTATGTACATGCTGTAATGCACTGAAAATACATGACTTAAGATGTGCAAACCACCTTTGGGCTGCACAGACAAGTAATTACTTTTGAGACAGATAAAGATTAGAACAGAGTGCTTTTCATTTTTTATGTTCATTTTCTTCTATAACAATACTCACTATGAGCATTTCACAAGGAAATAGCAGTGAACATTTTTTACAGAATGGACATAAAGAGTAAGGAATAGGCAAGGAACTCCTTTGTTGCACATTGGCAGATTTGTCTGAGCACCTATCTCAGATGGAAATCAGGCTTTTAAAGCTGATTAGAGAAACAAAACAAACCAAAAAAACAAGAAAGAAACTGAAATTATGAGAATTTTATGTCCTTGAAAGGAGAAGGACAGATTATGGTTCGACTGGTTTGCCTTTTTTAGGAATTCAAAGGTATGATTTGATAATGTGGAATTTAAACTAAAGTAAGTATTTTGGAAAGGACAGGAAAGGCAGCTTTCATTGTGGATACTGATAAGAGCAAACTTGTGTCAGAATGTGAAGAATGCAGTTTACTTAGGCTTTTAGGTTGAATGTCACAGGCATCAGAAGGTCCCATGGATCTACATAAAATGAGTATTGTGCCAGAAGGTGAAGTGAGAAACTAAATAAAACCTCAAAATAAAACATCAGCTAAACTAGGCATTGAGATGCTGGGAAGAAGTTCCATTGGGAAGGTAAGCCTAAAGAAAAACTCAAATTTTAAAGGTTCTGAGAGGTAAACTGCAGAAGTTTGAGATTCTTAGTTGCCAACACTTATTTTTCTCTGAAGACCACAAACCATAGGTGACAAAAGTGGAACATGTTTTGGTGTCAGCTTCAACCAGCTTTACTAGTAGTATGAAAGGAGATGGTAAATGGTGACAATTGAAATCCACACAATTTTATTTCATTCTCACACAGGTAGCAGGACATTTTAGAGCTGGTGAAATCTTAAGTTTACTTGTCAGTAAATCAGTTTATTTGTCAGATCCTTGTAAGGATTATGCTGTAAGAGTGTATACTAAAGACTCAAGAGAAAATAACCCTAATTCAGCAATAAGTCGTTAAGTGTTTATATATAACAAAGACCTGGCAGATTGTGTAAAGTGGTATGTAACTCAGAGAAAAGGAAAAAAAAAAGGATGTCACAAAATCAGTATTTTGTACCAGGAATGAATAAAAAAGTATAGCTCAAGCATGGACAGAGAGGTCAGAAATATTAAATATTTAACTAGCAAAGGATCATCCTAAACCCAAAATCTTTATTAATGTTAGAAATAAATATACAGAAGAAGGAATGGTTCAAGGTCTAAAAAAGCTTATGGGTAAATGACAAATAATAAAATAAGAAAAATTTTGGGACAGAGTTAGAAAAGTGAAGTTACATGTTGCCTGGACTCTTAAAACAGTAAATTTAAATCACTAAGGAATTGAAGGTGTTGGCTAGAGAAGAGTAGTCCATTAACAAGCTTTAGGTTAGCTAAAAATGCTGAATTAAATAGGATGCTGGGAATTTTCTGCAGCCATGAGTTTTAAAGAATTCATGGGGAGGGTGAATGATAAGGAGAAAACAGAGAAGAGAATATAGGTTTAAGTAGAATATAGCTTTACGAGAGGGAATGAAGATGTGTACAATAATAGTCAAGTGACCTGAAGTTACTTGCAGAAAGATACAAGCTATTAAACTGCATGTATGTAAATGAGAAGATGAGAAGTGCCTGTTGGTTCACTTAAGGAATAAGTTGAATTTGATGTTTTTTTTGACAGTGTGTGGGAACCCATAAGCAATGGAGAAGTCATCATAGGCTTCAGTAAGCTTTGTCTTCTCTTCACATTCTCCAGTGCAAGTTTAAAAAAATATAGAGCTGAAATTACTGTTGTGTGAGTGCAGAACTAGTTCAAAAAATACACTCATCTTTTCGCCATTGGGGGCTTTCTGCTTTGTTGGGCGGTCATGCCTGTTTGAAATGACATGCCAAAAGAGCTTTCAGGGTGCTGTATCTGAAATAGCTCAAGTTCATCAAATGGGTAGAAATATTTTATATTTGAAGTTGCTGACAAAGCATGTTGAAAGCTTAATTTGTTACACTTGTGATTTATGTGTAAAACATAAATAATCTTTCTGTCATTTGGTTGTGAGTGGTGACTTGTTATGAACTGAATGTGGAAATCTGAAGGCATGCACTTTACATTATGCACGGCATCAAAGTTATATTAGGAAGTGACTGCTGTAAATAGCAGTAAATAGCACTTTAGGGAACAACAGTTTCAGAGCAAATATCATTGCACTGAGAATGTGTGTTTGTTTGTTTTCTTTTACAATTGAAAATACAATCATTTAATTTCAGAGTTAAAAATGAGAAGGTAAGCAATGGTCAGAGATAAACAGAGATCAGACAATATCAGATGGAAATAAACACAAACTCTTTTGGATGCTGAATATAACATTCTAGCATCTGTATTATTGATTGCTATTTGTTTCTTTGGATAGATTTTCAATACTTGCTTTTGCTTAGGCTTTGTACCACCTGGTGCATTAGAGAATGCAGAGTAAATCTGCAGAGCTTGTGTGAAGACACTTGAAGCTGCCATGCAACAAACCCTCTTGGAAAACAAGTTTTGAATGAAGTGCAGTAACATTTAAATTGCTTTT
The DNA here is from genome assembly GCA_034509425.1 of Eopsaltria australis. Classification (NCBI taxonomy): domain Eukaryota; kingdom Metazoa; phylum Chordata; class Aves; order Passeriformes; family Petroicidae; genus Eopsaltria; species Eopsaltria australis. The sequence goes on along the minus strand of JAVTVJ010010916.1, from coordinate 301,766 downwards.
GAAATAACATATAACCAAAGTCACGCAGATCTGGACCCATTAGATCAAACCTAACAAGTTACACCTCAGGGAAGGCCATCCAGTTTTTAGGTTCATGGTGGGGGGCCTGAATGCCATTAATAAAAAATTGGGCTAGAATTATGATCCTAGTACCATACATCTGTACGCACAGTTGTGTTATGATTATAGGAAGAAATGTACTCTGGCTCTATAATGAATTGTTTTAAAATGCCATGTAATTAAGCTAACACTTGAAGAAAAAGCAGAATAATCTGATATTCTTTCAGATACTAGAAACTGAGTTTTCCACCATCACACAGACTTCCTTTGGGGAATGACACAGTATATAGATGCTTTCCATGAAGGCATTCTTGAGCATTATCATCTTTAGAGTTCTTGCAGGATTTTATTAGAAGAGAACAATCCAATATGCATTTTCTATTGCTAAAGAAAGGAATGCTTTCATGAGATCATGAAAACACCTTCACTCTAAGATAAAGCCAAGGAGATGCAGGTGATGCCAAGCGGGAACTGCCTACAGTGTTCTCCACTGTGATAAGCTAGTTTTATCCCATGGCCAAGGGGTATTCCTAGCACAATACAGTGTGAATGAGAAGTTGTGCATGCAGCACAGTGAAGAGTGCACCTGCCTATGCCTTCTCAGATTAACTGCTGTGTGCTCAGTAACTTCCCTGTACAACAACCTCCCAGCCAGGATCAATACTGCTCATTACTCAGTTCAGGAAGGCTCTTCAAAGCCTTTGTAATCTCAGTCTGATTCCCCAGATTTCAGTCTTGCGTTATTAGGAAAGAATCAGGAGTGCTTCCAGAATTGTATCGAGAGATCATCATAACTCTTAGGTTATGTTGTACTTTAGACAATGTAGATGTATGCATGTATCATGCTCTAAAGCAGTTGGAAAAAGTGGCATTTACCCCGTTCCTGATCAACACAGGACATCTGACATTAACTTAGATCTGAAAATTCACATGTGTTTCAGTGCATCAGCTACTCTTCACTTAGACTGCCTACGCTCATTAATGAGCTATTGTGTTTGGAGTTTAACAAAAATACATTTCAGTTCACCAGAGGAGAGAGGCTACTCAAAGGCTATACTGCAGGCAAAATTTGTGAGAAAACTCACCACTATGGAAGTAAATAAAGTTCAACTGCTTAAGTTTCCAGGATTGTAAAGATAATTAAAAGGTAAAAATGCCATATATTTTGCATATGTTTGCACATTTTAACCACACAGGATATCTATTCTGTAATAAGGACTGAATCAAATTATGATACTATTGATAAGGATTAGAAATTTGGGAAAAGGAAAGAAATTGCTAGGTAGAATTTGAACATAAAAATATTTAAAGCTCTGCTTCTGTGTGTTTTGCATATAAAATTCACATGTTGAACAAATATTGCTCTGAACAAACCTACTGTAACTTCACAGAGGATGATGACATTTGGTAGTGAACAGGTGGAAGTTTATATTCAAAAACTCAAGTACTGTTTAACTTCCCATGTGAAAGTCAGGTTTTGAATGCTTTCAGAGTATCCTAGAAAAGATTTTTCATGCATTTTCCATGAATAAGAGTTTTTAACTTTTTGAAGACTTTATTTTGTTTTTCTAAAAACATATTACAGGTGAGGATTCACCAGATCATCTGTAGGAGGCAGAAGGTAGTTCTGTGATAGCTAACAAAAGATCAGCTGATAATTATGAAATTTAGAAATAAATTCTGAACCTGCAGCACTTCTGATCGCTTTTTTTTTTCCCTTGGTAGTTTATTAATGCAATTGACATCAGGTTGGAACTGTTGGACTGTGAGTTCCACAGGAATTGTCATGGCCCTGAGTGTATACTCTCTCCTGGAGGTTTAAGTGTTAGGGCTGAGGGTCATATGGCAGGTATTGATAGTGCAGCTGAAGGCTGCCCCTTCCTGCTAGTGACCTTGGAGAGAGATTCCCAGGAAGGAATAACTCAGGGTAGCTGCAGACAGGGCTGAGACACTGTCCCTGCCTATATTGTTGCCATGGCTGGCTCCTGGCTCTCTACCTTTTGCAAGGGAGCTGGCCCTCCTTGTTCCATGACACTGGGGCCCAATATGTTGTAATTCAGCATTAAATTTCCCAAAAAATATGGAAGTAATTTCATTTTCCTAATGGCTAGCCCCTACTGATTTACTAACCTCTCCTGTCTTTTCTCTGCTGCTCTAAGAGTGCTGCTTGCTGCACCCATAAGGAAGTAGCTTTTTCTCTCATTGTGGCAGCTTGACTTGACATTATTTAGTATCTAGTCCTCTGTAATACTCCTAGGTCACCTATTTTTCACTTTCAACCTATTTGCAGTTTGGGTCTGTACGTGTAGTGCTTCACAGAGAATCCTGAAGATTGGATATCTGTCTAATGGGACAGATACACTCGGAGAGTAAATTTAATCAGGTATAGAATTACAGGGTGGTTTGGGTTGTAAGAGACTTTAAAGATCATCTCCAACTCCTTGACCATTGGCAGGACACCTTCCACTTGATCAGGTCCCTCAAAGTCCCATCTGGCCTGGCCTGGAATACTTCCAGTGATGTGGCATCTACAGCTACTCTGGGCAACCTCTGCCATTTCCTCACCACCCTCATAGTAAACAATTTCTTCCTAATCTAAGCCTACTTTCTTTCAGTTTAAAGTCATTACCCCTTCCTTATTCTATCACTACAGGTCTTTGCACCTTCATGGTTGTTATAGTCTGGTTTCTAAAGTTATTAGAAATGCCTCTGCCTGAATAAAAGTGCAAATGAGACCCTATGCCATATGGGTTTTATTTGATAGTAAATACAAGAGAGAGAGAGAGAGAGAAAGAGAGAAAAAGGAAGAGAAAGAAATAGAAAGGTGGATTCCCAGCTGGTCTAGTATAATTGATTAACTTGCACCCCTGGAATAAATGTGAATGGATTTGTTGAGGATGTGTGTTTTCCTCTTGGTCATATTTACTTACAGTTGGAAAAATTTTATAGGTAATATTCCTGCTCTGCTGGGTAATTCTAAGCATTATGAAAAATTAGTTTTTATAATACAAGATTAACACACAAAATGTTTGTTATGAATGGACGGGGGAGAATTTAGATAAGTCCCTGCCTTTGCCCAGGTTTCTTGCAGTAGGTAACAGCTTTCTTGTGGTGGCCAGCACACCAAAACCCACTCTCATGCAAGTTCTTAATAATGACAGATCAAGTCTGTTACAACATGAATTATTTATTGAATAGACACAAGGAAAAGCAGACATAAGACTTTAAACAGAGTTCTCACTACCCAGGATGAACGAAAGAAACACCACACCACTAGTAGGTGCGTAAGACAGTGCATGATAATAAATATACCTACATTGCAGCTAATGAAGAAATAGTATAGATTAGGAGCCAGTGTCACTTACCAATGAATAATAGTTGTGTGTAGGAGATAAGAATATTTTTTACCTTTGTTAAATATATTAAAATTGTTAAATTCTGTTCACCGAAAGGCACTCTGGGAAGGGCCCAGCTGCAGATCAGGTGGTTGGTTGAGAGTCAGTTGGATGTCGGTTGAGTGTTGGTTGGCAGTGAGGCAGAGCGGGGAGATGCAGGGACTGTATGAAGAGGAAGCTGATGGGATGCAGGGACGCATGAGCAACGACACTGCAGCTGCAGCAGCCAATGAGTGCTTTTCTTGGTTAGGTTTCAGTTAAGTTCTGTTAAAGTTCAGTTAAGTTCTGTTGAGTTTAAAGTATAAAAAGTCCTGGTAAAACTATCTTCTTCAGATATATATGGAGGTCTGAGTGTCTTTTGTGTGCAGAAGCCTCCTTTCACTCAACTTCTAGAAGAGTAACTCGATGTCAACGTCTTGACCTTGTAGAAAACTCCTCACACACCCAGAAAGTACGTAAGATATTTCTGATTTTATGAAAATTTTAGTGGTCTTTTATAGTTTGTAAAGGTGCTGTGCCTGTCAGTCAGAATTTTTGCTTATCCTTTCCCATGCATCCAAGGCAGGATGTTTACCGGTTGCCAAGGATGTTTTCAGCTGAGATAACTTGCCACAAGGCAAGCTACTCCGGCCTGGATTAGCAGATAAACTTCAGGGATGAAAGATCCCACCACAACATTTTCATACAAAGGGTTCTCATGCAAACATATCTTTACGTCAGGGCTATGCTCCGTTTTCCAGGAGACAGATTATAGCACTGTTGTAATTTAATCTTGAAACAAAACAGAAACTGTGGCTTTATTATTAGTGGGATTAAAAATGAAATTAATTCCCTTTCAAACTTAATTATATCATCCCAAGTACGTTTTTTCTTTTGAATTTTAGTGAGCAAATTTCCCTCATCACATTCTGCACCCACAACTACGAAGCATGTGCATTGCAGAATGTGCTATAGTCACCAGACTGATTAGCATAAATAAAAGAAGCAAGGTAAAATTAAAATGTTCTTTGAGGACATATGAAACTCTACAGTACCTTAGGGATATTTGGTTGGCTTGAGATTTGGTAGAAGACTTTTTTATATTTTATTAATATTTTCTTTTCAATACATAGTTATCCTTCCTGGTTTAGGAAGGGGGCCTAGTATTTTTCGTGTAACATTTCTGTATTTTGTTAAGATTCTTTAGTTCACTAATTAGTAACTCCAAAAACATTAGCCAAATCATAATAATCCTAAAGCCTTCTGAGACAGAACTGGGAAGGTTAGTGCATATTTTTATGATTTCAAATACGTTAAAATTCTTATACAAATTCTGAGGACAAAATTGTACAAATGATGCACCCATAAAACCTATTTACACACCTTTTTTCAGTAAAAAGAAAAAACAAACTAGATAAAAAATCAAGCCTAAGAATATGTACAGTACTTATACTAATATGTGATCTCCCAGCAAGTCACTTGCAATGAAAACACAAACTACAAATTACAAATTACAAATTACAAACATTAACAAACTGACAATGCAAGCAATTATGGGGACAATTTAAATTTCATTGGTTTTCATGCAGTTCCATCTCATGTGTTGGTAGGTTCCTATAAAAGGAAAATGAAAATTTAGCCCACTATAGACCGATTATTAAAAAGAAGCAAAAACTTCTTGTAGCTAATACAAAGTAGCAGAGTCTAAGTGAAGAAATGGTTATCACATCTAGGTGTGCATTTGCTGCTTGCAGTTTCTCTGCTCCCAAATTAATTTTCCTTATCTTCAATGCAGGCATGTTTGACACCCCTAGAAAAAAGAAAAGATTTTCCATGGCAAAATATGCCTGAGTGAAATAAGTTGTTAATTGCATTAACTCATTTGTTCTGCTTTTATTCTATGAAGTGCTTGTTGCACCACTTTTGTGGTTTCCCACAGTTTTTCAGTGGGCTCTCCTCTGATTTCATGTTTGGTGGAGGGAGTGAGACTGCTTTTAAAAGTTTTGCAAGAATTGTCACCCTGTGAATTTGGGAGTGATTTAGGCATTTGAGTTGCCTTTCTTTCAGGGTTTTAGTAGGCTTCTGCTTTTTGCCCTGGAGCAATTAGCCTTAGCAGTTTGCTTCTTTTACTCCAGTGCTTTTCCTTTTGGACATGCTTGATTACAGTGGCAAGCAATTCCTCTGCTTGAACCTTTTTAAGGTAACCAATCACCTTTTTAGTAACTAATCTCTCCCTCTCCCAATTTTTTGCACCAAGTCCACCCAAGGGGTAGAGAGGGGACTAAAAAATTAACCAAGGAGGGTTGACAAAATATTTTGTTTACCATCTGGGACAGCCATTTTCCCCTACAGTTTCTACATAGGGACTACACGATCCCCACAAGGCAGCAGCTGCAGAATTGGCCTCAGGATATGAACCTGCCAGTTCTGGCTCTTCAGAACAAAATAAAGGAATTAAACTCCCAAATCAGTTTACTACAACCTCCACAACTTCCTCAGAGAAAGTTGCATCAGAATTTCCAAGAGTTGGGTCACTACAGAAGAGACCTCAACCTCCACAAACCCCTCAGAGGAGGCTGTGTCAGAATTCCTAGGAGTTGCCTACACCACAAAAGTCAAAGTGAATCTTTCCCAAAAAATTCCCCATATAAAATTACAGCTGATTTCCAAAGTCTCACTCCTCACTCTGGGAATGTACCTCATATACCAAAGTTGTGTTTCTACAAAGCTACGTTACAAACACTGGAGCAGTATCTCTCAGAGCACCTCATTTTTCCAATGTCCTACTCCTTATGCCTTGAGAGCACTAAGTGTTTCACAAAGTTACAGTGTGCACTTCACTTAAAAAGCAAACAGACGAACAAACACACAAACAAAAGGCTCAGAGAAGGTCAGCAGGTTGGAAAGGTACTTTGCTTTGTTTTTTCTAAAGTTTTCCTACAGGAGAAAACCATATGAAATAATCCCCTCAGAGGAGGTCATAGCCTTGTCAAAGGCACTTCGATCATAGAGCATTACCACCCCCCCCCCCCCCCCCCCGCTGTGCCAAAATAAATGTTATGATCTGGTTTTTAAAGTTATTAGAAATGCCTTCACCCAAATTAAGGTGCAAACAAGACCATACGACAAAGTCATGGGTATCGGTTTTATTTGATAGTAAATATGAGAGAGACTGAGAGAAAGAGAGAAAAAAGAAAAGAAAGAAACAGAAAATAAGTGGGGCAACAGGAAAGAGTGATATAGACAATAAAGAAAATATCAACACTCCATGGATCCCACCAGTGACCCAATTATCCTCTCCAGTGGTCTTCTTGGTGGTGAATGTCTCCCCAAGAAGCATAGAACCTCATGGGTTAATATACACTCAGGCCAGATGGGAATGCCCAGGTACCTCCCCTGGGGAGGGTAGGGCCGGGGGATGAAGTTTGACACAGTGTCCTGCAGCAGACTCGATCTGTTGCATCATTTTGTATCACATGCAGTCCTGTGGTGCAAGGCCTCTGGGTAGCACTTTGGGAGGTCTTTGGATTATGACACACCCTCAGCTGCCTCCCACATGAATGTCCCATGGATGTGGCCTTCCCAGGGCTGGGGTTTCACAGCTGGGCCGGTTTGTGTAAGGGAGGATGGGTGTTCAGTGCCTCTGACAGAGGTTACGCCACACACCCGAAACCTCCTCCCCACCTCGTTTTGGGGGAGCCTGTGCAAACCTGGCCTCTGTGGGCTGTGGTCTCCCCTACCCCAAGCCCAGCCAGGGATGATTCTCTGCCATGTTTGGCTTTATTGTGGATGCGCTCCTTTCCCTCAGCCTTGTTTGTTTCTCCTCAGACCTGAGATAATTGAACAATAGTGTCCCCTTTGTCTTATCTAGGTGGCTTCGCTCACAGTCCAAAGTTCCAGCTGGGTATCTTCAAGGAGTGGAAGGCTTCTGTGATTATACCTTCCTTTTTGCTATAATGGGCAAAACTCCATAACAATGTTTAAGCCACGAACCATTTCAGTCCCTCTGGATGGCGAAAACCAGTTTAGTTCAATGGGCTTTGCTAAAAACTTGTCTTTGTCCTTGGTAAGTCTCAAGGAGCAAGAAGATGGAAAATTATTACTGCTGGGGTAAGTGATAGTGTGGCAGGAACTACAGCTTAGTTGTTCCTTGTGAAGGATTTCTGTGGTTCTCTTCTTGCTGAAAGACATCTGCCTTCATTAATATGGTAGATGACCGTGAATGAGTGTGTACTGAGAGCATGTGTGTGTTTGGACAGTCACAATCTGTTTTTCAGCCTGGCCAATCCGTGCCATTCATTTATTGCCAAAATATATATTAGAACAATTACAGCAATTCCTCTTGGTTAAATTAAATACATATTTATGCTTCTTATAGAAGTAAAGTTTTTACAGAGCAGATGCTGCTCAGATAGTGATTGAGGAAGTAAGACTGGTACAAAATTATGGAGACCATGGCAGCTCTGTACAGTGTAAGGTAAAAAACTGACATAATGTCTACATTAACACTGCCTCAATATCTCAGCATAACTCCTAATGCAGGAATCTGTTGTTGACAAAGTCTCATTAGGGAATGGTTGGTGACAATATTAATTCAAAACATGTATGTATTAATATTTTATCACAATTGTACATAGTAGACAACTGCTACCCCATAAGCTCTATATTAATGATGATATTAATATGCTCCTTCTTTTTCCTGAGGAATCTTTGATGTGCTTTATAGCTATACCAGTGAAAAATAGTTGCATTTAATGTAACAAAGTGAATTTGTTTTATTAAAAATAATAAGTGTACCTCGTGGCTTCGCGGCCTCGTGGTCACCTGCTGGATGGTTGCCTCAGCCGCCCGGGCGCCACCAGGGCTAAGGTTTCCCTGCCCACAGCAACGCTAATCCCAAGTGCTGAGGTTTCGGTGTTCGCAAGCGTGGGTTCTTGCTACCAGTAGCTGCGAAATCAAGACAATAAGGAGCGGCGACTATGCTGGGCAACAGGAACGTTTATTGATCCTCGTCCCAAGCACAATGGCGCCGGACAAGGCTGTGCAGGGACGGATAAACAACTCAGGCAACCAATCACGGCAGAGCAAGGGGGAGGAGTTGGGGCGGGGAGAGGAATCACAAACCAACCGGGAGTAAGGGAGGGAGGGAGAAAGGTTCAGGGACCAATCCGAGAAGCACCTGCACGGAGCTTTCCAGAAACAGGGGAGGATACAAAACTTGACAGACAACACAACTAACAAATTATCGAACAGAGGCGTAACCTAGACTAAATGGACTAAACCAAGGTTGGGATGGCTCCCGGGGGATTCCTTCCACGAGATGGTTTCACCCACCACCCTTCCTTCCGGGAGCCCGGGGCCGACGTTGCCATGACAACTGCAACATCTCCCCGTTTCTTGTTTTCTAAGAACGAACGAGAAATCATAGAAACAAGGACATTTTTTAAACATGAAAACAAACAGAGCACAATTAAAATGATAACTAAAATCCAAACAAGGGTGGACAACAGTTCTGTAGCCCATGATGAAAGTCCTGTTTGTGTGAACATGGTCCGCAGCCAATCATTGCTTTCAACATGTAGATCTTGGAGCTGCTGCTGGATCCCCTGTATAGTGGCGTGGATGCTGCGCGAGTGGGATGAAAGATTGAAACAGCATAGACCTTCAAATTCCTCGCACCCGTGCCCATGGGCAAGGAGTAAGAAGTCTATAGCCGCCCTGTTCTGCAAGGTGGCTCGTCTGGTGGTGTCTCCGTCCTGAAGTAATTGGGCCAAAGCACGGGACGTCATGTTGGCGTGTTTGCCAAGCCAACATTCAAGATGACCTAATTCCCCCAGGGCCTTAGCTGCTGCTGCCCAGGGCACAAAGACAGAAGCAACCACCCTCTTTGAAAAGCTCCAATGATTAACTTCTGAATTGCAATTTTCATCCCAATGGTCAATTTCTCGTTTTTTACGTGCCGAATTGGTTTTTGTCCAATTGAGAATTTGCGTTTTGCCAGGGGCTAGGACGGTTACTTCGCCCAACGTGCAAGGCCCTCCTACCGGACGGGACGGTATCCCGGCCCACATGCGGTCCCCGCAGATAAGAAACACTCCTGTTGGTAGGCGGAGGGGACCACCAAGTGCTCTGGCTCTCGACGGTGTAGCAGGTGTGGTAATAGTACGTGCACACCACTTATCAAAAGTATAGATGGAACGTTTGTGAGGACTCACATTAGTTCTTTTAATGTCTCCAATTTGAGCCCGATAGGGCTCGTTCCCCGTCAGCGTGTATTGAAACTCCACGCAGAATTTGGCTTGTGCGGACCCCAGCAGTTCCAATTCTTGGGGTTCCACATCGAAATTTCTTTCGTCTACTGCATGTTTTAGAGTCTCAAGCCAGGCATCCCATGATTTTACAGAATTGGGCCTCAGACTTGCAAGAACAGGATCTTGTTCTTGCATAGGGATACCCACCAGACAGGTTGACAGGGGGTTCTCGGCAGCATCCGTATTCAAGCAGAGATTGTCTTGTTTCAATGACTTGGCGAGCGTGATCCACACATTCTCCTTCGGTTGCGGAAGGATCCAGCCGGATGTCTCTGGCCAACGGTGAGTCATCGTCGCCAGCAGCCACAGGGACAGCAGAATTTTGGTCACACTTTCCAGCTCCATTACTTCTGTTATCAAGGTGTACTGAAACAGGAAGGTAAGTATAAACAACTCTTTCCCAGCAAAGTTGACTTCTACCAACCCTTCCCCTCTCAGAACATTCAACAAGGACAGGGTAAGGATAGAACATTCAGGTAAGTGTGGGGTGGGGAAAAGGGGAAAGGGGAGTAGGGCTGTGAAGGTTTTGAGCATTGTCGCTGGTGCTCTTAGCTGCTCATGGTTGGAACACAGTCTATGATGTTGCCTTCTTTCTTCTTCGCTTCCATGCGAAGCTGACGTTCTGGTTGTCCTGTGGGGTCTGTGGGTCACTCTGGAGGTATGGGCGGATTGCTCTCGCCGGGATCCACCGGGGACCTGCTGTTGTAGAAACACACCCATACCCTCTTCCCCATACAATCAGCTCGACTGGACCTTTAATCTGACCATTTTCCGGATCCTTGAACAGCACAAGAGGTTTTTCTGCCAATTTCATCCTGGCCGAATTTGTGAAATGTCTAAAGATGGGGGGGGAAGGCTCCGAATCAGTACAATTTAGAAAATTTAAGGTAAACAACGCCTTACAGAGTCGCTCAATGGGCGTCTTTTCCTCTGTTCCTCCCCGCTGCTGCTGCTCAAGGATGCGTTTAATCTCCTGATGTTTTCTTTCAACTATAGCTTGGCCAGTTGGGGAATGGGGTATGCCGGTGGTATGGCTAACTCCCCATTCCTGTAAAAATTTTTTAAAACTAGCTGAAACATAACAAGGTCCATTATCAGTTTTTATAGACTTTGGCACTCCTAAAACAGAAAATGCCATTAGAAAATGTTTTTTAACGTCTCTTGCCTTTTCTCCGGTGTGAACCGACGCAAAGGTGGCACCAGAAAATGTGTCAGTTGATACATGAATATATTTAAGACGACCAAAAGGTGCATAATGGGTTATGTCTGCTTGCCATACCTCGTTAGAATGGAGACCTCGGGGATTGACCCCAGCGTTAAAGGCAGGAATCTGATGTTTCTGACAGGACGGACATGTTGCCACTATGGCCCTAGCCTGCTCCGAGGACAGGTTAAACATCCTACGGAGGGCAGGGGCATTTTGATGGTAGAATTGGTGGCTTAAACGTGCCTGTGCCACAACGTCAGGAACTGAACAATTGTGCACAGACATCGCTAATGCATCAGCTCTCTGATTACCTTCTGCGATGTAACCGGGTAGGTTGGTGTGTGACCTTGTGTGCATTACAAAGAAGGGATGCTTGCGGTGGGAAAGGAGCTGTAACAAAGATGCAAGCAACCCAAAAAGTCTTTGATGACTCACCTCTTTCAATAGAGAATGTTCAATCCTGGAAACAATCCCCGCTACATAGGCCGAATCTGTCACCAAATTTATCGGTTGCTCCTGGAACCGCTCGAATGCCTTAACAACGGCGGATAACTCAGCAATTTGAGGAGAACCCTCAACCACCAGAATTTCCTCTTCCCACTCGAGGGTCTCTGGATTTTCCCACGTCAGCACAGCCTTGTGGGATGACCCAGAGCCGTCTGTGAAAATGGTTAGGGCATCAGGAATTGGAGTTTTACTTTGAACAAATTCTGGGGCCAAATGAAATTCCGAATTAAAAAGATGGTGTTTTAGCTTTTGGTGCCCAATTTGACCGGAGAAGTTTTCCAGAGCTAATTGGAGATGTTCACTCTCCTGGAAGACAGACTCAAATTGATCTCTCTTCCAGGGTGTTTGGATGCACGCAAAATCACAGCCAGCCAGGGTACGGAGACGCTGGCGAGCTTTGATTATAAGCTCGGCCACCAACTCTTGTGGCGTCGTGATTGTTTTGGATGGCGTATTAGGTAGGAATATCCACTCCACTATCAGGAGGGGATCCCTCACCTGCTCATCCCATTGAAATATTAACCCATGGTACTTCGGGTTCTTCCCTAGAATGGTGAAACGGAAGGGAAGAACCGGGTTAATTCTATGTGTCCGTTTTGTGTGTAGTGCTGCTAGTACTTTACCAACTGCCCCTCTCGCCTCCGTGGTGAATTGAATGGGTGCATCCAGGGCACGGCCTCCCCGCAGGAGTTGAAACAAAGGCTGCAAGTCTGTGTTCTTCAGTCCTAGGAAGGGTCGCAGCCAATTGATAGATCCACACAACTGATGCAACTCACGAAGCGTGGCAGGCTCTTCAGGAAGTTTCATCAGTTGAGGCTCAATGAAGGTGCTGGTAATACGTGACCCCAAATAATTCCAAGGTGACGTGGACTGTATTTTCTTAGGATTCACCTTCATACCGACGTTCTCGATGGCCTGGAGAACTGCAGTCAGGGCTGGTTGTAGCTGTTCTTGCGAAGGTGCGCAGACGAGTATGTCGTCCATGTAGTGCAGGATACGGACAGCTGGAAATGCCTTTCGTACCGGAGAGAGGACCCCGGAGACGTACCATTGGCAAAGGGAGGGGGAATTTCTCATTCCCTGGGGGAGGACGAGCCAATGGTAGCGTCGCACAGGTTCCTCCTGATTGATTGCAGGCACTGTGAAGGCAAACCTGGGAGCATCTGCAGGATGCAGAGGGATACTAAAGAAACAGTCTTTAATGTCTATTATGGTGACGGGCCACCCCCTTGGCAACATTGCTGGTGATGGGAGTCCAGGCTGCAGGGGGCCCATCTCCTCTATCACCGCATTAATGGCACGAAGGTCGTGCAGTAGTCTGTAACTGTCAGATTTGGGCTTTTTTATTACAAATATCGGAGAGTTCCACGGGCTGTGGGATGGTGTAATGCGACCTAGTCTCAGCTGTTCGTTGACCAGTTCGTGGAGCGCGCTTAACTTATCACCTCGTAGGGGCCACTGCTCAATTCGGATGGGTTTATCAGAGAGCCACTTAATGGGTGGAACTTGTGGTCCAGCGCGCTTTGAGGTGGCCCCCACTAAAAATCCTGAGGCGGAGGAATCTCAATCCTCGCACCCCATTGGTCTAGCAGGTCTCTGCCCCACAGTGTAAAACCCGAGGAAACTATGAATGGCCTCACGGTCCCTACATGTCCATCGGGACCCTCGATAAGAATGTCCGATTTTGCCCTTTTAGCAGACACTGTTCCCCCGACTCCCTTTAGGGATTCGTTCAAGTCTTTGGTGCCCCAGTCAGATGGCCACTCTGTGTCAGCGATGATAGTAACATCAGATCCCGTATCTATCATTCCTGCCCTGGTGACAGAACTCTGGCCATTAATAAGCTTACAGTCAGTGAATGGTTTGTCTGTACCAACTACCTGGGTCCACCATACAAACGGAGTTCGTGTGTCCCTAGGGATGTTCTCGGGTAAAATCAGTGCTTGGCCTAGCCAAGTCCCTTTAGGCAAAAACCAGGGTGTGGTATTTAACATGATGGTGACACCGATAGGTTTTTTAGGTTGATAAAGTTTCACCTCCGGGATCACAAAAAGTCCTGGGGGACCTCTTATAGAATCTCCCACTATAAGTAATGTGCACGGGTGGTGTGGTGCATTTATCAGTTCCACAGCAACGTGGTGAGGTGTAGTGTCCGTGAGATGTAAAACGAACGAGCTCACCACATCCAGGCGATTGGAGTCACTCGGCGAGGGCTCTGCAGAGTGCCGCGTTGTCGAATGTGGACGCGCTAGCTGTTGAAATCTCGTGAGTCCTCTGTAGGTTGGTGAAGTCGATGTCGTGGACTCCCCAGGTGCAGCGTTTAACTTATTTATTGCGGAGCGCGGCACTGACCCGCCCTCCCCTTCCCGTTTCCCGAGGAGTGGCAACAGGAACACGGCGTGGGTTGGGCTGTCACGTTGTTTTGATGAGAGGCGGGACCTGCCGGTAACTCGGGGTTCACAGAGTTAGTGCAGTTAAAATGTCCTTTGCGAGGGAGTCTACAGTCTTTGATAAAATGACCCAACTTCCCACAGTTATAACAACGTTTTTCAGCTGGCGCTGCTGTGACGCCATAGGAATGCGCGGGTTTGGGTTTTACTTTCGCCAAGTCAGGGGTCTCTGGCTTTGGCAGCCTCACTTGGGAGCAGCGCTCAGTAATAAGCTCGATGGTGGGCGGAGGCTCCCAAGGCATCAGCTCAATGACCCTACGGCACTCCTCGTTAGAGTTTTCCCTAACAAGTTCTACTAGCATCTCCTTTTGCACGACTGGGTTGGTAACTGCACGCGCCACGGACTCCCGAAGTCTATTTACAAAGGTAACAAACCTCTCTTGGGGACCCTGCTTTATGGCGGTATAACCCTGAGCAGGGTCACCGTCAGCGGCTAAACTAAACAGCACCGATCGCGCTGCCCGCTGTATGTCTTTAAGGACTTCAGCCGGAATGTTTTTGGCTTGCTCCCCGGGTTCCGAAAACGCTCCCTCCCCACTAAGGTGTTCCATAGTGAGGGAGGCTTTGGCGGGGTCACCGCGATAGGTGGCAAGTAACTTTTGCAGCTCCCTGTGCCACCTGCTTTCCCAAACCCAGAAATCCGGTTCGATTAAAAGGCTCGACATCAGGAGTTTTAAATCGTGTGGCACCAACAACGATGCTTCAAACGTGGAGTTTATCAACCCCTTGAAATAGGGAGACGCGCGCCCAAACTCCTGACTCGCTTTGCAAATATCCTTAATTACTCCTTGCTGTATGGGTTCCCACCGCGCGGTGTTACGCTGCCGGTTGTACGTCACCGGTGCCGCAAAGGGCACGGCTACCGGCAACTGCGATGGGGGAGAGGCCCCGGTAGTATAGACCTCTGAGGCCCGGGTGGGATAGGCCTCATCCCTTCCCGCTTCCGGGGTAGGACCGTGGGAACCGGAAGGTAGACCGTGGGAAACCGGAACGGGTACAGCGTGGGTAAACAAGGGGGCGGGCACGCCAACGGGAGGGGCGGGGTTCCCGGCAGGGGCGGGTCTGGGCGGGATTGGAGGCGGGACTGGGGTGGGAGTTACAGGGTAAGGGGTGGGGCGATCGAGGGGGCGGGGAACTTCGTGGGCGGGAGGAAGGAGGGGCCCCGACGCAGTGACATCATCGGCCGCAGGGGGTGTGACCGACGTGTAACTCGACGCGGGGGTGGGGGCTAGGGAGGCGGGGGTGGGGGCTAGGGAGGCGGGGGCGGGGTAGAAGGGATTCACGTCACTCCGGTTCGCGCGCGCGCCAAAGTCCAAACCGCTGCCGCATTGCGGCAAAAGTCCCGATCCGCCATCTTGCAATGGCGCAGCAAAATTTCTCCCGACGCCATTTTGTGGCGTTCCCTTAAATTCAAAACTACTATAACTCGGAGGGGGAATCCGCGCAACGGGCGCAACTGGGGACGGCGAACTGGGGTAAATTGTGAGGAATGGGTCCACCCTGAGCTGGCCAGACTCAGGGTAGAAAGGGTTGGTGACTGCCGTGCTTCGGTGGAGACTTCCATCGTCTCCGATTTCAACCCGCTTGCTTTCGCGAGACGGGCGTACCGGCGCATGGTCAGCCACCGGGATAGAGGGGGGCGGAATGAGGGTTTCAGGGACACGATCAGGGGTAGGGGAACTAACGTCAACCGCACTCGAACCCTCCCCAAACTCATTAACTAAAACATTATAAATTAAAGTCTGCAACCCAAAAAACCGTTTAACTGAAAAATCTCCCCCCTCAAATCTATCGGTTAATTTTTCCCCGACGTCATCCCAAAACGAAAGCGTAAAAACCGACTTAGGATGAACGAAAGGAATGTTCCCAAGTACCCATTTCAAAAACTTTTTTAGTAACTTTTTATCAAAACTTTCCCCCGAATCAACCAAACGGTATTTTAAACTATAATACAAAAAACTTAGCTCCTTCTCCCTCTTGCTTTGATGGTTGCCCATCCTATAACAAGAGAGGTTAATTCCCCACTCTCTAAAATAAAGTAGAAAACGTGGCGGTTAACTCACCCGGAGGGACACTCGACCTCCGCGGCGACCTGCAGGGGTTTTTTTTCAACGTCCGAGGCTTCTGCTCCTCGGGACGACCGCCAAAGTAAATCCACAAACGAGAGATGTGAGGTGCCTTGATGAGCTCGGTTTCACCTCGATGCCTCAGTCCGTCGAGGTCGAGGGAGTCGCCGGCTTTTCTACGAGTCCGTACCTCCACAAGAGGGTTCAGGACACGTAGCAAGGAGCGCTCCAACAGGGTCTTCTCGGTGTAAAGAGAGTCCTCTTCTGAAGCTACTTGCGTAGCAGCAGCGTTGGGCGCCACTTATTAAAAATAATAAGTGTACCTCGTGGCTTCGCGGCCTCGTGGTCACCTGCTGGATGGTTGCCTCAGCCGCCCGGGCGCCACCAGGGCTAAGGTTTCCCTGCCCACAGCAACGCTAATCCCAAGTGCTGAGGTTTCGGTGTTCGCAAGCGTGGGTTCTTGCTACCAGTAGCTGCGAAATCAAGACAATAAGGAGCGGCGACTATGCTGGGCAACAGGAACGTTTATTGATCCTCGTCCCAAGCACAATGGCGCCGGACAAGGCTGTGCAGGGACGGATAAACAACTCAGGCAACCAATCACGGCAGAGCAAGGGGGAGGAGTTGGGGCGGGGAGAGGAATCACAAACCAACCGGGAGTAAGGGAGGGAGGGAAAAAGGTTCAGGGACCAATCCGAGAAGCACCTGCACGGAGCTTTCCAGAAACAGGGGAGGATACAAAACTTGACAGACAACACAACTAACAAATTATCGAACAGAGGCGTAACCTAGACTAAATGGACTAAACCAAGGTTGGGATGGCTCCCGGGGGATTCCTTCCACGAGATGGTTTCACCCACCACCCTTCCTTCCGGGAGCCCGGGGCCGACGTTGCCATGACAACTGCAACATTGTTTCAATGTGATACTAGATATAACTTTTAAAAATTGAGCTGGGCCACTAATAACATATTGTTCTTAGATAAGGAGTTAATTTGTCTCCAAATTACTTTTCTTTTTTTGTGGCAGCATGGATTAGTATTGCATGAGATCTGAAAGTAGTAAGCGTGATAAGTATTTGACCTATTTTTAAGCTTTTTTCTTCTTACTGATGCAAAGTTGAAAGAGCTGGTCAGACAGCTAAGCAGATTTTTTGCAAACCATGTTTATCTCTTTATATGAGTTGAAGTCCAAATGGTTTCCATGAACTCCAAGAAAAGCTTGGAGTCATGTGAATCAATTTAATTGAGTGCCAGGTTATTGCATCTCTTATAAAAGATAATGTGCAAATCTCTGTGCTACATAGCATCAGCAGTGCAATTAACAAGCCCAGCTTAATGAACTGTCCAGGTACAGTGAAATGTGAAATAGGCAATAGTGATTATATGTAATTACAGACCAAAATTGCTAGGGTAAACCATGACCATATATGAAGAGAAACACTGCAGTTATGTGTATTCAGTACTAAAGCCATAGATAGTTAGACTCAAAAAGTCGTCATTCAATAAATTTCCTGAAGAGTGATTAAAACTCTAAGAAAAATTATGATTTAAGAATTATTTTTGAATTACAAGTACTATTGTGAAGCAACACTGCAATTCAGTGTATGAATCCAGATTCACCAAATTGTGACTGGAAAGATAGTTTGCTCTACTGAATATAATGAACTGTTTTCTGTTGACAATAACATTTTTTATCTTGAAATTCAGAGCAGTGTGCTTCAAAAGAATCTGCACTTGGTGATTAGAATAACTATATGTCAGGAATAAATAGGGGAATGGAAGTAAAATCTTAATAATTATGTAGAATAGAACCTATGTCCAATTTTTAACTAGTTTTTGCTAGCTCAAGTGTAGGATTAAAGGTTTTAAGTAAATGTGTTTACTTTATCATATTAAAGAATGAATGAAACCACTTACCTCTAGAAAATTTGAGTGACCAAACCCGACTCTTTAGTTTAATGTCATGTAAAATACATGTGGCTCTTAGCAGACAACATTTTCTTGATCACAGCACTTCTAATTAATGTACTGAAATTCTAGGGGCAGTTGCAATGTTTTTATTTCCTTACTGTTTGCACAAATATGTAAGTAAAATATCATTAGGTTGTTAAGTAGCTGTTACTGTGTTTACATGCATGTTCAATTCATTATGAATTTGGAAGCAGCTCTAAAAAATTAAAACCTTTTTTTTTAAATTGGTCAGAACCCACAGTTCTGTGTTCTGTAGAGCCTAATGGATGCAAATCATAAAATAGGTGCTGCAGGAGGTCATATCTGGGATTTAAGCAGTGAAAATGACAGTAGTTTTAATGTAATTTTATTCACTTATTCCTGTATTACCTACTTGTGAAACACATAAGATTGCTTAGATCCATGTAGGTTTCCCTGACAGTGCTTTTAGTTATTTAACTATCCATTCAGCTGCTGTCATTCTCATCATTCCGCTGGAAGGAAAGAAGGAAAAGCTTGTTCCTCCTCTCAGTAGTTGGAAAAACATATTTCCATTCTAAGTCTTGCTTCTTCTTATGCAGCACTCCCTTCACAGCAGTGTGAACAGAAAGAAGTCTGACAGAGCCTTGAGAGGAAAAGACCTTTAGTGGGAAGCATGAGGAGTGCAGCCTGCAATCACTCAGGTCCTCTGCTTCTGAAATTTGATGCCTTGAACCAACTGTTCACCAAGCTTTCTGTGGCAGTACTTCTCAAAGACATGGACACAATTTACTTAATTTGTTTTCGAAGAGCTTTGGGAGTTGTTTTAGTTCTGCTGTGCAGTAGCGCAGAAGAGCATGTGTTTTTGTTTCTGAGGATCAGTTTCTCTGCTGGGACCAGGACTGCCATTTCTTTAATGTTCCACTGTAGAAACATTCTAGTATGGGAAAAAGTAGTTCTCTTTATTTGTGTGCTGAAGTATTGCTGTGCTTCAGTGATTATCAAAGCCCGCTTCATGAGTGCTGACTTGGCATCCTATTATCATTGTTTTCCAGAGACTAGGCCATCTGTTTCTGCTGGTGATAAATCTGCTGGAAATATTTTTTCTTTCTGGTGGTAAAATATAGTCTGATGATACAACTTAGTTGTTTCTGGAAAAAATGGAATAATGTGAGTAAAAGTCCAGCTCCTTGGAACTTTTGTTAAGAATTTCAGAGGAGTCAGGACATTATATTCCAAGAAATTCTAAGATGTGTGTTTTCAGACAGACTTCCTAGAGAGCAATCAAATGCAAAATGCACGTAGTTTGATACTGAAATGCATTTAGTACTTGATGACCCTTATCAAAGGATTTTACTGTAAGCACAACTAATATCATGATAATTCTAATAATATACTTGGATGCTAAAACTGAAGAGTACATATAACTAGGTTTAAATTTTTAAAGTATTTAAAATTGTTGTATCTTAACCTCGTTGATGTTTAGGCAGGTGTTTGCTGTTTATGTAAACTGTAGGGCTTAGAGACAGGCAATGGCATTGCATAAATTGGTTAAAACCCGTATCAAATATTTTAGTCAGCTACCTTCTTTGTTCTTCCCAGACTTCCTTTCCATTTTTATAATTGTATTATTTTAATTAATTCATATATGAAATTAAGAAAGATCATTGTTTCCTCTCACCAGTGGTTTGTGTGCTCTCGTACTTGCATTTTACCTTTTGCAGGTCACAGCCTGCTTTCTTGTACAGGCTTCAGGATGAAAATTAGTGCAAGTGTTGATGTTGCCACACTGTGTCTTTGCTAGGTTTTTACCTTGAGTTCATATTCTCCTTTTATTGTCTTCACCTGCATTTTTCAAGTGAGTAAAAATTTTCAGTGAGTGATTTTGGCTTAATGAGTAAATTCATTAAATTACATGGAATTATTTGATCTGGAAAAATCAAAGAACAAATAGTTTCAATAGAAAAAAAGCATTTTATTAAAACAACAATGCAAACTCGCCCATATTAGAAATGTAACCCCAGAAACAAAATTGATGGTTTGGTATGTGTTACTGTTGAAGGTGTATAAAATAAGTACTTGTAGTTCTCTAGGTTGTAAAGGCAAAGTATTTTATGTTTGAGACTTTAGTGGTTCTAAGTGAGTGAATGTTCAAACACTGCTGTTCTTGGAGAAGGGAAGAGAAATGTCAGTCTGGTTCTTAACAGTAAAATATCCTCATTGCAAAGGCACACATGCTATTGCCAACTTTGTTAACTGTCACCACCAAGAGTAATATGAACATAAAAAGAATCATACTTCACCACTTGAGATGGTTTATTTAGGTCATATTTGAGTTATATAAGAGAATTTTTTTTCTTCCCTTTATTCAACAGTTCTAGAGCTAAACTAGTGCATTACAAACCTTCCATTACCTCTTGAAGTTTTACTGGAGATAAAAAGAGTAAATAAACCTATTTCACTGTATTTTCAAAAAATATAATTTCATTCTTTATTGATAAAGGTAAACATTCCAATTATTCTATTACAAAAATATTGAACACAACAGACTACACGCATACAGTACAGTTCTATTTTGTATTTCACAGGTCTATCACTGACAATATCTGAAAAAAAGTTGCTAATCTACAAATGTTGGAATGTTCTTCTCATGCAACAAACCTCTCTATTGAAATGGCAATTTCTTCTGGGCAACCTCACTCATCTTGACCAGAGAGATTGGGCTAAATCTCAATAGGTACCTTCCTCCCTAAATGATTCTGTGATTTTTAATCAGTATTTACAGGTGTTAAGCAGTCAGAAGAACATTTGCAATAACATATGTGAGAGCTTGCATGTGATATATGTTATTATTTTCCAAGTCAAGTAGTAGATCTGTCACTATTTCTATTTCTGGGCTAAAAATATATGATTTGTTTTACTTAGTGGAATAATTTGGGGTGTTGCTTTTATTCATTTTCATTAAGTTAGACTTCTAGCTCAAGTTAGAAGTCAGAGCAGCTGGGTCTCAGTATATGGTTTAAGTGAGTCTTTTCCCTGACAAAATTTGCATTGCAGGGATATATTACCTATTTTTAAAATTAGAAGAGGTGCTAATATTTACCTGTTTGCTATGGAAACATTAACATGGATAAATGAAATATTTTGTGTTCAAACATCTTTAGAGAAATGGGAAAATAAAAGACTATTTAGTATTAACTAAAGTGTGTGAGGTGTGGGAAGGAGAAAATATTTACGATCTTGTAAAAATTGGAGTTTTGTTTTACCTTTTGTCTGATAACACAGCTGCACAATTTTCTTGTCTCTGCCAAAACCTCCAGCTGTTCTTTACTACTCCCTCATCTGTCCTGATGCAATGTTTGCAAATCGTTGCAAGTTTGATTATTGAAATGATAATGATTATAGTGATTATGGGAACTCTTTTCTCTTCTCTTCTCTTCTCTTCTCTTCTCTTCTCTTCTCTTCTCTTCTCTTCTCTTCTCTTCTCTTCTCTTCTCTTCTCTTTTCACTTTGGTTTTGTCGTTGATTTTTTCATGCTTTTAGGGATTTGAACAATGCTGTTTGTCTGTTTTCTTAAAATATATTTAATCAAATATCATTTTATCAAAATAAAAAAACAAAACAAACCCTAACTATTCTGACATGATTAACAAAGAGCAAAATGAAATCCCGATGTGTTTGTTTGTTGGACATAACCTTGGACTATATCAAAATTACTTTCTAAAAAAATTCCTTTCCCTGCAGGTGCAGTAGAGAATCTGAATGTACTGTAATTAACCTGTCCTGTTGAGAAAAATCTGTCACCTAGTATCCAGCTTTGATTAGAGTTTTCAGTGCCCAAAATGGTACAGCTTTTACTAATGTTGTAATTTACATATCATTGTAAGAGATGAAAGCTGTCTTTTGAGCAGTGAATAAGGGACCCTGCAGTGTACAAGTGAAGCTAGAAAGGATGTTACAATACTGTATTTCAAACCATAGACTTTCTGTAAGATTCTGTTTTAAAGCAGGCTTAGACTTGTATTTGCATTAAATAACCACAGTGAAGTTCTATTACATTGCTATCAACTCATGCCACTGACACCCACATCAATGCAGTGTCTCACAGACCTTTCCCTGAGGTATCACCCCTTTCTCAGTTTTTTTGACTACAAGTGATCACACACTATTATAATATTTAAAATATTTTAAAATACAATTTTTAGTTGAAGATTTCTTATTTTAATTCCATATATTTAAAAAAGTAAATACTCTATCTTTTGAAGTGAAAAAAGTGAACCTTTTATGTCACTAAGTGATTTTAAAAAATCTTGTGTTCTTATGTTTTCCGAAGAAGTTTAAAAAAAGACATTTTTATGTTATCAGAAACAATGGTTTCAATTAGTATCTATGATTATCCACTAATTCTTTTGATAGACTGCTAGCTGCATGCTAATGCAGTTAAATAAATGGCAATGCTGCAGACAGACATGATGATCATCTTTTAGGCAACATAATGACCTTCATATTGATGACTTCAGTAAAAACCAAACAAAACTTTTAAGCATTGTTAAGCAGGATCTGGAATAATAAACTTTGATAAGGCAAAGCAAATTAGTATGTGAAAAAACTCCAAACAACCTCTGTAAGATTGCTTTTTTCCAGAACAATTAAAATCATGGGTACCCTTTGTTTTGAAAAAGATACTTGCTTAACTGACTGCATAAAAAATTTGACATTGTTTAGTCACAAAACAAAGTTAACACTACAAAGTTTTTCATCTAAACATTGTCTCCATTTATATTTGTTCATACATACTGCTCACTGATCAATGAGGTAAGTATTGATACAATAGGATCATAAAATCATGATAAAGACCTAAAATAAAGTAACTGTGTTTCAGAACAACTATAAGACTATTGGATTACTCATGAGGACTTAAACTGGAAAGTTTTGGAATAAAGAAATAAAACAAAAATGATCCAACTCAGGGAGCATACAGTACTTTGTAGATGGCAGTGTCTGGTTTTAAGATTTGGATAACAAACACCTATCCCTATCATTTGCCTCAGGGTATTTAACAAGAGACATCAGAAGTGTTTTCCTTGCTCCAGTGATCTAGATCTGTCTTGGTTCTTTTTGACACAATTAACAAGCCACATAAAGTAAGAGAAAACACACCGTAGACACCATTGGACAGTAAAGGGTGTATATTCAGTTACCGAAGGCAGAGGCATTTGTCAATCCTTGTTAATATCATTAGTGGCAGCATAGGTTCTCCATTATTATTATGTTAAGATCACATTATGGAAGTCAGCATTTTTACCAATAGTCTCTCAAGTTTCACTCTCATGTTATGCATTTTTTTGTGGTTTGTTTTTGTTTCATTTTTGGTTTTTTTGTTTTTGTCTTGGTTTGTGTTTTGCTTTTCTGTTGTTGCTGGTTTTTTGTTGTTAGTGTTGACAGGTTTTTTGTTTGTGTTTGCTTTCCCCAAGAAGAGGGAGTAATTTTCTTAGACTGCAAAAATACGCTTTTCATTGTGTTGTAGCTTGGTGTCTGTTAGGAGCTGACACAGATGTGGTACAAAATAGTCACTTACTACAGAGAGGTAAAAGAGGATATTTTACTGGGAGTGTTGATGTACTTCTGTGGTATTTACAGTGACTGTCTCATGGTCTCCAGATGAAATTTAAGATGTTTGTTATGACTCATAAAGTACTAAATGGCCTATCAGGACTTAAATCTCTCCTCATGCTGTTTAGCCACAGCTGCTACCAACTGATATATAAGAGACATGATACTTGGCAGGACATTAACCCATGAAAGCTTTTTCTCTCATTCTCAATTCAAAGTACTCTGAAACTGCTAGATACCTGGGAAGTCTGCAATACATGTGTGATTCGGCTTTTTGGAAAGGAATAGAGGCAGAGGCAGGAAGAAGCATGCTTCTGTCTGAAATTTGCAGAAGACACTAAAATGAGCTCGAGATCTTAAGTATAGTAGTTTTCTGATTAAGTATTTTAGTTTGTCAAGTAAAAATATAAAACGTAATTGTATCTCAGCAAAAGAACCTTGCTAGTTGGTACCTGGAAAAGTATCAAATGCTTCACTGCCCTTCCAATGTACTGTCATATTTCTAGCCTTCCCTTAGAATGATGATTAGCAAACATGGTAGCAAAAAATTTGCCAAACATTAAGACTCTATAATTCACTGTAAAGAATAATTTAATCTGAATTACATTCAGCAAAAGTATCAGCATTTCTATGTTATATTCTTTATCTTTTCTTATTTGCTTATGTGCCAGTCTCTAGAGGCAGAACAGCTAACAGAGTACTGGGCAATATTATGGAACGATGATCATTCCAGTATGCACCTCATAGGTCTCAGAAATGCAGCTGTCTGAAGTTATATTTCCTCCTCTATGGAGTTCAATTAGCCACAAGACTGTGATTGATTAAACCATATCTAGTTTGATCCAGTAAGGACAAATTAGAGCTTGGTATCTGATTTTGTAATGCATATATTTTTTTCCATTTGAAGAGATGGGGAAAACAGAGTTTCCCTATCCATGTCCAAAGAAATCCATTACAAAATCCACTGATGCAGTGCAAGTTGAGAATGAAATGATCTGGCTGGCTTGACAGTGTTAGGGAAATAGAACTTTTCAGACATATTTCCATATTATACAGATTATATGAGCAAAGCAAGTTTTGTGTTTCTGCCTCAGAGATAAAAGACATCTTATTTCACAGTCTAATTAGTTTTAAAAGAATGTGGATCACCAGAGAATAAAATGGCAAAAGACAATGGAAACATGCAGTAAGCCTGAGGCACCATGCAGATACTGAAATAAAATATGAAAATAAATGAAAAAAAAAAAAGAAAAAAGAAAAAATTTAAAAAAGGAAAGGAAAAAAGGCTACTTAGCAATTTCCCGTTTTTCAGGATAACAATTACTCTGAAAATGAATTGGATACGGATACTTCCTCTATCTACCTTAGCTGGTAAAAAGACGTTTCCTCTGGACAAGAACAAGAAAGAAAACCCTAGAACCAGATTTCATAGAAATAACAGATGTAGTTTTATAGTGCAGCATCAGATAAATCTAAATAGAAATAATATTTGGGCTTTCAAGGGATTTTATCTCTAGTTAAGCATATGACTACTTTTCAGGTAGGCCTAGCAAAAGGAGAAACCTTCAGGATGTCAATGGATTGTCATTTTCAGAAATAGAAAATTCACAATATTTTGAAATGGGTGACTTTCTGACGTGTTAATAAAAATGTGTTTTTATTAGCACCTTTTTTACAAAGAATAAGTTAAATTTATCATATTTTCATGGATTAACTATCATTTAATTTGTCCTTGGAAACTGGCCACTTCTGCATTATATGTTAAAAATAATGAAGTTAATACACTTGCTAAAAACATAAACCTTCCAGCCCCTTTAGGGTTGCATCGCTAGGTGGAGGCATTGTTCAGACAGCTCTGCTCTTTCAGACTACAGGAGGTGTTTTTTGAGAGGATATTGCAAAGCTCTAATTACCAAATGGCAGGGGTCCAAGTCCTGAATCGCTAACTGCCTTTGATTGTAATGTAATTAAACCTACGTAAATGTCTTAGGACTGAACCTTTTATTAGCTGTGTGCTTATAATTGGAACAAAAAAATGTACAGTCCAGCTCTTACTGTATTCTATTTATGTAACTGGTTTGGCCCAACTATGCCCCTCCACACCATCCTCTGCTGTACCCCTCCATGGTACTATAATTACCTGCCTGTGAAATACCTTCAAACTTTATGCTGGGTGACACCCTACAGAGCTGAAATTTGTTTCAACAACTGTAAATCTTCCCTCACACCAAAGATCTTTCTTTGCATACTGCAACTACTTTCATATTACTGTTCTTGAAATACATTTCACTCTGTGCATTGTCTGCACAGAGCTTAGAAAATAAAAGCAAATTAATAAAAAATTATATTGCTTCAGTCACGCCAGAATTTTTCACAAAATTACCTATTTCCTCTTGAAAACTTTTACTATATTTCCCCAAGCTCCTTCTCTGTCTTTAGATACAATGCAACATATATTCTGAGGTGGCAAAGCATGTGGAGCATAGACATGAAATGAAGGGGCATAGACAGCATTCCTCAGTAAATCTACTCTGCACATACTGTAAAAAGTAAAGTCTACATTTACCATATAGCAATACAGGGATTTCTCAGAAGATCTTTTCTTATGAATGTGTAAAATGCGGACTTTAGCAGAAATACTTTTCAACTCCTTGATAGAATTGAAAGGTTTTCCCTTAGTGTGGTGTTTTCCTGATGTCAGTTTATCTACTTAGAGTGAACATTCATGTGAAAGTTATTTTCCTTTGGCACGAAATACCGCATCTAATAATATTTTAATTCAGTTTATTGGTTTCTAAATGTGTTTTCAAATGCTTACTAGAGCACTAAATACTGTTTCATGGAATACTTTAACACATAGTTTGATGAAATGTTTGTTTATACTATCTGATTAAATTCCTGTTGATGAAATATCTATTTAAAAATGTCTTTATTATGCAATCAGTATTATGATTAAAATTTTCATCTATTCATGAAAATACATCCAAAAACCCCTTGTAAATAGGTCATCTGACATTATTATGGTGCTCTATAGTTGAATGGGAGACAATAATTTTTTCTATATAGCTGTGTTATCTGCAGGTTGTATGACGAGTGCCCAGACAAATCGAACACTTTATAATCTATGCCTCTGAGATAGTAATTCACAGTTGTTTATTATATCTATACATCAATAGATTGATTATGATGACAAAGTTTGTATCATTTGTACTTTTGAAGGAACAATAACAAAATCCCCATAAGAACCTTGGAAAGACAGAACTTTGAGAATGGAACAGAAGTGTTGCAAATTTTCTAATTACAGAGAACAGTAAAAGGCATGTAATGATGAACTGTTATATTTTCCATATTGGGGAAGGACCATTGTTCAGTGTTGTGCATGGAGAGCTCATATTTGTAAATTAAAACTATTTAAGTCCTACTGTTGAAAAGACCAGATGAGGAAATTCTCTGCTGCAAATTTTTTGTTGCTCTTGAGGAACATAAAGCAGATGGCTATTGATTCGTAATGATTTTTACCTTTTTTCTCTTATTATTCTCTGCGTTCTCTACACATACACTTGTAGCTTTGAAGCCTAGTATTGTAACTTAGCTTCAGTATTTTCCTAGGCAGAAAGACAAAACACATTCAAAGCCCCTATGCTATCTTGGTTCTTTCTGGGGACCAAGGTCAAAAAGCAGTTCTTTGAGACACATTTTCATCAACAAAGTTTAGGCCTATCTGAAGGGGGAGGATTTGGAAGAGGAGGAATTGCACCACCACTTGTGCTCCTGATTTGTGACTTTTGTCAAATCTGCTAATTTGCTAAACTTACAAAAACTGTATTCACCTCATGTGGGTGGGCTTTTGTGGACATTTTCCATATCTGCGTCTGGCAGCTTCCAATAAAGACCAGCCTTATATTACCTCCTATACTAATATTATCTCAAAAGTGTGTGTTGTTTCATTTACAGGTTCCTTTAGTCATCAGTTTTTCTGGCACCACAGAAGGGACAGCACCTAGCAGCCTTCACCCAGATCAGATCGGGTGCATCTTGCCAGGAATTCCTTCCTTCCAACAATCCTGAGAATTCCCCTGCAACTGCCTGAGAGGTAACAAACCGTGGTCCCAGGACCCCACAGGAGGTAACATTAAGGCAGCTCTTTTGGTTGGTAGTGTGTATTGTGTATCTCTCTAAGGTCAGCATTTGCTAGCAATTCCAGCATTCTAGCCCAGGGTAGTGTGAAGGGGAACACCTGGGCATAAATGGAACAGAGTTTTAAGAACAGCCGTGGGGAAGCTCAGCTCGTGCCATGGCAGAAGGCAGGGGAGGGCCCCCACTTCCTACCTTGCGGTGAACATGGACGATATTCCATCTGTGGAAAGGGAGGTCCTGAGCCTCAGCAGGTTGAAGCGGACCAGTCTGAGGGGAGGCTTGGTTTCTTTTGAGACCAAGGAAGTGATTTGGTGGCATTTTTTCCAGGATTTTAGGGCATGGGCATCTCCTGAAACTTAGAAGTCATGGAACAGCTCTGCGAGTGGGGAGGCCACACCCCCTGTGATGGAAGGTGAAGGAACAGCTGCTCTGAGAGCTGTGGCTGAGGTGGCTCCTGCCATTGGCCTGACTACAGCCCTACAGATGTGGCAGGGAAGTGGTCCTCGGACCAGGACTCCCATTGTGCCACTTTGCCTCTGGCCCGGTGGCCGGGCTGCTTTAGTGCAGCCATGGCCCAGCTAGCCGCTGAGCCAGGGCGCTGCTCACGCAGGCCCCAGGGGGCCTGGCAGTGTGAAACCTGTGGGTGAGGGAGGGTGTCACCCCCCTGGGCAGTGCTGCTTCTGCAGCTGCGGTGGGGGAAAACAAAGCTGGAGCTGAGCCACTTGGAGAAGCTGATGTCACCTCTGTAGGTGGGAACACTGTTCCTGTGATAGACAGCTCTATCACGGTTTCCGCAGTAACGAGTTTTGTTTTGAAGAAATGCCGCAGCAACCATGAGCAGCACGGCTGGGGGTGTCCCCAGGTGGGTGTGGGCCCGCTGCGCATCTGTCCCCGGGCTGAGCGGTGGGCAGCAAGCACTCTTTGTCTGTGCTGCCAAGTCACGCAAGAGGAAAACATTGTGTCCAGAAAAGGGGAAGAGCATATGAGGAATATAAAAATGTTTTCATTCACTTATACAAAAAAATGGAAAAAACCACTCCAGGATACGTTTGCCAAAGTGTAAAAGCAAACTTTATACAAATCTAGATTTGAACTGGACTCATGGAGTTGAAGTCTTCTCACAGCATAAGATATGAGAAGTCTTCTGTTTTAAACTTAGCCCTAAATGCATTTTCAACTTTCATTTTAACAGCTTAAATCCTAGATTCAATCCACAAGCAGAATAGTGTACTGTCTATATCTGTAAGTTAGAAATTAATAAGGATTCTATTTTATGGAACTACAAAGGACAATTTTAATTTGTTGATCATGCACTTTTTGTTTTGAGGGCAGCTTGACATGGACATAGCATGGACAGCTTGCATTTTTATCACCAGAATTGAGCAAAGTGGCCCACATAAAAAAATTGTCTTGAAAAGAAGATTATTTCAAGAGCTTGAGGATAAATTGAAACGTGCTATTTCTTTTAGATACTGTATGAGATACTGTTTGATATCTCCAATGTGTAATTTTTTTTCAGTTCATTTATTTGAATATAATTTTTTTTAAAATGCATGGTTACAGGACGCAAGTAGTAAAACTATATAGAGGAGAGTCAGTAAAAGTACCTAACATTGAGTTATTTAAGTTATCCCTAAAATTAAGGTATTATGAAGCAAGTTTTCAGAACCTGTATGGTGAATTATTATAATTCTAATCTAATCTATCGGTTTTCAAGGGAGGAATATAGAGCTGAAAATATTTTAGTGGAACAATGTGAGAAATTTATAGTTTGGTGTAAATGCAAACATTTTCTGGGGTCTATTTTTATTCCAGTCTTGAAAATAATTAATTCAGTATCCGTGCTTTGTCGAGACATTAACAGTTTATCTAAACTGAAATAAAAGGAACACATTCAGTTTGATCAGTAATTTCATTTGTTCATTATTTTCATTTCATACACAACAAATTATTGCTGTAATTAGGAATAAGATTAATTTAATGATTTAAAGAAAGAAAAGAAGGAATTTTTAATTATGGAACTCTCCAAGAAACAGAATTCTGCATTTCTTTCTAGAAGAAGTCAGCAAAGCCAAACATAGGAATAGGTGAATGTTACAAATGGACAGGGGAGCTTGGAGAACTCCTTGCCTTTGACATGTTTTTGACAGTAGACAGCAGCTTTATCAAGGCAGCCTGCATCCCAAAACCCACTCTCAGGCACATGGTCTTCATAATGACTGATCAGCCTATTACAACATGAATTATTTATTGAAGAGACCAAGTAGAACAGACTCAAGACTTAAACAGTCTTACTTACTACCCAGGATAAACAAAATAAACACTTCAAGAAGATAAATACAGGGCACAATAAAGGGAGCTATATTACAGCTAGCAAAGAAATAGTATAGATTGGGAGCAAATGTCGCTTACCAATGAATAACAGTGGTGTGCAGAGAATCTCCTAATTCTTCTCAGTCCCAGGGAAGTAACTTGACATGAATGTCTACATACTGAGGAGAGCTCTGTACACACTCAGAGAGTGTACAAGAGATTTCTGATTTTATAAAAAAATCATAGTCTTTTAGAGTTGTAGAAGGGCTTGTGTTCTGCGGTCACTAATTCTAGGTTATCCTTTTGTTTATTATTGGCTAAAGGTCTTTTCAGTCAAGGTAATTCATCACATGACAAACCATTCCAGTCTGACTTAGTCATTTGCGATGGAGAAATAAGTTTCTGCTCTATTGGGGGTGGGGGGAAGATCCCATCACAGTCAAGCAGAAGTCTTTCAGCAGGTTATGAAGAGTTTCACAGTTATGGTACAGCCAGAACTATTGTTTCTTTACAACTGATATTTTCAAGGAAAGAAATGGAAAATAAAGCCATCAGGAAATGTCTACACTGTGATCCTGTAAGAGGAAGACATGCAGCTTTTTGCAGATATACCTTTATCTTGCCAAAAGCACGAAGAATGTATGTGATGAATTTTGAAAGTTTGTATTTATATATTTGTTCAGAGCACTATAGGAATTAGAATGTTTTCAATCTTTTGGGTAAGTTTCATGCAACAATATGGTAATTCTGCATTACCATAGCCTTAAATTACTTTTACTAACAATTTATTAGGTAGTATATCTCTTGTGTAAGGTTTGACTTCTGAGGTTATCATAATACAAGAAGTTAGAGTAACTAAATAAGTCAATTATTAAATATTAATATTTTTCCTTAAAAGATTTCTGGAGTTCAGGTGAAAAGTAGATATTTAAATTTGATTAGAAAATCCAATAAACATTGATATTCATTTGACTTATTTCTCTTTGTTCCTCTTCCTTTATAGAAGATTGATGTTAAGGAGACTTTACAATTACCATGATTTACCTAATTTTTGTGTAAACTGGTGCCATGGTATTTTCCTGGATTTGATTAGTGTGATGAAATCCTTTAAATATTGGGTTTTTAGTTGGTATGCCAGGGAGAAGAGGGGAAGAAATATCAAGTATGTAGAATTAAGTTACAAATCTGTATTTCTTTTATATTTGCATGAAAAGTGTAAAATGCACCAAGAGCAACTGAGGTGCTTTACTTTGTTAATTTAAGTTTTTAATTATTGTACAAAATTCACTGTAACAATACATTTGTCAGAAGAC
Source organism: Eopsaltria australis (assembly GCA_034509425.1). Taxonomy (NCBI): domain Eukaryota; kingdom Metazoa; phylum Chordata; class Aves; order Passeriformes; family Petroicidae; genus Eopsaltria; species Eopsaltria australis. The sequence goes on along the minus strand of JAVTVJ010010916.1, from coordinate 270,485 downwards.
ATATAAATTGCACATTATTTTGTAGTCACAAACTGGCCAGAAATTCTTTTAAGCATAGAGTTAATCCTTACTGAGAAGGAAGTGTAGTTATAAACACCTTGTGTTTCTTATTTACATTTCTTATTTTTTGCTATTTTGTACTGTGAAAATGCTGCTTTTCAACTTCAGTATTTTGATTTAACAATAGAGATAGTATAGAGGAATTAACATCCTGAGTACAATTTTGACATTGGCATTACTGAAAAGCAAGAGATATTGTTAAGCTCTATAAAATGTTCATTAGAAGAGGAAAGATGTATTTAATAAATGAACATTTCCTCCCTATTTGCACATGATACAATAGTGAAAAATGAATGAATATTCATTACATCAAAGGCAAAACCAAAACAAAACAGAACAAAATTTGAAAACTTGCTATGCTAATCAGCAGTTCTCAAGATAAACCTGAAATGCTTATGATTGGAGGGCAGAAGTGCAAGAAACAAAATCTGTTTTAACTAAAGTAAAGGAAAGATTAGATTTCAAAAGTGCCTGTTTCTGTTGGGATTGTTCCAAGGATAGAAATGAAGATAATCAAAACTGACGTAACATATTAATTTAAGAACGAATTAAAATATGTGGACCACTTACAAAAATAGCAGGAAAAAACTGAACTATTTTGTTGGTTTGATAACCTGCTTGGACATTCCTACATTCAGTTTTGCTGTTCCAGGAACACATGGGTCATCTCTGAGATGGACTCCTCCTGGGCAAACCCAGGACAACACTTAAAGGATAAGATTGCTTATCATATATTGTGTCCCTTCTCCTTGCTCACAGAGGAATTTGGTGGGCATATTGCTATTCAGGAGTTAAAATAGATCTGTTTATGAATTATTACAATGGGTTGTATGACATCTGAAAAATTCTGTCGCTACAAACTGTGGGCATTTCGGTAGATGAGTTACTAATACCATGGTATTTTTAATACCTAAATTTTCAATGGAACAAATGATAGAATTCAGACATATTAAATCTTTCATGTCTGTCTTACTAGTAGAGTAGAGTAGCACCTTTCAGATTATTGGATCAATTAAGTACTTTCTATACGGTTTGTGGTAGAAAAAAAGATTCTCCAAATGTAATTTTGCTACTTGAGTATAATAGCATCCAGGATCTGGCTAATGAAGTACAGCAACAAGTTCACCTTTTCTGGAAAATGGTAGATTTGTGAGCAGTGCTGACAAAAGTGACCTCAGCAGCAAGCCTACTTTCAACAGTTAATTGCTGTTCCTTGAAAACGAAAAAGTAAACGGGTGTGTATGTATATATGCTCACAGTGTTTAGCTTCATACAGTTCCAGGTATGACTTTACAAGTGTAAAGCAGGATTTTGCTTCTGAATAATCTGGATCTGGTTACTTTCTGATGTCAGAAAGATATACCAGAAATGCTTTGGACAGCTCTTTTACATCCTTCAGCAACAACTGAATTCTTCTGTGATCTTATTTTTAACAGGGAAAATTGGAACTTATGCCCTAATTTTCATCCAGTTGCATGAAAGGACAGCTGTGTCTAGACCTCGGGTCTGAACCAGAGTTCTTAATAATTTCAAGGCACTAATATTGTACTTTTAAAACTAAGTGCAGATTCCCTTCTGGTTTTGAAGATGAGGTCCTAAATTTATTGCCATTCAAATTTTAGGTGTGGGTTTGGGTTTTTCTGTGGAATTTTCACTGCTTTATTTGTTGGCAGTGGGTTTTTGTCCCTGTGTCATTTGTTTGTTGGTTTCTGGTTTTTTCATTAAGTAAACGAAAGCTCAAACTATTTTTTCTCTTTTGGCACAATTACATGGTTTTCTTCTGAAGCTTGGCTTTTTTCTGCTCTCTGCTTTAGGATACTAGACAGTGATGGTTTCTATCTCTGAAAGAAAGATCTATGTTGGCATTATCTCTGAGGTATGTGGTTTGGTATTATTAGGGTTCAGATTGGTTTTCTGTTTACAGCTTTTAACTTACTGCTGCTAAGTACTTCAGGTGCATGTCAGGGTATCCAAATGTGATTAAGAAATATGCTAAACAAAAAGCAATTTATTTTTAAAAATGTATATTTCATGAGCAGGGTTTTAAGAAATGGGAATAAATTTCTAATTTCTCTTGCAATGTAATGCTTTGCATTAAGTCATTTTCATGCCCCTTAAAATTTTCTTGAGGTGAGTTGGTCACAACTGTTTGATGCTGATGTTAGAGTATGCTGTCTTGTCTCTTTACTTCTCCCACTAAAATCTGTCTTTTTTTGTGGATAGTCTCCTAAGGATAATGAAAACTGAAAATCTGAGCACTTTCCGAGCAGTATTTAGAGAAACTGGTAAACTCTTGGAAGATACGTGGGGATATTGACAAGGATCGGTATCAATAATCAAACACAGATCCATAAACAAAATGAGAAGAGTCTTGCACATAGATGTGACTTGCAGGTCCTGAACTATTTATTTAGTAAACATTCAAGAACATTTATTTATTTATAAGTTCATATTTTTATCTTCAGCAGCAACAAAATTTAGTTGGTACCATACATATGTATCCTGCTCTAATTTTTTATTTCATTCACAGCTTTGGGTTACCTTGGTGAGTCCTATAAACCTGTCCAAAGCTTCAGCTGCATAGCTGATAAGAGTGTTTTTCCTCATGACTTATAGGTATTCCTCAAAACTGTTACTAGTAACTGTTCAGACTATAGCTAATAATGTCAAGAAAGAAGTGAATGGAAAGGAAACGTTACAGTATTTATAAAAGAAAAATGTCACTAGAGATAAATCACCCTATCATCTGGAGCAGACTTTAATCTTGCATACCTGTTCACATCTGTCTGAGAAACTGAAAACAAACTCACTGTATTTTCAGTGCTTTTAAAGTGAGAAATCTTCTAGGGTTTAAAAGTTAATACCATTTAGATAAATTCAGGATTCTCTTTTAGCAAATTTGTCCATCTGGAGAGCAAAAAAGCTATCAAAAGAAAAAGCAAGATACTTTCTATGAGATGACCATTTTCAATCTTCAGTATCATTGAAAAAGACAATCATACAGAGTCTATGTAGAAGGTGTCCACTGTAACCGGTTCAGCAAAGGGTTATGAGAAACTGTACAGACAGACTCTGTTTTGCAAAAAGGATTGTACTGCAGGATTTTTTTCATTAGTGCTGTTAAGGAACTTTGTATCATTTTAACCTCTCATTCACTGGGGATGGATCCACAGGACCTAGCCCTGTAAATGTTACTCAGTCTATCGGGTGGATTTAGTCTCAGAAAGGTAGCACTACTATTCCTTGTTCTGAGGTTGCTCAGACTGTTAGTAGGTTATCTGGCATAGTGCTGTGAGCCAGGAGCTTGGAGGGTTTAGGCTGAAATTTCAGAGATACTTATGTTGTTACCTGCAAAACGGATGTTCTGGCAGTTAGTGCATAGAAACTCAGGAAACACTCTTCCTCAGCTGCTGAACATACAGATTTTTAAAAAACCCAAGTAATCTAGGAGTGTAAGATGCTAGAAGCTGAGGACCCTAACTTTCCACCTTCCTGACAGCTTCCCAGGATGGGGTCCTCTTCAGCTTGCCAGATGGGCTGCCAAAATCTTGTCACATTTCAGAATCAATTTCTTTCCTCAAAGCATTTTTGTATTGGCAAAGCACCACTCCTCAGTAGCATGGTGCTTGCCTTTGAAATGGCAGGCATTCATCTGCTGCAGGTACTGTTTGACAGGATGAAATAATAGAACATGAGATGGCTGCTAGGTTGGACATATTTTTCCTAGAGTAATTGACCTTGTTTTAGGTGTGGTGTGCTGTGTATTATTGTGATGACTACGTCACTATAGAATTTTATTCACAGCACAGAAAATTTAGAGATTCTCAAACAGCTCAGTGACATGCGGCTGGTGTTTGTCGTACAGCCAAAACAAGATTAAGAGCTGCATGGTTGTATGCAACAGAATATGGCTGAAATGTCCCCTTTTGGCAGTTTTCATATACATTGTTATTATTTAGTACTGACAAGTCATTCTGCGTTTTAACAGAAGACACATCAAGGGTAAATTATTTTTATACTTGAACTGAAATTTGAATCTTTTAGTACTGTGGAAGAAAATGGGATTTTAATTCTACTTTACTAGGAAAAAATATTTTTCCTTTATAGATACATATGGTCTCTTGGGAGTTTGAAAGCTTTTCTCCTATAGCTCTGTATTAGCAGGGCTTCACAGGTAATAAATAGCAGTGATGACATTAATTTAATATAATTTAAAGGAAAAAAACCAATGAATAGTAGTTCTAGGAAATCATGCCTCACAACTGAATTTTTGGTCTTCTGATTAACGTTTTTTAGTATGCAGAAATCTCATGCATCCTGAGAACAGAACTTTTATCTTTGTACTTCAGCTGAAAAGTTAATTGAGGTCTAAAGAAGGTAGTTATAATTAGTTTACACATATATTCACAATAAGAGTAAAATTTCCATCAGATGCTTTTCCCTCCAGCAGATATTCCTTCTTTTATGTAACTGATCTGTGTCTGTGGAGCTACTACATGATGTAATTCTATTGAAAAAGCAATTCAATCTTCTTAAAACAAATCGCTAAGTGTCTGAAGGGGGTTTCATGTCCCTTGGCATATGATGAACTTCATCATGGTTTGGTTACCTAAGAGTTTTCTGAGATGAACTTTGTACTTGAACTTGGTACTTGGAACCTTGCTAACTCTATGCAGTTAAATTTTCTGTGGTTCCGAGAAAAACTGATTTGAAGTTTAGTTCATATGTAGTTGCAGTACATTCCAGCTGCATCTTAAATGGTAGGAAAGACTTTAAACTACAGTCTGTTTGCCTGGTATAAAAATATTTCCATAACACTATGACACTGGTTCGTTTCAACCAGCACAATGGACTACTGGTAATGCAGAAAAGGAAATGCTTTTATCTATGTTCAGAAGTGTGAGGAGTTTATTTTGTAATTTTTGCATCTGATTATCTTGGTCATGTAGTTTCTTCAGACATATCTATGCTTCTAATTTTATTTTTTATTGTTAGCTGTCAAGAGTTTTCATCTTCATAATAGAGTTCTTCTTAAGAGCTTATTGAAATTACTTTTATTTCTGTTCTCTTAAATATCTAAACTCTGTGAAAACTCCCTTTTGTCACTGTTACTCATACCCCTAGATCTGACTCATGCTAATATCACCTAAAAGTAGCTTTTAATGTGGGCCAACAGCCTTGACTTTTTGTTTGATGCTTTCTTCTCTACCTGATGAAAGAAAATCATACAGATGAGCTTATATTTCCAACTGCTAGTGAGACTGCATTAAGATCTAAGGCCAGACAATTTTACACCTTTTTCATCTCTGCGATCCCTCTACAACAGCTACTCACAGCCTGACCTGTCTTGTCTTCTGTATGCATATGAGATCTGTAAAGTCTTTGTTCTGTCTCTATTTAATTATTTCTCAATATGATTGAAGGTACTTCTTTAAAGAGAACTGTTGATTGTAATAGTCACTCCCGACTTTTTCCCTTGAATTTGAAAAGTTTCCAGAAAGTGTTCCTGTCTGTCAGTGCAGCTTATTGCTTTGGACCAAAGCCTTTTGGTCCTCCTTGTTTGGTTAACCAGTACAAACAATTTAATCCAAGTTTTTATGTGCTAAGGAGAGACTTCGAACTGGAGTCAATTTTGATAACCAGTGAATTGTATGAATCAATTTTCACTTAAGTTTTGCTTTATTTAACAAACTTAGCATCCAACTCATGTGAATAAACAAGTTTTACTCACAACATAGTCTATATGCTTCTGCAGTTTACAATTTTGCATTTTCCCTGCTATCACAGTTCATGTCTTGTCATCAAAGTCTATCACTTCTCTCTCACTGAAGCACACAAAGGCAGAGGTGGGTTGGTTGTGTAAGTCATTAACAAAGTGATTAAAGCTGCATAGGACCCAGAAGAAATAGAAGCACTTATTATTGTTTATTATATTTATCACTCATTGTTTGCTGGGCTTGTATAAGCAGAGTGAGAGAGGCATACAACTCATACAAAACATAAGGAAAATCATGGCTGGTCATCTTTTCTACATTAGAACCATTCCTCTTAGTAAGTAATAAAGCTTGTTCTGAAGAATTTTCTTATCTTTCTATCCAACACTGTTTATTTTTTCACAGCACCTTGGATGTTACTGATGTTAACTGTTAAGGTTCTTGTTTTGATGTTTCTGGTAGGTTCCTCCCTTTAGGGTGCATCTTTTTGTAGCATCTGTTCTAATATCCTGACTTTGTCAGATATCTTGACAGCTCTCCTATCCACTATAGTGGATGGCTTTGTTAAAATTAGCTCCAAATCTGTTACACAGCCTTTTTTACTCTTTCCAGACTTTTAATGAGTTGGAGATTTTCAACACAAATTCTGCTAAACCCTTTTTTTTCTTCATGTTCTAGCCCCACCAGACTCCTCTTGAAAGTTCTCTGGAGAGCAGCTCACCTCTTTCCTCAATTTCCTTCCTATGTTTATTCTCAGATCTATCCTTCAAAGAGTCTTCTCACTAAGCATAATGTTGGAACAAAGGAATAAGCTGGTACTGCCTCCAACACTGACTAAGTAGGGAAGAGTTCAGGAACTAAACAAGCATGTAGTGATGCCCTTCCCAAAATTACTCTCTCAATCCATTGCTGTAGGAGTTTGCTAATCAGAGGAGTTTTTTGTAGGTGAAAGATTTCTGCTTTACATTACATTTTAGTGTCCCTTTGAATTCAAATGTCAGTGACATTGACTTGTGGCAAGTCACAGAGTAATAACAAACTGAGTGAGCAATCTCCTTTTGTCTTTGGAGTTTGATGGGGTCTTTCATTCTCTGCTGGTCTCCTGTTAAAAGACAGTCTTTCAGAAGCTGTCTGCTTAATTTAATTCAAGTATCTTGACAGATAATTTTCTGAAGCAACATCAGCTGAAGAAAAAAAGTACAGCAGACAAGTCCTACCACACTAAGCAGGAACAAAAGCATGGTTATCCCAATAGCAAATTGGAGCTGAAACGTAGCTTAGATATTTTACTGTAGAGAAGGCCTAAGGAGACTTGGTTTTTCTTGTTGTGTTTGAACATTTCCATATTTCTCCATTGTTGGTGGAATAATAATTACGTTACAGCCCAAGGATGTAAGTCTGGAGTACTATAAATTTATTTTAAGTGCCTATCCTTCTTCTGAGTTGATCGAAGATTTCTTACTTACTTCTTTTCCTGCCATGTTATGTAGTGCATGTATTTCATATATGCTGAAGAGAAAAAGTTAAACTGTTAAAAGAACCATTGAGCAGTTATAAATACGACAATTTCACAAGAGAAAATGAAAATCTACATCATGAAGTGACATACTGGGAGTACCAGTGCCTAGTGTTTTGTGAAAAAAATCTGTTTCTTGGTGTGTCCTTTAGCAAAGAGAGCACTCACAACATTCCTGTATTGTAAACCTGTCAGTATCAGATTTACTTCCATTCAGCTGAATGCCTGAGGATATTTTTGGAAAATTTCCTGTATATAAGAGATCTATTATAAATAATTTAAAACTCTGGCATTTGTGAACATACATGTGCTTATGTTTGCAGAAGAGGGGCATGTGTGTATATATAGATGAATAGACAAAAGAATAATTATATCTAAAAGATTCCATTTTAGAATACTACAGCCAGATGAGTTATTAAGGACTGTCGCTTCTCCTTTTAATATTGTGTGTTGGCTTTCACTGCAGTGTAATTCTAGGCAAGGAAAGCATTACCTTTTATTAAAAAAAAAAACAAATATACCCTCTCTTTTCATAGTACACATTTGAGTGTTCATAACATTTTGTCTCAGGGCTCCAAAAGCTCAGAGTTAGTTTAAATGGAAAAGTTAGTGTTGAAAAAATCAAGCTCTGTGCTTGAAAGCACATAGTTGTGTAACTTTTGTGGATGGATGATCTGTTTGCTGTGTACATGGATTGAAGCTGATTTGTAAAAATGCATCATGTATAGACTCTCTTAAGGAGTGGAATTCTGTATGCCTACTTAACTATGTTATCTATCTACACAGAGGAACTAAAACTGATCTATTCATGAGCATATTTGTTGAAGGCCAGTTGTTGTAAAGGCCAGTAAAATGTCAGCAATTTTTATCTGAACACCAAATCAGAATGACTAATAATTACAGAACTTCATTTTTCTTTGATTATGATTTATCCAGAGTTATTATAAATGTTATAGATTAATTTTGTCTAATTCATTTTACAGTGCAGAAGATTCACATGCCTAACATTTGAATAGCTATAAGGAGCTGTAAATAAGCAAATAACCTGGTGTCATGTCTTGTTGAAAAAGATCTAGTAACTAAATAAACCTAAATAAACAAAAACATTCATTTCATGTAAAAAACTCTGGGTTAACTGTAGCATTCAGTAATTTAGTGAAGAATTGGGTAGTTTTTGCTTGTTTTTTGTAATGTAATTTGAATAAAGCAACTGTGGATGATAACCCACAGGTACTTTATATTATAGGAATGTCTTAATCTTTTTACCTGCCACTGTGGAGCAGAAATAAGAAAAATGTTAGACAAGCACTGTGCTCCTGGCAATCCTGACATGAATGCTTGAGTATAAATTTAATTTTTATGATTATTTTGTATGTTTTGTTGGGTTTTTGGTTTGGTTTTTCTTGTTTCTGTTTTAATGCTCTCTCTGTAACATCAGCATCCGTCCTGTGTGTGATGTAGATGATATGGTTGGCTTAAAATATCTCTTTTTTCTGTATGTGGACTGTCACTGGACTGGACATGGCACTTAGTGCTATGGTTCAGTTGATATGGTGGAGTTTGATCAGAGGTTGGACTTGATGGTCTTGGAGGTCTTTTCCAATCTTAATGATTCCATGATTCTTTGATCACAGTGGCTGACTTTATTTTCCCTGGGAATGTTATGTAACTTGACTGCTAGCCATGAATTCCACTGGTACAACCATCATAGTTCAGCTGTCGTTTCACCCTATTTTGCTGACTAGTTTGTCTGCCAAGTTCCCATTCTGGTAGTCCTCCAAGCTGCACTTATTTCAGAACATTTCCAGAACATTTCTAATGATGAGAAACTTGTTTTTTTCTACTCTTGCTTCTGCTTATGATGTCTCCTACTATTGTAAGACATGTTGGGCCAGTTTTCTAGTATATGCTGTTTCTCATTTCTTAAAAGTTCTAATTAATCAACTCTCTTGCCATTTTCTTCATTAGGAAAAGTCTTGCTTCCATTGTTAACAAATTAAGTTGGTAAATTAAGTCAGAATTTAGATCAAAGAAGCAGAAGTGTAACTAAGATTATTCATATGCATTTTTAAAAGTGTCAATAGTAGAATCGTCTAGTAAAAAAAAAAGGAAGAAACAAACCCAACAAAACTACAATAAATAAACAAACAAATGAAAAGCACTAGTGCATCAGTCTTTGTAGAAGAGAATAATTTAGGATGAGGGGGTCCTCAAATAAACTTAAATAAAAGCAGAAAACTAATAATTACATAATAACTAGTTTGACACAACTTAATTCAGTTCCTTTTTTAACACATATAACGCTTTTAACACATTCCTTTTTTCATGGTCCTTGATTCAGCCTCTCCTTCCAGCCATCTTTACAGTCACATAAGCAATTCTCTTCTCCCTCCTAAAAAGTGTCTCTACAAATGCATGAGTGCACAGATGCACCATGCACAATTTTTTAAAACCATGGAATAATAAGGAAAACATAAGGAAAATATAGTACACAGATAAAAGGAATGGTCTTTAAATCCTTATATTTTAATGTTTGTATATCCTATCTGTATAGAGAGAATGGAATAGTTAATCTCTTACAGAGGTTTTCTTTCAAATACTTCAGCTAAAGAACTATGTATTAAAAATAAAAAGACTGACATAACAGAAGAATTGCTCTAATCCGTTAGTTTTAGCAGAGGGAGTATATAAGCAGTAAGAACTCCCTCAGTGTTTTCTAAACACAGAGGTTCTCAGAGAATTAGTTTTTTAATTTGAAGTCACACGATAAGCACAGAGATGCAGACTAAATATTACTGCTGTTACACATTAACGATCACTTTGTTTTATAGTATAACACATAGCAGAGAGCTATAATTACACGCTCACTAGAGCAGCCAATATGTACTATAGTAGTTGAAATCAAGCTGGACAATTTAAATCTTCATGGGAGCCTTCAGTTGGCAGAAGATATGGTTATTATACGTGATTTCTTTGTCATGTTTCCTAGAGTGTTGTGTCTCTGTGGAGTTTGTATTTCTAAGCTTGGAATTTTAGCTGGAATATTTGATTCACTGTCTTATAGACTGCTTTTGTAATCAACGCTGTACAGAGTACTAATCTGATAGTTCATCTTCAGGTACTTGATGAAACAGAAATTTTCATTTTTTCCTCTTTCCTAATTCAGACTAATTTCAAACATTTGTTTTGATTCAAAAGGAATCAATCCTTTGATTTTGTTTAAAAGGGTAAAATTGTTGGATGACTCATTATTGACTACTTCGTCTGGTATAGTAAGTGTTTTTGAAGATGAGGGAGAAGTGCAATAACATTTTATCTTTTTATCCAGCTTCTAAGTATCAACTGTTTTACCCTGTGGACAGTCCATTAGTGCCTTAGTAATTTAATCCCTGCTGACAGAAGTGGAATCAACAAAGCTTATGTTTACTTACTGTTTTTACCTCCACATTGATATTCTAATAAAGCTTTCACAGCTCCTGTGGCCTATGAGTTTACATTCATATCATATGAATGAAAAAATTACTACTGATGTTCAAGTAGATCACCCATAGCAAAGAAATTTCCAACACCACCACTCTAAAGAAAAGCTCAGCTTCATTTCTTGAGTGGCAGCAATGAAAGAATCAGGATGATTATCCTTAGAATTCCCATTGTTTAGGGGTTTTTTTAGAATTCAGATGTGGTTACCAAAAGAGCCAGACTAGAAAGAGCTAAATGTTTTCATAAATTGCCTTTTATCTGAAATACCAAATAGCTTTTCAAACTCTTCATTCTGGTTTCAATAACTTGTTTGAGCTAAAACTAGTTACATCGTTATAGCTCATGAAAAAGAAGAGATCTGGAATTTATCTTTTTGTAAACCCTGAGAGTCTGAAGAGTGTATAATGACCTCTTTCTCATAGCAAAACAAACATTTTATAAGTTTCATTGAAGAAATTAAGGAAAGTGGGTAAAGATTCAATAATTAGCTTTTTTAAATTTTGATATTTCATTATATGAAGTAGTGTGGTTATATATATAAATAACCTATTTGGTGACCTTTATTTAGTACTCTCCTAAATGAGATGAAAATATTTTTGTATTTCTTTTATTACAGAAAACCATTTAAAAGGCTGAAAAATAGTATCTGTGTGATAATTACTATATGAAACTTTATCATGGTCTCAAAGATAGGTGCTTGATTCTATTGTCATTGCTGTTTCTTTGTCATTTAAACTCAAATTATTCAGTAAATACAGTGCACTTTCTTCTCTGATGTTCCAATTATTGCTACGATAAAATAGATATTTACATGTATCAAAATATAATGAGTTATGTGAAAAGCATATTCATTTAGGAGACTAATTTGTATTATTAAACAATTTTCAAAACAAAGGTGACTTGTAGTCAAGCATCACACAAATATTTTGCATCTCAGGGGATGTACAAAACTTAGCCTTAGGGAAATAGAGCAGTTGGAATTTAGGATCCCTCTTCAGTAAGTTCTGCTTTTATTTTCAGTTGTGTTTCTAAACTGAAAATAATGCATGTAATTGTTTGGAAACCTTGCTGAATCACCACTGTAAATTACTTTAGACTAGCATTATTTTTTTTCCCTTTTGAAACCATAATTCATAATGATAGAAAAAATGTGTTGTTAAATGCACAGTTAAGAAAAGATGCTAGGCAAACAATGTAGATATGAGAGTCTTTCTGTATTCAGGCATCTGATTTGTTACATGAATTGTACAGAGCAGGAACTCAAACATGGCTGTTTAAAAGGCTCCTCTCAACAGCTGGATCTGCCTCAACCTTGATAAATTAGATAGTTCACTGATGAAACCATTACTTGAAGATTCGTTAGAATATTTCCACAAGTATCTTTCACTGGACGCTGCTTTCCCACATTCAGTAACATTAGATGGATGTGATGTGCATCCTGAGAGTTCTCATGGACAACAATTCATCGGGTGAAGAAGCCAATTTCTATCACGTATTTTAAACTTACTGATTTATCAGTTGTTTATGGTATTTCTCTTAAATTTAAAAGCAAAGAACTGGTCCCTTTATACATGTGAAAAGGGGAGTTATTACCAACTCCAGCCACTGGATTTGAGTACAAAAATATTTAAATTTAACTATATGTCATGTCCATTTCATTTTTGTTCTAATGTTTTAGTCATTTCATGGTGAATTCCACAGACATGAGAATAGTATTTATATTATCAAAATAAGCATATGACAACTGCACTGGCTTTTCTGAGAAGATATTTATCTAGTGAATAAAATTATAATTTATCTACTTGAAAAAGGCTAAATTCCAAATTGGATGCTATATAATTGGTATCTGCCATACACCTGATGGACCTTTCTATTATTTAGATATCTAAGGTTGCTACATGTTGATCTGACCCCTAATCAAGAACACTGGTTTCTTTTCGGTTTAGTATTTTGCTAAGAGGTTTGAATCCCCAGTTTTCATCTCATTATCTCATTATCTCATCTGTCTATAGTACTTCTAAATCAGTATCTGAATTAGGTAATCAGTACAGGAGCAGAGTCCTTATTTTTCTGAGAGTGATCCATACTAGCTCCTTCAGGTTCAGGTGTCACTGAAGTCACTTCTTATTTGTAGTAGAAGAGTAACCAAGCAGATAGTTTTGAATGGATAAACAATTTTATCATCAGGACTACCATGGTCTTCTAGATGACTACCTACATTGTTAAATCATTTAAAATTTTGACTCCCTGCAGTGTTAAGTACTGTCAAATGGCCATTTCATCATCTTCCTTGAACACTTATCTCTGTTGAATTGGGCCTTTGTGCCTAATCATATAAGCTCCTTGGGGTGCCTTCACTGCTGGCTCTGTGGGACAGGAATCTACCTCTAGTAAAGTCTCTTCACCATCTCAGGAATTTGGTTTTGCTGGTAGCCAGAACTGCTCTGTAAGGATGCCAGGGAAAATGTTTAAAAACATCATGTATCTGAGGTTCTTGAAATTAAACTTGCAGCTTCTTGATTCACCAGCTAGGATAAACAGGAGTGCATACTGATAGACAGATCTCTTGATCTGAGTCCATGCTGATATCCTTCTTGCACTGAAGATGCATCTGCAATACCAGCACACAGCTTCTGGTCTCCTCTGGACCCCAAATAGTGCATGTGATCTGAAGAGATAAATGTGTGTGCATGCTCTGCAAGTAATAAAAGTGGTAGCAATGATGCAGTTCACAGTCCCACTACACTCAGTCCTCATGTTTCTTGAATGATGTGTGGATGTTGAGTCTCTAAATACTGCCAGTTATAGACAAAATCAAGATGAGGAAATCTGGAATTCAGTATAGATGATCAGTGTTTGAGTGTTAGAGTATCTCCTTGACTCTATTCTGTTTACATGGTCAGGAATCAATATAGTCACACTTAAAAAGATCCGTGTGTGACAGGGCTAAATAAGAATTTGACACTGACAAAATGTAGGATGAGTATTTGATACTAAAATTGAATGCAAAGAAACAGAATGGAAAAAAACCAAAAAGCCCAATTAGAACTACCATTATAAAAATAAAAAGAAAAAGCCTGGCAAAATCTAAGACATTTTCTTTTGTTGGGATTTACAAATCATTGATGATAAGGGGGCCATTTCAGTATTAATTCACTGTCTCAGTTATTTTGAAAAATTATTGTTTGTTTTCCAAACTGGAAACAATAGGTTTCCAGTTGTAAGTTGCTATATTTTGTGACAATGAATAGAAAGGAATGAGATCAACCTTGAAACCTATTTTCTTTTCCTTCTATTATTTCCTTTGTTACTGACATTATACATTGGTTTTATGTGCAATGAAGATGTGACTAAAGCATTATTAGGCTTGTACAAACACAAAAGGCAGAAGAAAAATCTCTTTGAAATGCAAGTTTGATATCCAAATTTCTCCTTCACTTACACTTCCATTATGTTCTTTAAGTACTTGCCTCTTTCTTACGAAGACTTCTGTATGTCTCTCTCTGCTCAACTTGTTGAGTTTATGTGCTGTATAAAATCAGAAACTATTGCAGTAAAAACATCTTATTAATTTCACAATTTTCAATTCCTCTGGCACTTTACAGACATGTTTGACTCAGCACTATAAAAGAAAGCATTAGAATGAGTCAAGAAACTTCCCCCTCTTCTTTTTGCAGATTTTTGCTTTAGTTTATTTCAGTATGAAAATTTTAGGCTACAATTCTAAAAACTTTGACTGTCAAAACATTTCAGTGAGCCAGAAGTTTCTTTCTTTGGGCACAGTTTTTTCAGTTTTAAGTACAGCCAAAATATGCATTATGCATATCAAGTATTTTACTAGCTAAAACCAGTAATATTCAGCTCTAATCTTCTTACAGGGAATCTGAAATAATCATATGTGGATAATACTTTAAATATAATGGCTATTTTAAGCCCTGGGATCAGGTAACACTCTATTGTATTAATGTGAGATGATGAAGTAGAAATAGATTTAAACCGTTCTTTTTAATGGAAACAAATTCAGCAGCATATTTTTATATATTTTAAAAGTCTCTTTTCCCCTCCAAAGTTGGCTGATCTTAACCCAGCTCAAACTCATTAAATTTGTATTAACTGTTTATTCCAAGACCATGGAATATGTTTCATGGTCAGAATTTTTATCTGGATTGGAAGAACTGACTTATTTCTTTCAATATAGAGGAATTAAACTGTTTTAATACGTTCTTATTAGTTATCACAACTGCAAACTCTGATTATAAAGTTTTTCTATCTGCCCAGTATAAGAAAAAAAACCCATAACTTTTAGCAATAGGATTCTGATTTATTATAAAGATGTGAGTGGAAGGTTACTATAACATCTTAATAGTTACTGATTTTTAGTGGGTTATTTTTATGTAAAGAAAGAACATTTTAGAAACTGTGAAAAAAATCTGAGTTTATGAGGCTGATAATTCCATGTTGTCTAGAGATTTCAGATTAGGTTTTTGTACTGAGGTATTGGTCATCCTAAGGCCTCCTCCTAAACACATTGGGGCTGCAAGCTTCTGTTCTTATCACTGCATGCTAGCCGACAGGGACAGGTTTATAAACACGCTGAAATTGCAGAATTTTTTTATTAACCTATAATGCACTCAAAAGCACACTTGTTTGTCTAATGCATACTACAGAAGGAGGCCTTGTTTATGTATCCAGGCACATTCAGTAAATGGCATCAAACAGTAGTTTAAATAGCTTAACTAACTGAAAATAAAATTATGCGCTTCAAATTTCCTGCAGTGAAAAATGATGCCCCCTGCAGTCTACATTAAAATATGACTGTACAAGTCAAAGGGCATATTCTTGACTCTCAATCACTTTTATTTATAGATGTCTCCTGATTGTTAGTTCTTTTTTGATTACAAATTAGCTTCGTTTATGTTGTTCCCATTTTCATCTTTCCCTTCAATCTCCTCCACGCTATTTAGTGTGAGTGTACAGGGCAGAAGATAGAGGAGATTTTGATAGATACATCTATAATATTTTAGACAGCTAAAGTTCCCTTCTACTGTGTTTAGTTTGATTCTAAATATGATCTGACATTCTGAACCAGAGATACACTTAGAACAACGCTACTGAAAATGAAAGTAATTCTATGATCACTATGTTGCCAATTTTACCAGAGAGCTAATGGGAGCATCTAATTTTTCTCATTGTCAGAGAATAAATATGTGTATTTCTTAGCAAACTATTTATTTCTATATATCAATGTACATCGTAATTCATACCCATGGAGAATTCTGTCAACAATGAAAAACTGGTACATCAGACCTATAAGAAGAAATGGTATGCTGAATGTCCTGTGTATCGTGTTTCACTAATTCTTCATGGCAAGTTTGAGTTTTATCTCTTCGTCAATAGCTGATTTTTCCTGGAGATTAATTTTAAAATGGTACTTTATTCCTTTTGGCACTATATAAGTACCTACAAAGATATTCTCAACGCTGCAAAAAGATTACAATTTAATAGCAGACAGAAATGAAGAAGATAAAGACTATGAACAGCATGATAACTGAGTTGGGAAGGGTAGTTATTTAATTTGATTTCTTACCGCAGGTTATATTTATTGAAAGCTGACAACCAGTCATTTAAGGATTTTTTTAAAAGAATTTTAAGAATCAGGATCATTAATTTTTGCATTTCTGTGAGATTTTACATGAGTGAAAACCAATATGTATTCTAGTGTTAAGAGTTACCATGGGAATGAATGTGAAAACTTTTCCCCTGCTTTTTTGGAAGTTTCGGATATTAGATACTTTATATTATTTTACTTTCATTATGCAGGATATCTCAGGTGTGAAAATAACCCATCAACTAGGAGAAAAGACTGGACTGCTCTCCCCAGGTCCTAGTGAGGCTGTTTTACTCAAGAATCGTATTTGCCTTTCTGTTCACCTGAGCCTCTGTAATGTGTGAGTCTTCCAACTTGGTTCTGTCTAATCAATAGATCTTTCTTATGCTGTATAACGAATGAATGAGCACTAGTCAAAATTTATACTTGACTGAAAACAAACAAGCAAACAGAAAACCAAAAAATATATTGAAATATATTCCTCTTCTGCTCTAAGAAATATGAGTCATAAATTCATCTTCCCTTACAGGAGGCTAGGGAAAATATGCAAAATCTGATTGCTAGATAGAAATCCAAAATAGTAAAAAAAAAAGGGGATATTCTCCAGTAATATGAGATCTCTTTCATTGTGTTTTGGTACTGAAAATATCAGGGTGCATCTGAAGATTTTCTGTGACACAGCAGAATAAATTTGGAAAGGTGGTCAACACTTCTACAGTAGAAACATCAAATCTGACCAATTGATAATTCTTTAAATGACCAGACAATCACTCCTAAAGGAGAAAGTCTATTTTGTCTTTCCAAGTGCCATAGTTATTTTATATTTTTTTTTTCTCATCAAACAACCCAGAATAATCTCTAGGGTTTTGGTACTGGGCTAGCCAGGGTAGCTTTGATGTCTTTCAAGTGTTTTTATAAATTTAAAGGGATGTGGTGTTGGTGGGAGTTTTTTATTTGTTGTTTGTTGGGGTTTTTTTGGGGAACTGAATTGGGGGTTTTGGTTATTGTGGGGTTTTTTATGTTTAAAAACCATCTTTAAAGGAAAAAGGAAGTGTATACTTTAGTTCAGTTCCACTCCTCAATCTTAATGCAATATGTTATCTTGTTAGCACTATGCTAGTGGCTTCTGCCAGTGAGTATATACACAAATAAAAAGTCCAACAGTACTGCTTGACTGTTCTGTGCTCAGCATGCCTCTTTTAGATGTGACCTTGCATAAAACCAATATCTCTGATGAACCTTTGTGTAAAAGCATCAACGTAGATAAAGCATGGAAATAATAAGCAAAAAGCTAGCCAGTAATACAGATTATGGAAGAAATAATAACAATCTGCATCTTTTGTTTGTCTGCCTCTGTATCATTTATTCATAATTGCATAGCTAGAGGATTCTAACATTCCCTTATTTTATTTCTATATTTTTTACTTGAGATCAATTATTGCTGGGGTTTTTCATGCTCCTAAATAGCATTGATATAATTTAGTGTAAATGTGCAACAAACATAAAGCAAATGATTTTACATTTAGCTTAGAAAATAAAAAGTCTGAGTCAGAAATATTGTGTTGATCAATTCCATTTGCTGCATGTAAGAAACCAAATATACACCCACCTTTTTTCTTTTCTCCTATTTAGTAAACAAATGTTTAAGTTAGTGCATTTCGTAGAGGCTTTCCAGCAAAAACATGTTATTTAAGATCTAAATTTTAGAAGTGTACCTTGGGTAAACACAGCACTTTTAGTCATAGTAGCATTTTATGGCTCAGTTTGGATGCTATAGAACATTTGTTTCATAAAGAAACCAATGCATTTTCTTGCATTTATTTTATCAACTATATTTAAATGCTGTAATATGTTCTGTATTCATTAATATTTTGCATGGATTTATGTCGATTAGCACTAGTAGAGGAGAAATAAATATGTTTATTTATACTTCACACATCACACAGCAAAATTGTTGAAAGCAAGATAGTTTTATATTTTTTAACAAGAGCAGCTTAGACATTTGTAACTTTACTTATAATCTGGTATTGCTAATAGATACAATCCTATAACAATAAAATTCAATTGCAAAACTTATAGCATTTACAGTCAGAATCCTCTGGTTACAAATCAGAATTAGAAGTTTTCTACTTCAACGCTGTGTTATTCAAACTGATCTTGATGTTAAAATGTTGCAACATTTCCGTTGTTATCTGAGGTTTTAGTGGCAATGCTACACACCACCATAACAAAACTAAGTGCAACAGAGGTATTTAGAAAGACTTTTGTTATACAGCATTCCAGAGAAAGCCTGTTCGTTGGTTTGGTTTGTTGGTTGGTTTTTCGTTTGTTTGCTTTGGGTTTTTTTATTAAAAACATCAGGACATAATGAAAAAGAAATTTCAAATATTACATTTTAGTCTGTACATGCCACAGACAAAATCGTCTTAATAATTATCTCGGCTTTCATCTCAAGACTATACAGATTGTCTTGCCAACATTTCTAACTCTAATGCAATCAGAACATTTTGCTTTCTAATCTTTTGGCGAGAAACAACTTATTGTTACTGTTTCCAATTATTTATAGCCGTATAACTCCTTCTTTCATCTTAGGATCACTGATAGCAAATTTTGAGATACTTCATAATTTTATTTGACTTTTTGCTCCTTCCTTAGTGTTCTTATGACTTTTTGGTCATTTATTGTGCTGTACTTCAGAGTGTGTCTCTCCATTTGCAGCACTTAGTACCTTGAGCTTCTTCAATTCACTGTTGTGTGCATGTCCTTAGTAGACCGAGTCACTCCTCTATGGGCAAGTGTCTCCACTTGTCTGAAGCTTACCTGGGAATTCAGTGCAGTGGATAAGAAGTAATGTATGACAGAAGCAGGACTTCTGCTGAGGAAGCCATTTCTGTGTTCTTAAAATAGAGTGCTCGGTCACCAATGTGCACAGACATTCCAGCCCAGATCTTTTTATCGATAGTTGTATTTGTGAGTGTGATCTTAGCACCATTGGAGTGTTTCTGCCATACCCAATTCTTAGTACCTATTGCTGCCTCAAAGGGATGAGGTAACCTGCAGTATAAGATGGTGGACTAGGAAGAGAGTAAAGAAGATGTTTCCCAGGAGCAAGGGTTGTTCTCCAAAAATGCTTGTTCATTTTATCTTTCAATACCAGAATTGGATTATCAGTTTATAAATTGATAAAGTCTATTATTTGAAATTCCCCCCAAATGTTTAAACTTTTACCCATGACAGCTATAATTTTCTATTTGTCCAAGAATTGCTGAGAAGTCTTCTCCGCTGATTTTATTTTTCAATAAATCAATCTTTTGATATTTGACTGTAAATGTAATCTGGACTTTTCAATGGGTGATACTCTATTATTTGGAACTTCAGTCAATCAACTGCTAGACCTGTGACAATACACTTTAAAAATGCCATAATTTTCTGTCTGTCTGTCTGTGCAAGATAAAGACTGGAAAAAGGAGTTCCTAACACAAAACACATGCAATACATTGTCAATAGAGTAAACAAGCAAAAGATGGAAGCAAGGGAAATTGCTCTTTTCATTTGAAATAAAAGATTGTCCAGAATGATGTGAGGAGACTGTTGCAGAGCGAGAGGTTGTAAAATCATAGAAAGGCACTCCACATACCCTTACCAGTTTGTTGTGATTGACAAGGTTTGTGTTTTCTTTCTCCCTTTTCATTGGACTGAAAAGTTTGTGTCTGTGCTGTTTATGACTTCCTCTTTTTCTAAACATTTTTCTGTTGAAAAGGCCCTTGATCAGTTACACTTAAAGGACCAGCCACTCTCCTTCCACATATCCTTACATGAACCACTGCAATTTTTAGAGCTCTGCATCACAGGCCAGGTACTGACAGAAGGATTTCTTGAAGTTGAATTACAATTTTTTTAAGTCACTAATAATAGTGAGAGGTTGGACCATATGACTCACATGTGATCCCTTCCAACCTTACCTATTCTGTATGATTCTGTGAATTTTAAGGATACTAAATAACTTTGTCATTTTGTGCTGAAATTCTTCCTTAAAATATTTCAGAAGTCTCAGACTTTCAAGCAGAAATTTTTTGGTATATAATCGTAAGGAGTTTTTCAAAGTCAAGCAACAAGCAAAATTTGAAATTGAATTCTTTATTTACACTGACATTTCTTATTAGAATGGTATTTAGCCAAACTGGAGAATAAATATTGGAAAGGATAAATTGAATCCATTGCATTATCTTCACTAACCATTTAAATGCTCCATATACTGGAGCATTTGGTTTTCAGGGCTGCAGGTGATTTTCAGTGTGAATCTCTGGCATTCTTAGTAATGCTACTGGCTAACAAACATTCTGTTGCTAAAGGATAAGTATCCAGTGTTGTGTATATTGGCTTATTATAACAGCACTATATGTGATAGAAAATAACTTATAATAAAATCAGACATAATAGAAGAATGTCATGGTCTTGCTGTTCTTGCTAATAAATTGGCATTCACACAGTCTTTACAATTAGCAAACAATGCAGTCTGTAATAATAGACCTAGTATTATTCTCATCTTTAAAGGTATTTACTAAAATTTTATAAGTTCATTGAGTTCTATTTAGTTCTGTAGGTGGTTGTGCCACTTGAAGTTATCCGTGTCTCATAGTTCCTGGTTTCCCTGTATCAACTGGATGTTAACACTTTGGTCACTTTGGAACAAATTAATAACCCTATTAACTACTTAGCTGCTTAATCTAATATGGCCAACTTTACATGGAACTGGATAAATGGCAGTTACATTGTGCTTCTTCTGTGCCCTCTTTGTACCCGATTTCCTGTTTGCAACTGATTCTGAAGTGATTTTTGACAGATGTCCAAGATATTTGCTATTTCCACGAGCTGTGATTTAAGCTTTGCTTCTAGTTGGGCTTCGAGCACCTTGCTTACAGACAAGAACATGTTGAAGTTGAGAGAGTTCTGACTTGGAAAACAATCTAATTTCTTGTTATATTAATATGAATAATTTAAACATTTTCAGAACACTTAAGACGTTGTTCTGGTACTGCAATTCCATTTTGCTACTTGGAAAGTCACCTAAGATTTTAATCTTGCTAAGCAGTTAAGCTGAAGATCCCAGTAGTGGAGGAAGCTGCTATCATATTTGTATGCATTAAAAAAAAATGAGGTTTGTGTATGACTGATATTTCAGACATTAGGGAAAGGCAGAACTGAGTTTGGTTTTGAAACTAATGAGGAACAGTAAAAAAAAACACTTTCTTAGTAGAAAATTGAGGGAATTTTAGCTCATATCAGAAGAAACAGAGTCAGATGAATAGGCAAAATACTGTAAATCCTTTCTCTATAGAGTGCTGACAGTCATAAGAAGAAAAGATTGCAGTTTGGAAGGAAGATTAGGGAAAAATAAAGCAGGGTTGAAGATTCTAGGGGATATATATATATATATATATATAAGAGAAGATCTTTGAAAGATCTCATTTATTTGTGGATTTTTTTGACAGAGGTCTAGAAAAGATTTTCTATTACATATGTCAAACCTAAACAATCCCACTACTCTTGGTACTTGAAAGTTGATTTAAAAAAACACAATAGAAATTAAATAATGCATATATACATGTGGCTGGAGATGAATGTGCTTCCTGGAGCTTCAAGTTCACCCAAAGATTGAATAAAAGAGACCCTCTTCCTCTGAATTTCAGCTCTGAGTTAATTTTGAAAAGTATGGGAGACCGAGAATAAAACTTTTTGTAGCCGTCTTGTACAGATCAAGAACTGCCTGGAATTAAAAGTTTCAGTAAGTGCATGGCAGTAGTAAGTCTGGATCAATTCTCCATCTGGACTGATTTGCCTTGTGTCTTGCTTTGAAAGACAGGTGTCTGCTAAGGAAGGCAGGAGCCTCTCTTGAAATGGAAAATGTAATCCTTTTCCCTCCAAATTATTATAATTTTGAAATTAAAGGGCTTTCAGGCAAAGATATGAGGCCAGGATTAACAGTTCTTTACTAGTGTGTATAACAAGGCAAACAAGCAACAGCAATGACAGCAACAACAGCCAGAACGCAAACCCAGTACCAGCCCTCTCTCGGCCGCGGGCACTTTCCCCTTTGGTGCAGTTCCGCTCGCAGCCGGCAGGGGCGCTGCTGGCTCCCGGCGGGCGGGGCAGGTGCGGTGATTCCCCCGCGGCTGCAGGGGGCGCTGTGGGGTGAGCGCGGGGAGCACGCGGCAGTGGGGGCTTGGCTAAGACGGGAAGGGTTGGAAGACAGGTTTTGCTTCACAACCCTCACCCATAGGTGCAGTTGATCCCAGCACCCCAGCAGGATCCTCAAAAGCAGCAAGCTAGAATGAGCAGGAATGAGAAAAAGTCCCTTGGAGTGGTATATGAGTCATGTCAGACACCGCAGCTGTAGTGGGAATCACGGGACATCTCAGCAGGCAGGGAGCGTGGGGCTACAGAGCAGCGAAAGCTCAGAGCAGTGACAGAGAACAGGCGGAGGCAGGGCAGTGGTGTCCCAGCTCCGAGCAGGAGAGGGGAGGGTGGGCTTGGGATTCCGGGATTTTCCCCTGAGGTACCTGAGCAGATGGTGAAAAGTCCCAGTGCAAGGGCTGCTCTAATGAGCAAAGCTCCACTCATGGTAGAAAAAAGACAGCAGCAGTGGTGACAAATTCTCCCCACAGCAACCGCAGCCTCTCTTCCTGCCGAGAGCAGAAGAGAATTAGGGGCTGCACCCAACCCCATTTTCCCAGTCCAAATCTTGCAGTATCTCTGCCCTCTACAAGAAATCCTGTGTAAAGAGAGTAGCCAGCTGCACCCTCTCCTGAGATGTGACACCTTCTTTTGTTTCTCTTAAGTATTCAGTCATTATTGTCTTCTAGCAACATGTATGGGGGGAAATTACTTAAGAGGAAAAAAAAACGAAAGGAGAACTCCTTAAACCCCAACACCTTGGAAGATGGTTGTGCAGAAAAATGAAAAGAGCATTTTAAGGGGATCAAGTCTATATATTGAACAAAGAAACACAGGAAGTGTTTGCAATTCTTTGGACAATTTCCATTCAGGAGAAGGATCACGCTGCTTCAGAATGTGGAATTGGGCAAATGAACTACCTGACATATTCATAATCATTCTCGTCAGTACATACAGTAGGCTTAAAAGAGCTAAATATCGTTCTGATAATTACTAATATGTCTGTTTTGTTCAGTTTTCCTTCCAGGTATACTTATATACCCTGCTCAGATGTACCCAGCATTCTAGCATTTAGTGCTAACTTTCAGGTGGATACATGAGTGGCTCATCCAGGTTCTGTCCTATCATGCCCTTGACAATATAACCTCTGCAAAGTTGATGTTTTAATTTCAGGGAGATTTTTGAGAGAGACTATGATGATACTGTGGCATTAAGAGGGGAAGAGAGTATTACAAAGATAAATGTCCTTATATAAATATTTGATATGTTCTAATACCAAAATCTTACTAGAAATATTTCACTGTTTTATAGTCACAAATTAGAGAGAAGAGATATTCTGTTTTACTCCTCTAATGTCTGAGTGTGTGCACCAAGACTCCTTTGGATTCTACAGAAGGAGTTTATTCTGTTTATTTAAATGACTGGCTTCGACATGCCTAGAGGACGACTCATCTGTCTTCACTGCTGACTAGTTTAACACTGGACAGGTAATTCAAGGATGATTAAATTAAGCCTCTTGAAGTTCTATCCATGATCCAAAAGAAGTTTAAACTGATAATAAGATAAAGGCCTAATAAAAAGACCAAAGCAAGTAATAAAAATAACTACATGTGTAGAAGATAACGTCCTAGTATAAACCGTATTGAGTTATAAACCGTACCTAGTGTAAACATTTTTAGAAAAAGGCAAAGAGATCTATCAGATACATAAGAAAACCAGTATTCTTGTATTCGCTAAATGAAATTAAGAACTAACATATTTAAAATATAGGAGAAATGGCATATACTGGTTAAGTTGAAATATTCTTCCTTGTGGAATATTATATCAACAAATCGCTTTGTAAATGTAGGCAACTAAGAGGAGTAAGTTTGACTGTATTCAGTAAGGTTAAAGGGTTTTGTATTCTAAATCTTCAAGGTATAAGATGATATTAGATAAAACTTTTTGTCCGTATTAGGGCACTGTGGTTATGAATGTTAATGAGATTTTATGCCCCCCTATGGAAGTATACATAATGCCTCAAGGGCAGATAACTATTCTTCACAGTATTATGGTAGTTTTTATCTTTTAAAAATTGTTTAAAGTATTTACAGAAAAAATTTGTAAGAAACTATTTACTCAGTTTCTGCCTTTTTGGAATTTCTCTCAACACATACGCACACATGTGTTTATGATCTGTATGTGTAAAACCACATACAGGCTCATTAGAATTATGTCAAGTGCTTATATTTACCAGCTTGGTAATTAAATGAATGAGCAGTTATTTTAAAAATCCAGTTATTCTGAAATGCTTGTTGAAGTCAGAAGAAAGTGAAACAGAAATTCTTCCTCCCCTCATGAAAATATCCATATACATATTTAGAGCCATTGTATTTGTCATTTAGAACACAGCGATACCTCTAGAAAAAGAAAATGTTGACCAACCTATTTTATTGTGGCTTTTCGCCTCTTGGACCAAATGACACTGTTGATGAGAATTATCCTTTTTTTTTCTCTCTCTCAATTTAAAAAATCCTTACGGTAAGAAGGATTGTAGAAAATCATATTCACAGCCAAGAAAACAAAGCAGCATTCTTGCACATCCCATCCCAAGGTGTTGGTGGGTGTTAGCCCAGTCTGACATTAGACCAAAGATGATCACAGGTTCTCTGTTCCTCTGAAAAGCCAAGTCAAAGATTTGTTTGATAGCCCTTAGCAGGGGCTTGTTTGTGGCTCCCTTAGCAGCTATGTCTCATGGAATGTGTTTTGTTGCAAATCCTGTATTTGAGGTGAGAGTAAGACAGTAGAATATTTCTTTACAAACACTTTACCCAAAACTATTGTTCTTGCCATTGTAGGGATAAAGATAGCAAAGAAAATAATGATCTGCCCACTACTTGTGAATACAGTACAGATTGGAGGAACACAAGAATGCATTAAAGTTTGCAAGATCTTTAGGAAGTCACTAATGCTGTTGTCCAGTGAGATAAATGAAACTTGGGTGGTTTTGATTAGGTTTTTCTCTAAAATAAGCTGGGAAGAATGCACCATAATACACAATACCTAGTGGTGGGTTTCAAAACACTGCAGATTTCAGAGAAGTGTCTAGTACATACACAAAACTTTTCTAATAAATAAATATTAAGTAAATTCTGATGCTGAAAAGAATGTTAAATATCCTGTTATTTCTGGTTTTTCCTATGTTTTACCAGTAAAATATGGACTTTTTAGCAATTTTTTTTCTATCATGGAGTGGTGTATTGTTGCGGTGGTTCGGAACCAGAGGACTTCCGGACAGGTTCCACGGACAGAGGGTTTCCCCCCGGAGCACCCAGGGGCAGCAGTTGGACCACCAATCCACGGACCCAAGCTCCTGCTATTGGTTACTGGACTTGTCCGTTATGTATTTCCGTTCTGGGAAATTCCCTGTCATTCCCTTGTCCATTCATTGTTCTCTCTGTTCCCCTCCCCTCCCTAAACCCCATTTGATCATGTACCCCAGCCCCTCCCCTGTATTGCCCCCTGCCCTCACCCTATTGGGTGTTGTTCCTCCCTTAAATACCGATGTAATAAGCTGCTCTTGGCTCTTGGTCCATGTGCTCCCTTTGGAGGCAATAAACCTACCGAAATCACATACCAAGAGACCTCCTTCTCTGGACGTTCTTTGCAGTCTCATCAAGCTCCGGGGGCAACATCTCCCCAGACCGAACGCGGGCCAGCTGTGCTCATAGTCAGCACTCCGAGGAAGTCTTCCAGATCGCGAACGACTTCCTAGGGTAGCGCTAGGACTCCGCTGCCGGTACCAAGGTGGGACCGAAGCAGGGGATGCAACAGTGTATAATTTAGGTAATAATAGATTTTGCTCTTTTGAGTGGTTCTGGAATTTTTTTGATGGAGAAGTTGGTAGTCCATATAAGAATGACACAATAATTTTTTATGGAGAAACATAGAATCAAACTATTATTCCAGTTCCAAATTCTGTTAAGAAGGTAAAAAGAATGGCCAGACAGAAATTACCTGTGGCTCTGAGGTGCATATGTAATCATATAGACCAGTCCAGCAGTCTCCTGCATGAATATTGCTTCTCATGTGGCCATTGCTATTGCAGCAGCTTTCCAAAAGACGATAGTTAAAGTAAGCATTTTGTGGTGTCATTTACCTTCTTTTTCCTTTTTCTAGGGAGATATCATGTTCTAGTCTAAAGCAATTTAAAATCAGCAGATACTGAAGAATGAGCAAGGTTTATTACAAGAAGCTGCAGTAACATTAGACTGTTCTATTCCCATCCTCATTTTGTCACTGTAAAAAGAAGTATCCTGCTGCTGCATTGATTTTCTAGAAACCAGAGACAGCATGCCTTCTTTCAGTATAGCGACCTGACAAACACTACAAGAATTAATTCTTTTTGAAAGTTGCAAACTTGAAGTAAAAACAAATTTATTTTGTTAGACTTTGTATGCTTTGAACCAGAAAGTCTATAAGATATTTGCTTTTCTTTGGTAGAAGACTAACAAAATAATGTCATATAATCATAGAATATGCTGAGTTGGAAGAGATCCACACTTTCTTAAGTAGGGTAAACCAGAAAAGTTTGCTATGTATGCATATTTCCTTTCATGTAGAAAGATGATCAAAGACATTTTTTGAAAATGTTGCTTTTTAAAAATGCTGGCTTGCAGTAAGACAATCAATATCTTTTCCTTGGGAAGGTGAATTGCTAGCTTAGACAAAAAATAACAGCTCAGCTTTTCACTTTGTATCTTCAATATTTGTGGAAATTTACTTCAAAGTGGGCAGCAACCCGTTGTGCCTACACTGAGATACATTCTATGCTTGTTGCCTGCAAAACAGCAGCACTGTTAGAAATACAATGTAGAATTCTCTTGTTTGCTCTTACTGGACAAAATGTTAGGAAGTCTTTAATCAGCATTCATAAGT
Organism: Eopsaltria australis; assembly: GCA_034509425.1. NCBI lineage: Eukaryota > Metazoa > Chordata > Aves > Passeriformes > Petroicidae > Eopsaltria > Eopsaltria australis. The sequence goes on along the minus strand of JAVTVJ010010916.1, from coordinate 243,016 downwards.
AAAGATGAGACCTTTAAATTGGGCTTTTTTTCCTTGCTAGTTACATTTTTTATCAAGCAAGGAATAGCATATGCCATCAGAATGCACCACAGCAGTTCATGGGTTGATTGGTGTTTAGGTCCCTAATTTAAATCCTGTCCTACTAAACACTCATAAGCACTCATTATATTTCAGAAGCCTGTTTGTTTGTTATGTTGTTTGTTTGGGGTTTTGTTATTGTTATTGTTTTGTTTGTTTGTTTTTCATCAAAGCTCTAATACTAAGAAATATTTTTGTAGCAATGGGGAACAAAGAAACGTGGATCTCCTTGTTGCTCTGAAAAAGATAGTTTATTGCAACAAACTGAGTCTTTTTATACTTTAACCTAAACAAAGTTAACAGAATTTAATCAAAACAAGCACTCATTGGCTGCCTGCCATGCAGTGTCATTGTTCACAGGTCCCTTTATCCAGTCAGCTCTTTGTTCATGTGGTGTCCATGTGTCTCCCCAACCAATCACTCCCTCGCTCACAAAGCAACTATCATCCGACTCTCCAGCCCACAGCTGAACCCTTCCCTGATGGCTTTTCGGTGAACAAAAGTGGCAAAGATCCTTATTACTATTTCCCACACTTTCAGAAGTTTGTAGAGCAGTTCCTGAGTCAAGAACCTGTCCATAGGAATATCTTTGTAGGACAGGACACATGTCACCACTGTTCTCAGCTTCTATATTACAGAAGTTGATGAATGGCACTGGAAGCATGACTATAGGCCCTGGGTGAGGTCTCCAAGAAGTTTGTAGGCAGTTATTAATTGAGAATGGGTGTACTGGATCTGGTTGGGATGTAGACAATTTTCTTCATAGCAGCCTGCAGCATGTTATATTTGAATCTGTCACCAAAACAATGTTGGTAATACACCATCATTTTAGCTACTGCTGAACAGCACTAGGACAATATCTCTGTTTCTCGCTGTGACCCCACCAGTGAGCAGGCTCGGTGTGAGCAAGAGCCTGGGAGATTACCAGGACACCCTGACCCAAGCTGACCAAAGAGATAATTCTATATGTCAGGTCTTGCTCAGCAATGAAACCGGAGTGGAAGTTTTTGCAAAATAACTGTTGCCTGGGGACTGAATGGACATCAGTGTGCGGGTGGTGAGTGATTGCTTTTCCACCACTTGACAGTTTGGGGTTTTTTTTCCCCTTTTATTTATTAAGTGGTTCCCTGATTCACAAGTTCTCTAACATTTGCCCTTCTTGTTCTCTCCCCCATCATGCTGAGATTGGGTGAGTGATTTAGTGAGTGGGTGAGTGGGTGAGATAATGAAGGGACTGGAGCATATCTCCAGTGAGAAAAAGGTGAGACAACTGAGACTGTTCAGCCTGGAGAAGAGAAGGCTCAGGAGGAAAATCATTCATGTGCACAAATACCTGGAGGCAGGGTGCAAACAGGAAGGAACCAGGCCATTTTCAGTAGTGTCCAATGGCAGGATTAAAGGCAGTGCAGACACACTGAAATGCAGGAGTTTCCATTTGAATGTCATGAAGCTCCTTTTCTTTGTAAGGATGACAGACCACCAGCACAGGTTGCTCAGGTTGGTTGGGTAGCTTTGTCTTGATGTACATGGTCTCACAGGGAAAAGAAATTGAATGTAAGTATCTAAAATTAAAGTAATTAAAGTAATAAAGCAAGAGTTCTACCTTACAGAATCACATAGGTTTTAGAGTACTGCTAAAACTATAGAATTATGCAATCTGTATCTTATTGTTTATTAAAGTGGAGAGTTATGTACTAGTCTGTTTATATTCTAAACTTTCACAGTAAATTTTAAACTGAATAAGTTTTTCTTTTAAGCAAATAGCTTATCTGGAATTTTGAAATTAATAAAGTGTGTGGATATTTCCATTTAAGGGAAATCACTTTACTTATGTATTTTGAGTTTTAAAGCAGCATTTATTTAAATTACACTCTCTACACAAAGAATCTTGGAGCATTTTATAATAATTACTTTAATTTTGTTTTGCTTTCACGTCGTTTTTGCCTTCCTCCTGGTTTAAGTTTTATTCTGAATTTGTCAGTTTCAGCAAGGCCTTTTGTTTTGCTATGACGTGAGTGTTTTTTTTCAGTAACTATTGTACTGCATTTATAATGCTGTTATGTAATTCAACAAACAGGTTCATTTGGAGGATTTCTTGTAGGGACGTAAATGCTTTAGTAGATAAAGTAATTCTTAAATTATTCAAACAAATTTCAGTAAGTCTTGAATATATCATCAATTCCTTGTTATTTTCTGTCTTTACGAAGAATTTGGCACAAGTTTAGGATATTTTTGCTGTCAGTATTTCTACTCCTGAACTCTTTGTCTTCAGCTAGCCTGTTGCTTTGGTTAAATTGCATTTGTTTACTTTGGACATTAGACAGGTCTAAAAGGTGTCTCTCTCTCCCCCCCTCAACCCCAACCCATTTTGATATGTCTTCCCCCTAACTTTCTTGGTATTTCCACAGAATCGCTTTTGATTACAAACAAGTGTGAAGAATTCTCCATCCATTCTTCATCCATAGTGGACGGGAAGGAAGGACAGTGATATACACTTTGCAGGTCGGGAAAAGTCAGGCTCTGCAATGCATTGGACCTCTGTCCCTAAATCTTGTTATCACCATGCTTTGAAATTTCTTCTGAAATTATTTTTAGTCTTTCCTGGAATCCTCCTAAAGTGACACTGGACTTATCTTTGCTTTAGAAATCAGTCTTAAAAAACATGATTTAACTGCCTCCAGGTGTCCTGGTCCAGGGCAAGTGTCCTTTGCTGGTTTGGAGAGACAAATCTACAGACTCAGAGGTTTCCCTACAGAAGAGACAACTTTATGGTATGCTAGGTCTTCCTAAAAATTTTATGAAGTACTCCAGTCCCTGCACAGAAAAATATTGTACTAAATTTGAGGCCTGCACTGCTCACATTTTTCACTCAGAAGTAAAGGATCTGAAGTATTTCAATCAGAGAAATTGGAGGAGGGAGATCTAATAAGAAATTTAATGTAACTGGCATAAAAGTAACCTTTTAAAAAAATCTATCTGTTGTGCAAAAATAACTTGTATAGTCTAAGTTGTCTAAGATTTATTATTTTTAGTGCGTGCCACATGGAGTTTTGTTATACTTCACAAACTAAATGACAGCATAACATTGGATTAACTTTGTGATCCAAACCCAAAATATTGATTCATCAGCATCCAGCTTCAAATGGAGACATTGATAAAATGTTAGTTGGCACCTGAAAAAATTTTAAAGCAAAATATATCATAGTCAGAGAAAAATGCATGTATGATTTTGCTCTATTTTTGTGATGATTCCATCAAGTCTCATCTTCTGCCTTTAGCCACTTTTTTATTTAATAAATGTTCCAGAGAGATAAGCATTAAACTTCTCAGATATAAAGCTTTCATTAAATATCATGCAAATTACCTGGAAAAAAATACAAAAGGATATTAATTTGTAAGAATATGGTGGGTTTTTTTTGTTCAACATTGATGTGGTTTTTTTTCAGAAACTCACAATAATTGGCATTTATAGTTATATTCTTTGACACAGAAACAAATAACATTTTAGTTGTCATGAGGGTAACAACAGAAATGCTACAGTTTTTTACTCTAATGAAATCCTATGATAAATAAAGTTCTTAATTTAGAAATTAAAAAAACCTAGACCAGAGCGATCAGAGGGGAGGGCTGAATAGAAGGTGCATCTAGAGATGCATTATTGAGATAAGCAATAAACTTGGAGATCCAGATATAGTAAGACATACGGCAAAAAATAATAAATGTTAAGTATTTTCTTCGCTTTCAAAAGAGATAAAGAAAAACTATCTGTATTGATCAAGCAAATACATTGATAATAAACCCACTGAAGATTTCAATTTCAAACTTTGGGATAAACCTTGCTGCCTCACTGATACAGTATTCTCTTCCAGAGAACCTTTAGCATTAATGTTCTACTCTGACTTTGTTTTCCTCTGCAATAGCTATCCAGGGGAAGGTGAAGGTGGGAAATATTGCCAAAAACAGATGCAAAATTAGAGTCACACAAAATTATTTTTACATATTTGGATTCAATAACACAGTTGTCTTTCTTTCCTCTCTCAAAAAGAGTAATTCAGAAGATTAGTCCTTGTGATGATTCAAACTCTACAGGGGGAGGTTCTTATACCAAGTAATCATCTAAAGTAACAAATTATTTCATACCAGCTAATGTTCTAGTTCTAGGAGAGGTAGATAAGTCAGAGAACAAAGATAATCTTTGACAGAAGTCATCCAGAGAACATTCAAAGGATATAAAAGAGGTCTGTTCCCTTTTCTACTTTTATTGCAGTGAAATTTGCGGTTAGCACTGCATGTCATTCCCTGAACTTGAGTTTAGAACTGAATCTTCTCTCTCTGATCTGACCATTATAAATTTTTCCTCAAGTACCATGTTAAAACCTGCTTATTCTTTAAAACATGGCAGACCAAATTCATTGTAACAAATAAGGAAGAATCAGTCTTAATCAATATGCAAGAACAGTTAAAGTAGAAGCATTAACGCTTCAAAAAAATAGAACAGCACAGTTGCTTTAATTTCTAGAACACAGAAAATGCTCTGATTAACAACACTGATGAAAAACAGGTGAAAATCCCAGTCCTTAAGAAACTGGTTCGTGTTGGCTTCTGAATTAAATATTATTTTCTTTATCAACATTTCTATGGCCATTTCTCTCCACCAAAATATTCCTTCTAAAACAGTTCTTAGCCCCACTAATCGCATCACAAACATGCATTAAAATAGTTCATTTTTTCTATACATATATGTATACATATCTATCTATCCACACTAAAAAAAGACACTTTGTTTTCATGATCCCAAGAGAAGTTGCATTGGTTTTTTTCCTCTATATATAGTAGCTGAAATTTTAACTGTTGCTACCTATTGGTTAATGTAATGGTTAATATAACTTCTCCCGATCTTTCCCTCACCTTTCTTAGGACATACTGTTACTTTCCATTGTGCAAGATTTTTTCTGAGCATGGCATAGGTATACCTTATCTCATATTCAGCAGAGAAGAATTTTCCTCTTTTTAAAACGAAAAGGTAGCAAATGTGTCAAATCCATTTTCAAAATCACTGTTGTAATCAACATTTAGTCTGCCCTGCTAGAAAGCTCTGTAAATTGTAAAATCATTGAAATAATTGCTTATTCTTTATAGGTATTAAACACAATTCAGTACACTATTTATATCATCTAGAGACAAAAGGCAATAATATATCATTTAGCCTGACATTTTCAGTAACATCCACAATGAGATTTCAAATATACCTCAGTCTATTAGCTAATGTAATAAAGGCAATGTCGTGCATGAAAAGTTTGAGGTTATAAATCTTTGGCTTTCATAAATTATGGCATTGTGGACTATCTTTTAACGTTGCTTAGTTCTCTTGTACTGAAAGGTACCAATGTGAGTATACTGGATACAAGGGACTCAACACAGCTGAAAATTTTCACAACTGAAAAAGTTCCTAAACTTTCATGCCTACACATTCGATCAATTTCAAGTTCTAATGACTTATAAACACATACTTATCCAGGGATTTCTATTACAGTTTTTAAATTATGGAAAATAATATAGGGATCCAGAGTTTTAAATTCTAAAGCATATGTATCAATATATCCATTTAACTTGTCATTTGAATTAAAGATTTTGAAAAGCACTTTGTACTAAAAAAAAATAAGTAACCTTGGGGAAGAGAAAACAAGCCAAAACAAACCACTGCATGTCAATTGCAGTGAAGCTTGTGAGAATGCTTCTTGGTGTGTAGATAAATAGAGCAGCAGGCATTAATGTGGAACCATAACAGGAGCTGGGAGGAGAAAAATGGAAGGTTTTTTGTGGTAATCATCTTTTGTTTAAAGACATTGGTCTCCTGCATGTCTTAAGGTACCTGTGAAAAGATCCACCCTAGGAACATAGGGACTATTCCTACATTGGGTTGCATTTTCTGCTGATGAAATTATGAGGTCATTTGATAGGACTTCACTGCCAAAGTGAAGATGTGAATATAGTGCAACATGTGAAATAGGGTGAAATAGTTTGAATTTCCAAGGAAAAAAAATGTAAGAAAGAATTCTTAAGAGTCTTCCTTGATCTGACAATCAGGGAAAGACATTGCTTGTCAATGTAAATGGAGGCAGGCACAGAAAGGAAAACATAATAATATGAGTTTTCAATGTTGTAGTCAAAACAGGGGATGAGTTTGACCAAATATGTATTCTAAAGCAAACAATTAAGCATGTTAAAGGAACAAATGGGGACGAAAAAAGGAAGGTGCTAGTAATTCAGATAAAACAGAAGTGTGAAAAAATCACAGAGAGAAAGGAAAACATAATTTAAAAAATTACCAGACATGACTGTGAGAATTGGGGTTTTTTAGTAAACATATTAGAAGACTAAAAATTCTTTCAGAATTGACCTACTTAGTTGGAATACTGAAGTCTAGAAGCAAGCAACCACTGGCTTCCTCTGTTAAGATCTTCCAGAGGTTCATGATCCTAGCTTCTTAAAAGCATCTATTTTTTTTTTCTGTTATGGGTGCATCTGATACCTAGCCACTAGCTCTCAACAAGAGCATATTTTTAAGCATCTAAAATCTTCCATCTTTGAACACACTGCAGTTTATTATCATATCCCACTTTTCTGTTTGCTAAATATATTTACAAGTTTAGTTTATTAAGTCATTAAAGATTTTTGTTATAAGGCTTTTTCTGACCCACATATAATTTCTGTTACTCTTTTCTACACCCTTTGCAATAAGACACAGACCAAGAATCCCTGAAAATGGACTCATCTTACCCATCTGAATAATTTCATTTTGGATGGAATGACCTGAAATATTGAAAAATCATGGTGTCAGCTGAATACATAATCTGTTTGTATAAGGAATACCAACTAATATAGAAGAATTTTAAAAAACCAACAGTGCTATTAAAATACAGTATTTTCTTATTCAGTTATTATAAATCATTAGACACAATCATATTTTGAAATTTCCTAGAATAATTTCACAGGAGAATGCAACAGTCATTAAGACTACAAAGAGGGTAACAAGGGTAACTGGAAGAGTCGGATTTTCTTAATATCCAAATCTCACAAGAAAATGTGCAATTTGTTCTAATTGAGATATGTACTTCCAAACCACTGTGATTTCATTTCAGAGGAGCAGGATTATGAGGGTGACTGTAAATACTAAAAAGAAAGCCCTTTCCAGTACTTCATCAAAACTGCAAAATATTGTGTGTTGTAGATGGGTCCATATGATATCAGTCTTATGATATAAACCCAAAAGAAGTACTTGCAATCATGTTCTAAAAGTTTGAAGGAAGATCTGTAGCTTAAAATATTATTTAAAAAATGAAATTTATGTCTACAAATGTTCAGAGATTTATGAAACTGAAGGTATCATTTTTTAAGTCCTTTATTTCCAAGTAGAATTACACATCTTTAATTTCTGTCAGACATTCTCATTTTCACCAGAGCTGTACAAAAATTAACAAATAGCCAAATGAAGAAGAACATCAATTGGAGAGTGGCAGAATACCTGTATGATTTTTTATTCCTCTTCTCAAGGCTGTTTTTCAAGACACAGTTATAAGCAATACATAGATTTTATTAAGCTACTCATAGAGGAGTTTTATTAGTGATATTTTGTCTATTGTTTTGGAGTTTTATGATCATAAACAAAATTATATATTCTCATAACAATTTTAGATATTTCTGAATATTCACTCATAAGGCCTTTAAAATGCCTTCTTTTGCTAGTACTCACTGCTTTCAGAAATAAACCAGCTTGAGCAAATATTAATATTTTGTAATCATTATTTTTATACATTTCAGTTCATCTCTACAGTGTTATTTTTAGTAAATACTGACCTTTTCATATAATCCGAACAAACATCCTATCTTTAGGTCTTTAATAAAGTGTACTACATTTCAATGATCAGAAAATAAATAGTCACTGTTTATTCTAAAGGCTATATAATAATTCCTGTAAAAGCTTTTATTATAGTCCATTTTTCCTTATGCATTGTGTGCTTTTTCCAATGTTCCCATTTAGGGATAGTAAGGGACAGGAAAGAGATTCTAATGCACTTAATTACATGACTGTTACCAGTATAATTAATCAACTGCTTTCAATGCTGCTCTACTTTTCATATACCCCTTTTCAAAAGTCTTTGCAAAGCAGTTTGTGAAAGGGAATAATGTCATTGGTTCTGTACAAATACTGAGTGAAAAGCAAAGCAAACCCCTTGCTTAGCTCCTTGAAGAAAGGCAATCTTGGGGCAAAAAATGGATCTAGAATTAGATACTGAATCATAGAGCATTGTATGCAGCTTAACCTTGGTACTTTTATTATCTTTTGGAAAACCTTTACTAATACTGAACTGTGCTACAGTGGTGTTCCTTGCAGGTTTTATAACTCTTCTAAGCTGTAAAAGTTGCACTAATGCAAAGGGTTGTCATCTTGGACCCATTTGAAACACCAGCCAAAATCACTGCATTTCATCTTCCATAATTTTTTGCAAGTAGAAAAATAGAACATCACAACATATACATGCTTTTTAACCCCGGGTGCGTTGCCGCTTCTGTCCTATCTGCATGTCTGCTCTATTTTCACCTGCTACACCTGCATTGCTGAGATACCTTCCTGAATCCTACTGGTTGTGGGATGACATCAAACAGCATGATTGAATCAAGATATTTACACCTACAACTGTCTTCTGTGTTGGTCCATTTCAGAGTATTTCAAAGACCAGTTGAAATGTGACTATATTAAACCACATGATCTGTGTTAGTGTCATAGTTCTCAAAGTTCTTATGATGCTTCACCAAGCTGTGGGCTTCCTGTTGGAAATAAGTGTGGTTTTCTTGAACCTGTGATGACAGAAAACATCAGTTATATGTGTCTTTTGAATATATGGTATTAGCTAACAATAATATTTAAATTAGTAATTTGTCACTATTTATAAAATAATCGAATAGGTTGTTAGGCTGACTAATGATAATTCCCACAAAATAAGTCAGCCTGTTACCATAGCAAGCTCTTCACTCTATACATTTTTCTCTCTGATTTTAAATTACCCATGAACAACTTCTTTCATAGTGCCCCAAGCACAGCCCATCCTTAAACACTGACATGGAGCTCTTGCTCCTCTACCACCTGATCCCAGCTCTTTAGAGTTTTCTAATGCACTGAGTAAGATACTGAGAAATTAGGTTTTGAACTACCAGCAAAAACTTAGTCTTGTCTTAACAGCATAGAAACCAATAAAAAACTTACCAGAAATAATTAAAACTCTATTCTTGCATTTAGTTTCACCCTATTCCTTTCTTTTTAATACTGCCATGACTAAGGAGTATGTTCATGTGCACAAGTTACACAGAAATTCAGCAGCAGGAAGTGTGTTGTGGGGAGTGACAGTATGAGAAGGGAGTATTTTACTTTACAGCTCTTTACTCATTAAGCTTTCAAAAGTATATCAAAAAGAAATGAAAAACAGCCCAGTTGAACCACTATGTAGAACTACTGAGGGATAACAGGGTTTAGTACAAGCACAATGACAGAACCTACTGCTCTTGGGTGTATGAATTCGGGAATTTGTTACAAGGTACTGGAAAAACAACAGCAACAACAACCAGCCAAACAAAACCACGACAACAACAACAAATTTTTAAAAAAGGAAAGTGCCCGTGTCTCACAGAAATTATGTTCAAGATGATAAATAGAAGTCCTATTTGCATTATGAATGTGGTTCAAACTGCTATTTTTTCCTCTGAAAACTTTTCTTGATTTCAGATTTCTCTTCTCCCTTATTCTTTATTTAAGCTGCATGTAAAGCTACATTTTTAACAATTAAAATAATTCATGAAAATAATTTCCTTATTGCGAGTCCTTATTGCATTTCTGAATTAGAGAGGGTAAAAAATCATTAAACCTAAGATTGCATGAGCATTTCTGATTCCCCTCTGGAATCCCTACTTTGGCCAGAAAACTTAAAAGAATACTTAAAGCCAAAAATCTAGATATTTGAAAAGCTCTTTTTAAGCATATGGTGGCAGGAATGAACAGTTTTATCTTTTACATGTACCCTTTTTCTCTTGTTGATTCATTGAATTACTTTACAGCCGCAGTTAAACAGTAGTACCAGGTCTAAACTTTTCCTCTATTTCAGTTCATTTCTGTAACAGCCTTAATGATAATGTTTATGTCGTTAAGAATTCACAGAGAATTACTGAGAGTAATCACCTCATTAAGACCATGGACCATTTTTTATCACATTTTTAATCTAATTATGTGTATGTGTAGGAAGGGAGGAGAGCAACTCCTTTCTCATTTTTGAAATCAAAGCTTCCTACAAAGCGGTCTGTGCAATAAATATGTTGTATGTTATCAATATACAGCATCAATAAGAAATAAAAATATTTCTGCATATTCATGTGACTTTATGCATTTAGGCACTGGAAAGATAGGATCAGTATCCTCAACAGTCAGGAACTCACAGAAATAGAAGTAAGGTGAGACTATCCCTGCCAATGTTTTCTCACTTTGATACCTGCTGCAATAATGTGCTATAAATAATCATGGCATGAGTTACTAACAAAAAGAAATAGTATTATCTGCAGATAATTCTTCACTACTACTGGAATATTTCCCTTCATGAAATAGGGAGTTTAGTCTTCTGGTATTTGGAACAATTTAACAATCTTTTTTAAGGCAGGAAACAGCAAAGTTAGCATAGAGGAGACAAGCCAGAAACATGATAATAAGTTTGAACAAGGATAATGATTTGTATTTATATTAAACATAAGGGCACTAATTAACTTGAACAAGCATATGAAAAGTGTCAGGGGAATTGGTTTTACTTCCTTACAGGGGACAAGAAATATTATTAAATTGCTCTTCCTGCAGTCTGATCTAATAATCTCTACAGACTGCTACTAAATCCTTAGTCTATTGTTCCTTCAGTTATTTCCCTTGCGGATCTCTATGGATTAATACTCTGTTTAAAACCATGCAGGGTACATGGCAAAAGGCAGAGCTGCCTCACTATGACACACACAAAGGAATGACATGTACTAAACATGGGTCTTCTGCCTGTACAGTTAGTCAGCCACAGACATGAGAGTTTCTGAGAATAAGTAGAGTGAAATGGAAACTTGTTTTAATTATGCACTGAAGTACTGTTATTAATATGTGCATAAAAATATTATTGAACTCTCATTTCTTTTTTTTCTGAAATGGGTATTTCTGAAATGTTTCTGTGGTGAGACACCCTATCATTAATATAGTTTAATGATATTTTGTCATTCATTCTGTTTTAGACAATATAGAGCTAATCCTAGTGGTTAAAAGTCATATGTGTGTCAATTAGAGGTTTTCTAATCAGTATATTTTATGCATTTGTCACGGAAATAAACTTGAACTTGCAAATTTAGGCTCAGTTACACAGAGTTAATGCAAGCACTTGACCCCACCAGCTGTCTCTTTGCTGAACATTATATTCCTTTATACATTTTCCGTTTTATGAACCTTCGACATATGAATATTGAAATTATTGTGGATTTCTTTTCCAGACTATGAAAGTGATCATTTTACATTCAATATGTTAGAAAACGCTAGCTACGTAGGATGTTTCAGCATGTGATAAACCCACATTTTAAGGTCTGATACAGATTCTTGGTACAGAATATGGAAAATACAACAGAAACAACCCTTCTCTGCCTTCCACAGGAATTATCTCCAGCTGCTCTCAAAGACAATATGAAACAATATCTAAATACATTTTGACAAGGACAATATTTTATTCAGATTGTTTAGTCTTTACCATCCACTGCTTTTGTCTAAAAGATCAGTCACAGTCAAATACCTTGATGGGTAATAATATAACTGGAAACTCAATGAGATTCTTGAAATTAGAAAATGTCATCCATATTCTTTAAAAATAATTATTTAACAAGTACATGTGCAAGGTTTAACTATAGAAGATACCCTTTCCTAGTAACCCTAAACTTTTCAACTTTACAAAGTCTTTTAACACAACTGTGCTTTTTAAAATTTAAATTGTATTCATTGTTTCAATATATATATACTAAATGCCTTCGTCCTTGCAATTTCCTGTAAAATATAATATCCTTGGAAATGTTTCTTGCAGTTAAATATTAAAAAACTGCAGAGACAGAGTGGAAGTAACCATGTCAGTTGCATTAGCTTTCTGAATCTTATTGTTAATCCACTCTGCTGTACATCACAAAACATTCACCTATATTCCAGACCTCAAATAATCTATTCATTTGACCGTGTGTGTCCTTACTAATTGCTTCTGTTCAATGTGGGATCAAAATGTTCTTTATTTCATATTATGCCATAAAATCTCTCTCTGATAGATGCTTTCACAAATCAATAATTTCTGTTGGTCTGTTTGGTTGATTTAGTGATTGATGTAGTTTGATTGAAAAGAGGAAAGAATAAGAATGTTGTTTCTATTCATTCTTCTTTTCTAATGCATTTTTCTCCTTGTAGAAATCCTGACATGCAAAACCACTTTGTGGTTTGTGTATCATGCTTTTATTATTGTTTCTTAAATTTCACTCTATGACTCCCTATAAAAAATATTTCAAGTGCCACATACAGATATTTGAAGCAACACTTGAGGAAGTTATGTAAAATATGAACCCCTGTGAACTCTCTGGTGAAGTATTTGATACATTTCACATCTCCTAAGTCCAGCTGGCTTATGCCTGATACAGACACTGACAATTTCTTGAAACCAGTTGTGAATTCTATGCATTTTCTTCTGTGACATATTATATCTATATCTTTATCATTCATTGAAATAAAGAGAAATTACCAGGAGAAGAAGAGATGACCCTTGTCTTTAAAACTGTAGGACAATAACCCTGAATCTATTATACCTTCTGGATGATGGTGAAAATGATGCAGACATATTTATTTTGAAGCAAGCTGAGTTTTGGAAAGATAAACAGTTCCTCTCAAACTGCAATTTGTGTGCTCTTTATGACAGAATTATAACTATACAGTGCTGCCAATTCTCTTTAAAATGAATATCCTGGATTACTGAATTACAGTTTGGTTGCAGATGTTGACAGTACTTGTCCTGAATAACATTTGGAAAACTTTATTAACTGCTTTGGGAAAAACAGGGTGAAAACCAAGATTTTATTTTTTTAATCTCTACATCCCAATATTTTAATGCTGTTATTTAGATACAGAGCAGCTATGCAAATAATTGATTTAGCTAGTGGAAAATAAAATGCAATGGTGGTGTGTGGTGTTGTGTGTTTTTGTTTTCCCTTTGCAAAGCCTTTTATGTCAGTAATCCCTGCCACCTATGGCAAAAAAATGTCACCTATGGCAAGAAAAAGGCAGAACAGCAAATTTGGAGGAAAATGTAACTAAAGATCATCCTCAGATGGGTATTTTTAATAAGATGCTGATCCCACGCAAGAATCCTCTGTTGCTTGGTGTGACAAATCTGACCTAATGCGAGCCTAATGGAACCCCCTAAAAGGTCTTTTTGTGTCCTTCACATGTACTTTTCCTAGTAAACAGAAAAGTTTTTTGTTTGATCAAATGAACTGCTAATCATGGCTAAATTAATTCAGTTACAGGAGTCCTATTTTCTTTGAGTTGTGTAATATAAAATGATGTTTGATTCCTTTGGGGCAGAGGGGTGACATATGGTTCATGCAGCATTTAAACCTTACAGGAGAACTGAGAGAGTTTGTATTGTGATGGCTTCTTCCACAGTCTATAAATATATTTTTCTGTGATCTTCAAAAAAATGAAAGCTGGTTTCAATTATACTAGGGAAAGAATTAATCACTTTCTATCCAACTGTGACTGCTTTGTAGGCATTGGTTAGTATCGTTTATTTATTGGTGGCTTTTCCATGAGAGTAAAAATGCCACTGAATACCTTCTACTTCCTTCTGCAAGAGCAAGGGCAGGGAAATAGCTATAGTTGCAAAGTAATACACTCAGATCTTGGAAATACTTGTTGCCTGGATGTTTTCAGGTTTTACCCTACTGAAATCTCTTCTCGTGGTAAGGGCTGTGTCACCATAAAGAAGACCATTTGGACTTTTGGGAAGCTGCTGCTACAGCAGCTAATGATTTGTGTGTGTGATGTTTTGTAATGCAAAAAAAAAAAAAACACAAAAACAAAAAAAAAATTCGGGAGAGGGAGAGAGCTGGGGAATACTTTTGACTGTCTGTGTTCAAACAGATACTCCTCTTTTTTTTTCTCAGCTCTGCTCTGTAGTGGAGACAGGGAGTTAATTTCTTCCTTGTAGCTAGCTTCTTTTTTGTTAGCTCTGGCCAGAAGCTTTTCCCGGTACTGTGGCTTTTCCTGGAACTGCTCAGCTTTGTTGCGATGCGAGCACCGGGCCATCCCCAGGAGCCGCAGGATGCTGCGCAGCGGGGAGGGCTGCGGGGACACTGCAGGGACTCCGCATCCCTGCTCCGCACCTCGGGACGAGCCGAGCAGGACTCTGAATCCCCCAGCTTTCTCCCCAGAAATATGGATTTAATATTCGACATTATTATTTTTACCCGTGTCTGCATGCACTCCGTGTGTGTTAAATAAACGGGATTTTTTTCACTTTCCTCCGAGAAATTCCTTTAATTTGGTGGCGGGGATGGGGGGAATGCCAAAACCTGTCTTCTTTAGAGGAGATATTGCTTTCAGGACGTTTCCTCCTAAACTTATCTCAAATCGAGACACTTGTACACTGTTTTGTGGTGAATTTTGTGCAGAAACGGTTTTTCCGTCTTCAAATACAGAAGTGTAAAATACAGTAATAGTTGTCTGTTGTGTAACTTTGTTTCATGTAGTTGCATGAAACATAAATAAGTTACCTTGATGTAGAGTGGAGAAAAAGGAACTATAATCCTACTGACAGGCTTCTTATCATATAATTTTACAATTCAGTACATTGCACCAAACTATAAAATGTATAGAACCTTCTCAGGAAGACAGGGAATTGAAAACCTTCTTCAATCTATGAGGTTTTACAGGGTTGAAACTATCCATGTTTATTGTCATCCACAGAAGTCAAGGTCAAATATCACAGTCTAAAATAAGTACAGTTTATTTTCAGCAGTCTGTAGCCAATTTATTGAAGTTAAACAAAATGCTGTAGATGCAGATAGTTCCCTGTCCAAAAGTAAGCAATACTATGCTTATTGATTTCAAGACAGCTGTTCCAGGTGTTTTTTACTGGGAAGCACAGGCACTAATCATACAGGAGGGTCTAACAAGCTTCATGCAAAGCCAGCAGACATGGCTCTGAACTGTAGTTCCAGTGAGGGCTGCTAAGTGGAAATACCTCATTGTCCATATACAGACTGAGTTATACATATATTTATATATGACCTGGATTCATTTCAGTCAGATGTATCTTGGAGGACATTATGGTGTTTCCTCTATACTTTTTAAGAACAAATCATTATCCCTTTGAACCATATTTCTTGCTTGCTTGGGATATCCCACAGGTCTCCAAACCCTTACTTCTCCTGAGATTGGGGTTGCAATATTCTTAAAATTTGTATTTGTAAGTATGAGTTTATAGACTGCCCATAAATATTTATATTTTGTGGCATTGACAGTGGCCACCTTCATCTATATCAACCAATTCACTGGTGAACATCCATTATTTTGTCATCTCTTGGCTCAGAAACAGAATAAATAAGTACTTTCTGAATAAATATTTGACAAATTACTGACCGGAGGAGAAAATAATTCTCAGAATAGAGGACTACAGTGTGAAACAGTCCCATGTCACATTTGTCAGTTTTGCAAAATGGCCCACTAACTCCTGCTAATGCAGATTGGAAATATGTGGTTGTGGGATGAGAGCCTTTTTCTCCATAGTGACTAATACATGACTATAAAACGGAACTTTGCTGCAAATGAATGCGTTCCTACCTGCTCTGCTAAGAACTCTCACTATACTGAGAACTGTGGATAACTTTGCTGTACAATTGAACAATTGTGTTACAATGGAGATAGGGACACCACCTATGTATCAGGAAAGGATTATTTTCTTGTTATGATAAAATTTTCTTAATTTTTTTCTGTGTAATTTATTTTGTCCTAAAATTTGAAGTGAAAATGTAGACATTCTGTGACATTTGACAGTTGCAATTAAGTCTATGTGTTTCTGTAAAAAGAAGCCAAGACTTTGACTGTGGGAATTCACATACCAGCAGCATGAGCTAATCTTTGTATCTCTGCTACCAAGTCCAGCAAATTGTTTGTCAAATTTCAAAGCCCTTTCAAATTTCAAAATTATTTTTTATTATCAGTATCCCTAAATTAATTAGCACTTTTAAATGGTATGTGTTTCACGTGAACTATACCTGCATAAGAGGTTAAATCACTTGGCCTATGCAGCTGCTTGGTTATCTGGGCTTTTTTTTTTTTTGGTTTTACCACGTAACTACCAGAACCAAACTTTTGCAAGCT
Organism: Eopsaltria australis; assembly: GCA_034509425.1. Classification (NCBI taxonomy): domain Eukaryota; kingdom Metazoa; phylum Chordata; class Aves; order Passeriformes; family Petroicidae; genus Eopsaltria; species Eopsaltria australis. The sequence goes on along the minus strand of JAVTVJ010010916.1, from coordinate 226,467 downwards.
GATTGCTTTTAGCTGCATCAGCTCCCATTCCTTCTAAGCCCTTATCTGCTGGAAAGTAGATATTTAAATATTTTGAAAATAAAAAGTCTGTAATCCGTGTGACAAAAATTGCTATTTATTTTGTGTACTAAAAGCAGCAATCCTTGGAAAGGTTATCATTGTAATATACATCAGATCAATACTACTGCATGTGAGGCATCCACATTGGTGCTGAGTTCAGCTTCTCCGTTCCTTTTCATTTTTTGACATTAAGAGGTAAGCTGAAGGCATGTTAAGCAACATTAGCTACTAGGACAGGTTTCCTACTGCTAAATGAAAAGGCTTGCAGCTTTTCTCCTGTGTCCTTTCCTGGTGAATTATTTAGCAAAACTTCAGTTAAACAGATGTAAATGTTGAATAGAGATCACATGACAGAGATCTATATTTGAACACAAATGTTATTTTTAATGCAGAAATAATGGTTCTATTTGGAAGCACTGGTTTGTAGTTTTGTTTTCTAAGCAATGGATATGAATTTTTGTACTTACTCTCTCAAGTTTTTGCAGTGGTATTTTTACTGAAGAACTCAGGAGTGGTTGGTAATAATGCTATTTATTTTTTGTTATATTTTGAGTCTTGCCAACATGAAATTAGTAACACTTCTTCATTTGCTTTTGATATTGTTTCTTCACTTTCATACAGCAGAAAACCTTCTGCATTTCTAAGATACACTGGAAAATGGAATCTTTGTTGAAGTACTTGATTGCTATTAACAAAAGTGACATGAGTTGCATTCCTATTCATTAATGTCACTTTCCACAATGCACTAGGCTTTTAAACCCACATATTTTGTCCATTTCCAGTTCTTAAAGTATCATCTGTGACACAATTTAGTTTTTAGCTCTACTCGTATTCATTATTCAAATTCAAAAAAAGGAAATTAGAAATTTATACTTTTTACCTGATGAATAAGCGTATTTTTGTTTCTTATTTGTCTCCACTACTTTGTTGATGAAGATTTCTCTAGTATCTAATGTTATAGCTTTCTGAATAAATAAGTCACAGACTTAAGATTTGAAAATTGTCTTAATTAATAGGCAATTAATTATAGGAAAGTCTATAAATTAGTAGTTCATAATATTTTTTATTTTATGACCCTATATTTTTTGCGTTATTCAATTTTCCATACACTGGTTTGGTTTTCTCTTCCTTTTTTTTTTAATAGGCCTCCAACGCTTCTTTTAAAACAGCATCCGAATAAATCTTTGATTATATACCTTTAATTTTACCTAGATCTTATAGAGAAAATAACAAGGGTGGTTTCTTTTTCTGGGCAGAATCATAGACTTTGATTACTACTATGGACAATTACTTGTAGCACTTTTTTCCCGAGTAATACATACTTTAAATTCTATGTAATTCCCTTTGTAAAAAATGCAGGAAGAATATCAAAACCAGAAGCACTTAGTCTAGATTTGTGTTTGGTAGTTCTGCATCTGTTACTCATGCTAATTTAAGAGTTTCATGTAATTTTGGGATCTGCAAGCTACACCTAGAAACTTCTTATGACAGTGAAATAACTCATAGAAGGACTTTAAAAGAAATTTGCATTTATTCTTTTCCCAGATCTAGTTCTTCGTCATGGAAACATATGGCTAAAGGCTGTTCGAGAGCTCAGTTACCAACTTCATGGTCCTAGCTCAAATTAGATTCATTTGTATTTATGCCAGCCTTCTCAGTTTTACCCAGGCTTGGTAACCTAGTAGCCTTCCTACACACCCTTTTCCATTGGTACCTACCTGCACCTTTGGAGTTTCTTCCCCAGCACTGAAACTAAATCCTCCTTACTGTAATTGAAGACCATTATTTCTTGTTCTATCCACTCTGGATATCTACTTTTCTTGTTTACTGCAGCTTTTGAGAGTTTTAGAGCCATAATTAACATGCTCCCCCGCCTTCCTTTTTCACATTAAGCAACTCCCAGCTCATCTCCCTTGTCAGGTTCCTTAGGCCTCGTGTCGTACTCTTTGATTTTTTCTTTAACTTCTTCATTAGTTTCTTAATGTTCTTAAATTGCTCCATCCCATACTGGAAACTGTACTGCAGCTGAATCCATATGGTCACTGAATATAGAGGGGCTAGTTCACATTTTGCAGACAATGTTCTTGTTTATATCTTGGTCTCCAACTGCAAACATTTGCAAGTCTCTTCCAGCATGAAAAACATCTCTTCATAGAAGTGTGAAATGTGTTCCCTCTTTCCACCTCTGCATGTTGGCTTATGGCAGATTTATGTGCTTTTATATTTGTATCAATATTTAAAGGATTCAGTGTTCTCATTTATCCTGTTTTGGATTTGGTGAGAAGGCATCTTTTTAAACCATGGGAAACAGAGCTCTTTCTTCCATCAGGCAATAACTTTCACTGTCAGAAACCCCACAGCATAATTATCTGTGGTTGTTCCATGCTGACTTCTCCATTACATATTTTTAATTAATTCTCAGTATTCAAGGGGAGTCATATTATACAAGTAATCATAAGCAAACACAAAAATATTAATATTTATTCAGAAGGGTTTGTATAAACAAAAATTTCTTTGTGAGAAAGAGCATTAGCGATAAATGTCATAAATTTTCACAGATTTGAGGGTCTTATAACCATTTTATAAAGCTTCTATTCTAATTTGGATGTGATAAGCTAGAAATAAAGGACAATAAAATTTAAAAAGCAAAATATTTTACATTTAAAAAATTATCTAAGGAACAATACTGTCATGGCAGTTGTCATCTAAAGGTGAAAAGTCACATGATGACCAATCTGTGATACAAAATCATATATATATTAGTGAATTAGCAAATAAATGGATAAAATGAAATCATGTCCCAGTAATTAATAAATTACATGCAAGCAAGGATTTAAAAACATGACCTTTTCTGATCCCCCTTATAAAGTGAATTATTCAATCAATCTTTTGGGGTTTTTTTTCCTTTACTTGATTCATATAATACTAAGTATTACAAGAAATTTTTACTGTTCAGTGCTGTGAATAATAGTATCATTCACACATTCAGTCTCAATAAAAATAGTTTCAGTTCCTAATCTGTTTATTTGTGCCTCACCACCTGTTGACATGAATTGCAGAAACCTGACACATTCTATGCAACTTCCTCGCTGTGCAAGTGAATAACAAACTCTGTGAGGTAAATTCTTCACGGTGACCCAGAACTACAGCTCTTCTCTGGTATTATACTGTGCTTCATTTACAAAATGTCACAATGTAATACCTTCTGGAATAAGTAATCAGTTTCACACTTAGGGTAGCTGTTAGCCCTAGCCTTAAATATATTAACATATTTTAAAATTGATAGCTGGTCTTAAGGGGGTTCAGCCTCACAGAAATAGAGAAAAGGTGGGGTTTTTTCCCTCTGGAACACATGAACCAGAATTGCATAATCTTCCATGTACGATTTCAACACAAAACCTGTAGGTCATAATTCACAAGTGAGTGTATGCTGTATGAAATTTATCCTTAAATATTCTTTAAGTGCATTTTGAAGCTACATAATTTCTTTAAAGTTATTTATATTGCACATTTATATTCTTCATTAACTCTGGACTTCAAGTAACAAAAATGTGCACAATTCTTTTTCATTATGTTACATTTTCCAGACCTATGACAGATCAGCCGTCCTAATTAGGTATTCCTAATGCAATATTACTGCATATATGAAACTCCAAAACATCTGTATCTGCCATTTTAAAAGTCTGATTTCTGGAATTTGTTTCACCAATTACTTGAAGTGAGTGTTCGAGTTAAAAACAATATCAATCCCAAAGTAAATAATATACAGAGACCAGTATCTAATGAATCCATATGATACCTGACATACATTTTTTATTAAGATCTTTTTAAGACATGAAAATTTTGGCTGATGATTTGTTTATTGAAAATAATGTAATTTTTACTTTCTTTGGTGGAGTTTGGATTTAGTTTTCTGCATAGTAATGAAAGAAAGTAACAAAACTCTGCCACCAGAAACATAGATCTTGACCACTCTGCCTTATTACCTTTCATTTATAAATTAGTTATGCTGACTTAGAGTCAATGTTGTGGGGATGTTCATTCGTCTGACCTGAAAGCATGGGAAAATCTGTGATTCCATACATACACATAGTCCTGAACATAGAAGATGTGGGTTGAAAAAGAAGCATGAATGACATACTACTGGCCTTTTTCATCTAGAGTCTCTAAAATGTAGAAGTCGCATTTTGCTAATGTTCTGTTTGGGGAAAGGGTAATATCTAGCCAAAGAGACTGTCACTAATTTCCCTTTACTCTCACAAGTTATTTCAAAAATTACTAGATAGCGTATTGAAGGCTAGAGTTCAGCTAAAGCAATAAAAACTTCTGCACATTTTATTCAAGAATCTTAGAAGTTCCCTAATTAGGTAAATAAAATTAATCCTGTAACCTTGAAGCAATTCTAGAATTTTTATGTCATTTTATTGTGGATATTGAGAAGATAAGGTCACACAATTGTTTTTTGACAATCTTGAGTGAAAACTCATATATCCTGACCTTATTTGTGGCCAAAGAATTCTGTTCTTTATCCATAGGGTCATCAGTAACACAAATGCAGCAGCTATTTTAAGCTACCACTATATTTTAGAAACGTAATCCATTTTCTTTAAAGGCTTTTCTTTTCAATATATTCCATTAAAAATATCTTCTTTACCTGGAATTATATCAAAAATTATATATGCAGAATTTTGCAGATTAGATCTCAGGCCTTTCAGGCTAGCTCAAGGGCAATTCAGTATGTGTGTTTCAATATTGATGTGTCTTTTTCAGTTTGTAACATTCCTGTTATCAAAAAATGTGAGCTGTGAGATCACAATGAGAAAAAAAACTATCCAATTGATTATGGACTACATAAACTTTTCTGTGTATTTTTGGAAGGGTTACTAGAAAATAAAAAAGTAAGCTATTGGATTAACTTTATGAAGTTTTGCTTAAATCAACCACTTTTTGAACAGGCATTCATATACCACCTCAGGCGTGTCTGTAAGTCCCACTCATGAACAGCAATACTTTTTAAAGCCATAATCAAACTAACATATCTTTGGCAGAAGAGGTATTTTAGTGTGAACTCTAGATTCCATGCTAGAGAGAAGCTCTGAACAGCTGTTACACCATGAAATCTTGAGTGTGATGCAAATGAAGGAAAGTTAATTTCACTGGTACAACCACTTCCTTCCGATAGGTGCTCGCTCAGTTTTATGAAGTTTCTGCCTGATCTGAATCTTGGAGCTAATCACTGTGAAGGAAGAGGTTGATTAGGAATGTATGCATTTAAAAGTTTTCCATTTTTCAAAACTCAATGAACAGTAGAAACACTTCCATTTTATTAAAAACAAATGACATTTTAGAACTACCTTAAAGATATTTTGGGCCTGAATGGTATTTCAGATATATCTTCTATTGGTGAAAGTTAAGTCACAAAAGCCATGACTGAATAAATTCTTGCATTTGGAAAACGTCATGGACAATATTCAGGAGCATGTAAACCATAATGTTGTAAGGTGTAATGGTTCATCTAATATACAGTATCATCCTTGTTCCAGTGGACAAAATTCTCAAAAAGGTGAAACTCATCTGAAACCAAACTATTAGATAAATAACATTTTGCCTTATTGGAATAGGTTCCTGACTTCCAAGTAATGACTTCTCACCCTTAAGTAAGAAAAGCAAAACCTCTGGCAATAAAAATTTTGAACAGTTTGTCTGCAAAACAGGAGGTCTCAGTTTCCTATTTTGCCTTATAAATATATTCAAGTACATAACCTCTCTTTAGACATTTAAATGCTATTTCTTTATTCATAATTTACAATAGTGGTCCATTCCCAACATATTGCTTACTGCTACTTACAATTCAATCCCCCATTGGAATATCTGTGTTTTAATAGAAACATGGATAATATTTCCAATGTGGCCTTATTCTTGTTATAGTTGCTGTAAAGATATAATTATCCAACAACTAATGAAGTGGTAGGAACAGGGGAGACTCAGATATCTTGCTCCAAATTTCATCATGGGTGTTTCTAATGTTCTGGACTTGCAGGACATTGTAATGGTGATGAAACATTTGTCTTATTTTTGACTCTTCAACATCACATCCAGTATGATATTAAACTACAAAAGAAATTAGGTGCAGCAGTCTATCAGTCCTGCAATCATCATATGCCTACACTGGACTTTTATGGTGTAATTTTAGACATGTTCTTGGCAGTCTCTCAGCTCTTTTTCAAAACCAAAGCATAATTTCCTTTTAGCTGGTAAGACTGTGGTTTTTAATGTGGAGCAAAGACGCTGGTTTTCACCTCTTTTTCTTGAATTTGTGAAAATTTGTGTGTAAAATCTCAAAAATAACTAATTCATTTTGAGAGAAACATTTGTCAAACAGAATTGTAGTCTTCCTAGGCAACAGAAAACCATGGTGTGCTGAAACTATAACCTAGAAAAGATTTCAATTTTCCTTCTCTAAAACAGCATTGCCATATCTTCTACCTCAGTCACAATGGTTTTATACCTTCAGCTTCTGTAGGTCTACGTTCATATTTGGAAAGACATTTTGATACTAAGAAGTAAATTGCTTTTATTTTATTTTATTTTATTTTATTTTATTTTATTTTATTTTATTTTATTTTATTTTATTTCTGTTGTTGAGAAGACCAGAAATCATAAATTTTGTTCCCTCTGCTTTCATGGATATTTTTAAAATTGAAACTGCTAAGGATTTAAAAAAATCCAAGCAACAAATATTGTCAGGTAATCTTACTGCTTATAATTACCAGATTGTTCCCTATGACTTTTTTTCCATCACAAAGAAAGAAAAATTTTTACTTAAAACCATTAGAACTTTTTTTAGGGTGGGCAAACTCACATGAGAAAATATCATGTTATATGTTTAAAATCATAAAATGTAAAGGCTGCATTTTCTACTGAATTCACAGCTGATGTTGCATTTTTTGTGTTAAGTATACAGTAAGTATCATGAGACAAAAATAATCTAACATATCTGAAAATATAACACATTTTTAGATAAACTATGAGAATAATTTCAGCAGTAGAATTGAAACAGTAAATCCACTCATATGTTGATTTTAGTTCTAATGCTTCTTTAAAATGAGTCTGTTTTCACCATTGGATATGAGTTTTTTATTGCTTCACAGTAACTGTAAAGAGTAGCAAATTATGTATTTTTAGAATTCTGTTGTTTTTAAAAATTAAACCTTTGAATAGAGAATAATATTTTTAGATTACCGCAGTACAGTATACACATAGGGAGTTTTTTTTACTAATTTTAAGTCAAATAAGTTTTTATCAGCATACCTATCATATTTATGATGTCATCATGATAGTGCTGCAACATCAGGGTGAAATTATGTTCACAATACTCCCGCAATTTTCTCCTTGTTGTGGTTAGTGAACTGAAATACAAAAGTTTCAAAAGTCAGACCTATCTTTTCAGGCATAGAATCAATACATCCAGAGGCAGGTTTCACTGAGCATCCCAAGGTACTTGCATAACTGCATACCTTGGTAATATTTTTAAGAGCATTAAGTGGATTAATACCTACACTTCAGGTCTTCTGCAGCTTCAGAAAAGGCTATGAAAAGGCGAAGTTCAATAGTTCTGTTGTCACCAGAGTGTAAACAGTTCCCTAATGTGAAGGGAAAAATTCTATTTTCTCTATGTAACACCCAGAAAAGTATCTGTATGTTCTGATAACGTGTGGTTTTATAAGTGTCTGTTAAAGAATAAATGAGAGAAACTACTGTGTATTTTGAATTTTTCTCTAATGCTCATGCATTTCTTAGCTCTAAACTACAATTAAATATTTCTCACCAACAAATTGAGGGATGATGATGTTTGCTAGATTCCTATTGACAGCATGTACTGTGTCTCTCAATTAACCTACTGATAGAAGGACAGTCTGGTTCTAGCCAGTAGTGCAGTGGGACACCCAAATTACTGAGTAGCCACTGGAATTTTAGATTCCTAGGGCTGTGGTCATTATGATAAATAATGAGTGCTGCCCCTGTAATATTTTTCATTTTTGCTATGTTTTAATAAAACATTTGAATATTCAGCAAGGTGTCTGCCCTCTGCTCTTCAGAATATTCATTCCAGAACCATTTATTCAGGCATTTCAGACCTGACTGAATTTAAAAATAATCCTTAATTACTGCTGAAGCAACCTGGGGGAAAATACAATCTCCCATTTTGAGGCACATCATACAGTTGGAGCAGAAAGAGTGACAATTGAAATGTTGCAGGGTTCCTATTTGTCTGTGGGGAAAAAATCATGGAAAGAAGAGACTATTCCATTACAAAAACTTGGTAAAATTTAGCTTTAGTGTATCTTTAGCATTTGGGATTGAATACAAATTAAATGTGTCTGGCTAGAGAAAAGTAGTTTTATGGTCTGTATGCATATCTGATTTTTGATCCCTTCACACCCTATCAATAAGGAGAATATTTTTATTAGGGTTTTACAAAGAATCCAGACTGCCTGGGTACTTAACATGCAATTTTTCTTTGTTTCTCATTAGCCCACTTTCTAAATATCCTCTACACCATACAGAGTCCTCACTTCATAAAGTGCTTTAGGACTAGTTGGGCCAGGAGAGACTACTGATGTAACTTAGTACTGACTTTGGCTGGGATGAGGTTAACTTTCTTCATAACAGACCACAGGGTTCTGTGCTTTGGGCTTGTGACTTCACCAATATTGGTAACAGACTATTTTGACTATTCCTGAGCAGTACTTGCACAGCATCGAGGTTTTCTCTACAAGAAGACTATTTCTAGACTGCTCTCATGTCTCCAGCAAGTGTGTCACACTCACCATTAAAACCTGGAACAGGTAGAAGAATAGGAGTTTTTGTCTTCCAAAGTGACCATTGCTGAGAAACTGACTGGGCAGTGATCTGCCTGTGGAACGAGGTGAGCGATTTCCTTTGTGTTGCTTATTGCTTTTCCCTTTCCTTCTCCTATTGCACTGTTTTCACTTGATCCAAAAATTGTCCCACTTCTATTTCTGTTCTCTCTCTTTTTTTGCTGTGGGGCAGGTGCAGAATAAGCAAGCAGTCAGCACTGCAAATAAATATTACACAAACACACATTAATATGTGGGTTCACACATACATGTGCATAATTTGTAAAACATGCTATTTGGATCATTACCATTGGAGTGAGGAATCGTGATATGTGACAGCAACAGAGGTTGTACCTCTGGTAGTAACAGATAATAAACTAGGCAATGAATTAGAATCTATCAATATGTCTATGCATCTCTCCCTGTCACTATAAGATGTTTGACAAAACCTGTCTCTGATGCCAAAATCTAAGATGACTCTCTTGAATGTAACTCAAGATGTTTAGCATCTGAAGCTTTTTCATGTACTGCAAGGGATTATTTTCTGGAAATAAGTGCAAATTGTAGAGCTGAAGAAACCAGACATTGTTATTTCTATGTGTGTTTCTGGAAATATATATATAGGCAAATAATTTTTGACCTTTAGAAGATCTGATTAAAGGAAAGTTCTGCCTTCATCTTCATTACACAAGATCAGTAGTTTTTATGTGCTGTGATCTGCATAAATTTTATTAATAAGTCCAATCAGGTATTCTCAGTCATTATACAGCTGTTAATTTAAATAATTTTTTTCATTATGTTTCTTCCTATAAATTAAATCTATGGTTTAAAAAATACATTCAAAATATTATATAATTGGAAGAAAAAGATTTATTTAGATACAAGAATGTTCCTTCTAAATGGTTGAACATTCACAATGAACTTTGATATAATGAATGCAAATCTTTTTATTATCAAATTGTTTTAAAATCAAATACAGTACGGACCAGTTTTGGTTTCAAAAACACAAATGGCATCTAGTAACAGTCAAAGGCCTGAAGAATTCCTCTGACATAAATTGTTGCTGCAAATTTCTTTAATAACCATACTAGTATTTTCTATCAAAATATGGTGAGAAATATAAGAATTTTTGGGAAGTTCAAGGAACAACATTTCCAGCAGGTCAAGCAAGGTGATCCTGCCCCTGTACTCAGACCTTGTGAGGTGTATTTGGAGTTCTGTGTCCAGTTCTGGCTTCCTCAATATTAGAGAGACATTGAAGTGGGAGGGCTACAAAGATGGGGAACAGGAGCATCTCTCTTATGAGGAAAGACTGAGGGAACTGAGTCTCTTCAGCTTGAGAAGAGACAACTGAGAGAGACAACTCATGTTGTCTCTGACAATATGAAGGGAGGTGTTGGAGAATGGACCAGACTCTCCTCAGTGGTGCCAGGCAATGGGACAAGAGGCAATGGGCAGAAACTGATGCATGAAAAACTCATGCACCTGAATATGAGGAAGAGCTTTACATCCACACTGGAACACGCTGTTGTCACGATCCAAGGGAAACTGCAAGAAATTATTTTAGAAATAGATGGTCAGAAACAAAATTAAGCCAAACGAGACAAACCTTGTATCTAAGAATCATTTATTGGTAACAAAAAGCAAAAGGAGTTACCCAAATAAAAGAGGGCTGAAAAAGAGAGAAAAGAAGGAAGGGAAATGGAAATGGATTAGGGGGGTGGAAAGGGGCCGAGGGAGAGACAGAGAAAAAGTAGGCATTACGACCAGGGACTCAGGGAGTGTCGTCAGGATGGGGGTGGACGGGCTGTCTTCTGGGGGCACGGCTTCACAGGAGCGACACCTGCTGCCACAGGTGGCCGGACACGCTGGGAGTGGGCGCTCGGACAGCGAGCCCAGAACCCTGGACAGGGCTTGGGGGGGATCGCGGCGGCAGGCTGGATTGGAGCAGCAGGGTGGGCTGGCTCGGAGCGGCAGGGTTGGACACAGGTTACTCAGGAAGGTATACTGGGGCAAAGAAGCAGGGTGGCGCTCAGAGACAGAGGGAGGCAGGACAGGCACAAGGGCGTGTAAGTGCCAGCGAGGGCAGGAGAGCTAAACAGCAGGCTGGGGTCAGGGCAAAGAAGAGAGGTAGCAAGCCAGCAGGCCAGCCAGCAAATGAACAGCAGCGAGCAGCAGCAATCCCCCTTCAAAAAAACAAGTCTCAAAACACCTGACCCACCAAGCCCCAAAAAGCAAAAAGCATAAGACAGAAAAGCCCCCAGACAAAAAGACAAATCTCAAAACCCCCAGGGCTTGTGGTGCAGTCACCTTTTATTCCCCCTGGCTCCTCCCAAGGTCTGCCTGCTGACAGGGAAACGTTGGCCCTATCCAACCTTCCACTGCAGTCCATTGCTGGAGACCTTTTGCTGTCTGATTGAAGGGTGCAGTGTCTCCTGCTGACTGCTTGTTCCATGTGAAGTGCTGCCAAGCAAATTCCCCTCAGAGACAAGGCTTTCCCTCATCTTCCAGCTTACTCCTTTAAGCAGCACATGTGCACCCCTTCTCCCTCTGACAATCAGTGTTGAGATCAATCAAAACCAAATTGGCTCCTCACAGTTGTACAGAGAGGTTGCAAGTTTTCCTCACTGGAAATATGTAAGAACCATCTGGACAGAATCCTGTGCCATGTGTTCTGGGATAGGCCTGCTTGAGCAGGGAGGTTGGACCAGATGAGCCCCTGTGGTTCCTTCCAACCTTACCCCTTCTGTGATTCTGTGATTCTGGGCATTTCCCAGTGGCTCACTGTAGTCTGAGTAGGAAGAATTAATTCTAGTACCCTGGTTAATTCTCCTTCCTCTAATTCTTGTAGAATTAGCAGGGCAAGGCTTTGTGGACTGAGCAGTTTGGACCACCTCTTGTGAATCTTCCAGTTCTTTCATCTTAGTTTACAAGACATCATGGACTAATGTACCTAGACCAATAGTCTAAAATTTCAGCAATAAATGTCCCCAAACAACATCTAGATTAGATGAACCATTAGACACCATTTCAAACAATTGGTATAAAATAATCTCTAGCATTTTGCAGAAGTGAGAGTGAACTCACTGTGCAGTTAAGGTGACATTAAGCAACTGAAGAGCCCTTTCTTATCTAATGAGAACAAAGAGGTGAATAATTTTTTCTAATTTTTTTTCTACCACAAATTTTACCATTTAAAACTCTATTAAATCCCTTGCTCAGTATTATCAGCACAGTATAATTCCAAACATGCTTAGACAAAATTCTGATTACAATTAGGGCTACATGTGTAAAGCTCATTTACGGAAAGAAGCAGAAGCAAAAATGCACTGTATGGTGCGAATTTTCTTGTTATTTACAATATTAATCTTACTCACTAGGCACAACAATGCAAGCAGCAATGTTATTGAGTGGAGTTAATAGGGATGAAAACTTTCTCTGTGTGGCATGTTGTATTCCCTGTGATATTACTTGTTTTTTCAACAGAATATTAGCATTATGCTATTAAGAATATTAGCAGTCTGCTGTTAAGACTAATGAGTCATCAATTCTCATTCAAGAAACCAATTAACGTAATGCATTTTCTTATAGTCTGTTGTGGTGATAAATTAATTAATGCCTTTCATGCCACAAGCGAGCAAAAATGTCACTAGAATGCTTTTGGCATTTAAGCAATTTGTTCACCTAAATTATGCTACTATTTGCTTCTGTCCTTATATATATATATAAATAATATAGCCATATCTATTTAGGTGCCTTTTCTGTGCTACAAGTATAAGCATTCATGACAATTAATGAGTGGGAAAAATAAACCTTGCAATATTCATTCATACTACCTGGTACCTGATTCTTTCATTTCCCTTAAAATTGCTGTTCGAAAATACATACAGTGGTAAAAGCAGTGTTGCTTTCCAAGTGAAAAGGTGATCAGCTAAGGAGTTTAAAGTACGTGTAATATGTAAAGCAGGGGAGGGCAAGTGATAAAGATTATAAGTTGGTGTAGGCAAAATAAACAGAAGACACAGGAAATTTAAGGTATTTTACAAACCAGCAAAGGAAACAAACACAAAACCCAACGATCGTTGCGTCAGGCAGGTAAGACAAACTGCTTGTGTAATTGGTTTGAATCTCACATACACTAGATGTAATATGACATGTAATCAATGTGATAGTTGTATGCCCAGTGTGATAAGGAAAAGAGTGTCAGTATGGCTACATTGATAGATAGTATCCCCTTCTAAAATAACACATCATTCAAGGAAGAAGAAATAATATTTTCCTTGGTTTTTCAGGTATATTCTATTCACCTAGGATATTTCTGCTCTGTGTGAGAAAAATGTTTAAATATCTTCAGACTTTGGTTTTTTTAAAATGTTTATTAAATGTTTCTTGCCCTCCAAAAATGTTTACTCTTGAGAGCAGCTACTAAGGAAAAATGGTGATAATCCCTTTTTTTTTAAAGTCAGAGCCATCTTTTGGTTGAACAAGACTTGAAGAACAGCTTAGAAGTTCCTGAGATGATGTGTCACACCCAGAGGGGGGTCGATGCCTCAGAGTCCCAACTGCCATCAGTGACAAGTGGTGTCCCTCAGGGGTCTGTACTGCGACCAGCGTTATTTAGTATCATCAGTGACAGAGACAAAGGGGTCGAGTGCATCCTCAGCAAGTTCCAAGATGACACCAAGCTGAGTGCTGCAGCTGACACTCCTGAGGGATGGGATGCCATCCAGAGGGACCTGGACAAGCTCGAGCAGTGACCCCTGGGAATCCCATGATGTTTAACAAGGCCAAGTGCTGGTGCTGCGCCTGGGTCAGGGCAACCCCTGGTGCCAGCCCAGGCTGGGCATGAACAGAACAATGGCAGCCCTGCCCAGAAGGACTTGGGGGTGCTGGGGGTGAGAGCTGGACATGAGCCAGCCATGGGCACTCCCAGCCCAGAAAGCCAAGTGTGTCCTGGGCTGCATCCAAAGCCCATGGGCAGCAGGGGAGGGAGGGGATTCTGCCCCTCTGCCCCACTCTGGTGAGACCCCACCTGTAGAGCTGCCTCCAGCTCTGGGGTCCCAGCACAGGAAGGACATGGAGCTGCTGGAGAGAGTGCAGAGGAGGGATACCAAAGTGATCACAGGGATGAAGAACCTCTACTAAGAAGAAAGGATGAGAGAACTGGGATTTTTCAGCCTGAAAAAGATGACTTTTTACAAGGTCATGTAGTGACAGGAAAAGGAGGAGTGGCTTCAAACTGACAGGAAGTGGGTTTAGATTAGATATTAGGAAAAAGTTACACTATGCGAGGGCGGTGAGACACTGGAACCAGTTGCCCAAAGAAGTTGTGGCTGCCCCGAACCTGGAAGTGTTCAAAGCCAGGTTGAATGGGGCTTGGAAGGTGTCCCTGCCCTTGGCAGGGAGTTGGAAGGAGATCTTTATGGTACCTTTCAACCCAAGCCACTCCATGATTTTATGATTCTCTTGGGCACCTTCCAGCATGAAGCAGTCACTAGACAATCAAGAGTTCTTTAGCTGAAGGAGGCAAGACTAAAACAATTAAAGGAACTGAAGATGCTGTAATTACTATTTTTGTTCTCTAACTGATGATATATACTTGCTGCATATCTCTTAGATTCCCAGACCATAACCCTCTTGCTTTCAAATAGCAAATAGCCTTTTTAACCAAAAAGGCTTTTTGCTATCAATGTCTTGTGCATAGGTTGCTATAATTTTGCTGTCCTGCAGATTTTGTAATATTCTCTTTGAGGTCTAAGGTAGACACTCAGAGAAGAAATAGCCAGCATGCTTGTTAACAGAGATCTAGCTACTCAGCACTAGTACTTGGAAACAGTGAGTAAAATTCTTGCAGGGCTCAGAAACAGTACAGATGTTGATTTTCAGCTGTTGGGTTCTCCATGTTTTTAGAGCTATTTTGCTGCCTGCATGCATCACCATCTTAGAAGAGTCATAGATAGATTTGGGATATATTCTTTTTTTTATGGGAAATTACAACATCCCAGAGGAAAAAAATCTGAATAGAAAGCAACTAGAATACATCTTACATAGCACAAAAATTCTGAAAAGAACTCAGCAAGACCTATCAGTCTTTTAATAGAGTCAATATATTTTTATTTTCATTAATTGACAGAATTTATGGAATATAGAACAAAGATTAACCTATCACTTAAAATTGGGAGTGCTCAGAGAAAGTAATAAATACTTACTAAGAAAAATGACATGTCTAAGCAGTATTGTGCATTTCTTGCTCTTCAAAACCTTATTTCAACAGCAACAGTTGTATGTGTGTATATATATGTATACATATATACATACACACACCCCTCTATGTAAAAAATGCATATTTTTTGCCTTCCAAAACTGTGTAGCATAAAATAGTCAGAGACCTGAGGAGCAATTAACTTGGTGTTTATCTGACAGCAGATACTCTGCCATCCCACGTGATGTAGGCAAGAGAAAGCAGATTTCTATCCACCCACTCTATATGGCCTTTCATCCTGAAAGTGATTCACTTTGCCCACCACTACACTACAGCAACTTCTGAGAAGAAGACGAAAGCCACAAAAAAAGCCCATCAATTATTTCATGGCAGCTTAGACACAGAAGCTTAAAAACTCTGCACAGAATTGAAAATACAGGGATTTTGCCAGTACGTGAGTGCTCAAAATATGTTAAGGAATGCAGTGATATCAAGCTTATACACAAAATCTGACAGTAAAGCAGTAATAGCTACAGAAAATTTGTATATTTCTCTGCACTTTTGCTAGCTGTAGCTGACAATCAATCAGATGCATACATATAAATGATAATGTTTCCTTATGTGCATTCCAGTGAGGGTTCTAGTTCCAGATTTAGCCTCTCGGGCAGCAGCCCATTGCTTATGGAAATAATCAGACTGCATTTCAAGTTATCTATTGGAGAGAAGTATTCACAGGCAGAGTGAAGTAAAATAAGTCCTGAAACATAAAAGAAATCTATTACTCTTGAAACTAAAAGGAGATTGTTGGTCATTAATATAAATTAGAAGGTAAAGCTTCTGTAAATCAACAAGGGAAATAAAGATTCAAAGACTAAATTTGCATCTGGGAATGAGAGAATTTATTCTTTTTTTCTGGGAACTGTACAAGAAACAAAAAAAACTTTCAATACCCTAATGAGACCTTCTGAGAAAAAGATATGTCTAATGATTATGGGTTTGTTGTGTATGAAGTGAAGGATGACTATTACAATACTTTCAAGTGTAACAAGAACTTGCATGGATGTTAAGCAGCAGATTCTAATAAACCTTTCAGGACCTGCTTAGTTGGATCACTGATAAATCATGAAACACTGAAATAGTCTTAGAGGGGGAAAAACAAGAATATTCAAATATGGACTTCTGGGTGAGAAAATAGCCCTCACCAAAATACTGAGCTAACTCCATTCAGAAAAATAATCAGAAAGACAATCCAGTTAAAATTTATAAATGTTAATGTTTTGTTTTGGGTTTTTCTTTTAGTTTTTCTTTTCTTTATAAACAGAGTCCTTTATGTTTGTGTGATATTGGTTGTCTTGATTTTTATCAGTACCTTAGAAGAAAACATAAAATTATTATGATAATTCTTACAGTAAAAGTTATCCCAATACACAGAGCTACTGAGAGAAAATTTAAATAATGAAATATACACTGGATCTGGACTATCTGGTAATCTGAAAATAAGCAAAAATATTTATTTATCAATATTCAAAGGGATATATCAGGATATATCAGTATGAAAGTAGTTTCTGTTGTCTTGAAGTGTAGGATTCTAAGTCAGTGTGAAGTGTTCTGAATAAAGCTTGAACACACAGGGATAATTAAATAAATGTGAGATTTTGAAAGTTAGCATACGTACCATTTATTTTGAAGTAATACCCAGCTCAGGTGCCCACAAATTCTTCAAGGTCTCTATCAACTGAAGAACATTCAGCAAGAATCATGGTAATTATTAGTCCAGATATGAACCAAATAAATTTGTATTATTTATTTTAGCAAATTTGTAGACCTTTTAATAAGAAGCATAAAGGTAGCAAACAGAAACTTTTCAGCCCATCAGGCAAGGGTCAGTAAGGTACTACCATCCAAATGTAAAACAAGCAAAAGAAAAATTATTACCTCCTTTTGAAAAGTTCATGAACACAGATACTAAAGACTTGGCATCATCTCTGTCTCTAAAATTTAAATCCTGATTTCTCCTGGCATATTGTCATTGGTTAGCAACAGATAATTAATGCAAACCTAGAGCTTTCTCTGAGCTAGTGATACCTATTAAGTTTTAGCTTTCTTTTTTTTTTCTCCTTTTATACATTCTCTGTATTCTTTACACATATATTTGCAGCTCTGTAGCCTATTATTGCATCTGTAGCTGGTTTTCCCAGTGCTTTTCCCTGGCCTGATAGGCAGAAAGGCAGAACATATTCCAAAGCCCCTATCCTGTCTTGGTTGTCCTTAGGGATCAAGGCTAAAAAACAGCTCTTCAAGATGCATTTTCATCCACAAGGTCAGGTTCCATCTGAGGGGGGAGGACTTAGAAGGGGCTTGACCTGAGAGGAGGAATTGCATTACCACTCGTGCTCCTAATTGGTGTTTGTCTGTAAACAATGCTAATTTATCAAACTTATAAAACTGTATGCACCCCCATGTGGGTGGGCTTTTGTGGACATTTTTCCACTACTGCCCCTGGAGGCCTCTAATAAAGACCAGGTTTTATGTTACCTCCTATACCGATATTATCTCAAAAGTGTGTGTTGTTCCTTTTCTAGGTTGAAAAAGGCATCACTAGAAGTCAGAAAAGATGATCACAAAAGGTTCCTTGGGAGTAAGTGTATCTCCATCTTTTGTACTAATTCTGTTCTCTGTCACTGCCCTCTTAATGTCCAAAATGATCCTGCTAGAGGTCACTGCCAGCATGGTTAGGCCCAGCTAGGTATCTCTTGCTCTGCTTGCTCTTTTCTCCATGTTTATACAGTTTATGACAGTGACAAGTACATCTTAAACTAATATTTCACACACTTTCGTGTATATTTTCAGGCATTTCTTAAAACTCTCTCTTAATGGAAGGGCATTTTATTTACTCTGCCATGATGGCCAGTAAGTAGAATGCAAGAAGATAGATTCTGATCTATCTGCTCAGAATAGCACCTTGTAGTAAGTATTTTTAAGCAAGCCTTTTATTATGAGTGTTATAAAGAAAGATCCTGAAATGCCCTCCCCACTCCCCAGTCACCACGGGTGAATGGATTAATAGCCCAGCTGTGGTGCATCTACACCAATGAATGCAGCATGGGCAACAAAGAGGAGGCGTTAGAAGCCATTGTGTAGCTGGAAAACAGTGGCTTAGTGTGGCCAGCAGAATCAGGGTATAGATTGTACTCCTGTATTTAGCATTGGTGAGATCACACATCAAATCCCATGTCCAGTTTCGGACCCCTCATGGCCAGAAAGACACTGAGGGGCCAAAGTGAATGCAGAGAGGGGCAGCAGAGCTGGGGAAGGGTCTCTAGCATCAGTCTGATTAGAAGCATCTGAGGGAGTTGGTGGTGTTCAGCCTGGAGAAAAGGGGGCTCAGAGGGGACTTTGTCATTCTCTTCAACTGCCTGAGAGGAGACTGTAGCCAGGTAGGGGTTGGTCTTTTCTTCCAGGTAACAAATGGCAGGATGAGAGGAAACACCTCAAATTGTGGCAGGGGAGATGTAGACTGGATGTTGAGAAAAATTTCCTGGCCAGAAAAGTTGCCAATATTGGAACAAGCTTCTCAGGGAAGTGGTGGAATCACCCCCTCTGGAGGAATTTAACAGGTCTGTAGATGTGCCATTGAGGCTCTTGGTTTAGTGGTGCATTTGGCAGTGCTGGCTTAACAGTTGGACCTGGTGGTCCTGAAGGTCTTTCCATTCCCTGGCCCTATGGCTTAAACACACAGTTTTGTCCTGAAAAGGTGACATAAAGGGCTTTTCATGAAAATACAACCGAAGAGAACTACCTCTGCCTGAAGACGCTATGTGCTTCATTTTAGCTTAATGTTTGCTGTTAAAAATTAACATTTGAAAGGAAGGCAAGAAGCATCAGTTTCCTGTGAGGTGGCTAAACACCAGCTTGCTCTGAGAAGCTTTACCATAAGTGAGAGCTGCCTCCAGGTAACTTCTGCATGCTGACTACTCCTCTCTCTGATATGACTGATCTTTTCTATAGCTCCATATAAAGACTCCTGACATGTATCCCTGTGGAATCCTGTACAGACCACGTATGAAATTTTTTTCCTTTACTGTGTAACACAGGACATAAATTCTGAATTTACATAAATGGTCACTATTGGGACAATTGATAGGACTGTAATCTATGTCTAACTTATAATTTTAACATATTTAAAGATTTAGTTACAGTTCTGATTAATTTTGTATATGTCCAGAAAGAACTTCTGGTGAATAGCAAAAATGATCCTTCTGTTAATTGTAAATAAAAATTTCTCATAGATGTTTTAGCATTTAATAATTTGCATCTGTTTAGAGGGAATGTTTATAAAATTTAATAATGTACAAAGTAGGATCAAACTGGATGGAAATTTGCAGATTTCATTTAATTCATCAAAAAGAAAAGTTATGGCATAATATATCTCACTGTTAATCTTCAGCTTCACCAAAGCTGTTCATAAAGGTTGACCATTCCTATGTATTAAGAAATTACATAATTAAGAGAGAGACTGGATGGCTAATGGACTGAAAATTTGTGGAGACTACTAACATTTGCATGTTAAAATTACATTAATATGCTGCAAAAAGCATGACATTGAAGAAATATTCTGGAGATACATACGGGACCTAATCGGGTTTTGAATCTTCTAAACATGTATCATGCTTAACAATGAATTCTGGCTACATACCACATCATAATATTCCAGATGGTATGGAGGAAATGTGTTGTTTCCACAGGCATCAGAGATTTCCTGCATCAACACATATGAAGATGGTACTAAGATAAAACTCCTTTGACAGAAGGGTTGGATGCCAGCCAACATCTAAATACACTACATTGATGTAAAACTGTCCTGCTAGTTTGCTTCTTTCATTGTGGTCCTGAAATTTTTTTTTTTTTTTTTTTTTTTGCTTGGTTTCTTGGTTGGTTGGTGTCTTTGGTGGTGATGGCACTTCTGGGTTGGGAGGGAGGGAGCATTTGGTTTGTTGGTTGACTTGGGTTATTTTGTTTTGTTAAAGGAAAAGCATGGGTAAGAAAAAGAAAAGTTGTCTACAGTCTTGAGCCATGGCTTGTGTTATGAATAGATATATGAGAGTTTAGATAAGTCCTTGCCTTTTGCCCAGGCCTCTGGTAGCAGGCAGTAGCTTTATTGAGGCAGCCAGCATCCCAAAACCCTCTCTCGTTTGCAAGTTCTTTAATAACAACCAATTAGGTCTATCATAGAATGAATTATTTATTTAATAGACACAAAATTAGCAGACATAAGACTTTAAACTGACTATTTACTACACAGGAATAAAACAATAAAAAGGAGAGTTACCAGTAGATAACATACAGTGCACGATAGAGGTACCTATTATTACAGCTAGTGAAGAAATAGTATACATTAGCATTCAATGTATCTTACTATCCAGTTGCTGATGGGGCACACATCGAAATCCTTTCCCTAATTTCCAAAAAGGTAACCATGGAGATGCATCCAGCTTCAGGGAGTAGCAGTCTTACACTTTTCCAGGGAATGTGTAAGAGGCTTCTCCCTCCATGATAAATTTTGTGCCTTTTAAAGTGTAAGACAAGGCCTTTTAGTCACTAATATTTATTTTCTTTTGTCTCTTCCCACGTCAGCTATCCATACCAAGATGCTGGTTCTTGGTCAGGCTGCAGACCTTTTGGTGCCAGGAGATGACCACTTGCTGGGCCTTTGGCCTGCCTGGGTTCTCTCTCCCATCTGCACCATCCATCTGGGGGGAAGTCCTGCTGCAGCTTCCTCTGGAAGACAACAATTTCTTTCCTCCTTTCAGTCCTCTGTAGCATTGCGTCCAGCACTACGTAGTTGCCATGGGAGGCTGGTTACTAAAATGTATTAAACAAATGAAAGAAGAGATGCCATAATTTCTCCACTGATTAACATTATTTCATGAACTGTGAGTGACTCACAGGCAAATCAGAGGACAGAGGAGAGGCTTTGCCGACTGGCTGGATTTCTCTGATTCCTCTTGTACAGTTCAAATTAATCTCCACATCAATAACAATTAAGCTGCCCATGGAGGAAGTACACAGGAATCCCAGGATTTAGGAACTGAAGAATGATACAGGAATTTTATCATCATCTAGGTAGAGAATATTCTGCTTTAGCGGCAGTTGTCCTTTGTCCCTTCTTTTCCAGGCTTTACAAAATAATGCCAAAATTACTTTCTTGTTTGATGTTTTAGTCACTAGTACCTGTAAATACTGTCTGGTTTCTATTGGTCAATGAGACAAAACAGTAGCACATTTTTGCTGACATAAACTATTTTTCACAAAGGCATGAAAGTCACACTAGAATGCTAAAATGCATTCTCTTTTCTAGATTTTCTTCTCTTTAAACAACATTTTACACAACGTTCCTGAAGAGCCCACACTGATTCCTGTTCTGAGATCTGTAATTATAAGACCAGTTCATGGGCCTCTGGAATCATCTCTCCTCCTGAAGTCTTGGATATTGGCATAAATAGATTCAGTTTAACAATTTAATTAATGAAGTTCAGGCCACAGATTTAGAGATGAATCTCTTTCAAATTGTCCAGCCAAACAAAGTCTGTGATGACGACTGGGATCAGAGTTCAGACCAATGCTGGTCCTCTGATCTTCTTTATGTATAATGGCTGATCATTACCTTGCACACCCATTTATTAGAGACCACTTTCCTCCAAGCAGAGTTTATTTCTTTAACATACAGAGCCTCTGAACTCTTTGTAGAGGTGGTGTGACACATGGCAGTGGGAAAAAATTATCATCAAAGGCCTTAGGAAAAATTTTTCTTCAAAGTCTCTGGAACCTGGATCTTCTAAATTACTGTGCAGAAACAAAGATTTTAATATGCTTTCTGCCTTTTTCCATCACATAAGAAGTAAGATTTCCTGACAATACAGCCTTAGTTATCAAATACTACCACGAGACTATTTTCAGAGAACAGCTGGAGAAAAGGATCTGAAAATACACTTCAAAAAGTACACTAAAATAACTAGAGAAAAAAAAAATTCATTTCAGTAATTGTATGGGCACCAGCTCACTATTAAATAGATTATATTATTTTGTTCCTCACTAGATCCATCTGTCTCCATTTATGTTACATTTATTACTTTGTATTATTGAAAACTCTTCATTTATTCATCTGTAACCTGAAGTCAGTGCATGGCACAGACTGATGCATATTGAAATTGGAAACAATAGGCTAATCCCCAGCATCGTATCTTTCAAACTGAAAATAGACCCGACTTATTTTGCAATGTCAGTTGAAGCAGCTAATGATAGTTGACATGGGGACAGGACAATATTCACTTTAAGCTTCATTTACTTTGCTCAGTTTATGTAGGGAGAGTGGTCAACTTCCATAGAATAATGACTCTGTTTAGAGTAACTTTGCTTAAGAACTCCATTTGCTTACAATAGAAAAACAGAGAACACTGAAAATGTCTTTTACAAGTGACTCAAAAGCTTCTCCTCTGTGTTATTGTGATCTTATAAGCAACCAATGACCCAGAAGCCGCTTTTTCTAATACAGCTTTGTTCCCACGAGAATTTATGCTATTGTACTGATCTAAATTCTTTTATTTTGTGATATTTATCCTTCTAACGTACTCTTGAGGCCAGTGATGGTGGAAAGTAATATGACATACAGTCATGTCATTGATCCAAATCATGTTGTTCCACAAGTAGATAAATGAATGTTGAAATAGCTTCTAGACCATGGAAAGCAATGTGATATATCCCTGAATGTCACTGTGCACACAGTATTTACACACAGATACTCACATTACATACATTTCAGATGAGACTCATAAAATTCTTGTATCATGCTAAGAACTGATAAAATCAATGGGAAAATATCATCATGATCTTTCTTTCATACAACTTTAAGCAGTATACTACTCACTTACTGTTACATCCTGTGATAAAATTAAAAATATTTTCAGTAGTTTTCTTGGTAGTCAAGGTCAAATGTGAGCATTCCATCATTGAGGCCTTCAGATTTTTGAACCCTAAAATTACTGGGAATAATGGGAAAAAAAACATGTAAGTTATTTACTGGAGACTCAGTACTATACTTTATTTACTCAAGAAGTCCCACTGGGACTTCCCTTAACCTGGATATATCCTTCTTTATATTTGTGTGTGGTTTTTGTCTGTCTTTTCCAGTTAGAGACAACTTTTTCTTTTGATTTGTTTTGTACTGTTTTTAATTATAAGCTATCATAGAGAAATATAAAATGACATGGTTAGTGGTAAACCCTGTATATAAAATTTCATCTTTTGCTACTTATGAATTTGTTAAGGTAACAGAGCTTTGGAGACCTTGATTTTTGGCAATGCTTATGTACTAATCTTTTTATTTTCCAGCAGATCCATTTCTTAAATCAAAGTCCTGATAAGACTTGGATGTTACATGTAGAATTAGAAATATTTAAACAATTCTTATTTTGGATTCTTATGTTGGCCTCTGAAATGAGAGTCTAAATGCTTGTAACTGACCCAAAGTATTATTTTGACAAGTCACGGCATTTGTTATATTTGATTTTCTCCATTATTTTTGAATCAGAAATAATGATACTCATCTTCCTTAAGGAAAGTAATGCTAATATTAGTCTATTATTAAGACATTTCCATATGAGGACTTTTCTTCCACAAAACTTATGCTGACTATTAAATTGTCCACTTAAAATCACAACTCCAGTCTTAACTGGTTCTTTTCATATGCATTTTTGGTATTTTCTTGTAACCAGAGCAGCAAAAGCAGATGGGTTGCAAGTGAGAATCTTCTCCATTATTAAGTTTGTGCTTAATCATCTTTCTAAAATTAGCATTGTGGGTGTTTTCTATGAACTCCTTTAGGAGCATCACCTGGTTTACTCCGTGTTGGAAGTTCAAACAAAATGTTTAAAAATGTTAAAAATACCTGAGCATTTTGCTTTGTCTACTGCTCACAGATTCCATTGTTTTCTCAATGGACTACTGAACTAGTTTCACAGATCTTCTGCTTAAAGTATCTAAGAAAGTAGTAATAAAAATAGATTGCATTAGTCACTCTTGTCTCAAACAATTTTCGTGGCATGTGTATCATGTATTACTGTTTATATTTTATGCATACTCTCTAAGCAGGATGAGAGATGTATTTAAGACTTCTGTGAATAAATACCAAGAACAAAAGCAATACATAATCTTCAGATTGAATTTAGCCTGTTGTGATAGAAAAGGCATTATACCATCACTGTTTATATAAGGGTGAAATAGCAGAATGTAGCTCATAGGTGATGACAGCCCTTGAATTAGCCTGAAAAGAAAGAATATATTAATAATACAGCAAAGAAAATTTCATTCTGTTGTTGGTAAGTCTCAGAGGTAATATTTAGCAAACAAGGACTTGAAACAAAGGTGCTAACTCTGTTCTTGGAAATTCTGAGTGTTCAGAAAAAGGAGAGAAAGAATGGTGCATTTTCAGCTTATATGTGAAAATTTTGAAGTGTTATTTGCCTGCCTATTTTTTTGACCAGGATGTCAAAATGCATCGACTTTGAGTGCTACAATACACTGAAGTGCAAGATCTGTGCATTTTCTCTTGACAGTACTGCTGCTGTTACAGAGAGCTTGGTGCTGTTGGAGACTCTCCAACAGCTTTGCTTTATTCCTAGCAGTGATCATATTTACTTTGGTATTTACATGGGGACAACTGTAACGTTAGCAATGTGCAGCATCTCTAGCACACGGACATACTAGCTGCTCCATTCCCCAAAAACTTTTCTCTGTGTTAACTATGGAAAGTAAAGGAAGGGGACTGGACTGTCACAAGGAAAGTATTCCTGTAGCTGTTTCTGCTGAGCAAAAAATGATACACATAATGTATCATTTGTCTTAATTTTAATTTCCTTTTTGCAAGCATTGTGAGCTTCCTGAAGCTTAGACATCCCTTGCAGAGCTATAGACAATCTGTGGTTTTTTACTGAAGATGTATAAGACATACTCAGTAAGTGGTGCTGACCATAAATAACAAATCATTGCCAGATGTGTAATTACACACAAAAAGAGGGAATGTCCTGATTTTGGTGGGGCTAGAGTTGGTTTTCCTCCCAGCTGTAGCTGTGCTTTGTGCTCAGTGTGATAACTGTATTGAAAATTCACTGATATTTTGGCTCTTGCTAATTAATACTTACTCTGAGTGAAAGACTTGTTGGTATTTCATGCTCTGCCAGTGAGGGGCTGCACAAGGAGCCAGAAGGGAGCACAGCCAGGACAGGTGATCTGAATGGGCCAAAGGAATATTCCAGCACCACAGAAAATCAAGCCTAGTACAAACAAGGGGCAGCTGGCTGGAAGAGGCCAAGTGCTGCTTGGAGACTTACTGTGCATCAGTCAGTGGGTGGTGAGAAACTGTATAGTCCATCACTTCCTTCCCTTGGATTTTACTCCTTTCTCTCTCTTGTTTTCATTGCAATATTATAAGTATTTTTATTGTTATTATTAGCATTAGCATTATTAGTAAAATTTGTTTCAACTAATAAACTGTTACTATTCCACAAGTTTCACTTTTTTTTCTGATTATCCTGCCCATTCCTCCAAAGTCAAAGGGCAATGAACAACTGCATAGTACTTAGTTGCTTTCAGGTATTAAGCCCTGGCGTGGAATAACAAATTTAATTTCTGTTAAAATCCCATATCCATCATATAGTTTCTTGCCACTCCAATTATTTGATAATTCAGATACACTCTGAGATTTAAGTACGTCGTTATAAGGAGAAAGACAACAATAATACTCTTGTATATTATTTGCTTTTATTTCTTTGTACCTTTTCCATAAGCTGAGTAATTAACTGGTAAGTGGAATACATTTTTTGTTACTTAAATGCATCTTTCTGTTTAAAACAATGAATATTCGAAGAAGAATCCCACATCTTGCTGTTAAGAAAAGCTAAGTACTTGGACAACACAGTTTAAGATAGCTCACTTATTTGAAGTTCTTACTAGTGACTCAGGATTCAGACTATTGTAGGTGCTTTGAGTGATTATAGTTCTTGATAACAGATCCATGTTTCTGCCTGAAGATATAAAATAACTTTTCCTTATCAAAATAAAACATGTTTTTCATCATTCTCATGAATTAGATGTTGATATAATATAATTCAAAGGAAACTTCTTTATTATATTAGGCTACTAAACCATAACAGTAACTGATGCTGCATGAATTCTGTAGCTGAAGCTTCCTTTTTTTATCTTTCCCAGCCTTTCTTTTTCATGCATAGGCTTCTATATTGCAGTAGTAAGAGTTGTGCACTATTCAAAACAAGTTATGAAAGATGATTTGTACTTGAACTTTTCGTATGCCCAAAAGAGAGAAGCAGAGCTGGATGAGTCACAGTAGTGTTGTCAGACTCCTTCTGCTTGCTCGTCTTCCTTTCTCAACTGCTGAAATATGCTTGTGATGGTACTTCACTATTATGTCTTTTTCTGTATGTTTTTCTTCATCATCTCATCCAGACTCAGGGATTTTAGAGTGACAAGTGACTCTAAGGAATAGCTTTTATTTGAGAATATCAAACCAAATATGTGTAGTTAGTTGTCTGCTGTGTAACAGTGGAAAAAGAGCAGTTTATATACTTGTATCAATGTATTAAATACTTCCATTAACTGAAACATGAAAGAAGGTGGCAACACTGTTTTAAGATGAAAATTAGAACCAAAGAAATCTGCACTTTGTATGCATGAACTGCTCAAAATACGTTGATAGCAGTTGATAGGGTACTCATGAGATGGCAGCATATCCAAAAAATAAGAGATGAATAATAATTTAAACATTTTTGAATTAGTTGTTTCTTGGTTACAAGAGGTAAAAGGACTCTTTTTCTCATATAATTTATACTGATACTTACATATCTTTGTTATATGGTGATGTAGCCTCTCTTTCAATACAATTTTGCACACTACATATTGTAATATCACACATGATAAATCCTGACGTGTTACACAAAGATGGACCTTTGACAATCTACAAGATGTTTTTTTGGTCTCCATACTTTGGAAATTACATCTCTCTGGCTATCATTTGTTTGTATCTCATCAGAAGTATGTTTTCCCATTCATATGTGCAGGTCAGTCAGTAAATATTAATTCTCAGAAGAATGATATAGAGTTTTCATGCCTGGGACAAGGATCTACAGGGGCACCCTATTCCATCACATTTTCCCTTGTTCATTTCTGTATTTTTCTTCCTTTCTGTGGAAGAAGATTTAGGAGAGACCTCTTAGGTCTTTAACAGTGCTACATGACATCAGAGGAAATTTGGAAGTATATCCTAATTTTTGGAAATTTATCTAGGAAATCCTTTACATGCATGATCTGTTTGTTTCTGGTACATCTAATAATAGCATTTGGAAACCAGATGAAGTTTGGGAACCTCCATTGTAGCCAGTGGAGGAGTGATTGCTATTCACATATTTCCAGTGCTAAGTTACCACAGTCTTAAGGAATTTAGGGGAAAAGATAATGTATGATCCTACATAGGGAGAGAAACAGCAGCTCTTCATATTTGTGCTTGTTAGGAGTCATAATTTTTGACTTAAAGAGTAAAAGAATTACTATAATTAAAACCTTTCCTAGGAAGAAAATTTCTGCATTTTGTCTGTCTCATGAGTTGTTGGCAGCAGCACTAAGACATTCTTTCAAAATTCTTTCTCCTGCTACAGATTTTCATGATTTTGCATTCCTATTGCAAGGAATAGGAATAGTGGAATTATGTTCCTGTACCTGGTGTAGGCACCCATGTATTGGCAGGAACTGGGGCTATCCAGCATCAGACACATCTGGTTGCAGCCTTCTCCAACAAGACTACAGGGCACAGCTGAGCCCCTCTGCCAAGATGCTGGTGCCTCTGGGAAAACACATTAAAGAGATGGTAAAACACTGCACAAGAGAGAAAGGAAAAACAGCTAAGAGAAACAGCCCAGTAATCACCAGAGGTGGTGAAAAGAGGGAGGAGGTGCTCCAAACCCTGAGGCACAGATTCTCTTGCAGCCTGGGAAGATGATCTTAGAGCAGTTTGTCCCCTACAGCCCATGGAGGATCTCACTGGAGTAGAAAGTGAATATTTAATGAAAGAAACTGCAGCTCATGGCAGGGACCAACTCAGGAACAGGGGAACAGTATGAGAGGGAAGGAGTAGCAGGGAAGAACTGTCATGGACTGACTTCAACCTTGACTCCCCACCCCTCTGTGTTCTTCCATAAAAGAAACCAGAAAGAAGTCAGCTTTGGGGAAATGGGAGAAGTGAATGAAAGGAGTTTTAGCTTTTGTCTTTGTTTCTTACCACTCAAATAAACTTTAATAATCAATATTCATAAATTAATACTCCCTGAATTTAATCTGTTTTGCCCAAGACAGCAATTGGTAAGGGATCTCCATTTCTTTATATTAACTCACAAGCTTTTTTCCATCTATTTTCAACCCCCATCCTGTTAAGAAGGAAGAATGAAAGAGCAACTGGGTGGTAGGCCAAGGCCAAATTAGCAAGCAGCATCAAATTTGGACCATTTTATTTCTCAGTTTTACTTGGTTTCTCAGCCTAAAAAAATCCCATTAGCATAAACAGAATTGCAAAAATGCAGATTTAAAAATTATTATGTGCCAATCACTACACATTCAGGTTTCTTCTTCATTTTGTAGTCTTTTATCTGTGTGTATGTATTTAGACAGTCTGGGCAAGATATAAGGCATGAAATAGCTAAAAAATTGATTAGAATTATAACAGTTACTAATCTGCAAACAACTGCTCAAATGAGCAGTCCCATTGATACAGATGAACTTAATTATCTCTCATTTTTAAACAGTATCATTTTAATGTTTAACGCTATGCAGTCACACCCTAGGTTTTGAAAATAAGTCCATGCTTACTCTTTTCTGGACAATATGATCAAGAATAAAGAGTTGTGAGTTATACCTTCACTTAACTCATAGAAGAAATTATTTCATTGTTTCTACAGAGATGTTACTGACTGGCAGTTCAGTTGTGCAACTAATCTGTTTTCCCACAGAAAAAGATAAAATTTAGCTCATTTTTTCCTAAGTGTCCTGTATTGATTATGACAGATACCAAGTATAAAAGGGGAAAAATGTATGTAAATCCTTTAGAATTCCAATCTCTTTGTGTAGCAGCTGTGTAGAATTTAGGTGTCTAGCTTGACCCGGATTATCTAGATTTCTTCTGTAGCCAGCAGATGGGCACCTCCAGAAAGTAATGCTACTGTTCATCACAGGTTCATATTCTATGGTTGAATAAAATACCTTCTGCAGGTAAAGGAATTTTTTTTTTAAAGTATATATAGTGCATAGAAATACACTAAAAATACTTACAGGCTACCTAATTAGGCAGAGAAAAACATTCAGATTTTCTGCTTTTAGATGGCAGCTGCTGTGTTGGACTTCCCATGTTAGCTTAGAGAATGATTGTTCCTTGGCACAACAAAAATCTCTTATACAACCAAACTTCATGGTTGATTTATCCCACCAGTGTCTGCCTCAAAGTAATTCTTCCATACTCATAATTTTCTGCTGTGATAGACCATTATCTTGTGTTTATTCACATTGAGCAGCAGTGAGAGAGCTGGAGGAGTAGCAGGCACTATGCAGGAAAGTGTGATTGGGTAACAATAGTAGAAATATTTATGGACACATTGCAGGTAGACATATTTATCCTAGTTTCAATTGTTTCAGTCTTTTATGTGTGTGCATGAACAAAAGGGTAAAGAGGAGTCATACCTGAGAAATGCATGTATTAACATATCGAACTGGGAGAACCAGAGGTGAATCTAATTGCAGTTTCTAAAATGTAAAATACCTGCACGTTCTATTTGGGAAAGAAGAACACAATGTTTTGTCAGGAACTCAGGGAACCTATATTAGTAGAAACAAGGAGTAATGCATTTTGAGGATTCATTCCCTCTCTAAACTCAAAAATCCTATCATTAGGACAGGACATCCCACTTATTTTTTAAAAAGCATGATGAAATATGGCACCAAATTTTTGGACGATTTTCCTCTCATTACTTAATGTCAGTCTTCCTGTCTTATCTCATTTCATGTCAAAGGAACTTAGATTTCAAATAACCAAATCAATTTTGAAAACAAGGCTGAGGCTTCGAAACCTCTCACACACAAATTTTCAAAAGTCTTTGGATGTTTAAGGAGCTGATGATGTGATTAAATTGAGGTGATATAAACAGCATGGGGACTAGAGCAAATTAGGTTCTCATGGTGTTAAAACTGGCCTTGTTGGTGGTGAGAAATAGCTCACTATTGGTGAGGGAGAGCACACCACACTCGTTGCTGTCCCTGTGAAGGAAGAGTGGCTCTGTAGGGTCTTGCATGTTCTGTGACTCCTGTGTTGGTGTGGTGGGTTTGTTTACTTGTTTAGCAGAGTCATCATGTCATAACCAAACGGTGCAATTTTTTGTGATTAAATTTGCTACTGCTGCTTGTACTGGCCCCTCACCAGCTCAAAATTATATTTGTAGAAGCATATGTCATGTG
This sequence comes from Eopsaltria australis, assembly GCA_034509425.1. NCBI lineage: Eukaryota > Metazoa > Chordata > Aves > Passeriformes > Petroicidae > Eopsaltria > Eopsaltria australis. The sequence goes on along the minus strand of JAVTVJ010010916.1, from coordinate 195,783 downwards.
TACCCCATGTCTGGTGTTATGAGACAAAAAGCAGGTGTATTTATATACATATTTATCTGCTATTTACTCTAAAAGGTAGAGAAAAGGCACAAATGACTCATTGTATTTTTTGTATTAAAGAAATGTGCCCTGTTTAGCCTTAGAACTGCAAATTATGTAAGTAAATTTGTCCCATGGACTGGTGTAGATTTTTTAGCTTGCTTTCTTCTATGTAATTTCTTTAGCATTTCTAGATTCTTTGTCAAGTGATACCCAGTTTAAGTTGCAGTTGTTACTGATACTATAATCATTACATCATCATTTCCCATATTCAGCTCAGAGCTGTATTTTGACATGGATGGGATTTTTTGTATTCAGTGACAAGTTATGATTATTTTTTCCTGTTCTGTTTCTTTTCTTAGATATTGAAAATCAGTTCTTGTGATCTTAAGATGGTATTGCTTTGCTCAGTATTACATTTGTGACAGATGGTAGATACAGCTCATGAATAAGAGGGCAACACAAAATTTAGCCCATTTCAATTCTTTCAGTATGATTTTAAGAATTCTTTTTAAAGCCAGTATTTACATAAATATTGTTAAATGAAGTACATATGAAGGATGGTGAAGTGGGAGTAAGTATTACTCTTGCCATTCTGGTTCTGTATTTACTGACTTACTCAGAGCTTTATTAGTGTTTTTCTCTGTAGATTACCATGTGACAACTGCCTGGGAGCCAATGAACAAGTTTTAGGACTATTCAACTTCTCTTCTGATTGTTGGAAGATCTAGACTTCTGGTTATGAACAGAGTCCTATTAGATGGGAGTTAGGATTACACATTTTCAGTTTAAGATGAGATTTCTCTATTCATCTGTTAGCAATTCCTTTTATTTGACACGAACCCTGACATAGTTCAGGAATTACTATATCTGTTCCCACAGAACAGTTTGTTTCCCTTCTGGGATTCAAGTTAATCTTTATCATAGGGCATAGCTGCCAAAAGTAGTTTTAATATATTTTTGTGTAATATATAAAATATTCACTCAATTTTGCAAAAAACTCCTTTTCCACTATTGGATGAGATATGAGATATAGGGGAGATCATAATATGTACAATATATTCACTTTAACTTTGCACTAACACAAAAATCAAACTCTTTACTTAAAGCTGCTCACTGTTGTTTCCCAAGAAATGTTAATACATCTGGTAGCCCTGCCAAGGAGAAAACATCCTGTTGCAGCACTGTCTTTCAGAATGCACATGGACCAAGGTCACTCCTATGTTCCAGAAGCAAAATATTATAGAAGCTATGAAAGTGTCACAGCCAAGGACTCTGTCATCTTATAGGTAGACAATTAGTTGAGGCAAAAACCTGAATTCTGCATGTATGCAGTGCAAACCTGTAGCCTGTGCTTCAGTCTAATTTGAGTTATAAAAAGATGGGCACATTTTCCGTCAGCTACTCAGTTGCCCATATGGGCTACTTGGTCCAGTTTGTCCCTGATACAGTTTATCATTGCTTCTGGTACCTACGGACTGCATTTGTAGTTGGAGGTCCTGTATCACCAGTCAACTCAATGTAGAAATCCTCATTTAAAGTATACCCATGTGCTGTTTTCAGTCCTAAGGCCAACAAGAATAGCAATAAACTCTGTTTTCCCCTCTTACTATCCTTTTCCTGCCTCCAGAGTGTTTTCTTCTAACAGGTACTCCTAGAAAACCTGTAGAATGCCAGCAGGTGTTGTGCTGATACTGGCAGTTTTTGCACTTCCTGCTGTACTAGAGCTCCAGCTAATTTCGTTGAAGTTCCACCTCTGGAGAGAGAAGTTCAGAAGGACAAAAATGATCCCTATTTCATGACTTGTTTACAAAGTTATTTTGAACTACTTATTGAGACAACAAGTATTATTGACAGCTACCTTTCTTTATCCTACAAGATTGCTGTTAAAGCATTTCTTAGAGGGTCTTTAATCTCCTCTGTCATTGCAAAACATAAAGGAATTAATTAGTCTTTCAGAATGTGAAGGACATCATAGAGGAATTAAGGGCATTACCTCTCAGAGAACAAACTAAGAGCATTTCCTTTCAGAGAACAAATCTAATTTAGATGCTGCCGGGTGCACATTTAAGGGTTGGATGTACAAGAAAGGCTAATGCATTACAATTCAAAGCCATAAAATTTGTCACTGTATTCTCTCCAAAGCAGGCAGATCTCCTTGGGGAGATGCAGCAGGATTGAAAATACAGAAGGCAATACAGTTACATCTTATTGATACGATTCTGATAAGAGAAACTCCCAGGCAATTGAATTCAATCTTTGGTTCTCTGATTAGAAAAACCGTTGCCATTGTTTGTTTATTAGTTTGTTTGATTTTGCTCTGTGATAGCTGGCCTCAGTAATGGTCATCTGGTAATTAGCTAACTACTGCAGGAAGTAACCTTCCAGCAGATCCTTACATATCTAGGAGTGGAATGCTAATGGGAATCTTAGTGTTGTCACCCTGTTTTAACAGAGTACAATGGTGCAAAATTTTCTCCCCCACAGAGAATTGTCCTTGGAATTATAGAAACATCAGTAATCACAGAAAGTAAATGACACCAATTATTGAACCAAATATTAAGTTCTTGAGAATTGGTATGAGACAAGAGGCCTAGCCAGATTTGTTTAAAGATTTATTTGTTGATAAGAGGAAGATGGACATTTTGATTTAGTCTGTTTCAGCTAAGGACAGACCAACAAGGAGGCTGTTGAAAGTAGAGCAAGATAGGATAAATATTATATTTTTATATATATATTTTAATTATAAATATTATCATTTGATGAAAGAGGTAAGTGATCATAAGTATTGTTCACTTTTCCTCCCAGGAGAATCAATTAGCTGCTTGTAGCATTTTGTTCTGAGGACCTGACAATCTTCCTGGCATATTTGGGCTATCACACAGGGAAACTAAGTCAGGGTGGATGAATTGGCAGAGTTCCCAGAGACACTGCAGTAGCTACAGTACTACTGCTTCAACTGCAGTAACTTTTGTTACTACCCTTTTAACTGAACATAAATAACCAGAGCTGTATTTAGTACTCCTGATAGTCCCTGCTTGAAAATACATACTAAACCTTGTGTGTTGCCTTTTTAGACATGAGGTTAATTCACTGGTTTCAGAGATGCAATTTTACACAAGGTTTTTTTCAGGGGGGGAGGTTCTCTGAATATGTTCCCCAGTTGCCTGTTCTGAAAAATGGAACAGCATGCTCTGTCATGAAGTTGAATACATGTACTTTACCTTCTTTTCTGATCTTAAAGTTTCTGATCTTAAAGGAATGTGGACATGTATAATTCTTCATGTGGACTGGCCAATCTGAGTTGCAAAACCAAAGAATCTTGTTTTCTAACCCATTTATACATGCTTCACAAATATTACATTGTCCCCCCCACTCGTGCACCATCAAATCTGTGGCATATTTAACTATGCATCATTGCGGTGTTTTTCCATTTGTTGCTGCTTCTGTGGAGCTGATGTTCTCAAGGATTTTTGATATTGTGATTGGTGACTGGCAAATAAATAGTCTTAGGAGGATGTGGGCATAACTGACTTCTGCAGAAGTCTGTGGCACAGCAAGGAAACAAGCATTCCAAGATTCTGCCCAAGACCCAAATGTATAAGTTTGTATTTAGCCTTCTTAAACCAATAATGCCAAATAACTAGATAATTTCTTTGTATTTATGAAGAGGTAATGGTGAGAGGAAACCTGATTAGTTTTCATTTACATGTTTGGTCTTCAGCGATTTAATCCTAGAACAAGCATTTCATTTAGCTGTTTACATATTCCAAGAATTACGTTTGGGCCTTAGCAGTTTTCTAAGTGGTGGTCTCTTTGGTTAGTAGCATTGTGTTACCAAGACAATATACACTTACTGATTGGTCAATGGGCTTAAAACTAGGAAAGAAATAATGAGCACATCTCACTCTCCATACATATATAACTTTAATGTATATAGAAAATCTTGCCCTTGTGAAATAAAAATCTGCTTCCAATCATCATAATGAAAAGTGAAAAGAAAAAAAAATTAAAATCTCATCAAAGGGAAATCTAGTAAAGAATGTTACCTTGGAAAACTGTAGGTAAGAATAGTTTTCTACTTCCAAAGAATTATGCAGATATTAAACAGTAGTTGCTGAATGAATTGGATTTTAAGCACAAAATATTGACATTCTCCACTGCTCTCAAGTAGTACAATCAGCAATTTGATAGTTAAGATACTCATTTAAGGTATTAAAACTTAGGTTAAAAAAAAAAAAAGAAAAAAGAAAAAAGTATGTCCTCATCCTGGGATAATTTTCCATTAAAAATTACCTTGGTAAGTTCTCCATTAATCAGCAGGAATTTTATTAGACAACTTAAATATATTCACTACTCTGTAAACTAAGCAAGCACTAGACTAAGAGAAATTTCTAGGAAAAGTCTATAGCTATCTGTTGAAGTGACAGTCAAGTAAAAGATCCTACAGCTGATACTCTTTGAATACCATACTTATGTCTTTGCATCTATAGAGTAGAAGAGTTAATAGGAAAAACCTGAAAATTAAAGCCTTGGAGAACTCTTAGATTAACATTTTTAATTTAACATTATCTAATAGATTCTATACAAATTGTAATTTTTGTAAAATAAACAATTAGAGAAATTAAAAGATAATTCAGACTTTCTACTTTGTCTGAAAAATAAATTTAAGAACACCTGAGCATGAATAGACGTATTGGAGTCAAAATAAATTAGATACGTCTGGGTAGCTCTACAAGGAATAAAATATAACTTACTACCACTTAAATAATGCTGGAAAAATTTTAACAAGGAAGAAAATCTTGGATGTTGTTTGTCCTGGTTTCAGCTGGGATAGAGTAAAGTTTCTTCCCAGTAGCTGGTGACTTGCTGTTCTTTGGATACAGTGTGAGGTGACGTTGATAATGAACTGATGTTTTGACTCTTGCTAAGCAGTGCTTACCCTGAGTTAAGGATTTATCAGTGTCTTGTGCTCTGCCAATGAGGAACTACACAAGAAGCTGTGAGGGAGCATGGCCAGATCAGGTAACCTGAATGGGCCATTGGAAAGGGATATTCCAACACTGCACAACATCATGCCCAGCACAGAACTAGGAGCAGCTGGCTGAGACTGAGCTCTGCCTAGGGTTGGGCTGGGCATAGTTCAGTGCATGTTGAGCAACTGTATTGTGCATCACTTCTTTCTCTGGAGTTTTATTCCTCCCTCTCTCTCTTTTCTTGCCATTACAATTGTTATTGTTGTAGTTGCTATCGTTGCTGCTGTTATTATTTATTTTATCTCTTTTATTGACATGCTTTCGTCTGAATCCACAAGTTCTACTTTCCTTCTGACTCTGTTGTGGTACTTGATTGCTGACTGGGCTTAAAACACAACACTGTTTTAAAAGCAGCCTGAAAATACAAACTTGAGTTGAACCTTTTTATAAAAGGAAAGAAAACCAAACAGAAGTTAATATAATTGATAAAGTAGTGTGCTACTTACCTTTGTTATTTGTTTGTCATTCAGTGTGCATTTAGTTTACGAGAGATTTTTACTCAGTAAAAACCAGGAACTGGATGGAATACAGTGTGAATCTTCAATAACATAAAGTCCACTTGTTAGTTTTTTTTAAATTAACTTTGGACCTTGAAAAAATATTCTGAGAGCACTTTGCCTACCTTTTGGAACTGCAGTATTATCAAGCTTGATAACCAAATATTTTAATGTAGAACTTTGGGTTCAATTTAAAGGTATTAAAGTCTTCCATAAGAAGGATTTTGGAAGCACTTCTCTACAACCAAAGGTCATTCACTTCTGGAGTCTTTACTTCCAGACTGAGCAGCAGAAATTCTCTTATTTACAACTTACTGACAGCTAAGCATCAAAATCTCCCTAATACTTACCACTGTTAAGTCTGGTGCATTCCATAGACTTCAGTGAGACAAAAGTTGTTCAGGGTCAGAAGTGGAGCTAAAATGTACCCAGAGTGTTTCAAATATAAGAAACCTACTTGTGACTATGTGAAATGTTCAGTTGAGATCACCAACAATACAGCCAGATCCAGGAAAATTTGCAGATGTGGAACTTTTAGGCAGAGTGAAGGTATCAAAAACATACGTGTGCCCTAGACAACACTTATCTTCTGTGGGGCTTTTGGGCACATCCCCTTGACTTTGGTATAAAAATTTCTGTGTGATGACAGTTTCAGAGATTTTTTTCAATCAGAGTAACACTGTCAGTGCTTTGTTGCAAAAGTCAGGATTTTCCTTTTCATCTCCTGAAGGGGAAGAGGAAATTCAATCCAGATCTCACTGTCAGGGTGAGGTCTTTAAATAGGAAATGTTGTGTGAAAGCTGGGACTTCACTACCAAAATCAGACTACAACAGCACTATATGAAATTACAATTCTCCCTCTGTTCTATGAAAGAATGGCTGGAGATACATTTATAGTATATGAATCACAAATAACTTCTGATTAACACATTGGTAACCTTTCTGGGGTGGCTCTTGTGTGATTTCTTTGATTAAAACTGATCTATTATAAATAAATTCAGCCATTGTTGGATGAGGTTGTCTCCAAGTAAAGCTCAGTTTTCCTAGTCCAGAGGCTTTCAGAGCCTCTGCTGAAGGAGGCAAATCCTGTCCAAGAATGATCAAGAGACCAGTTGTTTACATGAACACTTTGCCTGTAATTACAGCTTCTTTAGATGCTTCTTAGGAAGGATTACACCAGGAAAGGATGCTCGGTGGAAAAATGTTTCTGCCTGCTAGACATATACATATCAATTAACAATTGAGCAGCAGAGGAAAAATATCAAAACTAAACCTGACTATTTCTCAAACGCCAAATTATGCATGAAAGATATGCAAAAGCCTTTCAAAAGACTACTGCCATAGTTTACCTTATGGTATGCAATGTTATCTACAAAATGCTGACCGAAACAATGTTTTCCCTCAAGGAATCTGCTTCATGATAATTCCCTGAATTTATCTTTATTTAAATTAAAATCCTTCCAAGGAGACATATTCCAAAACTCTTCTTATAACCTTTACAGTTGGCTTGAAATGCATTGCAATTATACCTGGACTTTGGTTTCAACTTATTTTAAGGTGTTTTTCTATTAACATTACATCAACGACTTACATCAAAATACATGGCATAATTCTGAAAAAGAAGTTCAGTAGGTTGCACATTTAAACTAAGATGGACATAATAGCCTACTTAAATTAATGTATTACCAAATAGCTATTATAACAGTGCATGTATTTTATGTACATCATAACATCGTTACCCTCTTGAAGTGGTCTATGATTCAGGAGTTGAATATTATTGAAACTGGCCTAAATCTACTTTTAAAATAGACTGAGAGATACACCGTCACACTTTAAAAAAATCATCATTGTAAAGTAATGCCTGATATTTAGTGGAACAATACAGTCCAATGTTTTATTTGCTTAGGCTTCAGATATTAAAGGAATGGCTGATTTAGTAAGAGAGCATTTACTATGTTTTACCTTGAAATTATTTTATGAAAAATTCTTTATTAAAAGCCTTTTTGCATTAAATCTTGTTACTTTGCAAGATTTTTCCAAAAGGGATCTATTATAATTTAAGATTAATCGTTACTTTCCTTTTCTTTTTGTTACTTTTAAATAACTTTAACTAAATGTCTACAACTGTCTTTAACTAAATCAGTCAGTAAACTCTTGTATTTAAATAAACTGATTTTTTTCAGCTCTGAGTATGGCTTAACTTCTTCAGATTTCTTTTTCCGAAGAGGTATGGATTTATATATAAGGCATGAGTTCTGTTACTTACACATTCTCATGTCTCGAAACAAACAAAAGAGTCAAGCATTTTTACTGGAACTAAGTACTCAGTAAATTGGGTAATCTGATTCACAGTTGTGGAGTGCAGATGTTGATAAAACGCCTTTTCCCAAACTGGCATGTCTCTACTGAAATTAGTGTATTAGTTGTAGTGTGCTTGCTCATTAAAGAAACACAAAACTGTCAAAACAAAATTAATAATATTTCAAAATTAATTACTTTAAAGTCAGAAAATAGCAGAATAAGTATTTATTATGGAAACTTAGTTCAACTGACTCAGTGCACATAGCTCATTTTCCATGAATCTCCCATTTCATTCAGTGTTAGAAGCAGATATTGTTCAATTAAATGTTTCCCTATTCAAAATATGCTCTGTGGCCAACGTTAATAACCTACTTTCAGAATTGTTGTGATATTTATCCTTAGGATTACAATATTAATTATTTCCACAGCATAACTTTGAGGTGAGGGAGAGACACTAATCTCTACTGCAGAGATACTAGAATTGGCCAAAACATTAAAGTGCTAGGATCAGAGACTTCCCTTTCCATTGTGCACAAAGCACACCTCTGGTGACTTCAGCAGAGATTTCCAGAAGTATTTGCTACTGCACATCAGAGTCTGTATTTATTTGGCTTGCAATCCTAGTTCAAGAGCCCTCCAATCCCCTTCCTCTTCTTCTCCTCTTTCAAAGATACCCAGGGTGGCCCATGCCCCCACACCCAGCACTGTCTGTGAATTACATCTGACAGACAAATCTTAGTCAGCCCATGCCAAACCCTACAAGGTTCAAGAGAAAACTTTTAGTGCGTGACAACGCTGAACCCTCATGCTATAGCCCTGAGAACCAGGATATGTTTTGCACCAGCATAGCCACAGGATCTTGACTGCACTTTACAGTAAATAAGGTGGTGCTCACTGGAAGGAACCCTAGGCCCAAGTGAAGAGGAATCTAACTTTCCAGGGTAGCGTCCAGGGCCTTTGTCTTGCCCCATTCTCACACAAAATATTCTACTTCATTCATTCCAGTCCTCTATGAGACGAGAATGCACTGAATGAAGTAGAAGGAAGAGTAAGGGAATAACTAACATGTTTTCCCTATGAACTGTGGGAATGAAATTAAGGTGTAACTTGCTTGATAGTAGTATTTCCTAGCTCTAGAGTGCTTATCTTGGCAAGAACAGTTACATTATCTCACTAATGATAACATTATTTCAATATTTTGCTGGGATGGATGATACAAATTGCATTCCGTGGTAACTGCTATAAGATGCTGCAAGCTGTTTCTCTGCCTGATGATGTTTTGACCCTAACTTAACTGCTGGTTAATTGCACTACACTGTGTCACGAGCACTGGTAGCTTGATCATTCAATTAATTTTCTTTCATTTGTAGAAATGTATTCTAATGGACTTAGGCAAAAAATAACATGATTTATACATTGTAATTGGCTAAGAGAAAGCAAAACAAACACCCACCCACCACTCATCCCTAAAAAAAACAAACGCAACCAATTAAAGCAAACAAAAACCCCACACCAAACAAACAAACACACCTAACCAACCAACCAAAAAAACAACTTCACAAATACCCAACCCAGGCAACTAGATAAAAAGCATTCCAGAAGACATTTTACATTATTTTGGAGAAGTGTATCTTATATGTACATACATAAAATAAAGTATGAAGGCAATGAAATTATATTTTTAATGTCATGCTAAATGTCACAAAATATAATAAATCATTGCTCTTTTCAAATTTTTTGCTAGTAAACTGAAATTCTTGAAGGAGCTTTTATTTAAAAAATATTTGCCTGATAACAGAACACTGTGGACTTGGATTTCTATATTGAAAAATAATTTCAGAGGGATTTCGACTGAATGGAAAATAAGTTAAATTAAATGTCTCTTAAAAACATATTTTTAATCTCTTTTCATATACACGGTACATCATCACTGCAGGGGCTCACTCTCATAGTGGCTGTATCTTGTCTTTACCTCAAGGGAGACCCTTGCATTTTTTAAGCATTGGAATCATTGCTTCAAATTTTAACTTATGACGATGTGAAAATTTACAAGGATGTAATAAAACTGAAGTAGTTAAATTGTACCTCTTTTAGGAAAGGAATGGAATCAAGTTTGAGCATAGCCTGAGAGATTGTAATCAGCTTTACAAAAACTTAAAACACTCTTTAACTCTAAAAATGGGTAGTATTGGTGTGAGTTTTTTACCAATTGGTGTGAGGGGGGAATGTTTAAACTTACTTTAAACAATTTCTACATATATCATAATTCTGCAAGTAATGATGGCCTTACCTGCCTTGTTTTTGGAATCTGAAAGCTTGGTGACAGCTTCAAAAGTAAGTTTCCTTAGTATGAGGCAACTCAAAGCTAGCTGGGTGTAAGATAATTACCCAAAGCTTTTACTGAGAGAAGTATTTTTCCCTCCCAATTTATATGTTAAATTAGCATGCCTAAATTCAAACAGAAAGAAGAAAACATTTGTCCAAAATTGCAGAGAGCTTTCTGATCCACAAAAAGATAACCACCACTCCTTCCTTTAACTGACTACAAAGAGTCAAGAGGTATCTATTTTCATTCTGGATCTTTTTGGGGAAGGGGGGGGCACAGGGGGATGAAGAAGCAATGTATATCTATACACATATAAATGTATATGTAATTTTTTTCTGTATGTATTCACTTATACACATAGTCATATAGTTTTCAAGCTTCAGAGTTGGTCTGGGAATAGAAATAAATCCTGTGTAGTGCCGAGTTGAAAGCGCAGAAAATAGCCAGGGCATGGAAAGTTATGACACTCCTCTATCTTGCCTATATACTTAGAACCAGACCAGATGTGACCTTAAATACAGACAAAAGATTTGGCTGTGTTTAAAGTTCTTTTGAAGCAATAGTGTTACAAAAATTGTTTTATGGCTATCTTAAATGTTAACACAATAAATATTTTTCTCTGAGGTAGATTCCTTGTAAATAAGGATAATCCTTTATTTCATGTCACAGGTGTTCTTATCTTCTTACATTTTCCATTCTTATAGTTTCTAACAGAGCCCACAGCAGAACTGAAAATTTTTTATTATTGGTTCCAGCTGGAATACTCAGCATCATCTGCTTGTTTTTAATGTAGGTCTTGTACATAAATAATCTGCTCTTCAGATAAAATGAAGTTATTACTAGATATTAAGACCTTTGGAAAGTACATACGTTGTGCATATATTGTGCATGCTAAGAGCAGACAATTTCCATCTCCTGTTTAGGTGGTAAAGGATCCTGATCTGAATGCAGCAGATGAAACTATTGACACTTCTCTGTAAGTCTGCCTTGTGAATTGAATATAAAGTTCTAGAGCAGGCTTATTCATGCCAGATTGTTTCAGTTGCCCCTTTCTAATTTAAATTTCTTGGGTTTAGCAGTCTTACCAACTCTGCATGCTTAGACAAGCCTGGGCTGGCTGTAAGACTGCTCCACTTCTTTTTGACAGATACACAGTCTGTCTGGGAATGGTCCTTACCACTCTTTTTAGGTCCATCTGAGTTGATTTAGGCAGATTTGATAAATGAGGGAGCAAATTTAAGTCCACTTTAAAGTAACAGGTGTACACACAGAGTGTCCAACATTCTGACTCAAAAATTTGAGCTCAGGCCGTAGGATCCTTTTATTTTAGGCTTACCTGTTATCTTTGTGTAGTGTGTCATCTGTCAACTCCAGCAAGCTCTGTGCTTACCAGCTTTTGAAAACCACATATCACTAATATTTCATCATTCTTACATGGAGGAAGAGTAGGGATTTTCATTTCTGTCCTTCAAAGAATGCAGGACTGCATTTCTTTTCTTGAAAGCTAAAAAATGTGGGAATCAGGAATACAGAACATGTTCCCCCAGCTTTACAATGAAAAAAAGAACTGACCAACCACATGGGCTGTGATCTGCAAAGTGTGCTGACAGATATTTTTGCATTCTTGGATATTCCAGGCAACATGAACTAACTTAGTGTTTCTCCACACTGACATTATGCTGCATTAGAGAAGGGATTGCTAAACAGAGAGACAGAGAATACATGCTAGCATCAGAATGAAGGGATCAGATATTTAAAATTCTTCTATATTTGAATCATCTAGTGAACTGCCTCACATGTTCTCACCTTGGAACCATTTTTTCTGAGGAAAGAATTTAACACATTATCTTAAAAAGAGCATCTAATCACTGCCATCATCAAATGAAAGTAATTAATTAAATCAATCTAGTCAATGAAATACACAGTAAAAAATCCTCAGCATCCAAAGAGGAAGAGTCAAAAGTAAGAAAGAAATTAAAACATGGAACTGCAAAATTATTAGCCACAGTTTCTAGTTTCCTGAAGCCTCAGCATAAGAATAGGAACAAAACTATATTCACCAGCCTTATAAAGGGTTTTAGGGGTATTGTAGAGAATTGTTGATTCTGGTTTACTTACTAGGGAAACAGTTTGAAATTATAACAAAAAAGGAGAAATTGTTGCAATAAAGCAAGAGCAAGACATTGTACTATTCCCACATTAATGCAAATTTTAACATATCCATCACTAAAGACATTTAAGAAAAACTTACCTTTCTTAGGATAAAAAGACAATCTTCTTACGTATTAATATGAGATTAGGAGTAATACTAAAGCAGAAAATGTAATTTTTTTACAATAGTGTGTTTCCTGGCTGCCGTCCCACCTGTCTCTGGTATTTCAATCCTCTCTCTAAAGTGAATAACATCTTTTAGGAAAACAAAACCAAAAACACATATGGAGAAAAACTGCTCCCCCGCACTCCCAGGCTCACTTTCACTCCAGACTGCTCTCCTAATCCCTGATTGCATCACAGGTTACACATTTTCCCTTCAATAAGGCTGTTGAGTGGCAGTGTGTTTGGAGTCAGGATTTTCTTCCCTGTTGCTCCTTATTTTTGTAGTTTTTTCTCCAGGCTGTTGTGGGTACTCTGGAAGTTGCAGTCCCTTTGGAGAAGCACCTCCTCCTTCTCTGACCACAGGGTTCCCACTGTTGTTTCTTGCTCCTGCTTTGTTTCCTCCTCCTCTCTTTCCTCACTGCTTCTTTTCCTTCCTTGAATATTTTTCCACAAAGGCCTGACCACTCTGACTGAAGGACTCAGATATGCCCTAAAAGGGAGTCCATTGGTGTCAGCTAAAACTGCAGGCAGAAGCCTCACTCTCTCCTTTCAGAGGTGCCTCTGAAGCCACTTGCCACCTGCACCTGAGCATCTGCAGCCAGTACAGGGACTAAGGTGGCTGCTGCTTCAAAATTTTCCAAAGACAAAACTAAGATCCCTGCAAATGGTTGTAGAAACCAGCTGGCTAGGAAATAGCATGGCAGAATTGAGATATGCACAATGATGAACAAAAGGAAAAGCACCCTGGACTCTGGTTTGTCAATTGAGAACTACCCATTATAGCACAATTTTGCCAGGAATGGTGGGCAGCTCAGTCCAAAAATCTAGGAAAAGTTAGGGGAGAATAGACCAGAAAATATCACCATTGTACTGTCACACTTTGAAGGTTATGTGCATTGTAAGCCTTTTGCCAAATACTGAAGCACAAAAATGCAAAGAGTAACGATTATGCCTGAAGCCATAGCATGATCTTTAGAGGAAAAGGTGTGGGAAGAGATAGGATAGAATTGAGTTGCAGACTCTGGGACGTGCCTGCAGAATGTCATGGCAGCACCAAGACACTTCTCTCCGCCTGACATTAGGGGCGAGGAGGATCACCCCACAGAAGCACATTTAGCAGGTGTGTTGCTGATGTGACAACGTGGGATAAGTCATGTAGTGAGAATTACTATGTAAGGAAGTACTGTGCCTTGAAAAGTGAATAAAACCAGCTCGTTTCTTGGAATAAAGGATTCAGATTCCCTGCCGGTCTGAGTCTGTGTCCTAGTCCTTACAAAAAGGAACTGCAAGACCTGAAAAATGAGGGATAAGAGCAGTAGATGATACATCCCTACAAAATCAGGTATGGTACAGAGAAGGTAAGTATAGAGTATTCATTACTCTTTTTAACACAAAAAACCTGGCAGGCACCCACTGAAATGAGCAGGCAGCATTTTCCTGGGCTTTTTTTGAAGGGGAAATGCTTTTTCACAGTGTACTCAACATTAAATTGTGAAATTAATTTCCACAGGAGGTTATTAACACTAAAAGTGCAAATTAATCTGAAAAAAATGATTAAATTAATTAGTGGAACAAAAGTCCATGAGGACTAATGAATATGATCGCCTGACTCAGGATGTCATAAGACTACTGATTCCTGGGAAGGAACACCAGCAGATGCATTACTTTGCAACAAGCCTTGGAGAGCAGGCTTTGCAGGACACTGAAGGTAAGTTTTTGGTCAATGGTCTGAACCAACACAGCAGTCCTTAAAAACAAAAGGTGGGGAGCAGCCTTACTTAGCCTAATTACATTGAAATACATATGCACTAATTAATACATATGTACTAGTCTTTCAATTTTGCCTTCTTTTCTTCTCCTGTTGATAAGTTGCAGGCCTGAGTAGTGCATTCTATTCTCACCTTTTTCCCTCCCAGAAAATGTGAGAGAGGGCAGTAGGAAAGTAAAATTGGTGTACCAGCTGTACAGTTACCTGTTACTGACAAAGAAAACCCTGATATGGAAGAAGGCTCACAGGACATGGGCAAAGGCAATGTACCCACAAATGTACCACACTGCATCATGGAATAATGTATGGAATGACTGACTAACCTACATTTGTACTGTGTTTTCAGCACTTTTTTTTCATTGTCTCATCACTTTGTTTCATTTGATTTATCTAGTAAAACAGAAATTCCATGTAAAGTCATCTTCAAATAAGTAAATTTTACATTAAATATAGTCTTCCCTCTCTGGGATATCTAAAAGAATCTAGTCAGAGAGTATTGGACTGTGGTACTACTATAAATCAGCACGTTTTCTTTTCAAATAACACAGTTACTAAAACTATGCTGTGTAACAACTGAGGCTTCAACTCTGACCAGCGGGAATACTGAGAGGTTTATTCAGAGAAACGAGCTGGTTTTATACACTTCTTCAAGACACAGTATTTCTTTATATGGTATTTTTCACTGGACAGCCTATCACACAGTGCCACACCAGCAACACGCTTTCTTAATGTCCTTCTCTGGGAATGATCACGCCCTGTCCAGGTGTCTGGCAGCCTCTGGCAGGCTCCTCTCCCTGCAGGGCATCTGCTATGTTGCATCTCTGCCCTAAGGTCAGGCAGAGACAAAGCCTCTCTGTGCTGCCATGGCATTCTGCTGGCATGTCCCACAGTCTGTAACTCAATTCTATCTTATCTCTCTCTACAATGCTGAGGAGCCCCAACCTGAAAAATATTTCAAATCTTCTGTTTGCTCCTCTGCAAAGGATCTGTCATGGAACATTTTAGATCCAGTTTTGGTGGTTTTGTAGATACAGTATTGACTGCAGCAGCAAGTTTCAGCTTATTTTTCAGTATGTAGTCTGATGAATAAACAAGATAACTAGAAGAAATCACAGTCTTTTCCACACATTTATTTTATCATTTATGACAAAAATAGAGCTCATGTCAACCTATATACTTCTTTGTTGATCCCACAGGTTTCATCTCTGTAAATATCACTCAGCACAGAATTTTCAGTGCTCTCCATTCACATAACTTCACTCCAAACACTCATACCTTATTCTTAATAAATCCCAAATACATCCACCCAGTTTTCAAACTGTTTTGATGTCAACCCGTGAGGGTTTGTTTTGTTTTGTTTTGTTTTGTTTTTTAATTCTCCTCCTCATCCCACCAAAGGAGCAAGGGTAAGTGAGTGAGTGAGTGAGTTCTTGGTACTTAGATGCTGGCTGGGGATAAACCTCAATACACATTGATTAAGGAAGATAGAGAACAGAGCATGGTATTACATAGAAGATACTAAGGTCTAAGCCAGCAAATTTTGAGTAAGTGGGACAAAAATTCAGTGATCAGTGATAAATTGGGTTTCCCATCGGAAAATACAGCAGCATTTGCAAACTTTTTCTAAAAATTACTGAAAACATTGTTTTTTCTCCACAAAAGAAAAAAAAAAAAGGTGAAAATTGCATAGAACAAAACTTTGCCCTAAAATATATATTCATTAGCTCCAGCACTTAGCACTCATCTAGCTCTCAGCTCCAGACATTAATATCTTTAATGTTCAATATTCATACCATGCTCCTATAGTAGTAACTTTTAATAAAAATGTAAGGAGAACATTAACTGGAACACATTAACTTTTTAATATGTTTTTATTTGAAAGTAAAGCAATTAAATTGTGTCATGAATGCATTCTCTCAAATTGTAACTCTCAAACAGATGCTCTACTGTGCTTACTCCCCTTATACTTCCTTGACATGGAAGTAAATGGGAGCTGTACAACACAAATAAAAAGGATTTTGATGAAGTTTAAAATACCACTTTATAGACAGTTACCTTGGTAAATAGTAATGATGAGTTTTTCTAGTGTGTTCATTGATCACATCATTCTCACCAAAACACAGATTTCCCAGTAGCTGGGAAAAAACTCAGTCTGGTAACTGTCTGCTTAATTTCATAAGGACCTAGTTACATGCACTAAAATACCTAAGTGGGGTTGGATTTGGTTTTGGTTTTTCACACACTCCAGTGCTAAAGGTCTTTGTGTGGTTTCCATTTAATGGATGCTTTTGGCTACCCTCAGTAGCACTGGAGGCAAGGAGTGATATCCCTGCTGCAATTGTAAAAAGGAAATACTAGAGGTTATTTTGCATAAACTAGATTTATTCTGATTGCCTGGGCTTGGTATTTAAAGACCTGATTTCACCTTATATTCAGTGTAGGCCACTAAGAGAAAAATTTATAGTAGTAAAAATGGTAATGTACAAGGAAAAAAAGGCTCTAGAGGCTGAGTCTATCTAACCATGAGTTTGTCCAATTTACAACATATACTTTCTTCTGATCCTGAGAGGACTAAATGTCTAAAATTGTCAAGTTTGTATAAATAAATACAGAAAAATTGGAATTATTTTCACAAGGCAAAATACGGCCCAGAAATCTTATTTAATATTTAGCAGGTCAGCCCCTTGAGAATTTATTACTCTAACAGCTAGGACTAATTGAAGCCCTGAAAATTTGAAAACCATCGGCCTGTTTCACTCATGTTCCTGACAAAATGATAGTCTTTTAACTGTACTGAATGAAAAATGTTACTTTTTTTTTCTTTCATGGAAAATAGACCTTGTGAAGTGCTGATTTAATTTCTGATTCTCAGTTAAGATTTAAAACAACCTCTCATTTCATTTCTCAGTGTTGTACATACAGATGTGGTTTCAAATTTAACTGAAGAGAAAAAGCAATTTACAGGACTTATAGCAGAGAAAAGAAGGAGAGTTGTACGGGTCATATGACATTACAGATAACTTGGAAAAAAAAGATTAGAAATTGCCCATAATTTGGAATTTACATAGAAGTTTATTCATGAACTTGAAGATATGCATTTCCTGGGGTTTTTTTCTTTTTTGTCTGTTGGTTACTTAAATATCAAAAATTAAATACTGTCTGGATTATCTGACCCACCAGAAGTCTAATCAATCCACTGAGCCTATGATGGAAAAGCAGGATGGAATTTCTTTGTTGAAGTTATTAGACAGCTAAAGCTGACAAATGGGGAGACCTTTCTCTATTCCATGTTATGCTACTTCAAAGAGCATGATCATCTGCAGGCATACATAATCTTTTTGTGTATTAATATAAGGCTGCAATTTACTCACATGGCAATTACTCACTATGACTCTAAGAATTAATAATATATGTAAGAAAGATATTTTGAAAACAGAAAGAGATAGTATAAGAGAATCCACCAGTTCAAGAAGGGCATTTTTTCACATGGAGTGTTTTTTGGTCTTGACTGATAAAAGCATTCCAGAAATTCCAGAAAGCATGTTCAGAAAATTGTTAGAATTCTCTGAATTAGATCTACATGGGAAAAAAGCAAAATTATGCAAGTAATTAATTCTTACACATAAAAAATACAATATAAAATTTAACAAAAAGCTACAATTCTTTAGCAATAGATTGAAAAAAAAATATATGTGGCAGATATATAAGGTGACTTATCTGGGGATTTGGGGTTGGGCAGAAGAGTTCAAACACTTTAACATTAAAACATTATGTTTAGACTCCAGTTAAACATGGAGTTAGCTGTACACTTTAAAATTCACCCATCTATTTGTTTTCTAAGTTATTATTCAGATGTTACGTATATTTAAACTGCCGGGGTTGTAGTTCATTCCCATCTTGATTTTTAGGATCTGATACAAGAGATATTCTCAGAGTATGCTTTTCTGGAAACTGTTCAAATAAAATAGAGTATTGCGTTTGAAAATAATCCTATTGCAGTATTATCAACATCCCAGTCTACTTTTGTCTTTCTGCATTTTTAGTCTATTCTTAGGTGTGGGATTAACACACATAGTTCTTCATTAGGAGGAATCAATTAAGAAGCAAATACTTTTGCTTTAGACTATTATTCATCCTTCAGTCTTTAATCCAGGCCCCAGAGCAGAAAGCATGTTCACAGTCAATTGACCAGGACTGATGAGCAGGTGCTTAGGATGGCACCAGTGAAGTAAAATCCAAGTGAGATATGACTTGATTCTGCCATTGTCAGCTCATGTGGTAAGAGCGGGTGTAGACAGAGATAGCTTCTGTAATGTTGGCTGGGTGCTGCTCTGCTTCAGAGGTTTGAGTTCTTGATTGATTAATTCAACAGCTTGTTAAATTTTTCCATATAAAGTAATGCTAAATGTTGATTAAATATCTGCACTATGAGAGTCCTTCCACAGTGCAGCTGTTAAAAATAATGTGATAGTTGTAGTCTCCTGCTTGTTCCAGTGTATACATTAGATGAGGTTTTCTTGAAACATTGAAATTGAATATGGATTTTAATGCACAAAACTCCTCCTGCATTTGGCAAGTCTCCTTATTCTGTATTTATTTCTATAAATATTGGGCTACATATGCACCCTGTTAGTAATTTTAGATTGTGACTAGAACTATGCCATTTAAAAAGTATCTCCATCTGTTCTTAAATGCACTAAAAAAAAAAATCACTAAAAGCCAAAACCCAAAAAACCCTGAGAATGAATATGAAGAAAATATTATCTGTAAGGACTAAAGAGTGTCCTAAACACACTGCTTTATTCTAAATTCCTTTTAAACTTTTTAACAATAATAAAAAACCCTCTATCCAAAATAAAAAAATAAAATATTACGGTGAATGTAATTCTATGCTGTCATAATGTATGCAGATTGCAGTGCAATGCTTGGGTCTGTCTTCCTTCATGTGCTTGCTATTTTGTAAGCATAGCTAAAGAACCTAAGAACACGGGAGATTAAACATGTCTGACTTTCTCTCCTGCCTGTAAAGTGTGGTAGAATCTTTTCTGAAGTACCTCTCACACCGCTTCGAGCTCTAAGAGAACACAGCAGCTGCTGTTCATAGAACAGCTATAAACAGCAGCAAAGAACACCCTTGATATTGACTCATTAAACACTTCATATAACACACTTATGGGCACTGGCCAGTATATAAAATCCAACTGTAGTGTTTGATACATGCACACATGTCCATAAATATGCTATTAATGTAATGCTTAGAGATACATAAGAGTGTCCACAAAGCCTGCCATCAGGAAATTACTTCTAAAAACCTTTTTAATTGCCACCGCATGTATGCAGGGAAGCAGTGTTATATATTTTTCCCATATTGTTTATTTAAGTGAATGTAATTGATTTGAGACTGAACTGAAAATCCTAAAATGCACATGGAAAAAATGGAGGTGATCAGGGTAATATTTCTACCACATCAGTTTTTAGAGATTCAATTACTGCTCAAATAAAAATGTTACAACAAAAGAAGATCTGTGGTTGAATATATATAAAAATCTCACTTAACAGGAGAACAGATTTATTTTTCATAAATGAGCCAAAATTAACCTCTACACATTAAAGACAACTTAGTATAGAGCCTTTCCTGGAAATAGAAGTTCTCTTCAAATGGTGCATTGTCTGCAATCTTTTTTGTGGCAAACTGATTTAAGTCTACCAAGAGTAAAAATTACTGGAATGGACTCTGTCCTAGCAAACTATTGTTTTGCCTAAAATTTGAAAATATTTTGAAGCCCTGAGTGATAAAATAGCTCATCTTACTAAGAAAAAGCGAAATGCATCCAGGACAAAGAGAACTTTTAAGTCTTCACAGAACGGCAAAATATTCTAAGTTGGAAAGGGCCCATCACGATTATCAAGTCCAACTCCTGGGCCTGCACAGGGCACCCCAAGAATCACACTATGAGCCTGAGAGCATTGTCCAAACACTTCTTGAACTCTGTCAGGCTGGTACTGTGAGCACTTCCCTGGAGAGTCTGTTCCAGTGCCCAACCATCCTGCTGGTCAAAAACTTTTTCCTGATATCCAGCCTAAACCTCTCCTGACACAACTTCATGCCATTGAGTCCTGTCACTGAGCACCACGGAGAAGAGATCAGTGTCTGCCCCTCCTCTTCTCACAAGGAAGTTGTAACTGCAATGGGGTCTGCCCTCAGTCTCCTCTTCTCCAGGCTGAAAAGGCCAAGTGACCTCTGCCACTCCTCATACATCTTCCCCTCAAGGCCCTTCAGCATCTCCATAGCCAACCATGGATGCTCTGTAACAACTTTAGATCCTACTTACATTGTGCTCCTGTAATAAATGAGTTAATTGCAGGATATCTCCTTGTAGGTCTACAATGAATCCTAACCAACAAATACTTCTGCATCACTACCAACTTCAATTTTTTTCCTTTTTCATCACCAGTATTTTTTTTAGATAGCACATTATTATTACTGCTGTTATGGATTGTGTGATTTATTTCCGTTTTTCCTGCATTGCTCAGTATTTTACCTTGAGAACTGACCCATTCATTGCAGACACCTTGTTTTAATTAATGATTTATCCCTCTGTGACTCTTATTATAATACCTGTGTTTAATTATGTAGGGTTTCATTCTTCCTTTGCTTGCTAAGAAGAGCATTTGTGAAGCACAGTTTCCACTGTCCTGGAAGGATTTGTCAAGATTTGCAGAGCAAGCCTCTTTCCTCACACTAACTTTGTATGTTGCCTTTCATGTCATGCTAAATATGGTCACTGAATAAATTCTGCCTGGGATATTAAAATATATACGACAGCTATATTACAGGTTTGTAGAAAGATGGGTCGGCAGTTTCACAGGCCACCTTGCATTTCCCCCTCAAAACAACCTCTTATGCACAGATCAAAGAGTTCTTTAAATTTTGAATAGCTTAATCTAGTGGGTTTTTTCCCATTCTTGGTGAGTATTTCATAGGTTCCTGAATTTTTAGACACGTAGGATTTCAGACATGAAATTTCTTTACACTGCAATTTGCTTTAAGTAGGAAAAGGACTTTACAGAGGGTCAGACTGACAGATACAGGAGGGAATGCGGAGTTTGTATTTCACTTTTGCTAAGTGTTTTATTCTCAAACCATGTAAAGGAAATATGGCATAGAGAAGTGATAGCAAGAGGAAAAATTTTAATTTTCTGGGCCTGGCCAAATGTCTCACAGCATAAAGTGTCTCTGTTGCTGGAAACTGCCAAATTAAACATCTACTCCTATAGATCTCCTTCATCACATGGTCCAGTAACTTGGTGAGAAAAACATGCAAAAGGTTGCATCATTTTGGCACTGAAGGAAATAGCCAAGAATAAAAGTAAGTTCAAAAATTAGGAGAGCTAAATTTTCTTTTTCACTTTTCATTTCTTTCTAAAAGAAGGAAGAAAAAGCTCAGATATTCACTTAGGCTTCTGCTGAGAGACCTTTTCTCCTGTTTCAACTCCATTTAGATTGCTGAGAAGACCAATTGCAGAAGTACGCACTGTTCAGTCAGGACCTCTGGATTTAAAGTGTTTCACTTCTCAGATACAGAAACTCTAAAAGAGGATGTCATTACACACCAGACGAGTTACAGGGAGACTGGCAGAGTTCTTTCCCTGTTGCCTGAAAAAGGGCAGAGCAGCCATGGACTGACTACTCACAGAAGAGCATTCCCACAGGACACATAAAAATGTGGTGGCTGGAAGGAGAGGACAGGCAAGTGCTCCAGCAGAATTGAAACATGGTAATTATGAGGGGCTGACTGAAGTGGTAGTTTCAGTTAATATTCACTTGAGACCTGAGACAGAAATTGAAGGCCTGCTTTATTAATATTAAAAGGGAACATACCAGTTTTCAACTGAAAAGTAAAAATTACTAAAATAACAAAGGACTAAGTCTTGCCGTGTTAATTGGTTAAAATAATTCCTCTTGAGAGTGATGATAGTTGGCATACAGAGCTGCCCACTAAAACAGAGAGATAGCTAAAACTTGCTAAAACTCGCTGAACCAAGAAACTTGGAGATAAGAATTAACAGTACTTTGACACAACAACTGCGAGTTCAAATTGCCTCAAAAAATAAAATTCTGATCTTGAAATGTAAATGTCAGCATCAAGGACACTAAGGGATACAAGCTGTGACAGCCAGGAAGCCAGAGTATTACATGACACATGGAAACAAAGGTGCAAGCCATGTGTCAGAGTTTGTGTGGGCTGGTCACTTCTACTGAGCATGCACAGGGTGGGTAGAGAAAAGGGACTGTGGAGCATGCTGAAACATAGTATTTTCAGTTCTACTTTCATCTCTCTGGTGGAATACAAGAATTACCTATGCTTAAATCCAAGACTCTACTGTTAAGAAATTATTCAATATGGTTATAAAATTGTGCCTTACAAAAATGCTACATTCACTTGATTGGTAAAGGATCAAATTAATTTTGATGGAGTTTGAGTATATTTTCCAGCCTTTAGGAAGTAATCACTAAGCCAAATCTAAAGATGAAACTGAGCAAATGACACAAATTCAGTTAGTCAAAAAACTTCCTATGCTGTATAGGAGACAGAGCAAAACCAATAAGCAATGCACTGGGTAATTGACTAGACATGGGGAGTCAGGACAAAGGAAAAAACCAGTATGTTTACAAACCCAAAGAATTAGTAGCCTGCCAGAAAAGATGTATCTATTGAGGATAGAAAAAGGGAGCATTTATATGGTGTAGGATCCGTCAGTGGAAAATGAGGTCTGAAAATACATAACAATGTTTCATCTGGAGAGAGCCCATGTCATCAAATTGCTTTCTGGGCTGTCCTGTAGAAAGAATTTCACAGAGGAAGAGCACAGAATGGCATAGCTGTGATGAAAGTTAACCTAGCAAAGAACAAGGATCTTTTTTGTAACAAGCCTGAGCTCATTCATCAGCAACTTGCTTGCTTCCCCAGACTGAAAATGTACTAAGCTCCCTTCAAATAAGTATGTTTTTCTTGCAGAAACATCAGCCTGAATTCTAAAACCATTGCCCTAACAATGCTGCTTTGCATGATGCATAGCTCAAATCTTGATAATCTGAGATGCTGACAGAAATACTAGGAGTTCTGGATGTGAGGCATGTCCAGCATTAATTTGTCCAGCCCAAGATTCAGGGAAAGGTCCTGCTAAATCCCAATTGCAGTAGTGTGGTTCAAGCAGGCTAAAGTATCACAGGTTCTCATGAAAACTGAATGTCAAAGCACCTGCACTAAGAGATACTCCCATAATATGCTATAAATTCTGAAAGCCATTGATTTGGGGTAAGCAAATGTCACCTGGAACTCACCATAAATATCATGCTGCTATGAAAAAAAGAGCTTCCTAAGCTCTTATTCTGAGAGCACAGAATGTTTTTGTGCTCTGTGCCAGAGCTTGGGCTGGTAGGACTTACCTCACTGCAAAGCAATTTCCAGTCACTGCCAGAGAGGACTGTCATTGTACACCACACCTCTCTTCTGTCTATTCTTCCCACTGCTTGGCATTTTTTTTATTTTGAGGAAGGGACATGGAGATGAGAACAGACCCAGATGTTGTGGAAATTCTCCACTAAGAGCAAACAACAAGACTACAGCACTCTGCAGCAGCTGAGAAAATAATTTCGAAGTACCTGTCTCTGGACACAAGCATAGATTCATCACATCTTTCTTTAGCCTAAGACCAACACACATTTTGTCACTCTCCAGTCAGAGAAAACAGGTATGTGAAAATGAGTTCCCAAAATTCTGCCCAGCTAAATGGTGATTTCCTGTTCAAACACTTTAGACTCAGATTTGTCTCTTCCTCTGTAATTTTGCAATTAGAGAATATTCACATCTTGTGACTTGCAGCCCTTTACAAGATTTGTCTATATATATACACAATATTTTCCCTTCACATATTACTTTATTTCATTTAGGGCAAAAACAATGATTTCAAAACCAAATATTTCTTCTGCTCAAGTGTTAAAGTTCACAGTCCGTGACAAGCTTGGTAAATCAAATTTACTTACCATAGTATTTCTCTGAACTATAAAAACAGTGATGTTCTTTGTTTCTACCAAAAATAGCTATTTTTGAATTTGTGACATAATTTTCTTAAAAGACCATTAAAAAAAAAAGTTGTCTAAGCAAAACTAAAAAGTCTTCTATCTTTTATTTAATGAGAATTATATTTATAAAAGTCAAAAGAGTAAGTCTCTGAAACTGATACAATGCTTATACTAATCGATACTAATTCTTATACTTCCTCAGAAGAAAAAGTCTCGGCATTGAAAAGTTTCTAAAGGACTTCTATAACTGTGAATGATTAAGAATTTGTATGTTTTTCTTGAGGCATCACAATACAGAAAAAAATATTGCCCTCAATACTGTCTTTGAGGAGACTACAATTAATAGGATTAGATTATTACTTCAATTTTTATGTGATAAAGTTGCATTATTTGTACTTTTAAAAACTTTTTAGTCTAGGGGGTTTAATGAAATACACTAGGGAACATTAAGAAATATCTCTCTTGATACGTCTAAAATTCAGTGGCCACCTATTGAGTATATGACTAGAAGCTAGGTGAGCTGAAGGGATAAGCTAACACTGCAGAAGTCAACCAAAGTTTAACACTAACATCAGCAGATCAGCAGCACAATCTTAGATCTGCTTCACGTGTCTTCTGATTGACCTGGGTACAAGTGGGAAATGCAATTTCCTTGTGGATTTTTCTTGCCCAGGTTGGTGCCATTGTCTTCTCTGTGGACTGAAAATTTCTGGTGCAGGCTTTTCCATTGGAATTTAGATACCTAGGACACTGGTCATCTGTGAGTGGAATACCAAATCCTAGTTTTCAAAGAAATAAAAATAGGTGGGAAAAAAATGGACATCCTTGTGTTTAAGGGAATGACTTGACCTGAAGAGGATCCCACTTACTTACTCTTGGAATGGAGTAGACAAAACAGGGGTTCTTCTTTTAAGTGCCAGGTCATGTTGTAAACCATATTGTCTCACTTATACTGTAAAATTGTCATTGAAAGCAGTCACTAAAAATGAACTTGATCATAGCAATGCAGGCTGAGGAATAGCTTCACAATTTACCACCACAGAGGGTGTGCTGTAAACTTACAGCATCTGTTAGTTATGCAGTAAAAATTTGCACACATGCTTTTCTCTGCAGGAAATATAAGATTATATCAAGGTATTTTAGTCATCCAAAAGGGCTTGCTTGTTCATCTGCCCATAAATGTCTATAAGGTCTATATACTGCTGATGAAGGCAGATAAAAATCCCTTTTTTGACAGGAATTTGAGTCCAAATCCTTTGCATACCAGGTGAGTGCAGAACAGGCTAAACTACTGTTAGGTCAGACCTGTTCTAATGACCGGAAATTCAGTTTTTGATATGGAAAAGATGGATATTCTTTTTGTTGAAACCTATAAGGATGCCATAACAGTGTTGCTGAACACTGAAAACGCATGACGGAAAGGGAAGGGAAAGGAAATGAAAGGGAAAGGGAAAACCTCAACAAGATGTCAAACTCAGCAAATGCCTTAAAGTGTTACTGTCAAAGAAATATGTAAGATAATATAGTTGAAGACATGGGAAACTCTTTTGTATTACTTCATCTGGCACAAAGCATTAAAAGCCAGGCAATTTTGTACTGTCTAACTATATTATCTAACCAGCACTAAATTAACCAAAATTTAAAACAGCAGTAATAAAAATGGGAATTAGTTCCCAAAGACTAAATAGCTGTTGCTGTGGTTTGAATTCAGAAAAAACCTTCTTTCCCCACCTTCAAATCTATATAGCCTAGGTGGGTATCTGGCTGGAAACATTTATTAAAATGATGGTTCTCACTGGGAGGCCATTCACTGTTATTAAAATATAATAGAACCTCACAAGTCCACCATTTAGCTTCTCAGAAAATCTGTTTCCCATTCTCAGTCATGGAAAATTCATGAAGTAATCACTCTTAATTTCACAGAAATGTTCTTAGGAAATATATTTTCTCTTCATGTAGTAATGTGTTACAAAGTGTTATAAATAAATGAAAGTACAGCCTTCCAAATAAAGGGAGAAGTCATCTATTGCTGTACTTTTGCTTTTACAACCATGGTTACTCACTCTGAAAAAGAAATCAACATGCAAACTCTGCCTTAATAGATGTAAGTATTATTTTATGACTCTGAGATAATTCCTTAAACTTCATTTTTGCAGCAACAACTGAAGAGCAGAGTGGTAGCAGGGGTGTTGACAACATGTCTTAACTACAACCAATCACACTGTTGTGCAGGAGTTTGAGATTGTGTGGAAACCCAAGTTCACCTTGCTGTGATTACATGCCTTTCTGTTCTAGAACCTCGCCTAAATCATAGAAGAATAAAATCAACCTGGATGTTTTGTGACATGTTAAAAGAGTTTGCAAAAACAGAGATCATCTGCCTAAGTCTGATCTCACTTCTTAGCTCAAGAGGGCCATTGGAAACACCACAGGACTAATACAAGGTGTGGTGGTTAAACCCCAGCCAGCAACCCAGCCCCTCACTCACTGCCTCACCAGTAGAACCTGGGAGAGAATTGGAAAGGTAAAAACCAGACCACTCAGGGGTTGAGATGAGGACAGTTTAATGAGGAAAGAAAAAAACACACACAAGCAAACAAAACAAGGAATCAATTCACTGCTTCCTGTGGACAGGTAGATGTTCAGCCATATCCTGGAGAGCAGGGCCCCATGATGCTTAAGGGTGACTTAGGAAGACAAACATCAAACACCATCACTCCAAACATGCCCTCACATCACCCTTTCCCCCTTCTTCATCCCGCTTTGTATACTGAACGTGATGTCATATCATAGTATGGAATATGCCTTTGGTCAGTTGCAGTTAGTCATCCTCTCATCCTGGCTGTGTCTTCTCCCATCTTCCCACATAACTCTAACTTCCTTGTCAGTGTGTCAGTATAGAAAATAGAAAAGGTGTTTAATATGCAATAACAAAAACATGTTTATATTATCAACCCTGTATTCAGCACAAATGAGAAACACATCTGCTTATCAGACACTATGATGGAAATTGTGACAGTCAAAACCAGCACACAGGGCAAACAGTTTGGATCTTCCTGATGTCACATGGAGTAAGGAACTCTGTTGGATTCGCTGATCTGGGGCCATCTAAAACCAGAATAGACTCAGTCCACCTGAGTTAAACCTCATCCAAAACATAACTCTTAATCCCAACCCTAACCTGTAACCCCTAGGCCCTAACACCTAACCCTACCACCCCAGCCATAATCCTAAACTGCAATGCCCATAACCCTAATTCTAGGCACCCTAACTCTAATCCCAACCCCAACCCTGACCTCTCACCCCAAACCTAAATCCTTCCCTTAACACCTTAGAGGAAACACTTTGGACAAGATTTCACTGCAGGCATGACCAAGCACAAACAAATTAGGACTAACCCAACAATAACATATAACTGTCATCTTTCTTCTCAGTAATATGTCAAGCTCAACTAATAAAGGAGTGTACAGAGTCCCTTGAAACTCTCAGGAATACCCCATAACTCATAAGGAATGTCTCAGCAGGGCTGGACAGTAGTGAAGGTTTTCTTGATTAATCCCCTAAGTCTTACCTGGAAATATTTTAAACATTTTTTGCTAGTTTCAAAGTCTGAAGTAAAAGCTGCCCTGTTGCTCTGATGAGGAGAGGAGTTGGAGGTTTGATGTAATCAGAAAGCTGATTGCTTTCTGGAGTTGTAAATGTTTATCCAGTTATGTTTTAGATGTGTTTGCAATGTGCAAGTTAAACTACAAGCATGGAAATATGGCCAGAAATTTACTTCACTTTCTTTCATTTGACCAAAAAGAAACATCTAAATGAAAAATAGTCTTCTGGCTGAGTCATGTTTTATGTTCTAGAAAGAGAAATTCTTCATTCAGACCCCAAAACAGAATTGTGTCCGATCAATGAGGTAAATTTAAGGCTTGACCACAGGCTCAGGCACATTTAAGTAACAGAGACAAAAACCAGACACAGCTATGTGCGTTTCTTACCTTGTTGACTCAGTAGGCTTGAATTAGTCATACTTCTCCATTTTTACTAGTTTGAAAGTGAACCAGTGGGAGATTCCAAGTCAGAACTATGACTTTATAGGAAAATTACAATAAAGGCAACAGTACAGAAACACTGGCTTAAACTGACAGAGTCAGAATACATTCAGACACCTGCTGGTCAGGGTGGTGGGACCAGTCTGATTAAATGGTGCCTACAGTCCTGTTGGAGTGATGGATGTGGTTCTGTTGAAGCAGTGCTCCTGTAGTAAAGTGTGGTCCTTCTCTGGAGGTCCAGGGGTGGTTCTGGAGCTCTTGTCCTCTGGGAATCCAGTGGTAGGTGCTGCTCTGGTGTTCTAGGCCTCAGGTTATATACAGGCAGGAATGTTTGGTACCTTCCCCTGGGAGGAGCATCTCACAATGGGATGATGTAATTTTATCAGTCATTCTGTGAGACCTTGATGGGCCTTTAGCAGAGATAGCCCCATGGAGGGAGTTACCAGGGCTGACTCATGGAGAAGATTAAAAACACTGCCCCACCTGTTTTAACAGCTAATGACAATGGTAATTGAAAACATACTTTTGGTTACATCTTTCACTGGGACCTAGGACACCATTTAAGTAGGTTCTTGTACTCTTTCTGGACTCTGAACTTTTCCTCTAATTTCTTCTATAGGACCAGATATAGGTGTTGCCCTCTCTCCCACTTGCCAATCCCTTAATCCTTTCATCCTCACCTTTTTCTATAAGTACTACTTCTATCTTTCCCTTCTGTTAATTTCCCAGTGTTCTCTAACCCTTATCTCTGCTCTTCAATTTTTCTCTTCATCCCAATTACAAAAAATACAGGCTGTCACAAGCCTCACTCAAATAAAATATAGGAAGTACTGCAGCTCATCATTATCAAATTTCACATATACAGTCGCTATGCATGTGATAGACAATCTGATTAAAAGTAGTGAGGTTTTAGCCTTCCTGAAAGGCATACTATCTGAGAGCCATCTTGAATTAGCATAGAATTAGCATTTTTATAACCAATATTTGTGGGACTTTTGCAATATCCTATGTCACAAAAGTAAGGAGGAGATCGTGACAACTGACTATATCTTCTTTCATAGTGATCCCTATCTGCTCAAAATACGGACAAGGTTTGTATTTTCTGACTACATAGAAGTGTGCATTGATCAGGGAAGAATGCAATGAAATAAACACAACAGTGTATGCCCCTAAATTAAACATACTTCCTTGCTGTTTGTCAGAGACTGAAATATTATAGTTTTTGATTAAACATTTTCATGAAGGACTTTCAGAACTGTGTTACAAACACTGCAAAGAAGACCAGCACACCCTCAATATGCCTTCAGAGTGAGACCCTGCACCGTTCACTGATGAAGATAAGATAAAGTAACAACCCAGGACTGGGGACATTCACAGAGCACAAGTTGCACCTTTGGGGAGGAGATGACAGCCCCAGGGCTATCAGCTGCCAGGCTGCACAGACCCTCGCACCAGAGGGTGGGGAGAGAGGCTTTGCGTGTGTGTTGGAAAGCCCCTGGTGAGAGGCAGTGAATGTCCATCCTCCGACGTGCAGACCAGCTCAGCTGAGGGGCCCTTCTCCTGGGAAAAGCTTATCCACAGCAGAAGGAGTGACACGGCCCATCGAAGGGCCCCCCAAAGGGGTCCCCAGACCCTGCAGCAGAGCACCAGAGATGATGCACCAGACCCTCAGTGTTGCAAGGGACAGTGTCAAACCGGCCCCTGCAAGGGAGGCACCTGGGCGTTCCCACCTGGCCCAAAGCGTGTATTAACCCACAGGATTTTGTACTCTTTGGCGTGTGGCGTGCCGTGCAGTGCCGTGCCGTGCCGGGGAGCAACGAGACATCGCTGGGATCCTCGGATGGGTGATATGCTTCCACCTAAGCCCTGTCACTTTCTCCCCGTCCCCCCATCCCCCATGCACACTTCCTTTTCTATCTCTTTCTCTCTTTCTTTTTTCTTTCTTTCTCTTTGCCTCTTCTACTATTAAATAAAATGCATAATTTTTTGACACCAACATCTAACCTCGTTTGGTTTTAATCTTGTTTTTGGGAATATTTTGAACCTTCTAAGTTCTTTCTGGTCTATACAGGGAAACTTCATCTTCTTTGCTCTTCTGGGTTTAAATTGTATCGAAATGCTGTTGCACTGCAACTTTATCAGGACCTCTGCACTTGCTAAATACAATACTGCACAAAGGAGTGCAAAACAGAGAGTACGACTTCATTGGAATTTAGTTCTAGCAGTTCCTAAAGAATTGCTGAAGAATTTCTTCCAGAGAAAAATATGCTTTCTTCCTATCACACACACAAAAGAAATGGCTGAGATATTCGGGTAAATTTATTTTAACTGTCTCCTCACTACTGATCCTGTGGTTGTTCTGCAAGGTGATTGCAAACACCGTCATCGCTAGCCACAAAAGTGAAAGGGAAGGTGAATGGGAATATGGATTCTGACCTCATTTTTTATGCTTCTCAACATCAAGAGAAATTTAAGATCCACCAACCCAAACCTTGAGTCCTATATGGTGGAAAAACTATGCAGAAATGAAGCTTGGTGCAATACCTTTTATTCTGCTGCCTATGGAAAAGCTTTTGTATTGTGAATCTGGAGTATTTGATGTACTGCTATTTTCAATGCCTGTAATGCTAAAAATGTAAAAACGGGCTTACATTAAAACAGGAAGAGATAATATTTCAAGAGGTGTACATTTTGATGAAAATATGAATAGATTATGATAATCAGAAGCATAGAAAATATTCAAATTTAGGCTGTAAGAGCAATTCTGTACAACAATTTTAGTGTTCTGTGCACATTAGTCATAAGCAACTATGGGGATGCCTTTGAGTGAACCATCAATGAAAATATTGAAGGATATTGAAGTCTGCAATGACAACGGATTGAATTAGCAGTGGTACTTAAAAATTTCACAAAGCATCATTAATTGTTTTAGCTGAGTTTTTTTACAAAAAAAAAATGGAATAGTTAATACTATTAAATACATTCCATAGGATTAAATCAGAGTTAATATTATTAAGCAAATGCAAGAATGCTGCATCAGCTTTGCCTGCTCCTGAAACAAAAGCATGTACGAACACATGACCTTGCACAGTGTTGAGTATTCTGGTAAAAGTTACTATATAGGAATAAGAAAGCTGTATGCACTGTAACTTGATCAATTTACATTAAAATAATATGTTTAAAAAAAAGTTAGAAGGTACCTGACAAGTTTACCTCATTCATCCTTACACTTTGAGTTAAAAATCCAGATTTGTGTAACTTGTTTCTAAAGACTAGTGTTTGAAATGCTACAGCTTCCCCAGGAAATCTCTTCTAATGTTTCTCTATCCCCAGTGATAGAGGCTGAATTAATTCAGAAGGGATTTCTGGGCACCCACATAAAACATGAAATACTCTTAATGACAAAAGGACTTTATATGGTAATATGCATTAGTAAACACAAATATTTCATGTTTCTACCCACTTTCTTCAGCATGAAATGCAGTTCTTCAAGAGTTCTTTGCCGTAGAAACTAATTTGCTTAAATGCATGATTATTTGTATTTTTGCTCCTCCAGTAGTCTTCATGAGAGAAATTTTACTGTCATCACCAGATGCCATGAAATAGGATTTACTGAGCATGTTTCTGGTTCACAGAGCTAAACCATTCCTCTAATTCATGTAAAATAAACCATACTATTTGATATCAATGCTATTTGTTATTTAAATATCATTAGGATGTATGAGAAAGAGGAAATCATTTCAAGGCATAATTTAGATGGCTTGTTAGAGGTATGAAATGCTGTTGATGACACATTAAAAAAAGATAAAGGAATTGGTGGAATACTAGATATGAATATTTAAAGTCTCTGTACAGTAAACTAATTTTCTGTAAAAAATTAATTCTATCATTGTAAATTAAATGTAACACCTGGCTGAATTATATTACATATGTGCTATACACCTATGTACTATTTGTGTCTGCCTGTTACTTGAGTATACAGCTAGAGAATAAAACTATACCCAGAGGGAAATCTAAAGAAAGGCAGAACAGCTAAGAAAAGGGTCCTCCTCACTGTATACAGAACTGTAAGCCTATTCCTGAAAGAAAGCTCAGGTGTGATTTTGAAGAGGAATGAACAAATTGGGAACTTGCTCTGGATCCACTTTTAAGCAACTTCTGAGACTCTGGGACCCTATTACATAGATAACATCAGAGCTTTGAATGGCATGGGCAGAAGGCAAAGACAGTGAATCGGTGCAGGGGATGAGCTGGTTTATGTCTCAGGATGCCACACTCCTTTTCTGACCCAGAAGTGTGCTTTCATGGTAGTAGAACGACAGGCATAGGACACAGCTGAAATTTTCAGGAAAATGCCACAGGTTGTTATGCACACTGTGCTTTTGTTGAGAAGTGGTTTTCTCCATATACTGACAGCTTTACATCCTAATAACTGGAAAAAAAAACTTTTAGAGTCTTGATGGTCGGGAGCTTGAACTTTTTTGGTCAGTTTCAGTCAGACTGGTTGCAACCAGACTTAGCAGGGAGAGAAGAGTGCACTGCTGGGGCACGGCACAAACATTGCCATTCTCAAACATCATAGATGCAGGCAGGGATTTCTTGTGTGGGCTGAGGATTAGTTCTTATGAAGCAGTAGGGGAGCTGAGTTTTAACCTCCAGGTTTTAACTTTCAGGGAGAAAGAAGTGCAGCAGAAGGTGGAAGAGAAGAAGGTGGAGGCACACTGTTTTCTGAATGTACATGTGGCCTGGCATGAAACCAAGGAGCTGTTGTGGCTAACTGCATTGTAAGCTGCCTTCAGTAGCTGTGGATGGCATCAGGCAAAACAACTTCTGAAAATGGGTGAATTCAGGATCCTCTGTATACATTTTCAACACCTATTTTCAATGAGTCCTTCCTTCTAACTAGAAAAATAATATAATATACAAAAATTATATAAGGTATAAAAAAATTATCACAGATACTCAACAGGGTTAACAACACTGGCAGAATCCTGACTGTTAGACTGAGCATGTGATGTAGTTTTTTCAAAGGTATTAAGTAGGGGTTTGCATTGAATCAGTTGTTTTTTTTTTCTAGAAAAGAGTATCAGGTGTTATGTGGTGTGAAATTTGAACTTCACTCTCACAGACAGAATGGGTTTTTCCCCTTTTGCTGTTGATGTCTTTTAGAGATCACTTTCTGAGACTAAGTTTATTAGAGCCACAGCAGAGAAGAGCACAGAAATTGCAGCTTGATCTGGCTTGTGTGAAAGGAAATTGTCGTTTCCATTCCATTCCACTGAGACTGAATTAAAACATTCTTACTACACACAACTGATTTTTCCAACATAACAACAATTAGCACCCTTAGGATTTTCAACAACTTCTCTAACCTTTCTTCACTCCTAATGCCTGTGTGGGAGTACTTCTCCGGGAAGAAAAAATCTGTACTTGCTTCCAAATTTCCTTGCATCGTCTTGTGAAATGTCTGTTATGTATCAGTTCTGGACACAAGATATCAGACCAAATAGACCCAGGGAAGGTTTTGTCATTCCATGAGCTCTTGCTTTTAACCTAAGCTAGGAAAGAGAAGTCACACTAGATTTGTCACAAACCCTTCCTGGGTCCCCGTGGGAGAACTGTGATATTGGTCTTGCTTGTTCCGTAAGAGCAAACTTCAGGGTTGTGTGCAGATCCCTGTCACAAAGACTAAGCATATTTCCAGGGCAGCTCACTCACTTTGAAAAAGGCAAAACAACACCGAGAAAAGCGGATATAGCCAATAATTTATTTTTAATGTTGCATTATCCATCTCAAAGTTTGTTTTGTTTCATTTCGTTTTGGGGTTCCGTGGTTTGTCCTTTTTTTGTGTGCATTTCAGAGAAACCGTCCCAGCAAAGTTAGGAGAATAACGGCCGTGTTCTCACCGTGTGGATGAAACAAGACCCTGGGGAGCGGGGCATGGGCGGCGGATTCCGCCGGACTCCAGGCGGGTGTGTGCGGGGGCCACGCCGCTTCCTTTCTGCATTCCAGCCTTTTCCCAGGGCTTTAGGACAAGGACACCGGGAAAAACCTCCAGTGCCTTGTTCCAGCCACAGTCATCCATATCGGCAGAGAGGGAGAAAAAAAATTACCAACGAACAAAACCCTTCTCCGAAAAGGAAGAATGTTCCTTTTCAGCGGCACAGCGTTGGCGATCCTTCGCTCTCACTTTCAGACGCCCAACTGGCGACATGGGCACTACCGACGAGAGTCAGGGGAGGAAGGCATGCCTCCCCCAAACCCGGCGGAGCCGCCAGTGGGACTCCGCCACCTCCTCTCGCTCCGCCCTCCTTCGCCGCCCTCCTCCGCCGCCCTCCTCCCCGTGCCGAGGCCCCGCCCGCCCTGCCCGCATCGGCCGCTCTCCGCCCGCCCTTGCCCCCGCCCCGCCGCGGCGAGGGCGGCACTGGCCGCGCCTCCGGCCGAGTGGCGCCGCAGCGGATGAGGGCGCGGAGCGGAGCCGCGGAGCGATGCCCGGCTCGGTGGGGCTCGGATAACGCGCAGCGGCGCCGCGGACTCATTTCCCGGCCGAGGCGAGCGAGTCTCCGCTAGCAAGCCCAGCTGCCTGACAGGGCAGGGCGAAAGAGAGACAAACTAAACGCCAAAGAACCCCCAGCCTCTGCTCTTGTCTGGTTTTATTTTATTTTATTTTATTTTGTCTTCTGTAATTATTTCGGGGAGAGAAAAAGCCAAAACAAATACATCGCCGTGTTTTTAGCAATTCGTGCCGCGTGTGCAGTTGTTTCCAGCACACCCCTGATAAACAAAGGAAAAGGGGGAGGGGGCCCGCGTTTCGCAGAAGACATGCGTTCCGTCAGGAAGAGGTGGACTGTGTGCACCATAAGTCTCCTCCTCATCTTCTATAAGACGAAGGAAATAGCGCGGACCGAGGAGCGCCAGGAGGCATCTCTCGCCGGGTAATTGCGGGGCGCCGCGCCGGGAGGGCGGTCCGAGGGGGCGACGGCGCCGTGTCCCTGCCCGAGATCCCCTCCGCGTCCCCTCGTGGGTTGTCAGGTGCCCCGGCGCTGCTCGGACTGTGACCCGCAGCCTGCGGTGCCAGCGCAACTCGGCGCTCTCGCTGGCGGGCGCTGCGGAGGGCGCGGATGCCGCTGCGGAGGGCGCGGATGCCGCTGCGGGACGGGTGGCGAGCGGGGTGGGTGCGAGTGCACGGGGAAGGACGGGAGCTGCCCTGCTTCTGAGATTGCCTCTCCGCCGGCGTAACGGGGCGCTCCGGGGAAGTTTCACCTGTCCGCGGCTGCCCCGGGGGCCGGAGCGGCCCGAGGTGGCGGCGGTGGCCGCCGGAGTGCGATGTGCCTCTGTTCCTTGCCTTTCGCAGGCAAGTGTGCCGGGATGCAGGTGATCGCCTGCTTCCGTCTTTGAAGTTTGCCTGGGAGGTTTGCTTAACTTGGCCTTTTGTTAAGCATTCTTGCTCTGAGAGAAGTGTGGGTCATCCCCCTTAACTCTTGAGCTTCCTCCACTGCAAAGTCTGGTCCCTCGCTGAGTCCGTCTGTTACATACTTTTCTGTCTGTCATTGACTCAAAACGAAGGGCGAAGTGTCCCCTGCCATTTTTCTGATTGCACCTCAGCTTTCTCTTTATGTACATGAATGCCTGCATTCCTCATTTTTTTCCCAGCTTGCAGCTGTTCTCTGGAGGTGTTGGGTTCTCGGCCAAGCTGGTTTTTCCATGGAGGTGTACAAGATTTTGTTTTCACTGGAGCAATGCATAAAGTTGTTGATCGTTTAATGTAACCAGTAAAAGCTAAGTAGGGGCTCACACTTTCTGTTTGCTTGTGCATGTCGACTGTGGGGAGAATTCCTTCACAGCTGGTTTTTG
Source organism: Eopsaltria australis (assembly GCA_034509425.1). Lineage (NCBI taxonomy): Eukaryota > Metazoa > Chordata > Aves > Passeriformes > Petroicidae > Eopsaltria > Eopsaltria australis. The sequence goes on along the minus strand of JAVTVJ010010916.1, from coordinate 159,513 downwards.
TCCTCGTGTGTAAGCCCTTTAATTTAAGGAGGAGGCATAAGGAGGTTGTAAGTACCCATACAGGCCTGGAGGAAGCTGAGGCAATTACTGCCTACTTGACCCCGGAGTTAAAGACAGAAAGCACATCCCTCTTTCCCAGGCAGTCTGGTGAGGCAGGGGGACACAGACAGCTGGGCACGGCTGGACAGCTGAGGCCTGGGCACATGAGCAGGGGCTGGCCTCACCTGTGTGTGTGCAATGTTTGCTTCCTTTGTTATTCAAGTTTTTCACAACTTGCTGGTATCTCTTCCTTTTGTGTAAGGTGGTTTCTACCACAAAGCTATCTGTATTCTTAGGAGATGTACAGGAGCTTAAAATTTTGGAGTTACAGCTATCTGAAAACAGAGGTGAAAATGAAAGTGTGAGGGAGAATTGTCATTAATACCCATGTTTCTTAGTATGTGCTTCTTCCTCTCAGACTAGAAGGAACTGATGAAATTATTCAGAAATTGCTTTATATAAGTTTGCAAAGAAAAAGCCACCCTCAGCTTACTGCACATTGTTTGACACAACTTAAAACTTACTAAAATGAACAGTTGTTTTAATATTAAATGAAAGGAAAAAAGTGTGTTTAGTTATAAATATGTATATTCAAACAAACCTTTTAAAATACAGCTCTTACATACTTCTGACTAGTCATTTTTTGATATCTCTATTTCTTTATCAGTGAGACTTTTTGTACAGTATGGTACCACTCACTTTCACTGTCGAAATATTTTTTCTTTTCACTGCCTATCATCCCATTCATTACTGTATGAAGCAGAAAAAATACCTTAAAAATGTATTGCTCATAACTGCCTCCCCTACTGATGTTGCACTTGCTTTTCTCCTGAATTAGGGGTTCAGGATGTTGGGTTATTTTTGAGTGGCTGTGTGGGTAAACAAAGTTAGTTTTCCATGGGATGTTTTACTTTCACAAGTTATGGATGTGCGAGGTGGCTTGTTTTATGCTTATTAGTGGCACCACAGGTAAATCCTGGACAATCCAAAATGGACTGACTCTATACAGTCCCATATTGCATGAGAAACTTTAAACCAGCTGTGTGCTCTCATACCGAAGTGCGCTAGGACAATTACTGTGAAGCACACCCTGCTTCAAATAGACAGTAATGTCCCTTTAAAGGTTAAGAAAGTAATGAAACATGCCTGTTACATGCAGAGTAGTGTTTCTTAAGCAGTGTGATCTTCTACTCATGCGAAATATGCTTGAAGGCAGTTACTTCATTTAATGAACTATCTTCTTGAGAAGAGAGTCTTATTATATAGGTCTGATTGGTCACCAAGGCAAGGTAATCTGAACTGCAGGCTGACACTGTCAGCTGTAAGTTGCTGTCACAGTGTGGCAGCTCTTTCATTTACATCAGAAAGGATTTGCAATGATTCTAGAAGATACAAAGTAATCCAAGTTTCTTTCAGTTTTTTACACAATGAAGAATTACCTGAAGAAAGTTTTGATCTTTATGTATTAGTTTATTTGATATTGCTTTAAGTGAAAATTAATCCAATTAAAGAGAGAGGAGGATGTAATTGGGCGTATTTGTGTTTATAGTAATAACTTTAACAGAAAGTGCCTAGGACCTTCTTTCATAGGAACATAATTTAACATTGTTTCAATGTGCGATCTGTGTAACTCACTGTAGTTGTAAATTGTGACTATGGAAGTCAACCACATTTCAAATGCTATGGTTTAAGTGTTGTCAATGCATTTTGTTGCTAAGTTTTGTCACTTGTTTCACTCCTCAAGTATGTACTAAAAAATAATTAAACCAGAATAAACTAGAGACATCTCTGAAGTATCCTTAGACTGCGAACTTTACCTGGAAGTAGTTCGGTAATTTTCCTTTAGATGCAATGCATCTAGAAAATACATCCAGAAATATATATGTAATTAATATTATTACAACCATTTTGGAGAAGTTTTAGGGAATAAAAAATTTTAATATAGCAAAAGGTATCGGTTGGATTCTGGCTATTGGATTTAGGGACTTCTGCAGCGTCCTCCCATGCCTTCAAGTTAGCAGGGTAATTTGCATACAGGTCTTGTACCTAAAGTTGCAGGTTTTCAGTAGGTGGCAGCCTTACCTCTGCATTGGTATGATGCGTCGGCTGCAGGGTGTTGGCATGGTGGTGAGGGAGAAAGGGAGCTGCAAGTAATGCAGGATGGTTTTGGTGAAGTGCGTGATACTGGTTTGTTAGTTACAGAGGCTTTTGCAATGACTGCACTTTTTAGAAATTACTACATATTACCAGTTTTGTTAATTTAGCTTAATTAATGTCCCATTGCAGGTTGGCTTATGTTTTGTCTGTTGTACAATTTACCAAATATTATTGCTTTATAAATACAGCAGTAATGTTGCTGTGTTTCTTACTGAGGGCAGTGATCCAATTGTTATCAGAACTTACAGCCACAGAAAAACACAACTCAGCAATTCCTGGAAAGCACACAGTCTCACATCTTAAACCATTTTGTTCGTTGAAGGGCTGTGGTCAGATATTCTATTTCCAACTTAAGTTATTGTTATTGGCAGTGTTTCAGAGCATGCTTATTTAACAGATAAACAGATTTCTGTATATTATTGTCCTGTGCACACCTGAGTTACAAGATATTAGATATTTTTTGTGGTAGATTTTTATATCCAACAACTTTGATATATTTGTGATTAACAGCTATGTATGAACTCAGCTGAACATTGCTCTGGCATCTAAAAAACATTGTGGACGATAATGGAAAGATGTGGAGATAAAAATGAATTTTAGTCTTAACACCTTATGTTGTACTTGTAGTGTTTGGACTTCCCTGTCCCATTTATGTGATCCTGTTGGTTAATATCACAGAAACTTGTGCTAGCTCACCAGGTGTTCAGTGGACATCACCCAAAGCTTACTGTATTTATTTTTTAAGTTTACCTTACCAAAAGGTTATAATCATAAGACTGATGGACAGGATAAGACAATTGGGTGGTTTGGGTGTGTGCATGCAAAAGTTTCATGAAGTCTTGGGGAAATTTTGTATTTTGTATACCATTAAACTTCAGAATTCCATACTTAAAACTCTTTAGCATCAACAGGAGCCCAACGATATCTGTTAAGCCAGTATTGGAGATTATGAACAATTGCTGGGCAAAGACTTGAAACGTAACTCTTAATTCTTAGTTTAGTACTAGAAATTTGAAACCTAGAAGTGCAGAATCTGCCTCACAAGCATAATAAAGTTTTGTCCAGATTAACACTTTGGAGTTTACTGTAGTTCTTGTTATATCTATTCCATTACAAATATAAACATATTTAAGCTCTTGATTTGCATATTCAGCTATTACAGATAGCTGTCTCATAGATTTTTTTTCAGTTACAGTTTCTTTTCTTCAGAAAACTAGGAGATAATTGCTCATTTTTGCTGTGAATAAAAGGATATATTGCTGATGCTTGGGATGTAAATTACTTAGACTGGAGTTAGCCTTGGCATAATTGTGTGTTTTCTATATTGCATTGCAGAGATGGTGAACTGAGTTTGAGTAGATCAATGATCAATAGCTCTGATAAGATAATTCGAAAGGGTGGCTCCTCAATCTTCCAACATGCTGCAGAAGGTTGGAAAATCAATTCTTCTTTGGTAATGGAAATAAGGTGAGTTTCTTAAATAAAAACGCAGTTCATTTCACCTTGCCTGTAATTCTTTTCATTCATGTTGCTTTATAATTCCTTTGGTCTATAAAACAGTAATTTAATTTACATCTGCAGGTGGATGTTTTTAAACTGTGTCTGTTTAGGTTTCACCGTTAAATGGAACTGCATTACATTAGGCTTCAAAGTCAAGTCATCCTTCATAAGAATTAATAAAAGGTTTTCATCTGACTGTGGCTGTCAGACCTGTGCAATCAGTCTATATTATTCATGTCCATATTTAAGCTGGTTGTCTAGAACTCTTCCACAGTCAGTGGTGAGAAACAGGTGCTTTTAGGACATGATTTTCTCTCATACTAAAGGTTTGAAATAGAACAGGTGAAAGTACCCTGAGCATACCAATTTTCCTCCCTTGACTACAGAGGCTGCTTAGGCAGACAGCTCAGATGCAGGAGTCAATGGCTGGGCCATCAAATGCTGTGAGTCCAGTTGTGGGTGTGGCTGGTCCACGTCACTGGGTCAGACACTGACAATAGCTATGTCTCATGCAGTTTCCGTTCTTGATTTCAGAAAGGCCAAAAAGAGCCTTAAGCTCATGCTGAGGGGGCAACCCAGTAGCAGAGTTAACATGAGTAAGAGTGCTGATGTGTCTTAGCATTTACAGTGGATCTGCACCTTGGGGCCACAGAGAGCAGCAAGCAGATTGTGTCGTGTCGTATCTGCCCCATCTTCATCAGGAAGATGGCCCATGAGAGAGCGTATGGAGCGTGGATTGGCAGTGTGGAGATCTAGGAGTGTCACACTCTATGAAAGGGAAAGTAACTATTTTTAACACCAAGCACATAGCAGATTAGACTTGATTTTCGGAATATTAAGATTATGAATAGAAATTTGTTCTAATTAAAATGTGTTTTCTATGTGATTTCCCTTTCTACTTTTAATTTTTTTTATTTTTATTATTTTTTAAATTAAAGGACAGTTTACAAACCCCTTAAATAGGCATTGTTTTATGTCCCTAATGCTAAAACATGCACAAGGTAAAGGTAGCTCAGAAATGTATGTATCACAAGTTATGTGTTTGACAGTTGGGAGAAAACAGCTTTTTCTACTTGTGAAGTAAGCTGATTTGGAAATGAGCGAGTGACCGTAAGTAGAGACAATCATTCTCAGTAATTTTACTGAAAATTTTAGTATCGTATTTCACAATCATTTAAAACTAATACACCCTACTGCTCAAGCAAAACAACAAACAAGAAAAAAATTACAATAACTTGTTGGTTAAAATTAAGAGAGAAAACTAAACTTGGGTTATGCCAGTTTTCAACCTGTTCCAAATGCAAAATTTATTATTCAGACAAAGAGGTAAAACAGTAGAGAATGTTTTTGTATTTTTTCATCCTGTTAATACATGTGTATCACCTCTATCTACTACATTCATGAGTTTCAAAATACTGTTTTTCTTTATTGTTTTTGAGAGGGGGAAATTTCTCTTATTTAATAAATTACTGTTATATACTTAAGAAGGACTGTGATATGTGGGGTTTTTTTAAATATTGTGCAGGGAAGATTTTTTTTGTCTCAATAGTAGAGTGAAGAAAACAGTGTATCTTGTACACTGGCTTAAGCACTGGTGGTAGAGGTTCCACTGTAATGTAAGATTTTCTGTACCATAGAGAGCATAAAGCTGAGGTTATCTAGAAGTCCACATTGCCAGCCTTTTTTTCAGAGGAAGTGGCTACTTTTATGAACACTGGGGGAGAGAGTAGGTGTGAACCAGTAAATTATTTTAGATTAATGTGACTTAGGGGCAAAAGTTGACATGAACTCTACAAGAGGAGTCAGTGCTACCCATCAGGCATTGTCTTTGCAGAAATCCTCTTTGTTGATGTGCATAGCACATTCAATTATGGTGCTCAGTGGTGAGGGAGGGATGTCAGGCTTGCTTTTCACTGAGGAAGCCACATGTGATGTCTTTCAATCTGCTGCTGACTAAATTATGTACATTCTCTCACTTTTACAGATGGTTTGCTATACACCTTTCTTTCATATTACAGCAGTAAGAAGCATTTTAGCTGTAGTTTTATACTTAGGCGCCTATCAGGACTAATTTTAAAAGTGTCTAGCAAAGTCGTACAGCGTTCTTGTGGTTTTAGCTAACTGCTCCGCCCTCCAGAATGCTACATGTACTGTGTAGACCATGAAGATGATTCATAGTCTATAATTGCAGCTGTTAACGTGAACAGTGGTTGGTGGTCTTGTGGTGTGAGGTTGACCATAGGAAGTAACAATAAGAGGGAAACAAAAAACAAGCTAGTGCCTGTTGAGTAATATATAAAATGTTACCAATTCTAAGCAGTGGAGAAATCATTTGTGAAGCAATTAGTGTACAGTGTAAAGATATTTCATAAAACTTATAGCCTCCCATAAAAGACAGATGTTTTTGCACCTTACATCAGCTTGCCACCCACATTAGCAATTTTCAAATGTAGAAAGTATTTTATAGGGAGTTTTGCTTTGTGAAAGGACTACTGGTCAGTGATGTGTCAAACCTTGTTGATCTAGGATATTATACCTTGCTATTGCTTTGTTGACTGTGGGCATCATCTCTGGCCATTTGATTTTTGCTCATGTTAGTGATGTGTCTATGAGCCTCAAAGGCATTATGAATTCTTGGCAAGGCCAGGTTCAATAGGAGTGAATGAATGGTGAATCTCCTTTATTAGGACCCCACAGAAGAATGGAAAGCTTCCACTGGGTTTCTCGTGTTCTAGGACTTTGCAGCCAGAGAAGGCAGTCTGTGAAGTGTAGCAGTCCTCTTGGGAGGGTAGCAGCCCTTTGGAGGTACTAAGTAGGCTTAAGAGGAAAGAGCTAGACTTTCTGTGATTGAGGTGGAAAATATGGGTATTACTGGTTACTAGAGCCTGTGTGAAATGTGCTGCCTTGATAATGACTGGTTTAGTGGGACAGTGATTTTTGCAACTGATGTTACCTTCTCATTGCTGGCAACTTCTTTGAAGAAGAACTGATAATTCCTGTGACAAAGGGAAGAAAGGGAAGAAGACTACTTTCTTGGCTCCCCTTTCTCTCTGAATTGTTTCAGTCATGAAAAAGAGCCCACTGTCTGCTAAGGTTTTATGTCTTAAGTCCTTTCTACTCTCTGTAGCAAGGTTTTCCTTAGGCTTATGGAAATAAGGAGACTTCATTTGTAATGAAGGCTGTAGTTTCAGAAAGTAGGGATGTGGCTGAGATGGTACAAACCTGTATGGGGAAGCCTTCCACACAGGGCTGATGAAAGCACATGTGACCTGTATGAAATGAACCACAGTTCATTTCACAGTGACTTTCTTCTATTTACTTTTAAATAAATATGGGAATTTACCCTGAAAGGAGCAGAAGAAGGTTATGAATTGCAGGAAGGCAAAAGTTTTATTTAAAAGTACATTGGGAATGTATTTATCTCTGCAATTCAACAGAGAATATTTCCTGTCAGAAAAGTGTGAGAACTTGTAAGACGTCAGCAGCATCTAAAAAAATGAAAAGCATCTTCCTCCTTCAAAAAGTTCAGATTATTATCAACTTTTGTCTTACAAGTTAGTGTGAAACAGCTGTGATAAGTCCCTGAAGTGCAAGCAGTAAGTACAGAACCAGCAATGGAGCACTACAAGTGCTCTGAAGTTTTTGGAGCAATGTTCTGAAGCCCTTTGCACTGTTTGTATGTCAAAGATATGGAATCTGGGGTTCTCTGGTCTAGTTTAGTCATAATAAACCTCAGGGGATTTTTGCTTGCCAGTCTCTCTTATTCTGCCTTGTTTATCTTCATGAAAAGCTGGAATATGGATGACCTTCCTGTGATAAGCAGTAGTTGAGTCATGGTCTGTTTAAAAGCCCTCTTTTTCTTTCGCACACCCACTCTCTTGTATTGCAGCACTTCTGGTTGTGTGGCCTCCCTCAGCTCCTAGGAGCCCTTCCAGGGTTATTTGCAGTTAGGTATTTTTTTAACAAATCCAAATTAGTGGTTGAACTGGATGATTTTTCAAGTCCCCTTCCAACCCAAACTCTCCTATGATTCTAAAGCCTGCTTTCCTGGAAGAACTTTCCTTGAAACTTCCCTTCAGAATAAAGTAAAACACTGCACACGTGCAAATACCTGTGGTCCCCACTGCCTCTTCAAGAAACCAACAGGAGCTGGAACTCTAGCCATGTACAAAAGCAAGCTGTGCCTTTCAGCTCTGGAGTGCAAAGCAGACTCAGGGCTTGCTATGGTTAAAATGTTGAGTTGTTTATGAAGGCCTGTCAGAGAGAGTCTGCAGGAGATCAAGAGAAGAGATTAGAAATCTACAACACAGAAGTTTAGGAAAAAAAAATTGAGCAGTTTCTTATCCTCAGGTAAATGAAGAATATTGCTAAGAATAAGATGCAGTCTGTCCTTCACAAGCAAGGCATAAGGAACAAGAGCAGCCTCAGTTTCTGTGGGAAAGGTCTGAGGAATACTGTACTTACAGTAAGGCTAGGGAAACACTGACAGGGGTGTGTGGGGAGGTTGTAAAATTCCTACCACAAGGGATTATTAGGAATGTATTAGATAAACATGGGCTTGGGGCCATGTAGATAAAGGCACATCTTCAGTGGGCACAGAAAAGCTTGATTAAACACTTAGTCCATCTCTGTGCCATAGTGTGATTGCTGGGCACTTAGGATGCACTCCAGAGGCTTCCCCTCACACCTGGGGTCCACTAAAACCCAGCAGCAAGGATTTATGGCACTCCCTTCCTCCAAAGAAATTATTTTTCCCAGAAAAAGCATTGGAGATCATATTTCAGTTTTCTTGAGAATGTCTAAAAATATACATGTTTTTGTAATCTTAAAAGTCAGATCTTTTAGTGGTCTATTTTCTTTCCTTCATTCACACAGTTCTGAGGAAGATGAAGAGCAGTTTGAGATTATATAATAGTTTTGTGGTACAAAGACCACAGTGCAACATAAAACTAGAAAAATACATCATGAGGAAAATCTCACCATGTTGCCCCCAGAGCAGTACATAGTCTTAACATTTGGAAAGCTGTTCAGAGACATTACTGTCTGTTGCACGAACTCATCAGGCAACTGGGAGTTTCAGTTGGTACTTAAATATTAAGGAGATCTGTTTCTGCTTCTCTAAGAAAACCCCTTGGTCAGCCACAGATTATGGCACTGTTTTTTGAGTCATGTAAACATGTTCCAGGCAGCTGCTTGGCTACAATTAGGGGTGAGTCACATCAGTCTCACCTGCCCACGAAACGGCTCAGTGCACACCTCGACACAGTTTTATTTATCATAAAGAAACTTGAAAACCACTCCAAATGAAACTGTTTACACATTTTAGCTTAAGGTTGCAGAGCACCTTTTCTTCAAGGTTTGTTAAAAATCATGCTCTTTTTTTTCCCTTGGTGCAATCAAGCTTACTTTTGAATTTAAAATGCAGCTTGAAGTGAATTAGCACTTACTTGTCATTATTTTGTCATGTCTGTTTAATCAGAATAACCTTGTTGTGCTATTTTTACTGCTCTTTCTGGAACAGAACAGAGGTTTAAACAAGTTCTTATTATTAGTCAGCATCAAAACTGACTGAGACAGTTGTGTGGGTACACTCAGTATTTCTTGCACCCCTCAGTATTTTTTTTTTCTCTTGGCACTTATGTGAAAATCAGAAATACTCTTATCCCCATGTAGCACAGAGGAACTTAAAACAATAGCATGGACTTTGCATTATTTATCATATTACTTTCAGTATTAGAAGATACCTGGCTACAGCCAGATGAATCAGTAAAAAATACTTTAATGTTAGCATTATTGCATGTTTCTTATACAAAGGGTTCTATTGTGCAGTGCAATATCTGTGTGCACATTTAACTGAATATTCTAATAACAAATTCAGATAAGAAAACATTTTTAAATATGTGAGAAGATACTAAGAGTAGTGACTTCTGGCCTTCTCAGCATTTTATTGAAAAATAAATTCCTTAGACATTTTGGAAATTTCAGCTGTGTTAAGTGAGTGGCTGATTATATGATTCTAATTCAAGTCCATATGAAGCTCTTTGGAAGACTTTTATGAGCATATAAATAAATGAGTTTTGAATGTAATCAAACGAATAATAGAAGCCAAGGTGCTTTTACATTTTTTGGCATTGTTTGCGTAACTTCACTGCCTTCCTCTTATTTTTTAAAATAGTATAGAAGATACTGCATGTATTCATGCACAAATGTTGTTACTTTTTCCTAACATGGATAGTTTTAGGCCAATTTTTTCTGGGTATCAGGGATTAAAGTGAATCTTCTGGTGATCATGTACCTTTTTGTAGTCAGAAATCTAGTTTCTGTACATATCACATGATTTTTTGGGGTCTTGAGACTCATTTGTGGTCATCCCTTCTCACGTCAGAGTTCACGTGAAATGAATCTCAATAGCTTGGCTGATTATGTTTGTATCTCTTGATGCATTCATATTATCCTTTACAGCTCCAGCTGTAGTAGCTCTCTTCCTATTTAATGAGTAATTGCAGTAATTTTTAATACTTCTAGATTAGGCAATTCTTTCTTTCTTTCTTGCTCTTTTTTGCTTTGTAGCAGTTGATGTATCTGTTGCAGAGTGCCCATGAAGTTAAGCTATCAAACCCAAGGAGATTTAAAGTCCATTTAATTTAAAGGTCAAATTTGAGCCTTCATCTTCCTTTTACAGAAATACCTTGATTGGTCGTTCCAAAAGCTACACTCAGAATTTTAAGAATGTCTATCCTGCTTTGTTATTCTGAGTCCCTCATGTGCCTCAGCATAAGTTGCCTTTGCTCTGATGCTGCTTTCTTCATCTGTGACAGTTGTAACAGATAGACCAACACATTCCAGATATTCTTTCCCTTTTCTTTTGTTTTTTTTGGTTTTTTTTGGTTTTTTTTTTTTGTTTTGTTTTGTTTTTGGGGGGGGGGTTTGTTGGTTTTTTGTTTTTTTTTTTGGACCAAGTTTAGGAAATGAGAGGAACTATTTAAAAAACACTTTTATTATGTTTCACTTCTCCTATGGCTTTTAAGATCAGTTCCATGCTGATTCAGACATACTCTTCTTTCTTGAGGCAGCAACACAAGAGCTGGCTGGTGGTCATGGGTGTTTCTATAGTTCATCCCATTTAATTTTGATTTATGGCGGTGACTGAGTGTTGCAACAGATAGAATAACATTTCTAGTTATCTTTTCCTGTTTGATTGCACTTTGTGGAAGTTCGGCTCTAGAAACTTAATATACAAAAATAACATTCTTTTAGTCAACAAAATATCTGTTTCGTTTTAAATTCCACCTTACCTACTGACAGCAGTGAAAAATACAAAGTTTTGTTTTTCTTCTTTTCTTGTTAGACTTGCAGAGGCAAAAGTTTCTAGTAGATTTATTATGTACTAAATACCCTGCCCCAGCTCAGAGCTCCGTGTCTGTTCCGTGAGTTTTGTACTTGGTTCAGAGGTGATCTTTCTTCACAAGCATACCTCCTTCACAGATGGACATAAGCTTGTAAAGCTTTGCTCACTTGCAGTCCTGAGCTATCAGTGGCTCCTGCAGCTCTGATCTGGGGATTTTTTCAGCTTTTTAGGTCAAGGGTGTACTAAAAACTGCTCCACACTGCCACTACAGGTATTAGTCATTGCATACATTAGTCATTACATTGCAGACATTAAGTATCTCTTTTGAACCTACGTATTGAACATGTGCCAGTTTTTGGACCCCAGTCCCCACCTGTCGTGGGCAGAATGGAAGCTTTGGACAGAGTTTATTAGAGAATCCCTCCCACTGAGTTGTGAGGTACAGAACTTTTTTTCTAAACCCCTTGCATGCTAAACTCCTTCTCAGAGAGGAGTCAAGGTGTGATTGGATCTAATCTTAGCCCCAGACATCGTCAACAGTTTGTGTTTAAAGGATTGTGCAAGTGCAATTGAACCTTTATGCAACTGTGTCCCACAGGATTAAGGATGGCAAACCAAATATACTCAAGTTGTTAAAGTAAGTTATTTATTGGTGATCATAATGATAATAATTAGACTCAAATACTGTTTTTATTTAATACATGGTATAGCTATAACTTCTAGTATAGTGCACTGTTTACTGAAGCTGTATTGAGCAACAATATTAAAGCTAGCAAAATAATTGTGTAGAAATTGATGGTACTTACCCATACCAGTGCCCATGGGCAAGTCTCTTCTACTCAGCCTTAAGGAGTAACCTGGAAGGGGGTTCCCCTCAAGGGAGGAAGCTACACACACACTCCTTCCAAGAAGGGATGTGTCAGAATTCTCTGCCATTAAAAAGAGGGCCTCGGCTTTTGTACTCTAAAGTGATTGACAGTCAGACGTATCATCTCAGCAGCTTTACTAAAGTAATCAGTGCTGTCACTCGTTGGCTCCATTATCAGGAGCTCTGTCTGCTGCATCCTCACCAGTGCCAGTTTCTGTCAGGTATGACTGTTCTTCACAGAACAGACTGTTTAACTTTGGAATTGATGAGTCAGGCTGGTTTCAGCATTCTTCAACACTAAAAGCAGGGTGACCCCCTCTTCTCCATCAGCACTGGTAACTTTTGCAAATAGAGGCAAGTTTGAGCTGCTTTGCCTCCGCTTAGGCAGAGCATCCTGCTGGCCCCATAAGCAGATGCCATGACTTCATTTTCCAGCTGACATAAAAGCAAACACTCTTCATCTGTTACTTGCTGGGGGCAGGGAGTATACAACTGTTCTACTGCCATAGTTCACTTGATACATGGTAGTTTATTAAGCCCTTATATTTATGAGGCCATGTGTGTCTAAACCTGTCTAATAGTTTAAACAATTATTTGCAGAAAAGATGATAAATGTTTCAAAGTGTTGATGAGTTTGTAAGTGATTTTGAGTTCAGCTAACAGCTTGACTGGGCCCTGAGCTGAAGGAGTTTAATTTACAATATGTTTTAAGCTGATTTTGTTCAAATTTGTACAAAAGACGGTGTATTCTCACAACAAGTTAATTAGGATAGCTTTAGCTAAACATCAGTTAATTAGGAGGAAGTTTATGCTAAACTGAACATATTACTCTAATGGTGGAATAAGAATCTATAAGAAAACATGGCCATTCCTGAGCCAAACGGATTTGTAAGAGATGACATTTCCTGATCATGAATACTTCATGTAATTAACTGTGTTTTTATGAAAACAAACTGCCACAGTCCTTTTAAAAAATGTCTTAATTCCAAAATTTTATGAAGGTATTAGAACACAGTATGCCTTCAAATTTTCAGTTATCTTCCCTTGATCTCTCAGTGCCTTTGTGTGCACAAGTCATTAGGTTCTAGTTCTGTAGTGTTTGTGTGTTACATTGGAACCGCAGTGTGAACTCCATCCTAACTGCTTTGCTCTAACTCCATCCTAGAGCATGGGAAATGACCCTAGCAGGACTGACACTGTCCACCCTCTGCTTTATGTTGTATGCCTTGTAGAGTCTGTGTTGCTGTCAGACAAACTCCATTCAAGCAGGGTGTGCTGGGTTTTATCTGTGCATTTTTCTGTCAACGCAGGAAGAACATTCTTCAGTTCCTGGATGCTGAAAGAGATGTCTCAGTGGTCAAAAGCAGCTTCAAGCCAGGAGATGTAATTCATTATGTTCTGGACAGACGTCGCACTCTAAACATTTCTCAGGATTTGCACAGCCTTCTCCCTGAAGTTTCCCCAATGAAAAATCGCCGATTTAAAACCTGCGCAGTTGTTGGGAATTCTGGCATCCTTCTGAAGAGCAGTTGTGGAAAAGAGATTGATAGCCATGACTTCGTAATAAGGTAAGTTTTTATCTACTATTGAAGATACAGGCTACTATGTTTCTTGGAGAAAAACTGGGAGAAATGTTTTAATCTGAGGTACATATTAGAGGCATCATCTGAAATTAATCTGAAACACTTTCCATCACCATGTGATTCCCCAAATTTAAATCCATGCCTATATTATTGACAAGAAGATTGTTTTTACAGTGAAAATAAAATGGGAGAGAAGTTTGCACTACTTAATTTTGCTTTTTGCTGTTTTTATTCCAGACAAAATTATTCTTATAGAGGTCTTGGTAGAATAAATGCAAAATGGTTTTTCTTTTAAAAATAGTCTTTCTTTGCTTTTGGTCAGCCCAGATGCCCTTTTTTAAATTACTACATTACTTTTGTGCAGCATGCAGTAAAATTTTAGTGTGGTATATTGATGTTGAACCAGGCTTCCACTGAGGTAGTTGGAAGGCACCCAAATATATTCCTTCATGTCGGTTTAAAAATCTATTCTTGCAGTTTGGGGGAAAAAATTATATATTTCACTTTTTAATCATTCTTCAAACACACACAGTAGAGTGCCTTTGGATTTCATGTATCATGTCGAAGCTGACCTCATTTGACATCTTGGCATTATGTAGAAAATGCTGAGCAAGAGATAGGTACTTTTGCTTTTGAAGCAGAAGTTTCAATTGATTTGGTTTGAGAAGGGTGAAAAGGCAGAAAACAGGAGGGTGTGACAGAAAGCCATATAGAAATAGCAGTCATTGTGAGTTATTTGCTTTTTCTTTTTTCGCCTTAAAGAATGATGGTGGCAATAAATAGAAGGACATGGAAAAGAAAAACTACAGTTTTGCAGTACATAAATAAAATAAGAATATACTTCAGGTTTGTATTTCATGTGAAAGGTATTTTAGCAAGTTGCAAATGAAGCAATAACACACTTCTCTTTCATTTTCCTTATTTGCCTTACTTGTACCACTAGTTATTCAAATAACATCCTTACTTACTGCAGAGGAAATTCAAAAGAAATTACCACAGTTTTAAACTGCATTTAGCCTATGGCATGCTTTTGTAGTCTCTCTGAGATTAAATGTGATTCATTTACGAGGACTACAGAAAAAAGTAGACACTAAATTTTCTAAATGAAAATTTTCTTAGAGAAGGCAAGGTACACACTGTGTTTTAAATCATGTTCTGAATTTCTTTGCAATCATCCCCATGCTTTTCCACACATTTTAACTAGCCATGAAACCAGGTGATGATACCTGATAGGAGGTTTTAACTAATTCAACTACGCAGGGGAAAAATATTCTTAAAGACTTGGTGAAGCTTAATAGGAGCAGTAGGAAGTTACTGTTCCTGATCAGTTCTTTGGACTGAAGAGAGATGTGAGTGTTCTGTGAGGATGGTGAGGAACTGGAACAGGTTGCCCAGAGAAGCTGTGCATGTCCCATCCCTGGAAGTGTTCAGGGCCAGGTTGGATGGGGCTCTGAGTAACCTGGTCTAGTGAAAGGTGTCCCTGACCGTGGTGAGGGATTTAGAAGTAGATAATCTTTAAGGCCCACTTTCAACCCGAACCATTCTATGATTCCATGAAACCTCTCTCATATGGTATATGACTATTGAAGTGATCTGTGTAACAACTGGTGAGTCTGACAATATTGTGATTAATAATCCCTAATGTTCAGGGAATAACATGCTTGGCCCTACTCCCTATAGGGAGTTTCAATGCACTGATTTTCTAATTTTTTTTTAAATTTACAAATGAAAGTTAAGATGATTTATAAATTTACGTATTATCATTAAAACCATATGATATTTATTTATTTAAGTTTCCATGTATGTATCACTACATAGCATCTGTTTAAATAGCAGAGAATTTGTTTGCAATTGAAGTTAAAGAAAAAAGCAAATCATTAATTGGAGTTAATTTCCTATTTCCTCATCTCCCATTTAGATAAAGTTGTACATCATTTGATATGTAATCACATGTTGTAATTATGAAGTTCTGGAGAGCTTCATAAGCACTTACCTATATTGCTGTTAAGATTCTGGCATTAACACAGGGCACTGTTAATCTTTTTGCTTTTATCTGGTCTCTCTACAAGTAAAATGTCCTCACTTATGTGCCACCTGATGGTATTCTCAAAATTACTGTATGTATCCATGTGTATAGGCTGGTGAAGGACAGTTTTGTAGAGTCTTCTGATGCCAAGTGCTTATGCCTATGTGCTGTGACAAGTATGTCGTACTCATCTGATTAAATATATTCAGGTGATTTTGATTGTATTTTATGGGGGCAGGGGGGGTATGAAATCTGAAGGAAAATTCTGTCTCTGGGAGTTGTTTCTTAGAGGAACAGTTCTTAGAGTTAACACCAACAATACCATTAATGTAATGATAAAACTGACAGTGAAGGTCTATGACGATGAAGAGAACACAACAGATATCCAACAGTATTTGCAGTATGATAAATTCCATATCCAATGAAGGCAGTGTGAAGGTGTTAATAATAATAATGGACAAACACACAGAAGTTTCACAAGATTTATGAAGTCTTGCCTATTTTGCCAGTAGAAAACACAGTCCATCTAATTAAAATGGGAAGCAAGGAGACTCTGCTGTTAAAAGAAATGATAGTGATGAAACTATTTCCTGTTTCCTGTGTACCTTTCCTACTTACCTCTCATGCTTTTATACTCCATTAGGAACTACTGATCTGTGTTCCCCTACTACTCTCTTCTAGTGCTGAGCTAAAGTGTGCTTCATTTTGATACTATACCCACGGAGAGTCTGAAGCATTCCAATATATCTGATTAGATGAATAAGTACATCTTATTCCCACATTGTCTGCACTTTCTTATGCTGGAATTACCAAGCCAAGGCTGAGTTAGCTGTTGCATCTTACAGAGCAGATGAACTTGTTAGAGTAAGTGGTATGCTTTGAAATGCAGTGGTTACATAGGAGTTTCTGAAAAACGCAGCTGTATTTTAAGCAAGTGTAAAGTAACAATACTAAGCATTGCCAAGTAATAACTTGGAATTACTTCTGGCAGCCAATATGTAGCAAACAATTCAGCTTTGGGTTCAGAATTTGAACAGTATCAAAAATCGGAATATGTAGTTTTACTTTTTACTTTTTAAATTATTTAATTTGACATTTTTGATGAGACCTATTCAAAAGCAGAGGCCAAGTCCAGTTTTGCAGTTAATTGGTTAAAACCAACCAGTCAAACTCTAGTAAATATATTGTTTTTTCCAGTGGTGGCACCACTTCTGGAAAAGTCCCTTTCATTTCAGTTGAATGGAGAACAGGCCTGTTGAGTGAAGCTTTTTCAATAGGTTAGGGGCAGCCATGAGAAGATATTAGCTGCTTCTTTCTTTGGATTGAAGTTCCTACTTTATATGTTACATCTCATCTTTTTCCATTGGAGTTTTTCCCGACTAACTCTGTCAGCATTTAGGAACCAAATGGATGTTTTTGCCATCACTGGTTATAAAATTTTGCTGGGCAAATGCAGCTTTATTTTTCCAGCATACTTTCATTTTTTTAACTTTACCATCCTTGTGGTTAGTGAAGTTGGATGAAAAGGCTTGTAGTTTTGTTTTTTCCTTTTGAGAGGAAAGAATACATCCTTTAACAGATGTCTTGGTTTGTCCTTTACATAGGGAAAGCTCATGTGTTTTGACTCTCTCCCTAGTGTATTGATTTTTGTGGGCAATTGTGATATGCAGAAGCAGGCGTCATATGTGGTATGAGCAGAAGACAGCAGATATGGTCAGGAAGAAGAAAAGGTCAGATCTAATCATACTGTGGAGGTGTGGTATCTTATTTCAGGAGAGCAATTTAAATTAATAATAAGAAATTAGTAGTAGCTTCATTTATGTGTGGTGTTCCTTCAGCTGGTAGGAGAAAACCATCGTAAATTTGTCAGAATAAAGATATTTAGAATATTAATTTACCTATATTCTGGAACTTATGTTTTGTAATTCATATCAGGTTTTATGTCCAAATATTTTTTAGTACACCTTGCTTGGACCATGGCTGTTGTGCCAAGTAGAGCTAAATCCTTGGAGCCAGCAGATCTGTTGGAAGCAAAGTTGCCAATTTAACACGCATATTTTAAAGCATGAGTCTTCCTCTAAAAATAACATCTGAATACGTCATGACTAGCTCATTAGACCTTTTTCAGATCTCAAATGTGGCAGCTCTATTTTTGCCTCTATCTCTTCCTTAAACTTGTCACGCTACATTGAAACATTAAATGGAAGCAGAGGAAAGCCATCATCTTCCAAAGCTCTTGCTCAGGGATTTGAGTGTCTGCGAAAGGGGAGCACTGGTGGAGCTGATCCAGTCAGTCAGTCTCCAGACGGTGCTCTCCCCTTCAGGAGAGCCTTGGAGAAGGCTTGACTCTTGTAGCCACATTTTAGGGTTGTTGGGTTTTTTTAAAAGAAGCTAGTCCTTAAGCAGGTGATTTAGGAGGATATTTAAAACCAGAAGTCCAGAACACTCAGGAAATACCAGTAGAAAGTGACTTCTCTACATCCATTTACAAATGATCATGGGTTCTAAAGAGGCTGCTTAATTAGATATATGTCCTGTAAGCATCCAAATGTAGAGCAGATAGTGTTAGCCTGAATCTTCCTATAACTATCCTGAGAAAAAAGGATACCATTGTTTTAAAATCACTTACTCCTAATACAGAGCCTTTAATTTAGTAGTTGTCTAAATAGTTGGAAACTCAGAATCACTATGCTTTTTCTTCCCACTGACTGTTCTAAGAGGTGAAAATGTTCAGAACAGTCTTAATCTAAAGAACTGCCTTTTTAGCTGTTTTCATTTTGGAAAGTTCAAACTACTGCTGCATTCTAAATTCCATTCTAACAACTCCAAAATGCTTCTCCAAAACATTGAAAATCATCATTTTTTCTGAATTAATTCCAAGGATAATAAAAATTTTTTAACCCTTTCTGTCCTCATAATGTTGCAGCCTTTTGTTTAATTTTCTGTATCAGAATTATAGCACTTCTATGGATCTTCTTAATTACCCTGTAGAATATGCTCTTCATAGATAGTCATGTGTGATGGTATTTTCACATAAAAAGGCAAAGTTACTGCTGTTCAGGATACTGCTAAGTTCTATTTCTTAGTTTTTCATGCATTAAAATATAATTTTCAATATTCAATAAATTTCAATGCTGTAGGTTTTGTGGGACTTCTTAAATATTCTTTTATATGTATGCAAAAAACTTTCTGTGATAGAAATTAATTGCCTTGTTTTGTTTTCAAAGGAATAGTACTGGGAGAACAGCAAAACTAATCCATGCGTACTTTTGCAGCAGGACACACAATAAAGATGTAAATAATGTTGTGCAGCTGTTTCTAAAATGCCACTTAGACTTTTTCTGATATTCCACTCTGCTGTGTCATTGGATGATAACTTGCATATCAGTCACTGGTGTTAAGAGAGATGCCAGGAAGAAAGAATTTATGGATTACCAGTATAAATTCTAATCTGTGCAACAGGAATTAATGCAGTTTATTAGCAGATGATGTTACAAAAATCTTCTTCATACTGAAGTCATAAATCCAGTATTTTTGTGAACTTGTGTTGTGAAAGGGTGTATCAAGTCAATATTTTACACAGCACGTATTAAAAACCCCTCGTGATTGTTGTATGTGAATAGAATCTGCAATGCTGTACCTGAGCCTCTAACCTTTACTAATAATTACATTTGTTGGGGAAAATAGGAAGTTTGTGCATGGGTTTTTTTGTAAATCTCCCTTTTTTGGGCATGTGTGAAAGTTACCACAGTACTGCTGCACACCTTTATTTGGAGAACCAGGTGAGAGGATGTGCTATACACACACAAGTATTAGGGCAATGTGCTTCTTACATGTAGATTGAGTGGAGAATAGTCCAAATGTGAGGTTGTCTTCAGTCTTGAACTCTTTTTTTCTTCCCCTGCTTGCTTGAGCCTTTAATTTTTCTTTCATGCCCAATTATTTCTTAAAAATGGCATGAATTACTGAATTCAAGATTACTATTCTGATTCTTACAGGAATTTGGATATGAATCTGGATATGAAACCTTGCAGGCTACTCAGGAGGGAGTATGTGTTATTGAAGCTAATCTAGGTGTAATGCCTTATGTTTCAGAAAGATTTAATATGTCTGCCAACAACAGTTTGATTTTCATTTTATGTCTTGTCAGAATGTATGTTGTTATTACTGTGTAACTGATATTTTTGGCTTTGCTCTACAAAGCAAAGATATTAATGAAACAAAGCATTGGCATAAAGCACTTCTTTCCTGTGGCTTTACAGTGTTTTAAAGTATTTATTTCAACTTGTAAACCTCAAGTCCACCAATTGTTAGAGGATTAAGAATTGTACAGGTTCATGGCCATTTCTTGCATTACTCTGCTGAAGGTAGAACATTCTTTTGGTTCTCAATGTCAGATAAAATGGAAACGATAACCATCTTACTCAAGGAAATTTTAATGGCTTTTATTTAAAATTAACTTGAAATATGGTCTATGAATACTGTGTACTGGACCTTTGTATTCATATGTTTATTAGTAGCAAAGCAAGTTGACCTGAATCTCTGTGGAATAACTGACTTCTCATTTGAGCTTATTTTTGTGACTTTAATTGTGACTTCGCATTACTGTCTTTGTTAAACTCTGCTCTCTAAAAGACTGTGTGTGTTATGGATATATTTGGGCCATAAAGATGGCACAGCAAATCCAGGGGTGATCACCCAGTTTGGTGAAATTGTGGTATAGGAGCACCTACTCCATTCTTCATTTTTTTTCTCATGGCATGCAACTACAACTCCAGCCATTAGCAGTTTTTTCCCCACACTTTTCCTTAACATATCCCACTGTAACTAATACATGCAACAGGTGGTTGTGGAAGAAGCAGGTTTTCAATCATTGAGACTTTTTGATCTGCGTGTCTTAGTATCTCAGTTCTTTCACACATGCTCAAATACTACATGATATTTCAGACATTATCTAGTTTTTCCCTTTTATCCCAGGGATCTTTTTAGTGATAGAATTGCAGTGCATTTTTCAGTTTAAAATCTTCTGTTATCATACTGAAATTTCCACTGGGAATATTTTATAGATATTTGCCTTTTAGTATCATGGTTGTACATAGTATTTGTGTAAGTTAGGTGCCTCTGTAAGTTTACAGATTTTCTAAATAATATAACTGATGCCAAATACTAAGTTTAGAGTAACCACCTTGTTGAAATGACTGTGCAGAGATTTTGTCTATGATCTGGTCTGATGTCATAGGAAGAACAGGCACTGCAGCATTAATTTGAGGTACCTTGGATATTACCTGCCTATGACACTATCAATCACATGAATTATGAATGTTTCCCATACACTCGGGCTTTTTTCTAACCCCCTCTCTAAAATGTACCAATCCTTGTCTCAATAGGCCATTTTCCATACACTTCTCTCATAGTGCTTAGAAGAAGTAAGGGAGCAAATAATAACTAATTATTTGCTAGTTTTGTGCAAGGGAAAGAAGTAGTAGTTAGAGCTTCTGATTAAACACTTTTATCTAGAAAAAAATGGCCATAAGATTGTTTCAAACAATATACTGAAACTGAATTTTTATGGGAAAAAATAACAAAGGAACCCATGAAAATTGTTATTTTAGAAAATTATTTTTGCTGGGAGAAAACTCATTCCATCATTTTGTCTGGAAACAGTCAATAGCTTGCTCAGGAGAATGAGATTTAGGAAATTTACAAACCTTTTTATAATGTGAGATATTATCAATACTCATATTTTCAGCTATTTGCTTAATTAAGTCAATCTTCAGTGCCCAATGTGACTTGTAATTGGTATTATATTCTCAGTAACAGTAGCACAGCAAGTTTGTCTTGCTCAGCTTTCACCTGTAGCCTGCTTACTTTGCATGCTAACATGAAGACATCACTGAAGTTTTTTTCAGCATCAATGGAAAGTGATGGTATGTTGCAAGAAGTTTGTGGAGTCAATTTTTAAGCATTCATATGTTGCAAGGTACTAATAATGTGGCATGTGAGAAAGAGGAAATTCAGTAAATTACAATCTTCTGTATATTCTTCCTTAAAAAAACCCAATAAAAGTATGGTTTTATTTATGGTGAATAGGTCCCTAGGCATGTAATGGTAAAGCTTTTGGTGCAGAAACACCCTCACTACCTCATTGCTGTTGAGATTTTATTTGGCATTCCGTGCCTTGTGGCAAATCAGCTAGAATTAAAAAATACAAGGGAAGGGTATTGCAGTGACTATTTAAAACTTGTTCAGTTAATAGGCTTCTTCATTTCATTTAAGAGAAAATTAGTATATGTATGTTTGCCTCTGAATGTGAAGTTTTCTTGAAAGAATTACAAGAATTGGTGGGAGGTCACTGATGTCTTCTAACAAAATAAATTTAAAAATTCCAACAACAGCAGGAAACTGTGGCAGAGCATAAAGATGTATTAGAGGTTATGATGAAAGCTCCAAAGCAGGTAGAAGATATAAATACACACTCAGGTCTAAACAAAAATACACAATAGCCAGTTTTATTAGCCATGAAACATGTAAGAAATACAGGCATAAACTTTTTAGCCCAGCCTTTTGCACCAGTACAAGGTTCAATAATTTTAAAGTTAACGAGGGTAGATTTAGACTAGTTATAAGCAAGAAATTTTATGATAAGAGTGCTAAAGCATTGCAGTCCTATTGCTACTGAGTGTATTTGGGTTGCTCATTATTTTCTGAAGTTATACTTGAAAAATCTGAATATGCAGTAAGATACAAATTTATACTGCTTACATTGTATACCTTTCTAAAATAGGGATTTGAGTTACTGATATAGCAGTAGTGACATACAATGTATCCATATGGCATGCAGCTTTTTGAGCAGTTGATGTTGGTATATACCTGTTCTATTTCTCAAAGTTGGATTCAGAGAGAGCAGGATTTGCAATCTCAAGATCTGTCTTACATTCTTAAGTAATAGATTTCATCATGTACATATATGTGACTACTAAAACAAACCCACTGTACAAATTCTTCATTATGTTGTTCAATCTGCCCTTAAAAGAGGTATTTTCAAAAACAGCAGTAATTCAGTGAATTTGATTGGTTGGTTTTAAGTACTTGGTTTGATTATTTTATCGTGTTTATTTTTAGATTTTAAAAAGCTTTTAATAACGGCAGGTTATAAGTTCATGCAGTAAGGTTTTCAGAAACAACTTACAAAGACAGTATTAAATTCAGTGGGAGTTTTTCTCATGCCCTAACTACCATTTTCTGGAAGGTACTACTCTTAGCAGCCTGAAATGCGTGCAGATGGTTTGTGGAATAGATGCATAAAGATAATGAAGAATCTAAATCTATTTCCTTAGCCTACATCTGCCCACGTTATCAGAAACTTGGACTTCTTTATCTCCTAGGAATGTATTTGCTTTATAATCTTCAGAAGGTCTCTCTGAAGAACATAGGACCACTTCTTCAACTGATAATTAAATAATGAAATTTTTTTCTGGGTAATTAATATTATCAGACAGGACTAGGTCATCAATTGGTGTTAAGTAACACTGACTTATTTTCATATGTCATTGGACATCTGGCATGAGAAGAAACTAGTGGATAAAAATTTGCAGAATTAATGGAATACTGTTTAAATTAGGAGTGTGATAGCATGCAAATGTTTTGGAGGAGCCCATTCCAACGTTGCTTCTTACCCTCCTTTACCTCAACAGGGCAGTCTGTTAAGTTATGAAAATATTGTTGTGTCAGGATACATCCTTGGGGGTATAGCAGCTACAGGTTAATTAATTGAGGATGTTGTGGGGATGATTTGTTTCAGTCAGATCATACTGGTTGCTGAAATCACAACTAATTTCTGAATTACTTTTTGTCACCTGCATTCAAAGCATATGTGTGATTATGTATGTATGTATTTATATAATTGGGATAAAAATCTGCTGAACAATGGCATAATGAGAATTTCTCAACCCTAGGAAAAAAGCACAAAGCTACTGCAAAATTAAAGAAGGTTTGAAAATTAGATATGAACAAAAATTTGAAAGTTTAATACTTTTTCCAAAAATCGCAGTTCTAAGTCAAATAAAAATACTAAATTTCAAAACATCTTATCAACTCCAGTGATAATTCCAAAATCCAAAGTACCAAAAACTCATTTAAAGATGGGGTAAAGTTACTTTGTAAATAATACTTTAATACTGTGTTTTAAGTAACATAAAATAAAAATGCATAGAATAAACTATAATTTATGCCTTATTTTGCTAGCATAGCTTTCTTTGTGTGAGAGCTGTTGGTAACATGATGATAAATGAATAATGAAAGGTAATAGCTTTAAGAAAGCATATTATTCACAAGTGCTACTTTAGATGCTGATGAATTCTAGAGCATGATGATATGGTTCCCAAATGTACAAAGTGGAATTTTTTTTCTTCCAGCATTCTGTACACTTAATGTTTTTAAAAATTTATATGATCCTGGTCCAACTTGAGTAAAATGCTATGTGTTATCACATCTATTATCACTGGTATTTTTTTCTCACATTAAATTGAATTGGGCTTGCATGTTCATTTTCAGCTTTCCATACATGCACACGTTTTTCTGAGTTAATGTTTCATATTTATTTTCATTTTTCCATTAATTTCTTCCTCTTCAGGTGCAATCTAGCTCCTGTGGTGGAGTTTGCTGCCGATGTGGGAACTAAATCTGATTTTATTACCATGAACCCATCAGTTGTACAAAGAGCATTTGGAGGCTTTCGGAATGAGAGTGACAGAGAAAAATTTGTGCATAGACTATCCATGCTGAATGACAGTGTCCTTTGGATCCCAGCTTTCATGGTCAAAGGTGGAGAGAAGCATGTGGAGTGGGTTAATGCATTAATCCTTAAGAATAAATTGAAAGTGCGAACCGCCTATCCATCACTGAGACTTATTCATGCTGTCAGAGGGTAAGTGTATGGAAAAGACTGGTCTGTCCTCAGCACAATGAAACTCATAACTTGAATTCCTAGCAGGCAAAAAAAAAAAGATGAGTGTCAAAAGGAGCATGATATTTCCCTTATTGATGTAATGGATTGCATTTATGGTAAGTTTGTTTGGTAATAAATGTTGGCCACTAATTTAGCCAGCCCTGCTGCAAACAGCTGAAAGGCACTAGCACAATAACTTTTCTAATTGCACTTTCATGTGCAAAAATGTATCATCATTTAGTGATAAGCTAATCTTAAGAACAGGCTGAATTCAGTGTACAGTGAAAGTGCTACATGTCTTCTTGGGGAAACAACTGTGAAGATAAAAAACACAATCTAAATAGCATCAGGGGTAAGGTAAATAATGAACAGATCTAAATAATGGCAGATCTAAAAGTACTGAGCTCCTTCATAAAATATCTAGGATTTAGGACAATCTGTCCCCTTTTCAATTCAGCCAGATGCTTGGGCAATTCAAAAACATTGATCAGAATCACTGAAAATGTTAATGAAACCACTTACTAGAAAAAAGATATATCCATGCTTTCAGTAGATATTCTTCTTTTTAACCCCATAATTAAGCAAAACTGTCAGATGAAGGCTCCAATGTCTTTGTCACTACTATACACTACAAGTAGATAGGGCTATGCCTGAGAATCATCCAAAAGACAATGGTGGTGCTATGTGTTTGTACATAAAATTATGTCAGTATGATAATATTCAGCTTGAGTTCCTTGAAATGTGCTGTCTGTTTGTGGGGTTTAGGAAGATGCCCTAAAGTACTGCTATTGGCTTGTACACCAGTTACTGATTATGTAGCTGTTCTTTCTGTTACAGCAGCAGAGATACGTTTAGAAAGGATGTTTGAACTGTTCCCAATGTAGCATGAGAATAAAGCTTAGAAATAAGTTGTTCTTCAGGATAATTTGCCATGTCTCATAGATTAACTGCTGCATTTCCTCTGTGCTGCTTTTCTGGAAAAAAATAATCTGTTGCCTTTGAAATTAGGAAATCCTTCAGAAAACCTTTGCTTTTTTACTGAGGTACTCGGTTTCATTAAACATTTAGACTTTAGCTATTTATGGGCCATGATTGTGTTGAATTTTCAAATATTTGAAATGCCTGTAGTACATAGGCATTGTGGTTTGTGTGTGTATATAAACCTGTCTGACATTACTTCCAGTTTACAAAGAACAGTTTTAATTTCCATCCGCTAAATCTAGGCAAAATTATCAAATGTGAGTGGTAATTCAGAGTATGCAGTCATTAGGCTGGCCAGTTCGAAGGTCCTTTAGGGGGCTTTGTCTTTAAAAAATTATTAGTACCTACGTTGTTTCTCTGAATGAGGCAACAAAAGCTCTGCCATCCAGATCGTTGAAAATTTGGGTTGAGCTGTATTTTAGATTAACCTAGCAGTGTCACCTGATATGACTGCATAGATTCATCCAGTTGTTGAATCTGAGGTTTAAACTCCACAGTAAATTTAAACTGATGCCAAGAGTTCCTTGATTTAATGAATCTAAAATTTTATTAAAATATGGTGTATTTTGGGCGAACTTGTTTCATATCTAATCATGAAGAAGGTTCATAATTCCAACCTGACATAATACAAATAGAGAACATCTTATGCTGAAGGGTGCAGACTCAAGGTTTGGAAAGTGTCTGTATTCCTTTTTATATGTATCAAACTGTCAGATTTTTCCTTCATTAGTCTTTAAAGCATATGGTGTAGGCATTTTCTAATGGCAGAACATAAAGTTTCTTAGACTTCTGATCTAATGAGGCTAAATTCTTTCTTTCTAATGCAGTGTAAAGTTATACTGCAGTTTTATCTTATAACCGGTCAGTTTGGCTACAATCACAGCACTGCATTGAAATTCTCACTCCTGTTCTTCCTTCTCTTTTAGTGAAAGAACCTTTATGAGCAGTACATAGTGTTCCAGAGTTGCTATTGATCAGATGACTGCATTCTGAGATAATTTTAAAACTTTTTTTTCTGTCCATTTACGCACTTTTTGGTTTAAAAAAAGGTTATGTGGTATTGGAAAAAGAACTACTGTTTTGCAGATTTCATTCTTTATAAAGCTACTGTGAGTGATGGCTGCTCCTCTAAAATCTCCAAAGGATTTTAGGTTTTAAAACCAGATTATATACATATAAAGTCCAGCATGATAACTACTTTTTAAATCAGTAGTATCATAAATGGGTATTGTATTCAGATTTCTTTTCTTCAGTACACTTAGATCAAGTGGCTACCTGTGATAATTTTTCTCTATTTTGCTTTTTCACTTCTTGAGTTTTGAATATTAGATTTTGAAAGTGATTTGAGAGCTGTTGCATGGTTTTTTCCCAAAGTGTCTCTAAAAGCTAATTTATGGAACTTTTAATGTCACTGTGCACATACTGACAAAAAAAGCCAGCGCAATGAATACATGACAGAGTTCGAGATGGAACTAAGATCTTTAAATGAACATCTTAAATCATTGAAAACATTTACTTGTTCTCTAATGTCACTGCCAAGAAGATTAATTATAAAGTAATTATAATGAACAAACTACATAAGTTTGGTTTTTTTTTGATTCAATTAATAATTTCAGATTTTTTTATTAAGAAGACTGAGATTTAATGCTAAACTGTTTATTTAATTAGGGTTATTTGTAGTAATATTTTCCAAATGAAATTATACTTTCTGAGGCATGGAAAGTGTCTGTATAGAAGCTTGTCTCAGTAGCAGAGCTGTAATTGAATATGGATTAAACAGCAGGCAAACAGGAACTGAGCCTGCTGGGATTAGAGTCCAGATCATGTTGTTTACCTCTAGTGGTGGCAGACAACCACACTCCAAAGTAGGATCAGCAGGATGTTCTGCTATGGATCCTGCCTTGCGGGTCCGGGGAGGGATTAGAGAGGGTTCCTGACACTAAACATGTAGTTGGTGCTTTAGGTGGAGGTCAGTTAATTACCAGAGCCTTGCACAGCTCTTTTTTTTTCTTTTTTTCTTTTTTTTTTTTTTTTTTTGTGCTTCTGCTGGTGAGTATCTGAAGAAATCTGCTAAAGAGGCTGAGCACCACCAGCCCCTTGCCCTGACAAGCAATACGGATTCACAGTACACTAGTTTTCTGAGAAGTTTTTTTCTTGTATTTCCTCTCCTAAACCCACAAAACAAAGTTCTCACGCTCATCTTGATGTGTCAGAATGTTTTCTTGGCTGCTCTTCCAGCTGGAGCCATCCAGTAGGAAGCTGCATATTTTGAACTATTAGTCACTCAGCAGCAGTATCGTTGCTTCACATTGGATTTCTTCCCATCTTTTGGGTACGGAACAATTGTGTGGACATCCTGTGGGATTTGCCTGTGCTCTGCTTATTTTCTTCTTGATCCTGCCTGTGAAAGAGCAGTATTATCCTGCATTAAACATGGCAGAACTCCCACTGAAATATCTGAGTTTTGCCTACGTAAGGAGTGTGCTGTGCCTATTTATGGTCACTTCTCAGTGCAGGGTCTTTTTTTCTTTATTAGTGAAAACAAACAGTTGTTCTTTGCATGTAGTGACCTTTTGCAAAACTTTACCACATCTTCAGAATTTTTTACTCTGGGAATTACAGAGAAAATACTTTCAGAAAGTGAAACATGCAGAAATCAGTAGTTCTCCAGCAGCTCTGTGCTGAGAAACAAGTACTGTGAGAA
The DNA here is from genome assembly GCA_034509425.1 of Eopsaltria australis. NCBI lineage: Eukaryota > Metazoa > Chordata > Aves > Passeriformes > Petroicidae > Eopsaltria > Eopsaltria australis. The sequence continues at coordinate 131,360 of JAVTVJ010010916.1, read as the reverse complement.
ATCTATGTTGCTAACACTTCTGTTTCTTTTCTTCCTGCTAACAGACTTTCCTTTTCAGTTTACTGCTAGAATGTGTTTAATAAGAAAAGATGTTTTGAAATACATGGATGAAGAAATCACCTGAGAAAACAAAATGGCCATTGCACTAAAAATAGAATTCTAAATATAAAACGACTGTGTATTTTGCATCATGTATATAAATATTCAAAATACTGGGGAAAAAAATTCACACTAGCTACTTTTCAGTGGAATACAATCCTGTTTTTTTATATATGTGGACGTTAAAAATAAGAGTTCTGCATTACAGTACCCTTGTGCTCTTGGGTAAGGTATTCCTGGAGCTGGCTTTGTTTAACTTATACAAACAAATGGGATGCCAGTTAGTTTGGAATTTAAGAACCTAATCTATTGTGTGAAGTTGTTCGTCTAATCCCAATATCCTGTCCTATGAAGAGAGCAGGAAGTGATGTTCCTGTTCTTGAAGTGGAGACAGTCCAGGGTTGACTTTTCAGTCTAGCAGCTACTTGCCAGCGCTGCATCTCTCAAGGGTATGCCAGGGCATCTCTCAAGGATATGCCCTGATCTAGTTCAGAGTTTCACAGGATGAGCTTGTATTGCCTTTACACAAGTTCTCGTATTTTATCATGTTTCTGAAAGATTTAGCAAGGTCTGTAGAGAGATACCTCACTTTTTGAGAGAGTTTTCATTGGAGGCAAGCGTAGTTGAAGCAGAGAACTTGAAAGCAGAACTGACAGTGCACTAAACTGCTTTCTATGTTTTTCACTGCCTGGTCCATTCTGCCAGGTAAACCAAGAAAAGCTTATCATGATAATAGGGATATTTTTATCTATTTTTTTATTCTTGTTTACCTTTTGACAATAAACTTCTGTGAGTTTTTGTTTTGGGAGAACGGTTTCATCTCAGTTACTGAGGCAACTGTTTTGTTCCTTATCAGCAGTGTTCATAAGCCTAACATTTGTAAAGCTTACTGTTCTCAGATTGAATTTCAGGTTTCAACTACTGGAGAGCAACAGAATTAGTCATAAGGAAAAATAGGAATGAAATTTTCCATTTTCAATTTTTGCTGCTTAGGTTATCTACCATGAGCAGCAGTACTGTGCCTAATGCTAATGACTTCTAGGAGTTAAGTAGGGAGTAAGTAACACATAGTTTATTCATACAGTGTATCTGCAAATTAATATTTATTTTAAAACTATTTTGGTACGTATTGCGATTCTTTTTCAATTTTAGGTTTGGGGGTTTTTTAAAATTTGTTTTCCCTTACATAAAACTTCTGTTTCTGAAAACCAAAAAAATGTGTTGTTAACTCCCACTCGATCATATCTTACGCTTGTAACAAAATCTGTAGCTGTGCAATTGAGAAGCAAACTAGAAACAGTTTTTGTAGTCTGTTTTTGATGAACCAGTAACAGGACTGGAATCCATAGACAGTGAGGTTGGCCATATAGTATTAACAGAATTGAGAATAGCTTCTCTTGGGATTTTTTTTGACACATGAGATTAATTATCTGTTGATTCTGGCTGGAACATGTATGCATGAGAAAATTGTTAGGTTTCCTTCCTTTTTTTTTTAAAGTGATGTTTCTAAGATAAGGCAGTAATAAAAATTCTGCTATTTTTTGTTTTGATTGTAATACCTTCCAAGAGTTTTTAAAGATGTGTGCAGTTAGTTTTGATCTTAATGAGCTTCTGTGGTGAGGAGAGGTTGTATTAAGCATCCAGCCAGTAACAGATTTCTTCAAATACTTAGTCAACTACTGAGGTAATGTGGAAATAAGCAAACAAAGCTATAGCTATGTGCACTGTATGGTGTGGCCTTTTGCTTTGGTCAATTCAGGTCACTGGGCTGTTAACATGAATGTTAGTGCTTCAGTGGAATAATACACTGGCACAATTGCAAACAGTGGTGACAGTATCGGAAGGAGCAGTTTGGCTTAGTGGCTTCTGTAGCCTTGCTCTTAAATGCATATGACTTTCTTCAAGAATGGTTAATGGATCTTTTGAAGTCTCTGAGTTCTAGTTGGTGTACAGGGAGAGATTTAAGTGTTTCAGATCAGAGACACTGAGAAGCATTTGGAGATATTTTGTCTGGAGTTACCAAGTGCCACGACGAATGGCTAATGCCTTCTTCCTGAACATTTGTGCCAAATGTAGGGGCTGTGTGTTGTATTTATGGCTCAAAAGTTGTTAATAACACACCAGGGTTTTGGCTGTGCCTGAATGGCACTTGCACAGCCTCAAAACCTCCCTGTTACCAAAGGGAATGCCACGCCATCCAGCATCACGCTCAGCAATACAGCTGTGATGGCAGAAGAAGGTGGGAGGCAGCTCTTTCATTCACCTACTAAGCTGTCTTTATCTTGATCTCTGACTTTACTTGGTTTTGCTCTTCCTGTTCTCTCCCCACTCCACTGGGGAGTGGGGACAGGAGTGAGAGCATCTCACCACCACATGAGGGAAGGAACTTGTTTATTTGGTGTTTATTTGGTGTTTATTTTCAGAGGCTAAGGGAAGCCTGTTAGCCTGTTTCAGTTTGCATCAAAGAATTAGAAAATGAAAAAAAGGGTGAGCATTACTCTATTTTAGATCCTTGGGACAGTTAGAACAGTGCTGGCATGCCTGATGTGATGTTTTAAGAAAGAACATGTTTTCAAAGAAAATAACTGATTTGTCAGGTGACAAATCTGGATTCTGCTCCTTTGCTGTTGGAAGGCACACCATAGTTGAGGTAGATGCTAGCAGTGCATGTGTTTTGGATGGAAGTCTGTCACTAGTACTCATTTCCTTCCCCTTCTAGACTGAAGTCTCTGTCCCTCTCCCTTCTGTCTTGTGTGTCTCTTTCAGCAGAGGTTGCTCCTGTGAATCCTGTTTTTAGGTTTTAATGCTGACCTCATCCTCATTTGTAGCCATGAGGATGTTTCTATACTTGTGTGGGAGATTAGTGCTGTTTGGATTCACATTATGAATTCAATACTATAACACTGCTGTGTGGAAGTCCTTTTCTGAGATCTGTCCCTCTGTCTTCAACAGGTGAATTAATAGGCCATAGGAAAAACTAAGAAAATAATTGTTGCTTCTACAAGGTGTAAAAAATAATTACTTTCATCTCTAACTTTTTTTAAGCAATATTTCTATATATTATAGTTCCTAAACCTCATGAGCACTGTGGAAACACCTTATTGATGTTTTCTAGTCTATATTTGGTGGAAGCACATGTTGTAGTTTGCATTTTTGTATCATATATTTATTGCAGTAGTCAAAGAAAATGGACTTAGTGAAATTGATGGCTAGAACTTTTTCATTTTACATTTAGTTGTACCTTATTGTCTTCCTCTGGGATACAGGGGACTTTCCAAAGAAAATGAGTAATCATTTTCTTTTGCAAGAAAAGAAGACGTGGAAAGGAATCTGAGATAGGGCCTTACTGAAAACAAGTGCAGCCCCTGGCTTCAGAACACTTTGTAGGCTCAAAAGGTGGTGGTTTTTGTTTCCTGGGTTTTTTCAATTTTAGTATAAATGTGGGCACACTCACTGGCAGAATCGGCAGAGGGGAAGTAGTGGGTGTTTCACAGTCATACCGAAACCAACAGGTGGCACAGCTTATGCTTGTATCAGATGATGTAGCCCCAGATGAAATGTAAAAATACAGATGGGCTAACAAGGCAGTAGAAAGATTCATGTGTTGCTCGAACTTTGCAGGTGAGGCCTGGCCTTTTTCACCTTTTAGTCTATAAGGGACAGAGCATAGAAATGCAATAGGAAAAAGGCTCTCAATCACAAGAAGGTTTCAGAAAATAATCTCAGGGTTAAGTTTTATCTTCCTTTGCAGAGCCAGCAGTCATTTTAAAATCACTAAAAAATCTGAGATCTGATAAAGACAAGGTCAAGGAGAGAAGCGCTCCCTCCGCGCTGCAGTGTGTTCTCCTCTCTAAGAGGTATCCGCTGAAAACTGTGCTGGGTGTGTGAAACCCTGGGAGCACAGTTGTACTGTGGAAAAATGAGCACCAAGAAGATGGGGCAGCTCAGCCTGCTGCAGGGGTGTTGCTCCATTTTGGTGCTGGAAATAAAATAAAAGCTTGACCCCTAAATCACTGGTGGTAACTGGGATTTCTGCTGCCTGCAAGGGGTTTGTGGTGGGTATCCAAAGAGGAGTTGATTTGCTGTAGTTTGTGGGTTTCCCCCAAGGATGTTTCACGGTGAGAGCAGATCTAGAGGGATGATGTTTGCTAGCTCTGGAGTCTATTAGAAAATAAACTGAATGAATTCAGAAGAGAGAGAAGAGGTTTGAGAGGATATGGGCAGAGGAAGATTTGGTTCATGCATTTGTTAATGTCAGCTCTCTGATATTGTTAGTAGCAAACATCTTTTCTAAATGAATCTGTTAAGAGAACAGTAGGCTTCTCACCAGCAAGGGTAATACATGAAGACTGGTGAAGGGCACAAAATTATGTCTCAGATCTCCTTGTGTTAACTCATGAGATTGCTATTTTGGTATGATGGTCATTCTCTGAAGCAGAGGTGAAAGAGAAGAGGAAATCTGTTTTTCTGGTTTCGTTTTCAAATTCTGAAAACCTGCTCGTTATATGCAAAGCAAGTTCTGGGCACAGAGTATCTGGGAAATGTGCCAATGTGTAAACACAATTTTTCTATGGCATTGATGCCTTGAAGTTGAGTAGCTTGAATTCAGACTGAAGATTTCACTTCAAATGACTATTAATTACATGGTTGATGGTAGCTTAGTAAAAGCCACTGGCAATATATGAAGATAGCATTGTAAGTAGCAGTAAGACAGCTCAGATTTTGTTTAAAGGCTTTAATCCATAAAGTGAGAACTGTCTATTTTAAAAATAATTTTCAGTGCATTTATGCAACCTTTTTTTTCTTTTTTTTTAATTTTACTTTGTTTTAATCTTTCAGTCTAATGAAGTGGGTATATGATTTGTTTCAGGATTCCTTTTTTCCGGTATTTGATATATAGCAGCAGTAATAAAGTGAAAAATAGTAGATACTTACTGTATGCCTCTATTGATGCAGTGCAGATTTAAAGTGTATGAAACCAACAGAAAGAAAATAAAGCCAGTTGTTCAATGAAGGGGACACATTTCTAGTTTTTTTTAAGACTAGCCAACAATGGCAAAGTCTTTTGTCATTTTTCTCTATGCTCCTCTCATACATAGTCAAAAGAGAAGATGATGCAGAAGGCTGTCACATCAGAAAGCAAGCTAAAGACAGAAAATCTTTGTGGAGTAAAAACATCCATTAATCTTCTTACTTGAAAATCACAGAAATTTCTCTTGGGAAATTATTGGTTATAAAATCAGTAGAGGGATCTGCAGCCTTCCACAGAGGTGTCATATATTTGTTTCTGATGGATTGGTGAAGTGACTGAAAACAGTTTTTTTCCTTGGTGTATTGCATGTCCTTGTGAAACCATTTGATGGGTTTGGCAGAACTCCAGTTCTGCCATTGCTATTTAATGGGCATTTTGGTCAGTGTTGTTTGCAATGAGCTAGAATTTAGTAAGGTGGGAACAGCGAGCAACATTCATTCTTTAAAGACACTGGTCCCTTGGCATGTGGACTCCTCTGTATTGTTTAAGTGTGCTTTTAATAATTAATGGATTTTGTAAGGCAACCTGTCACTTTGAGTTCCACATTAAGTTGTGGTGCAGCAAATGGTTTCCGTTCAAACACATTCTTCAACACATGCTAGCACATGCTTCAGTGAATGCTTTTGACTGATTAAAGGTTTTGTGCAATCTTTGTCCTAAGGATTAACTTTTGCCTTCTTCATTTATTGAAGCAGTATACTTTTATTTCTATGAAGCCTCTCCCTATAGGTTTGTTAATTCAATGAGAACCATGGGATTTATGATTATGTCTCAAATTTAAGAGAGGTCACACTGTAATGAGTAGTCTCCTCTAAAGGGTTTCAACAACCCCCCTGCACACCAGTAGAAAATGGATATTAATAGAGAACAGTGAAAAAACCCCCCAACAGTTTACAAACAAGAAAATGCCTGCAAGGCAAGGAAGAAAAACAACACTGGACCATCAGAACTCTGTTCCGCCCCACACGCTCAGAGGAAGAAAAACCCAAAAACATCCAGAGAATGGGGGAAATGTTGGAGAAATACCCCTTCCCAACACGTGGTGCAAGATAGCGCCAGCTTTCTACTCTGAGGAAAGTGTAGCTTCCATGGAGGAGTTCCAGCAGGAGGCAAAAACCTGGTGACTCTCTGGCATCGACCTCCTCTCCACAACATTCGTGGCAGGCAAAAAACCTGGTCTGGAGCCTCTTGGTGTGCTTTTTCTCCCTTGGCTCCTTGAGGCTTAGGGCTGGAATAGGGCAGCCCTGCTCCCACCAGTCCCTCTCCACAGCTCTGAGACCTGCAGCTGTTGAGTTCACCTCAAGGAAATGAAGTTCTTTTTGCTGCAGTTTCTTCAAGCCAAGGAAGGGCAAAGCCTTTTGCCTGGGCCAACAAAACCAAGCTAGCCAAGCAAAACTGAACCTCACAGAGCCACGGAACACCTGGGCAACGAGTCTTTGAAAATGCTCACCAGAAACCCCAAAGCTCCCCCCTTCCCAGCCCTGCACACACCCAGTCCTGGGCCTTAAAGATACAGCAACCATTTCTGGGCATAAAGGAGAGGGTAATGGAATAGACTATCATCATAAATCACTCCAAGACAGATAGGAAAATCAATAGCTTTTATATGTGATTAATCTGCTCTGGTTCATTACACTTATCCAATATTAGGATCTGTAATGCATATTTTCAGTAGTAGTGTCTAAATAGGAGATTTCAGTTTGTATTGATTAAATCAAAAGAGATCAGATTTTCTTCTATATAACTGAAATTAGTCTAACAAGTAGCATAGCACTGAACTTGTTGTTTTACTGTATCCAGACGTGATGTTAGGCATTATTGACTTCAGCCGTAAAGGGCAGTTGGCCACAGGCTGAAAGCAGTTTAAAAATGTTTATAGTCCAATGAACAAAGAAAATCCTGAACATATTCTCAAATTTACAGGCTGCACTTTTCAACATTAATTTCAATATCGGTGCCTGATAATATGCTAGTATGATAATATGATAATAATAATATGAAAGCATAGTGAAATACTTTCAAATGAGGGCAGAGCCCTCATCCCGGAATCATCTTTCTTAATTTTGCCCTGTTTCAGGGTCACATAATATAATACTCCATAGCAGGGACCAAAAACCCAAGCTGACTCCCTCTAAAACCAATTGACTATAAAACATACTTCCATTTGTAGCCCTACATAAAATGGAGTTGTTTTCTCTTGCCTACATTTATAATTGTTTTGTTAGGATTGGGCACAGAATGGAAATTCAACTCAACTTTTCCTACCAAGCTTTTTCTTCTTTAGGGTAGATATAACAGGTGATGTAAGTTTTTAGAAAGTAGTCCTTAAAGAATACAGACCGGTGGGATGGATGTCCTAAGCATCAGATAAATTATTCTCAAGTGGCAAAGGCAGAATTTAACAATTTGAGTGGGCCCTTCCATTATTGTGTTCCGAATTCCCTAATATGCATAGTAGACACTGCATTTTATTCTTATTCCTCATATATTAGATTTTTCTTCTGAGCAGGACTGTATTTGAAAAGAGAGAAAATTAGATAGGATTTTTTTTCTGTTACAGAAGTATATTTATTGGCCATTAGCATAAGAACAGATATTCACTCAGTAGGAAAGACTAGATCTAATGGTGAAAGCTAGAATTAGGGCAAGTTATTAATTTTAATTACACCCCTCCAGTAATATTCTGTTAAAATTTTCATAGGAAAAATGCTAATAAATTATAAGTTGTAGTAATGCCTTCATAAAATATGAAGAATTAATATTTTCTATATGAATTTTATTTCATAAAATATTGAGAAATAATGTAAGGTTTTGAAACCCATATTTTATTAATTTAATGTGAAGTTACCTGTGTGTTTCAAACCACTTAACAGTGTCCCCAGTCACTCTGATACACATTACTGCACTAAGATTACATAGTTCTTTTTTAGTCTACTATCCTTTGACTGAATTTGTTATATCTTCATTCCAACAGAAGTTGAAGAGTTTTATCCAGTCAGTTGCACTGTTTTTACGAGCCAAATTCCTCTTTCACTCCATTTGCCTATCTTTGGCATAGGAGATAGATTTTTTTTTTTTTTTTTGGTGGTAATTTTTAATGAAATATAGTGTAATTTTTGTTATGCCCTCATCAATTCCCAGAAAGAGTCAGAACCCGAGGACACAGTCTGACAAAGGACAGAAGTTCAAGATTCACATGAACATTTGGTTTTACATACCCAATTGCATTGGTTCTGTATAGCCAAGTTACTGTGCAGAACATGGGTCAAATTAAATTCTTGGCTGTGGTACCTTTGCTGACCTAAGCCATTAGCAAGGTTTCCTGTCGAGGGACTGCTCCAATGGTGTTTCTGAGGCTTGAATAGCTACTCCGAGGAGTTTAAGGGTACTTTCAGGATGGGAACATGGCTGATGGAAAGTAGGCTGTGTATTTATCATCCTGCCTGATCTCTGCCTGTTAAAATTGGCCCTGTGGGCCAGGTGGGGTATACTCTTGGGTTCAGATTTCTCAGTTCAGCTCCAAAAATAGAAGAGGTCACAGAGTGGGCTTGTGTCACTGTCGTTCAGCTTGAGGATGGCTGCTGATGCCAACTTTCCTGATGCCACAGACAAAATCCCTGCCAAGGAAGCCAACCAGCCATCACAGCTGGTCTGGATCAATCTCTAGGTCCATAAAATGTTCCAGTGGTAGGGAACAGCAGCACTGTATCTTGTGCCATTCCTAGGTGGAAAAGGAGCCCTAGAAAATGAGTGGAGACCGCAGGAATTCTTTCTAGCAGTTGTTACCACTCACAGTCAAACTTTTACTTCAGAGGAGGAATCTACTTCTAAAACAGACCCAGCATGAACATAGTCAAAATATAAACTTAGGCTATAAATGTTCTAAAACCTGAAAATATCTCTTTCCTGTGATATTTCTCATGTTGCTGTCAGGAAGCGCTGGAGCTTTTCTGTACACTACGTATTTGGGGTTTTTTATTTGCCTGACACTTTTGCCTACTTGTAAGCTTATTTCCCACACCTTTACATAAGTTTCTGTGCATGGAATAGTGGTAGGTAATCTTATTTTACTGAGTTGAAAATTTAGTTTTTAAAACCAATAAAATATTGTTGTGCCATCTTCAGTCTGGTTATGAATCATCCCTTTGCTTCATTTCTTCTGTGTAATCCAAAGTAATACCAGTACCCTTTCTAGAGAAGAAAGTAAGTAATATATGCAACCAATATAAGAGCAGAAAAAGCCATTGACTCCCTCTGAAACCATTTGTAGCCCTGTTTATTTAAAATGTAGTTGCATTCTTTTTACCTACTTTTGTTAGTGTTTTCTTAGAATTGGGCCCAGTGTGCTTTCCAGAATGGCAATCCCACACAACTTTTCCTGCCAAGGTTTTTTCTTTTGTAGCTGTGCTTTATAGTTATAGACATAGGTAAATAGTTTGTCTTCTGAGGTTTCATGCAGAAAGAATGAAACAAAGGAGAAATGAGGGCTATAAAATCATGGCAAATAGTTGCTTATATTCAGTACTCAACTTGATTCCATTGCTTCCTAATTTATCAGATACTTTTTCTGATGTGTTTTATTACTGCTGCTGTATGTTGCTACAGACATTGTATTTCACTTAGATTTGACTATTTATGTACCATCTAAAGATATCAACTGTCCACTATTCATCTATTATACTAATCAGCTATTTCAAATCCTCATAAAGTCATATACATGCTTCTTGATCACCATTTTTACACCTACTGGTCACACTGTTCAAGTGTTCTCCAATATTTTTAAAGTTTTATCTTAGTCCTTGATGGTTCCATATTTTTAAATGGTTCCATGGAACAAGATAAAAACATACAAAATAATAGTCGCCTAAACTGTTGGAATTGTAAGGGGGGGAAAAAAGCCCAGAAATGCCAGAAGTTTTCAACAAATGTATAACAAAAAGTAGTTTACTTGATGCAGGTTCAGTCTCTATTAATCAAAACCAGATTGATTTGAAATTACACACTGGCACATTGGCTTTCATTTTATAATTGTGAAGGTAGTTCATAAATTTATAATGTCTATATGGGGAGTAAAATAAAAATTGTTGCAATCTTGTGATTTTTCACTGGTGAATTCTAGTTTATGGCTACAAATTAATTTAAAAAAAATTTTATATAAGGTTTTTTGAGCAGATTAGGATTTCTTAACCTGAAGGAAACATTAACATGTTTTCGTATGTGTATGAGCTGGAATTACACACTCACAGCCAAGAAAGCCAGTTGTATCCTGGGCTGCATCAGGATCACAAAAGGACTGTGGCCAGCAAGTCGAGGGAGTTCATGCTGCCCAATTTTGCTCTACTGGGACCCCACCTGGAGTCTTGCAATTGGCTCTGGAGTTTTCAGCAGAAAATAGACAGGGACCTGCTGGAGTGGGTACAGAGCAGGGATACAGAAATGATCAAAGGGCTGGAGCATCCCTCCTTTGAAGAAGGGCAGAGGGGGCTTGGCTTGCTGAGCCTGGAGAAGAGAACACTCCAGGAAGACCTTATTGTGGCCCTCCAGTACCTGAAGGGAGCCTACAAGAAAGGTGGAGAGGGAGAGACTTTTTACCTATCTCTCCAAGACAGGTCAAAGGATAGTAGTTTTGAGCTGAAAGAAGGTAGATTTGGATTAGATAGAAGGCAGAAATGTTTTATCACTAGGGTGTTGGGACACTGCAACAAGTGTTCAGGGGGGTTGTGGATGTCGCATCACTGGAATCACTCAAGGCCAGGTTGGATGGGGCTTTGAGCAACCTGGTCTAGTGAAATATGTCCATGCCCAGAACAGGGGGAGTGGACTAATTGGTCTTTAAAGGTCCCTCCTAACTGAAACAATTTTGTGATTCTATAATTCATAGAATTCTGTATTTTACTCCATTATCTGTACAGTAGGCATATGTTATTGTCTTAAGTATGTAACAGAAATAAGATAGACATGGAACACCTCGCTGGAAGATCTGTCTCTTTCCATCACATTTCAGTAAGGAGCTGATCAGTCAGAAAGGAAAACCTTTTCTCCAGAAGTTTCTTTCTTGATTTTCTAAGGCTGTGAAATGCATTCCAGGTCTATTTTGCTGCACCTTTGCTATGTGTCTGTGTGTGCATCTAGTGCAGCTGTAATCTCAAATTATTTATAGATGAATTCTTCTAAAATTAGGCTATGTTTCACTCTTGAAAATGGTTTTCTGCATGAGTTGAGCATGCAATGCTTTATAGCAGAGGCATGTACTGTGCTAGAGTGTCAGTTGATGAATTTCATGACTCTGAAGCAAAGGCAGATGTTTCAGTAGAAGGCTAACCATATTTACTGGCAAAGGTTTGGGTCTCATTTGTGTAAATGGATTCCTGAGGGCTTAAATAATTTAAAAAATATACTGATGGATATTCTTTGCAAGTCTCACTAGAAACATAAGTAAGCAGCCTTTACTTTCACTTGTTATCCTGTAGTGTGATGTATCACAGAGAATATTTCTAACTATTAAAGAGGTAGGTCAGATCAGGACAGAATCCTGACTTTTTGGGTAGAGCTATGATGTAATTTCAGGTCTTCATAAAGTGCATTATTCGTTTTAATGAAAGTGCTTTTTTATGTGTGCTCTTTCAAAATATTGTACATTGAAAACTGTCAAGTAGATCTTGTGCAAACACTCAGCAGTGTTTTTGTGCTGTCACATTTTCTGTGTTATTGTTCACACTTTAATTCTTTCAGGCTTTAGATTCCTTGTGCAGCATTCTGTGCAAAGCATAGCTCAGTAAGAAAAAGACAAATAGAGCATTTTTAATTAAAGCATTCACATAAATTGAGAGGGTAAGTTGAAAGGTTGTTCCTATCATTGGTGTGATTGATCCCACTGAAGACAAGAAAACACAAGAAAAGTATTTGTTCTTTGAATTTGAGGAAGATATTTGCCCTAACACCTTCCTTAGAAAACAGATGTTGGGTCCAAGAATGTAAAAGTGACTATTTAAGAGAACCCTTTCTACCCTGTAGTCTTACCAGTGCCAGGTGCCAACACAGAAACTTAGGAGAAAAGTTAGAATCACACGAAAGATTATCCTGTGATGTGCTCCCACTGCCAGCAGCTTAGCAAACCTTTGAGAAGGAGCTTCATCAGCACCAATGGGTTTGTGAACATTGACAAGTTGTGGGTTTTTTAGTCAGTTGGCCAATGGCATCCAAAACATCCTATTGCCATGAATTCCCAGTTCAGTGTTGTATTGTGTAAAAAGTACTTGCATTTGTTCATTTCAGACCTACTAATAAGTGATTTTACTGAGCCCATAGCTTTTTATGTTACAGTGCTTATATTAAGGTAGTAATTAAATTCGTATTTGCCACCTTCACACACTTCATAATTTTGGAATGTTTTGCCATCTCCCCACCTAGGTGTCTCTTTTGAATGCTACTCTACTTACTCTATTCTCATACAGAAGTTACTTTATTCTTCTAACAGCGTATGTTGCTTTACTCTGTCTTGTCCTGTTCTGAAGTATTTTTGAGGAAGTGTAATCAAGATGATATACATACTCCAGCTTCTCACACAGACACTCTTGAGTAACACTGAGATTTTTTGTGATCTTTCAAAATCTTTTTTCCTCTACCTTCCTATTAATGTTAATATTTTAACTTCTCAAATACCATATATGATTTCTCAGAAAGCTCTTTTTAAAAATATTCTCTCTGTCTGTAGAAGGAATAGAATTTCACTGAAAGCCAGGTGTGTTGAGTAGATTTGCTTGGAGATCAGCTTGGACATCTCAAGAAACAGAGCTTGGTATATAATTTTTTGAGCTATTAAGAGTTGAAATATATATGTTTCCTCAGATTCAGCCCTGTCCAGAACAAGGAATTCAAAATCTATTGAAATACATGCAGCCAGATTCTGAGTCTGTTTATGCTATGACATCTGATGGAATTTGTAGATAAGGCAAATAAAGAGGCTAGGTACACTAAATTACTTGATATTGTAATGTAACCCAGCATATCTGATTTTCTTTGTCTGAGACAACACTCCGAGTACAGCCATGGGAAAGCACATCTCATGTTTTAATTTAGTCAGAAGTCATCACACAGTGGCAGGATAAACAATTGTAATTTGAATTCCCTGGTATCCATATAATGTAATGATGATTGTCATGTATTAGTCATTGTAACAAATTCCCCTCAGAAGATCATTTTAATGTTAACTATTTTTAAAACAGGTGTCTATGGTTTTGCGTGTTTAATTTAATTTTTTGTCAATAGCTGCAAGAAGTCATTATCAGGTGGCAATGTGCTATTCAATTGACATTCCTCTGGCAGTCATGCTGATAGTAGAACATTCCATTTTCATAAATATGAGGATATCTTGCTAGATATAGGTGAAAGTCTGGTGGATTCAACTGTATATTTAACTATAGGTGATATTTTGATCTGATAGAAACAGGTTCAATATTTTTAAAGGCCAAAATATTGAGATTCCATAAACTCAAAGAGAAATATGAGTGTCAAAGTAATCTTTTAACAGTGCTTGTGGTTGTAAATAATTTATGTATCTCATATTCGTCAGGGCAGACTTTTACTTTTATCCTTGCTTTATTTAAATGTAGAAGGAATATTCCACTCAAGCACCTTTGGGGCCCCTAAAGCATGAAAGACATCGGCCAACTAAAGCAACCTAAACAGAGAGCTACAAAGGTGGTTGGGCTGCAACACAGGCCCAGCCAGCAATGGCTGAGGAACTTTATTTGTAGAAAAAGATTGGACTGGGATCTATCAGAGGGCAGAGGTCTGCTGACATTCCTTCCAATAGGAATACTCTCATAATTCTTGTAAAAGTCATTATTACTGAGACGTTTAGGTTTTGTACCAATGCCTCAAAAATCCATTTTTTGTATAATTTTTATAGCTTTTTGTATTTTCTTAGTAGAGACAAAGAAGGATCTTTGGCAGAAATTTCATTTTTACATACAGAATTTTAAAACATGTCTTTTATTTATGGTGTGGAGCTGCATATAAGAACTAGGGTTTCATTAAGGTAATAACAATAAAAAGGAAGGAAAAACATGTATGTCTAAAGCATCAGAAAGTACTAGAATAATGCTGGCACAAATCCATTATTGACAGTACTTCTTTCCAGTACTAACAGAAATACCAAAAATGTCTTTTGATTATTTTCATTTTTTAATGTCAAATACAAAGAAACATGCAAGAGGTCACTGTTCAGATTTTAAAATCATGTGAAATCTATTTGAAATGTGTATGCTCTGTAAAAAGAAAGGATTGTAGAAGAGAGATCCATATTGGACTGTGTGAAAGAGGTCTCAGATGTGTGGCTGTGGCTCACTACCCAGCATGTCTGAACTGGGTAAGAATTTTGGAGGCAAATGCTTGAATTTGGGACAAGGAGCTGAGGTGAAAATAGCCAATAATAGTAGGAGCACAAGGACGTTGTTACAGGAACCAGTACCTGCTCAAATACCCCTTCTTTTCATGGAAGAGGCATTTTTAGCAGTCCCCTGCTGTCAGCAGGGTGACTTTTACAGGGTATTGCAGGATTTTTTAGTTACCTGTTCAAATATGGTATTTATTAATGGCAATTTTATAAAATGCAATACATGGACCTAAGTACTGACCTGACCTTCCTTACAGTTTAACATACTCTCTATTTGTGCTGTTTTTCACTTACCCCTAGAGATTACTTTTAACTTTTGAGCAGATAACTCGAAATTCATGGTATCTTGCCAGTGTCTTTACTACAGTACCCTGAGCCATAAAGTAATTTGAAGTGAGATCTCTTTGAATTCAAGCTACTCAACTTCAAGTCACAGAAATTATAGAATTAAAGTGTGTATGCAATGGCACATTCAGTAGTCTTCAATAAATTCAGCCTTGAAGTCCCACAAAGGAGTTGTTTTAGCATGAGGCATCAAGAAAAGGAGTGCTCGTAGTGATGCACCGTGTGGCCATTTACAATCTTCATAGTGATGATATTTTCCAACATGGTGAGATCCACCCAGTCCTGTCAAGTCCTGTTAAGCTGATTCCTTATCCAGCTGAAAAATCAGGAATGGGTCATGGGTGACGATCCAGAGATTAGTTATGAGAAACAAGAGAGATTCTCATTTGGTTCTATAGTTAGTTGAACATGAGTGCATCCCAGAAAGGTAGATCAGGAGAGTATCTTTATGCTTTAAACTAAAGCTATAATAAAACTCCAGAAACTGAAAACAGGTACAATGATGCTTGTTGGTTAAAGCATCTTCAACATCAATCGATCCTAATCAGCCTTAATTCAATTTGAGATTAGAACAGCTACCTGAGCGACTGAAAAGTTGACACGTGTATTTCAGAACAAAATCACAAACACTACTTATGATTTGTGTCACAATTTGACAATTCTATTAATTCAAGCAGACTTTGGGAGCCAGGAATGTGCAGAGGTAAATAAATAATCCTTAGGAAGTATCACCCTAGAGCAGAGTGCCTCCAACTGTTTCATTTGTTGCATTTCTTTTTTTTTCCCAAGTTACAAAATTTTTATAGTAATTGTATCAAGTATTATATTATATGGAAAGAGAGAGTTTGGATCTCTTTTCAATTTTAAAAAATACCGAACAGTTAAACTTCAGTTTTGTGCAATACCTGAATATGACAAACAGAAGAGAAGATATGCTTTTACATTTTACATTTGTGTGGTAATGCTAAGTGCTACTTACTTCCCTTGCTTGCACATTTCTGCAGTCTGATCAGTACAGCTGTGTGCATGGCTGTTTGTCTGAATCAGCAGAATGACCAGGTTTAAGAATCTAAGTGACATTTTTTATTTCTGTAAAGTGCTAGCAGACTTGCTATTGAATCAGATCTGGGAGAAGTGTTTTACCAGTAATGGGCTGGCACTACTTTAATGACGTTCTGATTTTAAAGGTTGGAGATGTAGAACAATGTTGGTGACAGACTTTGAGGCTACCAACATGAGCTACGTGCTGGAATCCAGTTAAGTTTCCATTTGTGTCTCTGAAAACTCTCTGCTGCTTTTAAAGCCATAACCGGACTTCTTGCTACTGGCTCGGGAAAACTATCGTGTGGCCTCAGTCAGACCAGTGAATGTTGAGTACAAAACAAAACCTTTTAAAAACCAGTGGTGTAAGGTTTTGTTTATCTGGAGACTGCTGTTAACAGCAGGTATCACAAGCAAGTAAATCGAGCTTCTCTTCTACTGACTTCTGACTTCCTAACTTACATTTATCATTTCCATTTGCTTTCTATTTAGACAAGCAATCTGTGAAGTAACCACCAGGAAAACCATATATTCAGTGTAGGGCTCACTTGATCACATGAATTGGATACTGCATCAGGTCAGATTTTATAGCAAGAGACTGATCTGGCTCAGGAGGTTAACTGCAGTCTTCTAGCTTCTGCAGGCGTGATGTTGTGTCAGGATTAAAGCCTGAACTAAGTCCCTTAGTTGGCCACTGTGCTAAATAGGGTCTCCCTTAACCTATTGTAGGAGGAATAAAGGTGTACCAGAACAGTGTCATTATTATCTCCATTTAGAGAAAAGGAGACTTTAACCTTTTCACAGTGTAAAATGAATGCGTAGTTGATAAAATAAGTTCACAGGATTTATGCACATGAAGTTATATGAGTTTCTTAATGCATGTTTTCTTTCTTTGCAGCTATTGGCTGACAAACAAGGTCCACATTAAACGACCCAGCACTGGTCTCCTCATGTACACACTTGCCACCAGATTTTGTGATGAAATTCACCTGTATGGATTTTGGCCATTCCCGAAGGATTTACATGGAAAACCAGTCAAGTATCATTATTATGATGATCTGAAGTACCGGTACTTTTCTAATGCCAGTCCTCATAGGATGCCATTAGAGTTTAAAACGTTGTATGTGTTACATAATAGAGGAGCACTTAAATTAACAACAGGGAAATGCATACAGCAATAAAACACATGTAAAGTACAATAAATACAGAATACATACTTCATCATAAAGATGTTGTGGAATGGCAATGGGACCACAGTGGGGATTTGCTTCAGTACCCACTAAGTCATTGGAAAAAGGTGTTACATCAAAAGTACATGACCAGCTATTCCACCTGTAAAGTGCTATATAACTAAGCTATCTTGACTGCAAGGGTTCAAGTAAGTGCCACTTTCACTAAGAACAAAGCTTGAATGTATACTTAGTAGTGTTTACAGGATGCAGTGACACGTTCATCACGAATTAAAGAAGAAAAAGAGTCTGCCAGTTTGCTACTGTGATCAGACAGCACACACAAGAATACCCAGTGGATGAAATATTTACTTGAGCAAATAAATCAGACTTTGGCAGAAAATATCATGATGGATTTGAGTAAAGAAAGTGAAGCCTGCAAGATCAAACAAATAAGTAAATGCCTTCAGTCAGAGAACTGTTTCTGATCTTGTATTATAACCTCAGCTTTTGTTGCTGTTTTTCTTATTGCTGTTTGTTGGGTTTTGTTGCTTTTAAGTTTTGGAGCCCTTACAAGATTTCAAGGATGTTATGAGTAATGAAATTCTTTATCTTATGGAATTGTCTTAAGGAAAAAAGATTTGTGAGCGTGGGAGGGTGGAGGGGAACATCAAATATTTTATCAAGTGTATTGTATTGTATCCTGCTGTCACACAATCCTTAACATCCCAATTGTTTTTCGAGCTATTGTTGTCAATACCCATTACATGAAACCACACAGATATCATTTTGATCTGACTTAGAGAAGTTTTTCTCTTCTGTACAGATTTGAAGACATGCAAGAGGGTGCCCTTGTTTTTGGTGCCAAAGATTACTTTTATACACATTTTTTTTTCTTATCTTGGAGAAATTGCGTGGATTTATGTTTCTTTGGTGCTTAAGGGAACATATTCTTTGTTATTTATATTTTTAAGCATCTCAAAGCAAAGCCTCTTTACTGATTTTGCATATAGAATTCTTCAGAAAAATCTGCAGGAGTAAAGAAATTACTTCATACATTCAAATTTATATGTGTGTATATATATACACAGTTTTATTCTTGGTACAAAAGTCTAAAGAAACTCAGGTGACAGTGGAACTAAAGGAAAAAAAAAAGACCTAGCCAATTAATGGAAAAAACTGCAGATCATACAGTTCTTTTAAAATTCTAATGCTGTTAAATGATCCTTTTATTTAATATACCTCTTTTGTATCATCTAGATGTTCTGAAGCTTAACTGACTGAAATAACACAGAGCTGCATTATCTCACAGTTGTTTTTTTGATCATCAGTCTTGTTTATCCAAAAAACCAAGAGTTCTTTCACTTCCTTCTTTCCAGAAAAAGAGAACAAGAAATTACAGGAGCATAGGAGAGGGTGAAGTGTCAACACAGCATATATTAAGAAACAAAACTTGTCATCCTATGATATATTTTATGCTAAAGGAGCACATAAATGGGTAACATAATGGTTTCACATCTTTCCTGTTATGCTTGGCTAAGGAGTAGGCATGCAGGTATAATGTATGGGTATTTTCTTGTTATGTTTTCAGAGCTACTGTAGGTCCTGGTCTCCAAATATGATATTCAGTGTATCTACTGAATTTTGAATTAGTTTGAGTAATTTCATATGTATCACCGCATTCACAAACATTTACTAGCTGAATATGCTCTTTATTACCCATTTTCTCCTCTTAAGTTCATGTATTCCATCATGCATGATTGGAGATC
Organism: Eopsaltria australis; assembly: GCA_034509425.1. Lineage (NCBI taxonomy): Eukaryota > Metazoa > Chordata > Aves > Passeriformes > Petroicidae > Eopsaltria > Eopsaltria australis. Next base: position 112,508 of record JAVTVJ010010916.1, on the reverse strand, counting down.
TGTGACTATGCAAATTTGGTAGCTAAATCACTGCCTTGCAGCCAAATATTACAGGAATTAGAAAGTCAGTTATATTATATGTAAGGCACAGTAACATCTTTCCTTTTTTACCGGGCTCTCCTACCCAGGACGGTTTACTTTGGTGACACACTAATGTGCAATAAGCAGTCCTAACATGAAACTCACTGAAACCGAGGCATCACAAGGAACTAAACAGCCATGCAGACTGGAATGTGTTTAATTTGTTGTTGATAAATCAGAGGGTGCTATTTTTTCACTATGTACGCCTTCATTTTAATACAAGATTTTATCTTCGATGAAGAGTGAGCATATTCCTGTTCTTGATGTTAGGGTTTTGTTACTGTTGATCTTCTAAAGCATTATTCATATACATTGACAAAATTACTATTGAAATAAAGAATTCACAGATTGCCAGTCTCTCAGAAGCTCAGAAAAACATCTGCTTAACTTTATCTCCTGGGAATGTGTTTTCTTCCCTCTAGTATCAGGCCATCAACAAATGGTATGCTCAAGTAGTCTAAAATATTAACTGACAGGTACTTTTGTTCACCTATGGAAGGTCCAAATATTCCAGTTGATTATGTATCTGACAGCAAAGTCAGTGGGGACTCTCTTATTCCTTGACAGTAAAAAATAAAAAATTCTACAAATGAATAAATGTAAAGAGTATCATGTAAATAGATGAGAGAAATTGCCTTTAAAAGTCAGCAGACAACTTAAACCTTGGCCTAAGCCTTGTTTTGCGTGCTTCACGTTTGATTTTCTGCAAGTGAAGTTAACTAGTACGTAAGCCATGGAGTCCAAATTTTTACCCTATCATTCAACTTCTCTGACTTGGTTTGGCACAAGACATGACAGTAACACCTGCTTCAAAGACAATAGTTTTCCCATACCTCCTCAAAACTGGGCCTTAACCTCATCTTCCGCAGGCTTTCCACCTTCAATACTGCACAACTGGGCACTGTGAGCCATGGGCTCTGCTGTCACCCACACTCATCCTTCTCACAGCACTCTCCCCTCCAACCACTACCTAGGTGCACGTCCCTACCAAAACCAAGGGACTCCACACCAATACACTTCTTCTCTCACCTGCTTCACTTTATCTTTAGCTGAGGTGTGATGTAGTGAGGGGTTGGTCTCAAACCATTCTCTGAGGCAAGTAGCAGTTGTGGTCTTTCACTGTGTAGGTTTTCACAAGCACTAGGACTCATTTTATGCTATTGTTCTTGTATAAGATGTGCATCCATGTGGAGTCCAAAGATTCTGGGAGGCTCCTTGACGTGCGGTGTGTTGTGCTGCAAATTGCTTTGAGATGGTTTGTGACCACCAGTTACTGCTTGGTCTAAGGTGACCTGAGGTGAGACATGCCCAGGACTTTCCCTGTTGTTTTCTCTCTATAGCTGGGAAACTGCAGCAGTGGACTTATTGCAGACACCCTTCTTACCTTTCCCTTATACCTCCTGGGCTCTTGGAGCATTTCTGTTAATGGAACGTAAATGGAAAAAACAGATTACTTCCACTGTGCGACTTATTTTGTAAAAGTGATCCAGGGCATTGCAGCAAAGGCTTAACCGCTGTATAGAGACTTAGAGGTGGAACAGATTTCACTTTGTGGTCCTTCACTGATTAGCAGTCAACTGCTTAAGCCTTCATAGCTGCTTTGAGTAATTTCTGTCATTTATCTACATTCACACCTCTGCTGCCCACAGCACAGAGCAGATAATTACCACTTTAATAATCCAACACTATCAGTAACTACTACAAAGTAGTAGGATAAAAAGAAAGATCCCTAATGTTGTAATGTTATCTACCCTGGTGAGGAACAACTGAAATGCCACTCAGTTGTGTTCAGAGTGTTCCTCAAATTTATACTCTCATCAGCTATACCAATTTCCAGCTGTAGTTCCTAAATGTACATTAAAAATAAGAACTGGAAACCAAATCAGGACAGCAGAACGTGTATATCTTTCCAAAGCTTATGGCAGCTTTGCCTTAATCAACTTGATTTCATTCAGATAAATTTATTGTAAATTGCTTATTAAGATACATGTTAATGTTTCTGTGACAGAGTCTTTCGTATTACATACAAATGTTTGATTAAATGTTTGATTGTTAACTTCTCAGCTTTGGGACAGTTCTCTCCCACAGCTCTGAGCCACTTTTCAGATATAAGATCTACTGAACTTTTCAGATCTGAGTCTGATGTGTAATAAAAACTGTATCATTCTTTTGTTAAACAATATAAGCAACATGTGCTTGAGGTCAGTACTTTTTCTCTAATTGACTGCAATTTGAAGAAAAACAGGTGCAGGTTTGGTACCTTTTTTTAGTGGCTGATCTAGCAAAATGCTAAGCACTCTTTGCAGTGACTTTCCTGGAAGAGACGCGTCCAGGATTTAGATGGGGATCTAGATTAGCATATTTCAGGATAGAACTCTGAAATTGCACATTATTTATTTTTAAGAGCACTGTTACTCTGTGTAGGGAAAAGCACAATTGTTATAAATGTAGATAAAGGAAGAGCATTTACAGAGATTCATTCCTGCACAGTACTATTGCTACTGAGTGTATGTCATACAGTTTCTGTGGTTTAAAGTATTGATACATATTCTCTCAGAATTGTCATGTTTGACACTGTTAGTATTATTCCAAGTACAGCTATGGGGATTGTTTTTTATTTGTATAACTGAAAAATAAAAATTTTCTTTCATGTTTTCTGCTATATTCTGTTCCATATTCCTTTGTAACACAGTTATGGTACAAATTTTTATCAGTCTTGTGCTAAGAATGTGTGGAAGAGTGTCTGCTCCTTTAAGGTGTCTAATCAGGGACTTTCTCAACACAAAAGGGGATATAAAGGAAAGGAGGAGGCCATAAACAGGAACAGAGACACAAACTTGTCTGTCCAATAACAAGGGAGGCAGAGATGAGAACCAAACCTGATGAGCCACACAAAATGGTAAGGGTATGTAGAGTGTAGGATTTTTTATTCCAGTATGATTTTCTGATCAAGGGCTTTGTCAAATGGGATACTATGGAGAAGGGAGAAGCAAAGTATGTGGAGGCAAATCTTAATGAAGATGAGGAGAAGAAGCCAACCTCATCAGTCACACAGAACAGCTATCAAGAAGCTGCGGGCTAATGGCACTTTGCAACTGATAAGGATGCAGTCCTGGGGGTCCAGGATGTTGGAGGGGAGTTGGTGGGTCTTTGCAAATGGGGCAATGTGCAGGGGAAGAAGAGAAGAGGAATAGACAGAAAAGGGGCTGGTTGTGTGTAAACCATGGTGGGTCTGTATGCTTGTGTGGCAGATTCCTAAGGTTGATTGCCCCAGCAATGCATGTGCATGCTGGAAGGACTCAGTGCCAGACACTGGGGGACTATTGTGGGAGGATTGGGTGCCAACTGCTGGAGTGCTGATGAGGGATGTGGACGCCCCTGGCCTGTGGTGTCAGCTGCTGGAGCAAATCACTCTCTACAACTACCTGAATGAAGGGCTTTATGCTGGGGGAGGTTTGCACTGGATATTAGAGAAAATATCTTCACTGAAAGGGTAGTTAGGCACTCAAACAGCCTGCCCAGGGAAGTGGTGGAGTCAGACCTGAGGGGCATGGTGTAGGGGTGGATTTGGCAGTGCTGGGTTAACAGTTGTACTCAATGATTTTAGAGATCTTTTCCAACCTTAATGATTCTGTGATTCAGTGTCAGCACTGTAGAAAGTAGCATTCCCTAACCTCCTGTCTGGGGAAGGGAATGCTGGGTGTTCCCAACCAGCTGCTGGGCAGGCTCAGCATGAGTTAGGCAAGTGAGGGGATCAGCGCTGGCTGCTGCAATAGAACTGCAGGTCACAGTCTCTGTGTGGTGCCAACTGCTGGGACAAAGTGTCTGTGTTCTCCCCAAACCTGGAGTAGATGGGGTGCATGTGGCCATCACCAGCAAACTTCCATGTGGACCAGCCAGCAAGTTGGGGACCCATGGGTCTGACGAAGGGTTCCAGCATTGGGGCAGGGGTGCCAGGCAGGCAGAGGGAACTCCATAAACGTGCGTTCTCATGAACCTACAGAGTGTCCCCAGAGTGTTGCTCCAGGGACCTTCTGCCTGGCAGCCCAAGAGGAAGAGCAGGGAGCCCTGGAGTAGTGTGCAGTGCCAGTGTGAGTGACCAGCCATGTCAGTGTCCTCTGTGTGCCACAAGGACGGATGTGTGCTCAGGTTCACTTCTGTGTGTGCTTGGAAATGCAAAAACACTGCCTTCAGTCTGGGCAGAGACCCCGGTCTCCCAGGCACTGGATATCAACCAGGCCTGAGAGCTCCTGGCCCAAATGACCCATTAATAGAATCTATTATAAAATGTTTGAAGCAACTCATAGGAGAGCAAAACTGACTCAGTGAGGTGTAGATTCAAACTCTGTATGCACTTGGGATTTTTAAATAAAATGGAAAAAATTGTGCTCAGTGAGGAGGAAGGAATATAGAAATCACAGATAATACTGCAAGTACCATACAGTGTATTTAAAGCCTATTAAATCCATCAGTATCAATAATAGATTCAAACAATAATAGATTTCTAAACCTTTACCAGACATGTTGCAAGAGGAAAAACACACCTCCATACTAGTTACAAATGCTAGAAAGTATCTCTAACTTGTACTTTAATGAGTTGATATTTTTATGCTGTAATTGCAGTTTCAGACTTCACGCACTTTTGGAGATGGTGTGTGTTTGAAAATTCTATGACTGTGTTCTTCTTCATTGCTCAGGCATAAAAGAGGCCAAATTTTGCTGAATTCTGCTTATAGCTCTGTAATACTAATTAGATTATTTTAAATGCTATCCATTTTTATTGAAAAGTGCTGTCTTTTGATTGCTTACTACAGCAAAAATATAAGCATGTAATTGATAATCAGTTATTGCATTCATGAAAAATTACTGCACCATAATGAAGACCTGCTCACACTGACACTGTCCAGCCATACCTCCTCCTGCCACTTCTGAAAGTGGCTTCATCAACCTCTCCTTTCTGTATTCAGTTTACGTCTTACCTCCTGCTTCTTCCTTCTGTCCCCAAATAAATGCACAATTCAGTGAAGTGTTTTCTTCCTTTTCTTACTGCAAAACTTTTAAGATTTTTAATGAGATTCAAGTGCTGCCTTAAGAAACCTGATTGACAAGATAAAAGACTGCTTTTCAAAGGAGTACTCCCAAAAGGAGTACTGCCAGAAGCAGGTAATTTCCACTTCTGGTTTAACAGAGCTAGCCAATTGCACATGTAGCTAGTCAGCAGAGTAACACTGAACAGCTGGTTGGAAGAGACCTTTGAAGATCCTTTAGTCCAACCCCATTGCTGGAACACCAAGTGACCAGGTGACTTTGAAATATCTCCAGAGATGGATCTTCTGCAACCTCTCTGTGCAGTTCATTCCAGTGCTCTGTCAACCTCAAGGTTAAAGCTTTTCCTCAGATGGAACTTCGGTGTTTCAGTTTGTTGTGTCGTGCCTTAGAGAGACTGTGGTCCCAAAGAAAAAGAATACCTCTTTCCTGGAAACTAAAATGTATTTCAAGGGAAGTGCAATGAGAAACATAAAATGACAAAAAAGGAACAAGAAGGATCCACTCTACAAAGGAGATGTTGCTTGAGTCTCAGTGCTCTTTGTTTTAAAGCAAACAGCTGCTGCACCAGAAACCAACACAGATATCTCAGGCAGTGGTTCTTTCAGTGCTTCTGACTTGATTTTCCTCTGTATGTTTCATCCATGTAGTAAACAAAAGAGTGAGCCTTGCCATCCAACTCGGTTGTTTTCTGCATATTTACATCAAATCTGCTTTTGCTAATATGTTTGATGGTGATTCTTTAAGCAAAAAAAAAAACACTCATTGATAAAATTCAGTGACATTTATGTTAATATGTGAATAACATACCGAGAACAATCATAAGTATACTGAAGTAAAGGTTCAACTCCTGTCTTTAAGTACAGTCTCCATAAATGGACAATAAAAGGCATTCCTGGAGTGCCTCTGCCAAAATAACCCTGTTGACTCACAAGGATGCTATCAAGGAATTAAGACCCAGACCTGTGTAAAGCAGGAAATGTTATTATTTCCAGTGTCAGAATGGGCATGGACAGCCAGCCAAGACTACCTGAAAATATGTTCTGTACATATTTCAAAATATTCCAAACCCTTCCAAAGAGTCACCATCCTTATGTGATGTGTATGTCCAAAATACTTTAAAGAGATACAGGGTTTTTGTGGTAGGTCTTCTTACCTCAAATTATTAAGCAACCAGTCAATATCTGAAATCCTGATAAAGTAGATTCACACTCACAAAGTGTTTTGCTAATACAGAAGGGCCACTTCCCTGGATGGCAGCAGCCAGTCAAGTGCAAGCACCGTTCCTCAAAAAGTACCTACTCAAAAAAACTTTTTGATTAATTATCTGTGCTGTCCAGATAATGTTCCTAAGACTTTTGCTTCCTTATTATCTCATGAATATTATTCTCAGTAGCTTCTTTTCCTTTCAGAGATTGACAGCTGCTATTAAATCAACTAATTAGGCAACTGATCTACCTCCATTCACTATCACATTTCTCAGGCTCACCTCCATGACTCAGCAGCTGCTCTGGGGCATTCAAATCCTTGTTTCCAGCCACTTCCACATTGTACTGACAAGAAAATACTTCAGGTCTTATGTGTTCAAGAGCAGTGTCTGAGCAGTCTACTCACATGTTGTTTGGCCAAATAATCCTTGTAGAAAAGCAAGAATCAAAGTGAAGGTTAATGACATTATGAGAGTATGAAAATAGTAAGAAAAAAGGGGGAAAAGTAACAAAATAAAAACAGATATTTTCAAATATATCTCCTGAATCTCCAGCTGCATGTCATTCACCTTTTCCTCTCCAGGGCTGTCCAGTTGCTCTCCAAGCTCTCTGTTCTTCCTTCTGCTGAAACATTGGCAAATGCAAGCTGAGTCCTAAATCTGTGTGTGAAGAGAGACTGTTTGAAGCCTGAGGCAGTGTTATGTAGCAATGCACCAGCCTGGAAGAAGAATAGCTGATGTGGTAAGGTACTCCACATGGATGAATTGCTTTTTTAAGAAGATGGACAGAGTAGTCTGGGTAATGGATTATGGTAATGCTCTTTGCTCTGCTTCTACAGCACACAGAAAATGCCATGTGGTGCACAAGCAGTGTTCAGTGCTGTAATGGCTCTGTTTATCAAGCAAGTCACTGTGTAAAGCCTGATTTTACAGTTATGTTCTGAGGTAACCTCAGCTCCTCTCAAGCCAGCTGCATCACTGCTTTTCCACCTTCCACCTTTACACTTCCTGTGTCTTCTAGAGCCCTCTCACTGAGCTGCTTCCTCTTCCAATGATCCCACATCCCTGCTGTATCCACTGTTGCAGAATGGGAATAAAGGAAATAATGCAGAAATAATCAAAAGATGGTATAACACCTCATATATACATATGCGTAGTGCCAGGATGTAAAGGTGCCAAAAAAGTTTTTGAAAGGAACCTGAGGCCAGAACTGAAGACTGACAAACGTCAGCAGAAAAGTAGTGATACCATTTTAGCAGTGAGGAGGTTAAGTAGTCTGACATACTCTAGCAAGGAATAATTGTGGTACTTGGGAAAACAAAACCTTTCTGGAGGAAGTACCCTCCTGACTATAGTAGAAAGAAGGAACTAATGCAAGGTCTAAAAGCCTGAAAACCTTTGCCTTAACTTTCTTGTACTTTTTGTTTTACAGAAAGGAGTCCATTACTCCCTTATTTTAAAGAAGTAAGAAGTTTCTGCTTGGATTGCTGTATGAATGTGTGAGCTGATTAAGGGATGCCTTAGATAGATGAGTTTGGAGTAAAAGGCATTATGAAGATAGAATTAACTTTGGGAGATTATAGTTTACAAAAGGACCAGGTAAGGCTTCAGCGCTGCTCCCACCCTTGCCAGCAAAGGCAGGATCTGCCTGGGAGCACCCACAGACTTTGTACACCGCCTTGAAGAGCAGGAGATGATGCTGAAGCTATTTATATTACCAGAATACAGAGAAGAGCTTTGAGCTGAAAAGAAGCTAAGTTGTTCTTGAGGAAAGTTTGTATTTCTATGGCAGTTTGATAGGAAATAAATGTGATAGAAAATCAGTCTTACTCCCTTAGGTACTTTCTAAGCAGATCCTGTGTGCCATGAAATACTGATGATGGGTAGGTTCAGTGACAAAAAAGGTTTTTGCCTTATGACAATGGCATTTTTTTGCCAATAGGTATTAAGTTAAAAAAAGAAAGAAAAAGAAAAAAAAAATGAACTGAATCAGTGAGCTAGAGATTTGAACATACTAGAAAAGGAAAGAGCATTTCCAAGCAACCATCATTAAAGCATATTTCGGTCCACATTAAGCTGCTTTACATGCCAACATGGTAAGTCTCTCATTTATTGGCCCTTTGCCAGGGCTTTACAAAAAACATGGAATTGAATTGTGGTAACTGTTTGACCAGCTCTCCTTTCTGCTTTTCTGTTTTACTCCCACAGGAAAAAAATCTATTTCAATACTCAGAGTAATTTTGTGATCAGATCACAAGTGTTAGGAGAAAGAAAAGCAATTTTAGTGTTCGCAACTAGACCATACGTTAAACACAGTTTTGATCTATCCACTCCAAGAAGGTCCCTTTTAACACTAACTCAAATGTTACTTACTATGAAGTATTAAAAAAAACCCCACATTATATATGATGTTAGGAAACTATGAAAATCTAAGCCTTTGCAGCCATTGGGGCTCCTCACAATTTTTTTTTTTGGCCTTTGTTTGCCTCTGTAGTTCCTATTTCATTGTTCTTACATTTCTAGTCTTCTGGGGACAGTTTTACTGCTGGCTGAATTCCCTGAATTTGCATCCAGCTGAGAAATGCGATAGTACAATGTCACACCAATACACAAGTTACTTTCAAGTCTTGTTTATGGCTAAAAGCTTTATATATAAATCCGAGAATTTATTGTTAGTATCACCAAAATTGGAACAATGCAATTCAAGAATAATTAGTAGTCTAGCTCTAACTATTGCAGAAAAAGAATAACAACAGAGCTAGTAATAGTTAGAATACCTTTACAATTTATGTAATACACACATCTAGTGTTTGGGGGTTTTCTGAAGCCCTGCTTGTCCAGTCTCTGCTCCATTTGGTTTGTAATGTCAGTGTGGTCATTCTCATGATTCATTATATGTTATGGGAATTTGTCAGCATTCAATGTCCTTTGCGAGGGGAAATATGATGTGGATATTGCTCATTTTCTTTCTCAGTCTAGGACCCACCTGGGGTCATTTTAAGATTCACAAACACATCTTTACATCGTGCTTTCTTTCATTATATTTACGCTCCGTGTTTCAATGAACATACTTGGGATGCATTTGTGGATGTTGCACACCATTTCTTTGTTCCCTAAAATCAGATTTTACTTCCAGTTACAAGCTGATGTTTGTTAACTGACTACAGGTGAGATGTTTGTTGCTGTGGGGTCTCCAGGGCCAAGCCAATGCTTCATTTCTCAACACACTCTACCGTGCCAAATCTCATGCCTCCACTTTGCAAAGCTTCTGCTGTCCGTAGAATGGTTTGTGTTGGAAGGGACCTTAAAGATCATCAGTTCCAGCCCCTCTGCCATAGGCAGGGACACCTTCCACTAGACCAGGTTCCTCCAAGTCTCACCATCCAGCCTGTTCTTGAACATTTCCAGGGATGGACCATCTATGCCTTCTCTGGGCAACCTGTTCCAGTGCCTCACCACCCTCTCAGTGAAGAATTTCTTCCTAATATCTAATTTAAACCTACACTGTTTCAGTTTAAAGCAACTCCCTTTTTTGTCAGACCTGTGCTGCTCTACACAATGTGTCAGAATAGAATCTCATGCTGCATGGGATGACTCCTTTTGCTATAAATCTAAAGGAAATTCCTGTGCCATACAAATAAAAATAACAAATTGTCCATGGATTATCAATTGTCAGTTGAAGGCATTGCTGTCATAGCTAATGCAGGCAAAGCAAGGCTGCAGACAGTTGAGAAAACTCAGGCAGAGCAATCCTGTGAGTCTCAGTCAGAGCGCTGAGGACTTGCAGATTCAATGCAAAACATTCAGCTTGTACCTACCAACAACAGAGTTTTACTGGGCTGTATGGTGACACACAGGGCTGGAATGGGCATGGCCATGAGCTTAACAGCAGCCTGTTGTGTCCAACATCTCCTGCACTACTGATACAATATTGGTGAAGTGGTTTCTTTTCTGCCTTTCCACACACTCCCCTGCCCACCCTACCCCTGAAATTTTATCTCAGACCTAGAAACACAAGTCATCTGAATGCCTTTGAAAGATGTATTTGTTAAAATCAGTGTGAAGTGGGTAGGGGAAGGTAGTACAGCATTTTAATTTAATGGTAAATTTCCAATAAATCTGTATTAGAAAAAATTCTGAGCAAACAATCTTATGATGTTGATGATTATCTTTTGCATGTAATACAATACTTCTCATTTTGTATTAGTCTTTGGTTAGGAGAGCAGATGGTTTTGACTTTGTAAAATACTTATGAAATATGTCATTTTTCATTGAACAACCACTGTAAAATTACTGCTGAAGCTAAAAGGCTGGCTGGACATAAAGGTGTAAAAGAGAGATGTGCAACCACAAATGAGCAGATGTAGTATTTCCTAATTAGGGATATCACAATTGTTAGGTTTTTGACCTGTTCCCACACACATACAAGGCTTGAGCATGTTTACAGAGTGCTCAGGAAGCATACTTAGTTTGTTATTAACTTACATATGTGTACAAAGGAGAACAATGTAAGGGTTTGATTCTTTTTTTCTCAGCCATGTCTCATATATGAAGAACAAATGGGTGGGCCATTCTGTTATTTTTTTCAGCAGCCAAATTCCTACCATTTCATTTAAGCAATTTCCCAGCTTCCTGAAGCAATGTTCTGTCCTCATGAGCTTACATGAGTGTAAAACAGATTTACTACAGACCTTGTATTTTAGGGATGTGTATTTTAGGGATGTGTATTTTAGTATTATTATTGTGCAGAAGTTACTGAAAATTAGGGACTGATGTTTTAAAGCACCTGGTTACTGCACTGGAGCTGTGGAGGAGCTTCCATTGCTTTAAAGGAAACTCCTGTGATGTCTGACCTGGTCTGTGATGCAGTTCCAGATGTATGCACCCACTAATGCTTCAGCCAGAGAGGTAAATCAGAGGAGGCACAGATTACTGCACCCCTGAAAGAAGAGCCCTGACAACCTGTGACAGCAGAGGGTTTACAAGTTTTCTCAGTTAATAGCTTTAATTAGCAAAGTTCTGCTATGAAATTCGTGTTGCAGACAGAACATCTCTTTAAAAGTAATATTTAGTGCTCAAAAATCAACTTTTTTTTTTTCATTTCCCAGATATTAGGCAAGAATCAGCTGCTTTTCATTTTTGAGGGTCTTTATATTCATAACACTGTAAGCCTACACAAAAGAGGAATGTGTTAAGGCATTTAGCTGTCAAATGTAAGTGAAATAAATAATGAAGGCAGCGTCATCTCTCTCTTAATATTATGAAGGAAGAAGGTAGTGTTCTGGCATTTTCCTAATATATGCCTCAGTCACTCTTTTTTGGGTATCTCATGCTTTTAAAACAAATTCTCTCTAGAAGTTATCAGGGTTAAACTGTCAGCAGAAAGAGTACTTAAATTTTAAAATTGTAACTTTTTTATTCTGAAGGTCTTAAAAAAAAGAAAAAGTTACTTAATGGGTCTCTCATTTAAAATAATATTTTTTGTTTTATTTCTAGAAGCTTTGTTCTTGAAAAGCAGATAACATTCATATCACCATTTTCCTAACTCATTATCTTATATCAGTAATTTACCTGCATATTTTTTTTCCACCAAGCTATTCCACTATTACACAAAAGTGTTTAATCAGTTTTTCTATAAAACATGTGTGGAACATTTATGCAGGTTTTCAGAAGGCAGTAAGTTTCAAACATATAGAATGCAATGGAATGGCTGCAGCTCTAGTATCTTAAGTTTCTGTGATAAAAGTGACAAATTGCAAAGTTGTATTTGTGCATCTTTGCATTCTCTGATCCATGGAGCTGCCACTCGGCAACATTAGAGTAATCTTTGAGCTCAGTTAAGCTGAACTGAAGTGGCCTTGAGAGACCTGGCAGTCACTGAACTGCTACAAAGAAAGAAATCCTTTAATATGTGTACACTCAGTCTGCAGGAAACTGACTAGGAACCACTGCTGAAAACTCAACACCTGGATTTTGTTTTAATTTTTTTTCTGATATCAGCCCAACCTAACAGAGACCTATAAGTAAATTTTTTTAAAGCTAGTTGCATGCAAAGACCTGGGCAAATCCTTGCATAATTCTTGATTCCTCTACCCACAGTGTGAATTACTTTTGTCCTGGACGTACTTATAGGAAAAGGGTTTGTCACTATTAACCTGAGAGAGCTAATAGCTTCTGAAAAGTGCTGGCTATGGCATTAAATACCCCCAGGTTAACATGGTGCTTGGCAGGTGAGTGTGTCACAGCTTTATGCATACAGGCATTCTTCTAGGTTTTAAAACAATCCTATTTTCTAGGAAGAATTACAGAAATGCATCTTGACTTGACAGCTCTTACTGCTTGAGTGAAAATACTTAATTCTTAGAAATGTTTTTTAAAAGTTTACATTCCTCTTGACTGAAAATTTGGCTGAAATAATATATTTTGAAAAATAAAATTGAAAAGTTAATCTCATGTGGGGAGTATTTTGGGCTTCAAATTTGTTTGGATCAGCATGATGCAAGATCCAAGTGATAAGAGTGCTGTCATAGCTCTTATTGGAAGACCACACCCTTTTCCTTTCCCCTGCCAGTAGGATGAACTAGAGGAAGTTCAAGAAATGTTGAGAGGTCAAAGGCAGCAAACTGAGCTTTACTGCCTGAGCATCAAGCATCTCTGGCATCCCAGCCTCTTCAGAGGCTGCTGTGCAGTATCAACATGAAGAGCAGCAGCACAGTTGTACTTGGGTAGATTTCTTTCCAGAATAGTTTGTGCACCCATTTACAAAGATGAAAGAGGGTTAACATGAGCATTGGCAGAGAAATTGTCTCATTTTCATTTTTTACTAACAATGTTTGGACATAGGATTGGATTAAACCAGAAAACAATCTCTTTATAATTTTCAGGATGTTTTGAATGTCTTTTTGCTTGCAACCTAGCAAATGTTTTAAGATGCAATCAGAAAAATCCTTTAGAAGAGAATATGCAAATCACACATGAATGAAAACTATTGAATGAGCATTTAATTTAGGGTCACTTGATCGGAGATACTGTCAGCTCACCAGGAAGTGCTGAATAACCGTGACCTCTCTGTTGCTCACTTGCAGGATGTCCAGTTGTTCTGCCAAAAGTTTTGAATTCCATGTTGATCACAGTTTTCAGGCCTCCATTCATATTGTTCCACAGTGTGTGCAGCAAGACGCCTTCAGGAATGAATGTTTTCTGCTTGGCGTCGGTAGTTAACATCCCACAAAAACATCTGTGGTGAGCCAAATTAGAGTTTTTCAAAGAAACCAGGCATAGCCCAGCTGAAGTGCTGCAGCTGAGGTCACCTTGTTAAAACACTGTTTCCATTTTAGTCAGAAGATATTATTTTGTTTAGTGCACATGGTGCATATAATGAACCACCTCTTGCAGACTGAGTCTTGGAAGGTGACGCGGAGGTTGGTCTGGAAGTTTGTCTGTGGGAATTTTGGGGATTTCCCTGCTTGTCCCCTGCTTCTATACTCAAAATTACAATAAAATTTCTGATTCTTTTCATCACAGCATTATATTGTGTGATTCTCATGTACATGTATTTTTATAGAGATACTGCTTTCATGCTTAGATCACAGTGCCTGAAGTGGCAGTACCCAAATATCTACACAGTTTCATAGTAGAAGGTGTGGAAATGAGATCAGTCTCTATTTATGTCACAGTGAGACCCACTGATCTGCTTGCTGTAAAATGCATTTTTGGAAGTAATCTGATATCATAGCTTTGCCGTACTCTAAGTACAAATCTATTATTCTCTGACAGGGCAGACCAGGTCTCTTGACAACAGTTTGGAGCTAATATAATGTTTGGAAAACAACTGGTTGAAAGTGATGTGAAAAGGGGGAAAAGTTTTGGGCATGAGGGAGGTTTTGAAAATGAACATGGAATCTGTCAAAAATAAGAACATTTATGGCAAGGAAACTTTTAATTTCCTTCAGAATTTTTTTTTATATTTCATTAGATGTCATAAATCCTCCTCAGTTTTACTAATAAATCAAAAATTATTTGCTCCTTGTGCTTCTGTCTTCGTCATGCACATTTTGTCTCTACCTACCCCCGTTCTTCCTTTTATGTCTCCATCTCTCCCTCTTTCTTTCACTCTTTTCTCATGTAGTGCTCCCTCTCTATTTCTGACTCTCTCTCTCACACCCTTTGTGCCCAGTCATTTCTCCTTCATGCTCTGCCTCTCTTCTGACCCCCAGACCCACTTCTTTCTCTCTCTAGTTCACCCAAAAGTAAGGAAATGAAAAATTTACCTAGTTAAGTTGGGTTTTTTTACCCTAAGTTTAAGGAAAATAGTATTTACAAAATAAACAGTTTGGATTTAGATTCCGTTTGTGTCAGAACAAATAACTCTGCTTCTGTGGGATAATTGTAAACAAGACTGTATTTAGATAATAATGTGAGCTGTAAGAAACAAAGTTAAACTCCACATTCTTCTAAAAATTACATCTCTTTGTCTGGCTACAATTCTTATCCAGATAATGCCATGAATGGAGAAAATTTGAGAAAATGATTTTCTTGTTCATGAGCTTTTTCTTAACTGATGACCTGGTTAAAGAAGTTATGACTGACTCTTGTTTAGTTAGATATGTAGGTGATGTCACGCAAGAGTCTGTGATTATGTGTCTATTTTTTTAATTTCATATTTGTTTGTGTAAAATTCATCTGATTATTTCCCTTAAAAAGCTATCTCCTTAACTTTATTATTCTTTCTGTGTTAACGTACTTTAATTTTTGTATGTCTGGTTTGTCTTTAAATAAAACTTCCTGGCAAGGAGCTGTGGTTTAAAGGGGTCAATGACAGAGTTCAGGGGTTTTTTTTCTTTACTAAAGTGTATATAAAAAATTTAAATCATTCTTCAATCTGATTTTACTCAACATCTACAACAATAAAGAAGAAAGAGTAGCATAAGTAAGTCTTGAACAGTAAGTTCTAGCAGATAATGATATTCTAAAATACCTGTTGTGTCTGAAATATAAAGAAATCATAATTCTCGTTTGCTTGTTTATAACTAGTTTAGCTTTGCAACCAAGTATATTGCTTTCTCAGCTGGAGTATTAGATGAAGTTGGTCTATTGGAGCATCAGGTAATTTGATGTTTGCTGCTACCTTTTCACTTTATCTGATTTTCACATATTTGTCTTGAGATTACTTCTGCTGAGGAATTGTAATGCATAATGGGATCCAAGAAACGAGGTGAAGCATGATTAAAGGGAACAAGCCATTTGGGAAGAAAAGGGATCCTACACATAACTGCTAGGCAATCCAAAGGAAAAGTGGCTATTTGGCATCACTGACAAATGTGTGCTGCTGTCTAAGACTGAACATGTTTGATTATAATGTCAGAAGAAATGGAGTTTCTAAGAGGCCAAGGATGGTAAAAAACACAGAAGGGGTTATGTCCCACAACAGCAGAATGAAGAAGCTCTTCCCTTCCTTCAGACTTAGCATAGATTTTGTGTGTGCATAAGCCGGAACAGATGGAAGGGGAAAGAACTCTTCTCCAGATGAATGACAGCACTGCAAACTGCGCATGTGAGAAAGGAAATATGTCTGCTCTCCCAGGGCTAAAAACCCTTCAAAGCCTTTTAACACATCTACAGCAAAACAGAAGGAGGTTATTATCACCTTGACCTTACCTTGTGTCAAAAGGAAAATGAAAAAAATTTGCATAAACCTTCAACAGATTACATATATTTACTTCTTCACAAGCTCTTGCATTTTTTTCACACATGGATATGCAGCAAAAATGTTCAAAAGCAGACAGTACAAACGAAAACTTAAAACCACTAGCATTTACTGTTCACTCCAAAAATCCTTCTGTTTTCAGTTACAAGATGTTATACTTATACTTTGTCAGCTTAGCTTTTGGTTGTACATGCCTGAATTTAGGACTGTAACAAATACTTGTACAGGGACCTGTAACCAAAGATGTTAACTTTTAAAGGAAGACTGTTCCATTTCTCCAAATTTAAAGGCTCTCAAAATCTAGAAATAAAACAATTTGAAATATAGACTGTGGTAAGGAGAAATGGTTTTCTAGGCTGGAATGATGATATTCTGCAATCCCCTGGCATGTTTGGCCCAGAGTTTAGCTTTGGTTATGGAGGGAATGGATAGCTCCCAAAAGAGTTAAGCTGGACTAAGATAAAATCGAACTTGACAGGTCTCTGTAGCATGGATATCCCAAGGAAAAAAGGGAAGTTCTGGGGAACTGTAAGATGACCATTCTCTGTGAGTGGAGATGTTTATTTGTGTATGCTTGCAATGGCAAATAATGATGGAACTAAGTGGGGTCTGTGTGCTTTGATGGCCTACTGTTTCTGAATTCTTTGTATCTGTGACTCTTGACTAAGTTTCTAAGGTCTGCTTTTCCTTCCACCCATCTATCAGGGACTCACAGGGTTCCCTGACAGCAAACACAGGACAGCAAAGAAGATATTCAATGCTCTTTAACCACAGGTAGATGACACAGTAGGAAACTGTTGACTTCCTGCTGATGCTAATCTGTTTTAGATCAAATTCTCTAAAATACGGAAGATTTCTTTCAATATTTTTCTACTTTCACCCCAGAGGTTCCACATTTTGCTAGCTCTCAACTGACATGGAATTAATCTCTTTCTTTACTGACTGTGAATGTTCACTTGTACCTACTGTGTTTCATGGGTTTAGAACATACACATACACAGATAAATCGAAGCATATATATATATAACACTAATCTGTTGAAGACAAATATGTATATTTTAAGTATATATACACAAAACCTAGTGAAATGCATATATATTCCTCACAGGACTTTTAGTTACTTATTAATCAATGACAATTTTTTATTTTGTCTTATATGTTGACATGTTCTTAGATAATTAATCACATTATTTTTTCCCTGAAAGCTTAATCTTCCTTTCAGCATCAAGGGTATAGAATCCCCTTATGTGTAGACTGAGATGAAAAAGGAAATATTTTATTATATTGGCTGTTAGTAGATCCTTCATTAGGGGTGTATTGTCTACAGCAACATTAATCATTACTAAGGCAGTTATTTTAACTTTAGCAGGCGTGTCCCTTGTTAGCTAAGTGCCTACTTCTCTCTACATTTTTATTCAAAACAGAGCAGTCCTCCAGCCTGGGTGTATTCCCAGAGCTCTGTGAGATTTGCTGGAAAAAAGGGCTGATTTACCCAAGCTGAGTTAAAATCTCCATGGGTACTTTCCCACAGACAGACTTCATCACTTCTGTCATTTCACTTCTGTGCTGTTTGATTCTCCTTCAAGAGAAGAAAAACCATAATGAAAGGGAGAAGTTGACAGTTTCAGATCAGACTGCAAAAGAATTTCCACATGATCTATGGGAGAAATGAAAGTCTTGCTCCTTCTTTCACTTCCTGCACTGGTGTTTATCTGAATGGTGTGGAAACTCCAGTGTGAGGGAAGAGTGGTTTCATATGATGCAAGAGTTGGCATTTGGAAATTCCATCTGATATTGAAAACACATCTTATCTGAGGGTGAGATTACTTATTTTTGGCTTGAGTTTAAGAAAGTTGTTCTTATTTAACTTGAGAAAATTTTCAAAATGTGCTGAGCTGTAGCAGCAGAAGCATAATTTCTACAGGGTTCATATCAGCACGTGCAAAGCTGTCTGAAAATTTGTCTCCTCCAGAGGACTGATCTTTAAATTTAAAACTGATTTTAAAATTTGGTTAATTGAGAATTCTTCAGCATTTTTGAAAAGAAATAATTTCATAGTATTTGATCTTGCTTTATTTTACTTCCTAAATACAGCAGGGAAAAATTAAGCATGTATGGTCTTACTTTGAAAAGAAGATGAAATATTAATCAGATCAATACTGGAAGGTTCAGCACAGAAACTCTGTATTTATTCACAAATAAAAATATATATTTTATGCTGACTAATCAGAATGAAGAAGAATTCCTACAGTTAATGATCTAGTCTTGAAGTCTTGACAGAGGTAGAATGCACGTTTTACACTCAGAAATATTGATTAAAACTGTGAAATTAAACTGTTATTTGTACAAAAAAAATCATATAGAAGAACTATAGCAACTTGTTAAATAAAAATCTTCTAAAAATATCCCCTATTTTTATTTTCACATATTCAGATTTGCAAAATAAAATCTTAGTATTCTAAAGAAATGGGCATTTGGATATTACTTTGCAAGTTGTGTTACAATGACAATGCTGACATACAGGATCAGGGCTTTCTCTGTGTAAAATTACATTTACAAACTGTTTCTTAATTTATTGCTTAACTGATACATAAGGAAATTCACAAGTGAGAGATATATTCCCAAGAATTACTTCTGTTTGATCAAATAAAGAAACTTTCTTCTGCCTCCCCAAAATAAACCAGAAAGGTTATGATTACTTTTAAATTTGTTTGGGTAATGGAAATGTAAAGAAACTGTACAGAAAGTTAATTGTGTGTGTGGAGAAAATACTAATTGTTTGTTCAGTGAAAAAATAAAAACAAAGAGACAAAATTAGGCAGGTTTAGCATCACAAAGAGGAATGGGATAATGACTTTAATGCTGTGCCTGTGATGACATCTCCTTTCCAGATGTTGCTTGTAGCATCATTGAAATAATTTTTAGTGATAGAAGCAAGATAATCAGAATAAACAGTAGAAACAAGTGAGCATTGGGCCATGCATATGTGGTTTAAGATTCAGAGCAAACAACGGAAAGTATATTTTGTTTTGAAGAATTCTCTGGAAGTCTCCAAGGGTAGAAGATGGCAACCTATTAAATTATGTATTCATAAATACCAAAAATATGTGCCTTCCTTCAGCATCCACATCATAATGGAATCCTTTACTGTCCTGACAGTCTAGAAAGGAGAAAAAAGTGAGAAAATCTCATTGTACCAAGCCCAAAGCCAAAGGATAATCACAGCTGAAGATTCTAACTAAAAGTGATGCTATGTAGTATGAAAAAGAACAGCTTCTGATCCCTCCTAATTGCAGAGGCAGGGAGCTCTTTATCCCTCCTTATTGCTTTGGGATAGAGATTTCAGAATTATGGTATATTTTTTGTTCTGCTTTGAACATCATACTAGCTCTGACAAAGACTAATGCAGCCGTAATCTGTGCTTGCTCAGTGTAAAATTAGTTTACAGTGATTGCAAGACATTCGACGTGAAAAAGGAATATTGGGCAGGATAAGAGTTCATTGTTCCTGCTGCTTGGAAAACAATAGCCTAAAATTATGCATTTGCAGCCTCATGTTGATGTCAAGCTCTGTCCTTCTGTTTCAGAGGGGTCATACTAACTCAGATAACATCATACCTGTGATTTTCCAGGATTTGAATGAGTTGACTCATTCCAATTTGTTATTCATATTTTGATTTGATTTCAAGATTAAAAGCATTTTTTCATTTTAGTTATATCAGTTAATTCACTAGAATTTCAAGTTGTTTGCACAGAAATACATACTCAATTTTCTGTAGAACATCAATGAAAAGACATATCTATATTTATTTACTATATATAACAAAGCGTGTAACAAAGATGTAAAACTATTAGGTGATTTGTTCATTTCTAAGACCATTGATCTGGATTCCAAATGTACATTGTTATCATTCTCAATTTACTCCAATACTCCAATATTATAGCTCCCTTTCTCTTTTTAATTTGCAACTTGATTGCACAAGTTACTTAGAAAGTGTGCTTTGTGTTTTTATGTATTTTAAATAGCTTCCAGATTGATTTGTTTGTCAGCTAAAAGCTCATGAAAAGCTGAAAGTTATTTATCATGTTCTGTATGTACTCTTAACAATTCAGGTAATAGTGGAATTGAACTCAGTTTTTAGTTCTGAAACTAAACTTCTTTTGGTTTTATCTTAAACATACTGATTCATAGACATTTGAGACATGGATGTTTATAGACTCTAGAAGGCATAAAGTGAATCTCCTGAGAAAAACCTGAACTTCCAGTAGATGTGGATTTAGTGTACACTGTTGTCAATAAGACAAGTTTAAGATTCAGTATGACAAATTTAGAGAAATAAGATGTTGCTTATTTTTAATGTCTTAATTATCTAAATGAAGGTTTCTGAGTTGAAACTTGAAGGATCTCAAAGCCTAACTTCGTGTTTAAAAGAGGTTATGTGTATAGTGTTTCCTATTTGGCAGTCTGGCCCCTCCAGGGGACCTTCTACCAACTTGAAATTTTTAAACTAGGGAATTTAGATCATCTGCAACTGGGACATTCTTGTCATGAGTGTAAGAAATGACAGAAAGACAGTTGTATGAAGAAAGTGATTGGTCTGTTAGTATTACTGATATTTGTGGTACTGTCAGATCAATATGATGTAATATGTGCATATACTTAGAAGTTTACCAGATGTGTGCTTGGAAGTGCAAATGTAATGTCTTTGTGACAGCCTGTTGAGGTTAATATAACAGGAATAATGAGGAAAGAAGCACCAGATTTAGAATATCCCCAAGAATACAACATTTACCCTCTTGGTTAATATTTATATTACCATAAAACTCAGTTTTTTGTGGCCCAGAGAGCTTGCAAAATCCACAATAAACATTCCTAATATGAACAGCTTTATGCTGCCTAAAATTAAATAGCAGTAGGCAGTAATAATAAGTGCTATAAGCATTTTGCTCTTGCTTTTGTATCTATCTTTATGGGTTTAATAATGAACAAATTGAGCAAAATTATAAAATCTCCTGAAACGTATTTCAGAGCTTGGTCTGCAACCCATAAAGGGACAATAAGACATTTTTCTTCATGAAAGGAAATGGAGTATCATCTTAAAAATTAAAAAAACAGTATTAATCTTTCTTATGCCTGAAAACTCCGCTGAATCTGGCAGAGCCAGTCTCTTTTAAGTATTAGAACAAAGTTCAACAAAGCCAAGCTATGGATTATAAGAAGTGCCATTCAGCCTTACTTGCATTTCCCTTTTAAATTTGCATACCTTGATTTGAGTGAGGACATTTAGTGAGCTTTATTGCTGCTGCGTTTGTATTACATCAGGGATAAAATTACACTACACGGATTAAACCAATAACACCCTTCACAAAACAGCAATCTGTTAGATGAGCTCGAGCACTATAATTTTTGCCCCTGCTATATTTAGTCCTTTAGGATATATTTATTGGTTTCTTATGCTGCAGAGTGGGCTTTTCTGACCTCTTGCATATAGGCTGTACAGAACTTCTCTCTCTACTGGAAACACAGAGGGAATTTAGTGAAGGCATTAGAAATTGTTTTGCATTATCCTTACAAAATACAGAGTTCAATCCATAAAATGCCCTCTATCAAAAGGTAATTGGCTGAGAGGGGCAACCAGTTAACCATCTTAGTTAACTCTGCAAAGAAAAGGCACCTATTTACACAAGGTGGTGAATGGAAGAGGTGGATTACAGAAACAGCATTTGCTGTCTAAGACATAGTAATTCATAAGACCAATACAGTCCTCTCTCCCCCATTTTAGAGGAAAATGTACATTTAGCTTATCCTCTATAATTTTCTAGACTTGTTGTATATTGTAAATTCTTTTATCTTATTTTGAACCTTTTTTTTTTAACTTTGACTTAACAGCCTGTTAATGTTTGTGATACATGAGGTTTCCTAGTACACTTTTTGCAGCAAAGTGTACTTATTCCTCTATTTTTGCACTCATGTTTCTCCTAAATCATTCAAATCCATCGCCTTTCCTTTCCTTGGTTCCTGCACTATATATCTCATAGGCAGACTTCTCCCAAAATGATGTTCTGCATGCTGTAATATGTCCTGTTTCCCTTTGGCAGTGACCATGCAGTCTGAAAAGTGCTCTGGAATTGATTCATCTTAAAGGGTTTCATGCCTGGACAATAAAGAATTTAATGCCTGGACAAAGCATCTGGGTGTCTCCTGAGACAGCTCTGGGAGAGACCAACACCAGGAGCCCCTTCTGTGTCCTTGCCTTGGGTTCCCTGGATTCTTCTGGACTCAGGAAGGTGATGTGTCAATGAGTCCTGTGATGGTACTAGAAATGGCAAGGCAGTGTGTTCTTGGGCTTCCACAACTGCTTTGTTTCCCCGTGCTCCTCTGTTTCTGCAGGTGAGTTTTTATCAGATAACTTAGCATTCTTACAATTAAAGATGCAGCTGGAAGGAACCACACTGTCCACTCCTTGAAAGGCATTTGAAGACATCTGTTTCACCTCCTGGGACAGATCTGCTCACAAAGAAGACTGTGCTGCTGCCAGGTACCTCCTAGGGGGGCTTCTAGGTCTATGTGGCTCCAGTGTGCTGAGTCCTACAGACCCACTTCCCAGGAAGGGAACTGAGCATCAAAGGTGCTGCAGGTTTCAAGGCACCTGTACTCAGCTATGGAAAAGTGTACCATTTTGTACTGTGGTCTCCCTCAGACTGCATTCCCACCTCACCTTTCCAGAGTAGGCATTGCTGGCCAACTGCGTCTTGACAACAAAATCATAAAATCAGGAAGATTTCATGGCAATGTATGTCAGACAAAGATAACAGAACACTGGGCTGGAAGCCACATTCACCTAGAATGAAGTCTGCAATTTCTATACTTCTCACTAAGCCTGCCTCCCTCCTTCCTGCCTGTTGTGGATGACACAGCAGGCAGAATAGCAAACACCAGGAAAGAAAGGAGTTGAGAAGTCCACATGCATTGATATGTATCTACACCTATCTATCTATCTACAGTAATAAATGTATACATGGGAAATGAACTTTTCAGCTCAGAGAAAAAACAAAAACTGTGAATGACTGAAAGTACAGCTGGTACTTCTGGTATGAAAATAGAAAATGTTTCTTACACAATGAAACTCTGAAAGAAACTAAAAGACATTTCTCAAAATCAGATCCATATCATGTTATGATTTGTCTGTTAATTCATTCTGATATCTGCATTCTATATATTATTGTTGTTGTTGTTGCTGTTGTTGTTGTTGTTGTTATTATTATTATTATTATTATTATTATTATTATTATTATTATTATTATATGATAATAGCAAAAAAGTGAAAGTGAGTAGAAGATTCAAAACAGAAAAAGAAGTGCCATTTTGGAAACAATGACAGTTTGAACACTAACAAAATGCTTCATCTTACTATTTGAGTTATAGTTTTACTGAAGAGCCATCATTTTTGCTGTTTGCATTTCTCAATGCACAAAGGGCCTTGCAGACACATTCATCACAATAATAATCCATTTAAACAAAAAAGTTAGCACATGTGTCCCTTGACTTCAACAATCTGTTCTATTTGATCTAAAGAAATCAAAATGAAGACAATAACATAAAGGATTCCTTCCTGGTGGTTCTGGTGATTATTTCAATTACATTAAAATTCATTTTCTAGATAAAAGGGTCTTAAAA
This sequence comes from Eopsaltria australis, assembly GCA_034509425.1. Lineage (NCBI taxonomy): Eukaryota > Metazoa > Chordata > Aves > Passeriformes > Petroicidae > Eopsaltria > Eopsaltria australis. The sequence goes on along the minus strand of JAVTVJ010010916.1, from coordinate 88,791 downwards.
GCTTTCATCTAAGAGAAAGATAGTAAAAAAATAGATTTAATGAGCCCAAGTAATCACAGTTCTTTTTAAGGGCCATTTCAAATAAACCTTGCTTTGCTATTGATCCTCTGGTTTTAAAGCCGTGTGTTTCCTATTGCAGTGATAAAGTTTAGTGATAACCAGAGAAGACTTAACTAACCTTAGGTCACATTTATACTATTTGCATCTAGGAAAAACCACAAAGATTAAAAATATTCCTTAGATAAATTGTTTTATATCTTATTCTGACCATATGGGAGAAAAAACTTTAAATGCTGCAGTTTTCACTGCTGTCACAGTAGCCAAGAGCCTAAAATTTGTAGACACAAAATGGATTGTTTTGTATGCCAGTGTATTTGGTTGAATTTTGTATCTGACATTTTTGCACCATGACTTCATTTTTGAAGCAGACCAGGAAAGTTCTGAACATCAAGCTCAGGAACAGGGGTTTCGTTAGGATATTCTTTGAACTAGAAAAATAAAAATCACACGCACTGTAGAAATAGAAAAGAAGATTATGTAGTTCATGGGACTTTGTGGAGACCCTGATCAGTGCTCTTTGCACACACAAATACACCCAGCTTTATTCCTATTCCATTCTACTTTAAGCCCTCAAAATACTTTGTTATTCAGATTGACAGTCTTACTTGCAATGTTTTTCGTAAAACTACTGATTATACAGGGATGAAATTTAGTATTTGGAAATAAAATAGCGCAGAATCACTTTTATTCTTTATAGCTATTTTGCCCTTGTTGTAACGATGTGAGTGAGCATTACTGAAAACTTCCTGTCAAAAGTTCATCAGAGATAAATTAGGATGGAAGAAAAAAAGTGCCACAGAAAATTGCTGCAGACACTTGCATTTATACCAGTGTTGTGAAGTTATCCTAAAGAAAGCCTAACATTTGTTTTGCCTCCTAGATTAATTCTGATTATTTCTGGTTTTTATGTAAAAGCTTCCTAATGCAGGCCAAAAGAGTTGTGGAATGAGGGACAGAAGTTACCTGGCTGCCTTTACCATAGGATTCATAGTAATGTTTGCTCTTGCATGTTTGTTCATAGACCCATACTGTAGTCTATAATCGATTCCAAATATGATTTTTGGATTATAACTTCCACATGGGTCACTAGGAAGTAGAGGCATCTGACTCCTACCAGGTCAGTTACTGAAGTCTGTTATTTCTTGAGCAAGTCTCATCTGCATTAACAGGCAGAAGCTAGGGAAACCCTTCTCATGTATATGTGTTTTATATTGAAGTACCAATGCTCCCTTGCTATGCAGTGAAACCAAAACATATTAGTTATCAGACAGTATATCCCATGGAGTGAAATTTCATTGCATATCAGGATGAAAAGAACATGTGGCCTGTGATACTTCAACAATTTTAAATGAGGCAAATATCTAAGCCACTTACTGCCTTTGGGAATGTTCAAAGTAGAATTGTTAGCATCTAAGTCACTTCTGACATCAAAATTTGAATGGCTAAGCAGAAATACTAAGCAGGAAAGACATTGGATGCCTTCTAGCAAGCCTAAGAACCTGACAGGCTCTTACATTATTTTATTTTAATGATCTTCAAGTTTTAGGTCTACATATGGTATGCATTGTGGCTGTGCTTATGATATATAAGAAGTGACATTGGTTTAGATTTTGCCAGAGTCTTCAAGAAAATATAAAATAATAGCATGAAAATCATCAGAAAATAATTTTGGCAAGGGAGTCATTTGGAAATTCACTAAAATCTTGCTCTTGATCTCACTGACATTGAATAAATCTTAATAGCTTTAAAGAAGTGATATTACATAGTCATCAGTCACAGCCAGCAGAGGTTCATGAGGGCAAAATCCTGTTGTACAAATTTGATTTTCTTTCACTACAAGGTTCCCCATCTTGTTGATCAAGGGAAAGTAGTTGATGACTGTTCTTTCTGAATTTCAGTAAAACCTTTGATATTCTCTCTCACAGGGTCCTGGACAAATTGTCTAGCACACAGGTGGACATGGGTTGGGCACAAAGGGTGACAGTGAATGGGGTGACATCAGACTGGTGACCTGTAACTAGTGGAGTTCCAGGTTCCATAGGGCTCCATTCCAAGGGCAGCGCTCATCAACATCTTTGTAAAATGGCTTGGATACAGGACTCGAAGGCACACTAAGCAGGTTGTTCAATGACACCTTGAAGGCAGAGAGGCCCTGCAGAACTATATCAATAAATTTGAAGCCTGTATGAAATTTAACAAAAACAAGTGCCAGATTCTGCGCTGGGGGTGGAGGGACCGTGGACACATGGACAAATTGGGGAATGAGATGCTGGAAAGCAGAGCTATGGGAAGGGACATGGGGTCCTGGTCTGGACAAGGGAGGGGTTTGTCCTGCTCTGCTCTGCAGTGGGGCAGCCTCACCTTTAGTGGTGGGGGCAGTTTTGGGCACCACAATATAAGAAAATCATTCACCTATTAGAGAGTGTCCAAAGGAAGGCCATGAAGATGATGCAGGGTCTGGAGGGAAAGCCATATCAGGAGTGGCTGAGGTCACTTGGTTTGTCCAGCCTGGAGGAGACTGAGGGGAGACCCCATAACACTCTGCAACTTTCTTGTGGGGGGAAGAGGAGGGGTCTCTTCTCTGTGGTGACCAGTGACAGGACTCAAGTAAATGGCATGAAGTTGAGAGAGGGGCGGTTTAGGTTGGATATCAGGAAAACATTTTTCACCCAGAGCGTGGTTGGGCACTGGAACAGGCTCCCCAGGGAAGTGCTCACAGCACCAAGTCTACCTAGTTCAAGAAGTGTTTGGACAATGATCTCAGGCCCATGGTGTGACTTTTGGGGATGGTGCTGTGCTGGGCCAGGAGCTAGACTCAATGATCCTTGTTGGTCCCTTCCTACTAAGCATATTCTGTTATTTTACTGTGGGTTTACAAATTTATCTGTGATCTCTCATGAAATATAATAGCAGTACCATCAGAAACTAGCAATTTCTCTTTATCTAGCCCTGAGACAGAGGTCCGCCTTAAAATACATATGCTCCATTTGCATTCCATGACATTTTAGTGTTTCAAAATCCTTTGGATCATGCCTTCCCATTTAAAGAGCAGAATACCTCTGAGAAAATCTCTGCTGCAAAGCTTGGCCTTTGTTGCTGAGCAGGTATTGGAAAAATTACACGAAGAAAAAACACTGTGAAGAATTTTACCAAGCACAGAAGCATTCATATCATCTCAGATGAATATTAGGAATATTTTAATATTGCAGTATCCCAATCTCTTCTCAAGGCATTTAACTCATAAGCACTCTGAATTCCTCAGGAATTTAGGTTATCAAACCATTTTTATTTGCATTCAAAAGCTAAAGATAACTAAGTGAGAAATACTGGTCTTGTGGTAGAAGTTCTTCCTATTTACCAGCTATTCAGGTGAACAATACTGTGGTAAGAATTATTTTTTAAAACAGTTGTATATTGGAAACAAAATATCTTAGTTACTTCATCAGCTCTTCTGAAAAAAAATAGAAAAATTTAATTTGGAGATTATACAAAACTGTTATAAAAGCTCATTAAGCACAAAGTATAAAAGAACTAGCGGAGCTTTAAAACTGGTAATTAAAATAGCTGATGTGTGTCTAATGCATTTCCTCAGTGCCTTTTAGGACTAGATCATGCTAATGTAAGTTTAACTTTTTCTTCCATTTCGTGGAAATTATTGCTAAAACTTGTATCTCAATAGTCTGTCAATATCCTTATATGATATTTGTACCTGGAGCATAAAAGCAGTGGTATGTTGACTACTGAGAAATCACGGTGTGAATGTACAATATCTGAGCCATCAGATTGAGTGTTCTGCTTCATTAGAAGGCAATGCATAGAGCATTAACTGACATGAACAAACACTGACTCTGTAGCATATCATGCGTGTTTTAGAATCAGTATAATAAATAGCTCATAGATGATGCAGGGACAACTCAGTGATCTGTGAGACTGGGGTACATTACACTTGCCAGTCTGGAATATGTATTTTGAAGGAGTGTTTTCCTAGGTATTCTTTGGGATTTTGAGCTGCTTTCCCATATAATGGAAGAACCCAACTTTGTTCATCTTTTAGATTGTTCAATCCTGACTGCAATGGTCATGTCTAGACACACTTTTTAGTCCATCTGGTACATCTAAATGCTGAAATTCATTGTAAAAAAAGTGATTCCTTTTTCTTCATAGTCTTCCGCAAGACCATCAAGGGATGCAAGCTGCTACATGCTTTTCCAAATGATCCTTTCAATTTGCTTAACTGCTTATCTGTTTGAATTTGGAAGCTCTTAGTAAAATGACAGAAATGCAAGTGAAATTTTTAGTGGCAGGCAGTTTCACTAGCTTTCACTAGCTTTCACTTGCCTGTCCCCTTGCTTTTTTATTTTTCCTTTAAAACAAAAATCCCCATAGGCAATTGTTCATAGTGCTGGATAATTTTACACCAGTTTAAGATGTACATCAATTCCATTTCTCAGCCTCCACAGAATGGACTTCTTATTTTAAAATCCTTTGTATATAATTAATCTGTTCTGTTTTTGTAAGGAAATAAAGGAGATTTTCAGCAATTTGCCTGTGAACATAGAAAACAGAAGAAGGGATCATTAATGGCCATTATATTACCTGTATCCTGGAGATATTTAGGATATAATAAGGTATAAAGCTTGGAAATGCAGCTGTGGTACCTAGTTCCATGCCAGGACAGAGCTCAAAATAAATTGCTGAGAGTCATCTCTCTGATCACATTTTCAGCTGTTTTATCCATAGAACTGCCACAGCTACCACAGAGAAAGATGCTCTTTCCAATAACTCCCTCCCAAGAGATTCCTCAGGAGAAACAGCAATACAGAATATTTTTAGAATATTTACTCCACAGCTAATTTTAGGGCAAAGATATTTTATTCAAATTGCATTATTCTTAGATAGAAAACTTAAATATAATTGGAAATGGAAATACCTATACCTGAAAATGGTATCACTGCCCAGTGAGACAGCTTGTGAACATACAAGAGGCTGGGCTGAGAGACTCATAAAACAGCTTGGTAATTGCCACTCTAAGACTTTGTGAAGGTTTTGGATCAAATGCCAAGAAAGGATTAAACATTGTGATACTTTCTATAGCCATGCCTTAAGACAGATTTCCTGCTCAGACGTAAAATTCACAAAATTGAGTTCAAGTAATTAAATTCCCCATGGAAATTTGGGAAATATAGGCATTCGTAAATGTGCTCACAGAAACCAGCACGCTGACCACCAAAATCCTTAACATTCCTACCAGGAAATGCTGAAGAGATGGATGTGCTTAAATTCTCTGGTGAAAGAGACTATCTCTACTCTGTCTGTGTGCATGTGTAGATGTATGTGTGTATGCACACACTCTGTAGGAGTCCAAGAACCTACTGAAATGTATGCCAAGTATGTACCCTCAGAGAGGCATTTGAGAAAGAAGAATCACAGTATTAAAAATATTTAATATTAAATCAGGTGAGAGAAGGCAAAAGATTGTTGTGTCCTGCACTGCTATTATCCATTCAAATATCATTTAAACAGAGCTCTTTGCTCTTGAGAGGACTTGTGAACAGTTATGTTGGGAAATTCAGAATATCAGTCCTTCTTTATTTACAATCATCTTGTCTATTCCTCTCTTGTGTAAATCAAGAGAGATAATCTTTCTGTACTATAAAAGAAACAATCTGATTTCATGCACATCAATTTCAAGCCTAGCAACATTAAACAAGCATTCAATTTTATAATCCCAAAGCTTCCTCTCAGTTTCTATGGATTCTGCTTCCTTTGTATCTTCATACTGCAATCAAGGAGTAGCAATAGTTATCTGAATTAAAAATCAAACTTATTCAGTGTAGCCAGCTGTAACAGCTCATCTATATTACTGTAATTAAGAAACTATATAATCATTGCTTTGTGGAGGCCAACAGGTGCTCTGCTCACTGTTCTTTGCAAGAACAAAGAATGCAGATATAAAATCTGTAACAAACTTTTCTTTAAAGAGGTACTTGCTAAATTTCTCTTCTTATTTTCCCTAGTCCTTCAGGCAGGTCAAGATGACAGATTGTTTCTGCTGCTTTCATCTTCTGTTTTTTTCCATCTGTTTTTAATCTTTGTTTTTTCACTCATTTAGACATTTGCAATTCAAAGACTTCATTTTAATCTGGAAAAACTCTGTTCTGGAGAACATAGATCTTCTACATTACTGTTTCATTTCAAATCCACTGAACCATAATATAATTTTCTTAATCACCTTTTAACTCCATTAACTAAGATATAGAGATCATCAATTTGTTTGGTTATTTAATTTTCCTATTGTCTTTATTTAATCTTTTAAATGCTTAAATACCGCGTAATGAAAAATTTCAATCTCTCAGCCTAACTAGTTAGAGCAGCTTCATCAGATCAGCCTGTGCATAAAAGAAAAAGAGGATATCTACCATGTACATTCCTGGGAGGAATTCCCCAGATGTTTGAAATTTTTTTTTGTCTTAGCTGCTTAATCACTCCATCAGACCATATTGACTTCTTCAGGTCATATTGTATTCTTCAAAAAATAGATTCAATTCTGAAATCCTAATTCCCTTTCTTGAATTCTTAAGAGAACAAAGTAAAGGAAAAGTGCCTGCTGAAAACACATACAAGGTGTGTTGAATTGCAGCTCCACTCAATATTAAATCAATAAACTTTGCTGATAAGCCATCTTGGATCAGCTGTGAACTGAATCAGAAATTTAAAAGACTATTGTATAATTAATTTAAATTTCATATAATTAAAGGGAAATACATTAGCAATAGGAAATCTGGCATCAAAGAGCAACAGTAGCAGATGGCTTCTGAAGTAAAGAAAGCTGCTAAGGCAGGTTAGGATTTAAGCTAAACCTCTACAGCTAGATAGGGAGAAGAAGGCGTTTAGGAGTTTACAATATTCAAGAAGAAACTTCTTATTTATCAAACAGAAAGGGAAGACTTAAAACAGAAGTAGGTATTACTCTTGTAAGTATTTATGAATGAGGATGATTTGATATCATAGTGATATGAAGTTCAGTTATTCGTGGGAAATGCACTTTATTGTGAAAGGAAGAAAAATATTTCTTTATTTATTGGGTCAGAGCAATTAGCACCTAAGGTTTCTTGAAGAGAATTATAAAACCTCCAAATAAGAAGACAAAAGATAACATGCTGATAATATAGAAACAAACAAACAAAAAACCCTCAAAAAACCAAACAAAAAACCACAAACAAAACAATACAAAAACAAAAACCACACCAAAAAACCAAACCCAAAAACAAACATGCAAAAGAAAAAAAAAGGCACAAAACCCCAAACAAGCAAACAAAAAACACAAAAAGAAGATAAGCAAAATAACGATGGACTAGAGAAATTCACACAAATAATAAAAAAGATCTTGCAAGAATCACTTATCACTTCATAAACAGTTTAAAGGATAAAAAATTTAATTCTTATATGGAAAATGCATCTTCTCAAACCAGAGTGATTTTATTCTTTGCAGAAATAACAATTTTAATGAAGAAAGGCAGAGATGTATTTGGATGTTGTAAGGTATTTGAGAAACACACTAACTAAAAGTTACAAATATATAAACCAATAAAGCAAATGTTCAGTAAAATCTGCCTGATGATTTGAGTTTGAGTTATAGCTTAGTAGCTACAGTACACACAAATAATGAATGTTCTGCTATCAACATGCATGAAAGCAAATCCTGAGGGTAAAATGATGAGACTGACCCATTCAGATGCACAAATTTTTAAAAAGGCTGTCATGATTTAGAAATAAAGTCCCAAATGTAGTTTTTCCAATAGGACTCCAAACCTACTGCAAAAACTTAACCCTGTCCTGGGCAGAACCAGGACAAAAGGTAGTGGAAAATTGGATAGATCATGGAAGAGATTCAAAATAGGTTTTAGAACTATGAAACCACTACAATATAAATGTTATCCCTTTTCTCCCTTCACAAGTTTTGCTGGAGTTATTCTTTCCAGACAACTCCTCTTCCATCTACAGCAACAAAGATTTGGTCAAATATGCCCTTACTAAGCTGAAATTCCTCCTTAGGCAAACTCTTTTCTATGCTACCTTATACTGATATTTATTTAAATACATGCCTTGCTACCACACAAAAACACTTTTCACAGGTCATTGGAAAGATGAACTTTTAAAGAAGAGTCTGTAAGGGGTTAGTGTGCATATGTAGAATTGCTGTATAAGTGATTTCCACTGATTTTTGTGAATGCTGTTATAAAATAGAAAGAAATGTATGCAAGGATTAAAGGCAGTGCTTGAGATTAAGATAATGTTAAAAAATGTGTTTGACCAATTCTGTACGCAGGAAACCTTATACTAATCTTTGACAATGGCAGTACTTTTAGTACTAAATATAGCATAATTCAAATGGAAGTTTCTAGACTCTAAACACAGTAAAGGGCTCATAAGGAATCCTCACTTGAGAACAAATGACAAGAAAGAGCAATTTATCAAATGTTTTTATGTAATATCATCAAATCTGTAATTACTTCAAGGTTCAAGAAGACTGATATATGTGACTTATTTGTTTTAGAGGAACAGAAATCAAATATAATTTTGCTTTTCCAATAATATGTATGAAATAGAAAGCAGCATTATAACACGCCTTACAATGTTTTCCTAACTCATTGGTTTCAAATAATACTAAATAAAGAAACAGACAGGTTGTCTTCACCCCAACTTGAATTTTTTTCAGAACCACAACTAATACTTAGGTTCTACAAGACTGAACTCAGAAATATAATTTCACTTCAGATGGTCAGCAGCTTTTCCAATGCTGTTCTGAATATGTGATCTGCTGCTAATGTCTCATCAACGCAGGCTCCATTTGCCCCTAAAATCTTTCTCTGAATTTCTGCGCTTAGATTCTTACATATGTCTGAAAATTACTGTTGTCAATGCAGATCAAAGTTATGCCCCCTTTGGGAGAGATGAGCAGTCTGGCCAGGCAGGGAATTCCGCCCTTCTACTTTACTCTGGTGACACCCCACCCTGGGGTACTGGACAGCATCCCTGACCATGATGGGAGGGCTGCAACTAGGTGATCTTTAGCATCCCTTTCAACCCAGGCCATTCTATATGTTCCTGAGGAAAAACCCTGTAAATAGCAAATCCTGGGGGGAAAAATGGAAATAATAATTAGCGATAACAAAAGGATGTCAATTTCTGCACAAGGCTTAAACAAGTCTGCTCTAAAAAGTACTCTGTTAAAACAATGGTGGATAAATGTCAAGCTGATTACATTTTAGTGAGAAGTGTAACTACAACATGATGTTTGTTACAACAGAATATTAAGGAGGTTATATTTCTACTAATATATTTTCTTTTTTGTGAGTTCTGTGGTTTTATCTTTTGTCAGGGTAATAGTCACTCAAGGACTTTGGTGTTGTTTCAATCCATATTCTGTTCCTAAATGTAATTTATGAATGACTGATGCATGGACACAGATCAGTGGGAACACTGAGATGTTTATTGAGAGAAACAAGCTGGTTTTATACATTTCTTCAAGACACCATATTTCCTTATTTGGTATTTTTCACTAAACAACCTGTCTCACATTGCCACATCAGCAACACACTTTAATGTCCTTATATGGGGATGATCACACTCTGCCCACTCTACCAGCACACTCCAGCAGGCTCCTCTCCAGAGAGCATTTGCCACATCACACCTCCTCCCCCCAAGGTCAGGCAGAGACAAGCTTCTCTATGCTGCCATGGCATTCTGCAGGCATGTCCCACAGCCTGTAGCTCAATTTTATCTTATCTCTCTTTACAGTAATAAATATATTTCTAGGTTCTGTTTCCTGTAGTTTCATTGAAAGTCATGACACTACTATAAAAAAAGGCTACTGGACCACAGGGATGCCTTGTCTCACTCTCTCTATGGGGCAATAAGTGTTGAAGCCACTGGCAAGTACACTGGAGGTCTTTACCTGTTTCTGTTCTCTGTCAAGCATTTTGGCAGCAATTTAATCCTAGCTCCTGAGGAAGGGCAAAAGCTGTCCATGAGCCTGGAAACTTGCCAGATCTCAAAAGTTCTAACATCAGCAGTCAGTAAGAAGCATTTCCCTCCAAAAAGTCAGGCAGGGGTAGGAGGTCATACTGTCAGCTGAGTGTGACTGTCCTTTCTTTTACTTTTTGTGCCTAAATCTTATTTACAGAAATGCAAAATATGAGTTTGGAGATACATTTACATATTGAGTATTTTTCCATCTGCTATTGTGTTGCTAAGTTTTAGTAGTTTATTTACCTCTATCTCCCCTACCTTTTCTTCAAATCACACTATATTTGATTGACAGGTAATTTATAAGAGTTTCAAATAACCAACCAACGTTTTGCAATGTAATTCCCAGCCATATTTCTTACCTTTTTCCTGCTGATCTTCTAAGCCCTTATTTATGGATAAATTCCCAAAGTAGCTGCAGTCTCAGGTACACTGCTGTCTCTCTGGGGCAAAGGCCCAAAAAACCAAGAAAATCTGTAAAGCACCTGCCCAGTGCTTTGGCATTTTGGCATCTTCAGACATATTCTTAAAGGGGATTTTGGCATGCGCTTGCTATTTGGGAAGACTGATTTGGGCAACCATATCAATTATTGTGAGTTCCCAGGCAGTAGTAAAGAGATGCTTTCTCTCTTTCCCTAGATTCTTGAATGGCAAGGGATTGATTCTGATGCCAATGAGACAGACAGTAGAAAAAGACAACTAAGAAATACTTGCTCACGGGACAGGCTCTGCAGAACAGACAGGCCACCAACTCCTGCTGGTATCTTACGGTGGGATTAGTGTAAAATTACCATGGGGATTGCAAGGAAAGGAAGCTACAGGAACAGGAAGAAGCCTGAGCCCTGCATTGTAATGTGCTATTATGACACTGCCAGACCTCTTGAAAATTCTCCTGCTCCCTCTGTTTAACCAAGAGCTACCCTGATAACCTTTAGGCAGAGGACCTCTGCCTGCTGGTAATAGAACTACTCTGGATAGAGTAGACGAATTTCCTGGACTATGTTGCAAAACATCTTCATTGTATTTTGCAGAACCCCATAGATGTTTGTATTCCCTATTCCCTATTCCCCAGATTTTTTGTCACCAGTTGTTTCTATTAATAACTTCTCTTTCTTGTTCATTTTTCCAGGGATTTCATTGCTATGATTGTTATTTTCCTCCATAACCCATTCTTCTTAGCTGTAGATCAGAAAATCTTCTGGGTTTGCCTTTAATATTAGAATTTTCTAGTTTAGCACTCTTTATCCAATAAAGACATATTTTGACTTCAGCTGTGCTCTGCTCTGTCACCATTGTAAGTTTATTTGTTTTATTAATTTGCCCTAGGACACAGCAATGTGGCTGAGGAAGGAAAGAATGGCTCAATACTACTCAGGCCCCAAGGTGGGTGTTGGCATGAGGGGCTGTAACCATGTATTCGCTGGTGGATCAATACATATACGGCCATTTTGGGAAAAAATATTATCTACTGAATAAAAGAGAATGAAGTCTAGGTAGCTAACTAACAGGATATTCTGATCCATAGGAGAGTAACAGTCTATGCAGGATTGTTGGGAAAGGAGAGGACTGAGTGAAGTACATCTTGCTACCTTTTGGATTGGACGATAGGAATAAGCCCACATTTTTTCCTCAGTTTTTGACAGAAGAATCAAAGCATTTTCAGGGCTGAAAGAGCATCCTGGCACAGAAAGAAAGGAAAATCATGTTGTTGGAGTTATTTTTATACTTGAAAGTTTTGGAAGAGGAACTAGAACATAGGAATTCAGGTTGAGTTGGTTGGAATGGTAGTGAGACAAGAAAGGAATGTCAAGGAAAGATTTTTTTGTTTTGTTTTTTCTTTTAGTATGATACAAGGAGTCTGTGGATGAATGCAAGCACAGCTGGTAGGATCCCTTCGGTCCAATGTCCTCCAGCAATATCCTCACCATGATGATGGTGAAAAAGCTGTGTCTGCAGAGAGTAGGAGAACTGGGAAAGCATGACATGGAATATACAAAGTTTTTTTAGTTAGCCTCTGTAACATCCTTACACAGACTGGAACAGGCTGATTTGATCTCTAGGGTAATTGTTAGGTAACAATCTTTAATTGATCCTGCATGTTTGCCAGCAGATCATAGGTCAGCCAAGCTGTTGAGTGATCCTGGCAAGACAGTTTGTGTTCTCATGAGTCAAAAAGTCATCCAGACCTGAAATCCATCCAGATGCATGTGCTGCTGCAAAACCTGGTCTCAAGCAATAGCTGTGTCACCACCTCCAGGGCAGCCATTTCCAGGTATATATTTGGAAGGTGCCACTGGCTTCCTTCTGCAGAGGGATCTGTAACTTAACTCTTGACAAATCAGGACTAGATTAAGTGAACATAGTGCACAAAGACTTAGGGTGCCTCTTTGGATGGTAAATTCAATGTCACGGATGTAAGGTAGACACGTAGTGTGTTTGGACACAATCCTAAGCAATGTGCTCTGTGACACCCTGCTTGAGATGGGAGGTTGGACCAGATGATGTCCAGGTGGTTATTTCCAATCTTTCCCATTTTGTGATTTTGTGGTTTGGGGTTACATGACAGAAGCCTAAGGAAGGTTTATGGCACAGCTATAAAATTAAGTTGTAATCTTGAGTACACTAAACATCATAGATGCGGATTTTCAGTTCTAGCAAGACTTTGTTTTGTACAACACAGGCACAAGAAATCTCTGGTGAAAGACGTCAGAGATGGCATTTGCCTTGCTACAGGGAATTTGAGGTACAGTTATATCTTTTCATTATAGTTTCTGACTCAGCCACAAATAAGTAGATACCTTACACTCAAGAATGAGCCACTGGGACAACATTATTACTAAAATACAAAAAGCAAGAGAAGACTTATGAAATGTGGTTTTAAAAGTTAGGAGAATGAAAGTTACAAGAATGAGGAAGAACTAAGGAAAAGTAATCTAAAAAAATCTGCTAAAAATGTTGTAATTTGCGTTCATAAATAAACCATACAAAGGAGAATTACTCCAAACATCTTTCCTCTATTTTGAATGTATTTTTCCACATACAGTTAAATTCATTTATATGTAGTATATAGCTAGAAAATAACCAGAAAATCTGATAGAGGGGTGTTTTACGTAAAACATTATAGGCCAGCGAATCTTGTAGCAGTATGTAGCAGTATGTTATATGATTAATACTTAATGGGATGAGGAAAGGAAAGAAATTCAAGTATATAAATAAAATGCTGTTTATTTTGTTGGAGATTAATTAAGCTGAATTTGCTGGTTAGAAAACTGTCACAGAACCACACTTGTGACTTCTGTGGCTCTCAGATGTCTAGTATTAGCATGGCATTCAGTGCAGCTGGCTCCAGGGCAGACAGGGATTCACAGTCCCGGTGCTGCTGCTGCTGAGAGGGAGATGCCAGAGCCCACAATCATGTTCTCCGTGGCAGAGTCACAAGCAAACCTCTTGAATCATTGATGTATAAATCCTGTTCTCATTTTTGCTAGGACTGAAAGGCAGGCAATACCTGCCTCTAGAAGAAGTTGGATTTACACAATGGAGAGAAAGAGGACGAATGAGAAGTGAAAAACATGGTGTGGACCCTTTTTTGATTTTACCTTTTTTGATAGGTAAAATGTGAAGAGAGGCTGCAAATCTTTGTAAGCCTTCAGAGAGCAACATGATAAGCTGTGAAAGGACATTGGCTAGATGCTGACAGGTGTTTAAAAATCAGGAAAATTGTGGAGGTTTGGCAGCTTGTCTTCAAAAAACATTGTGCTTCCAGCTAAGCCCCTTCAGTATTTCCAGAAGGAGCTTTCATACTTCATGCTCCTTTAGTTGAGAGTTGGTGCTCCAAATCTCACTTTTCCTTAGTGCCACTATCCAACTGAAGGTAAAAAATATGGTTTTTGGGTGGGCTGCTAGTAATAACTAAAACTAAATCTCCCACCGTGCTATTTATTTTATTGCACTGAGGAATAACTTCTTGTTTCTCTGTACTGAAGAGGTTCACTGCATGTTTTTTCTGTTGTCATGATATTTCAGCATCAAAATTTTCCAGAGTAGTTGTTATAAAAGAAAACTTTTGTATTTGTGAATGTCCAGCTTCAATTTTCATGTGAGTGTTTACAAATATTGAGTTGATTCTTTCAACATCTGTGATACTTTTAAGTGTTTTTATTCCATTTTTTACACTACTGAAGAAGTTTTGCCTATATATAAAATGCTTTAGGAAAATCTAAGGAGCATGGTTTTCAGTAACAGATTTCAGAGGCCTTGTACTTAGGGAGTAAAAATTGCTTAGAAAGCAGGGATTAAACTGATATTTCAAAAGAGTTGTAATTGGAGATGATATTTGGCCTTCAGCTCCGAATACTCAGTCTTCAATGATGAAAAGAGCTGTTCTTTAGTACCCAAGAACATATAACTGACTTGGTTTCTGTATGAAAATCCAAATGGCATTTTCTTGAATGCGTGATTCACCTAGGTTTAGGAGAATATGTTTCTGTTCAGCACCTCTGAGAGTCTGGCTTGAAGAAGTTATAAACATTCAAGTTCTGATGTTGTCACACTACAGAAAGAAAACAGTGTCACTTTCTTCATGTAATTTCATGTGGTTTATATGTGAGATTTTGTCTATTTAGTCTTCAGCATAGTAATCATTAGGTAACAGCTTCCTCAAGTGTGTTACACAAAGTCCTTTTCAACCACATTTTCCATACACATTTTCCATACAGGGTATGCTTTAAGTAGTAACTCAAGATGTGTCATTCCTGAAGAACTGCCCAGTGTAGTGGTATGTTGTTTCCCAAGCAAGCTCCAATATCATAAACACATTTGCCCCACCATCACAGGCAAAGCAACCTCCTTTCTCCACAATGCTTCAGAGATGCAATCTCACAGGAAGAAATGGATGGCAATTAAAATGTTGGATTCTGTCTGGGCTCAAGAATTATTTTTCTGATCATACTGCTGCAGTTAAAGAAAAAACTACCTAATTTTTTCCTCTTTTTTTCTATAGAATCAGGTATGGAAATTTCTTTAGCTTGCAGAAGAACAGGAGAAAGTGATGTCTTCTCAGAAAGAATATTTTCCCAAAAGGTATGTAGACCAACGGGAGGAGTATGTAGAAGTGCACAGTTTATTTAAGGTATTTTAAACAACATGCATTCAATCTAATTGTTGATAAAAAAATTACAGGATGAACCATTTGATATTTATTTGGCATGTTTTCTACAACACTTAAACACATGCAAGAGATCTTCCCATTTCTCTCTTCTTGAATTAAAATATTGCAAGATGACTATTTAGTTTGGGGATTCACCATCAAATTTCCCTCCAGAGTGAAGAACCTAACTCGTGTCTTTACAATTTTTACCGATGGCTCAATTCTCTTTTAGAAAAACAGCAAAGATGTAAGAGAAAACTTTCTGCATAGTAGCTCAGTGCTTTCTGGTGAATACATGGTAAGGATTACTCATACTAACCAGGTACATTCATCTAAACAATTGCTGAACCTCAGGTTCCACTGAAAATTGTCGTTTTCTTTTTCTTGTGGAAAATGTACGGCTTGGGGATTCTGAGAATGCAACTAACGCACAGGTTTCATGTTTCTGTTATTTATTAGCCATAGCTGGCTGTCATTTCTTTAATCTTTTTCACACACACACACACACACACACATACACACACATACACACACACACACTTTTCTCTTCCTGCCTCTCCAGAGCACCAACTATTGCTGACAGCTTTCCCAAGTGTATATGATAGGTTCACTCATAGTACTTAAAAGACAAATCTGGCGACTTCTTATTTTATAAATGTTTCCTCTGTTCAGCAGGAAAGTATCAATCTGCATTTGATTCACTATTCACTCCTTAATCTCTCTACAAATAAATAAATGCTTGCCACTAAACCCAAGATTTTAGAAATGTGTTTTGTATTTTTCTTTACAGAGCTTTCCAGTAAATTGCAATTTTGCCTTCTTTCCCTTCCAGTAGCAAAGGAGTGGCAAGGGAGACTAACAGATTATTTCAGCTCATCTGGTCCCATGATGCAGTAATAGTTAAATACTCACTTTGATGTGAGGCCTGTGTGGGATTTCTAACTGTCCTCACTTTCAAAGGTTAGTAAGGTCAAAGTTTGCTTACTTTCCAAGATGAATTATGTATTAATACTTAGACTAAAAGAAGTTATCAGGCCCAAAAACTATTCCTTGATTAATATGGCACAGCAAGTGGTGTCTCATGTATTAACAAGTAGGTGTAAAGTGATTTAAATAACACGAAATCTGATGCAAAATGAAAGCATCTACTGAGGTGGAATAGGCAAAAATCAGACTGCAATTTTTACAATATATGGAAATATTTCACAGCAGTTTTTTCGGCAAGCTCTATACCAAATGCTTTTCTTGCTTTTTTGGGAACTGATTTATGTGAACAAAATTTGAGAAAAAGCATTGAAATAACTTGAAGGGCAAAAAGGATTTTTTTTCATGTGACATCTGGAAAGAATGAGAGAGAAAAATAAATTCAGAAACATATGCTAATAAAGTGATAGCATAGGTTTTATAGGTCAGGTAGTCATAAAGTTCTCTGAATTCTCTCTATTCCTTTATAATAAAATAAAAAGCTCTTTTAAGTTCAGAGCAGAAAACACTATTTCTATCTATATGTCTAGTTATCATGGAATTAGAGTTTGTCTTCATAGTTTTGAAAGCATGTGTACAGAGGACACAGAATTTTTATAAGATAAGCACATGGCTTTTCCACATCTGAATGTTAAGGGACGGAAGCTGAAATATTCCTGGTGATATCAATCATAGAAGCATAGAATACTAGATTGGAAGGGGACCTCAAGGATCATCTGGTTAAGCATTCCTTTCAAAATTCTGTTTTAAAATTTTTCAGTGTTGGGCCAATCAACCACTTCTCAGGGGAGATAATTTCAACGTCTGACTGTTCTTGTTGTGAAAAATGTTCCTCTTATGTCTAATTGAAATTTCCCTAAGAATAATTTGCACTTATCCCTTGTCTTTCCCATGTGACTCCTCATAAAAATGGGGTTTCCTTTGTCTTTGCAGTCATCTTTTAAATACTGAAACATGGCCTCCCCTAAGCCTTTTTTACTTAAAAGTAAACAAACCTAGTTCTCTCAGCCTCTGGAGCTGTCTCAGCTCAGCCTAGCTCTCTTCTCAGCCCTTTGATCATCTCTGTTCCTCTTCTTTGGACTTTTTCCATCCTGTCTATATTTTTTAGTATAGTGGGAACAAAAACTGAGCACAGAGTTCCACCTACGGCTTGACCAGAGCTGAGTAGATTAGAAGGATGACTTTTTTGTCTCTGCTGGTCATGCTTTTGTTGATACAGCCCAGCATCGCATTGGTTTCCTTTCCTGCATCATCACAGAGTTCACTCATATGAGCTTGCTGCCCACCAGGTCCTTTCCACAGCCAGGTTGATCCCAGCCTATTCTGCACTCCTGGGTTATATTCTTCCAGGTGCAATGCCCCACACTTGTCTGGTCAGCCCACTCTTACAGCCTATCCAGGTCTTCTTCCAGGGTGGTTCTCCCTGCCAAAGTGCCCACTTTACCACTCAGTTTGGTATCAGATTATACTTGATCACAACTTCCTGGTCACCTAGGAAGATACTAAGCGAGAAGAGATGGAAATATTAAAATTTATTATATATATGAAGATATTATTGAATTTATTATATGTGAAGATACATTATGAAGATATATAATATACAAAAAAGGGATTTGGCTAGCACAGTTCTTATGTCTTGGTGGTGGCAGATACTGTGAAAGAATGAAACATTGCAAAACCTGATTACAGAGATGCCTATTTAGGAAAAATCAAACAAAAACTTACATTTATTTCAGCATCCTTCAGTTCTGATCCAAACTCACTGATTTCAGTGTAGATATTTATTCTGGGCTTAGCTTCGTGTAAGTAAAACACGAGTTCTCAGGCTCTGCTCAGTCTTGAGCATTTGGTTGAAAAGAAATGAAGTGAGCAAAGTAGTTGCCACACCTCAGACAGAGCTAAAAGCATAGAATGAGAGCCAGGGATCCTGGTCTGTGGATGATCTGCAAACAACGGGTCAGGGGTCCCTGAAATAAACAAAGGAAAAGGGGCAATTCTGTATGAGACAATGCATCACTGTGTGGGAGATCCCTGCACTGTCAGTAAGTCAGCACAGACAGTGCCATTCTAGGAGGGTGTCAGACTTGTAGCTTCCAGATAGTGTAAGGTGTCACATTTAGCTCTCCTTGAAGCCCTTGTACCTACTTATGCCAGGCAACGAGAAGAAGGCTTAGTGGATAGTAATGTTCAGACAAAATCTAGAGAGGCATTTAAATAACCATGGTCTCTTTGTGACTGCAGCTCATCAGTCTCTTTTTCTGGATAACCTTTAATCTCAGCTAAGAAATCAGAAAAAAACCCAACCAACCAACCAATCACAAAAAAATTTAAATCTCTATATATAAAAGCCAACAAAAACACAAACAAACAAACAAACAAACAAAAACAACAAAAAAAACTAAACAAAACAAACAAACACAAAACTCAAACCAAAATTCCAAGCACCAGATGCACTTGCTTTGTGATTATTCTCTTTTTGACATAACATATAACTATATATTCTCAGTCTACAAGTCTACTGTTTTTAACATATATTAGCCCTTTTATCAGCATTTGCAATGAAAAGTCTGTGTTTCTGTGCAGCAGATAGAAAATGCACTTTGCTTCTGCATGTGTTTCAAGTTGTACGTTAAGCAATGGTTGTCTGGAGAGTATTCATAAATACCTTACTAATATATTTTAAAGTCAGGATAATTAATCTTATCAAATATTTACAGAGTAAATTAATACCCTTGATTTAGATATCTTTGATGAATTTGGCTGCCTTATTCTTTGGTGCCCTTCCTGTCTGTTGTTTTGTAAACCAATCAATTAGCCAGTGAATCACTGAGCTATTAAGAAAGTCAGTGCCAAGGTAAGTATGACACAGAAGCAAAGCTGTTTCATAACACTTCAGCAATATACAATGCAGTCAGGTAAAAAGAAAAGAAAAACAGAGATCTTTAGGACATTGTACAATGCTGTGAAATCAAAATGCCCCCACTTACTGTGCAAGAGAATTGGAAAAGCAAAATACTACTTGAATGTCTGAGTCTCTGTCTCTATAAAAACTGGAGTGAAACTATAGCACCCGCTCATTCCTACTTCAAACCAGTACTGACTGCAAATAATTCACCTTTCAGCTATTCTCAGGAAAGGAAAACTTTTCAGAAAAAGAAATTTTCATTATTTGAAATATAATGACCAAATTAAGAGCTTGACGCTGTGCAAAATACTGGGCCAGTACCAATTCACATGAAAAGGTCTTTAAAATGCAAAATGCACCTGTACAAGTGCTTTTGGCTTTCATCCACATGTTGACAAACAAGGTGCATGTGGTTCAAAGGTTACTGATTTTATAAACACACAGAAAGTATTTTAAATACTGAATTCATCTCTGTTATGCAGAGCAATATAAATACATCACTTGAATTGTTCCATCAGAAGAGCTCAGCCATCCAGCTCTGGGGAGCTCAGGAGAATTAGAACGAAATATTTCAGTGAAAATATATGCAAAGGTTGCCTTCTTCAAATCCCACTACAACTGTTTTTGGCATCTTTTAAACACATGAGCAGTGCCAAGAAAATAGACAGTAGATAAAACTAAAGAACTTCTGCCAGGTAATCACGTCAGTGTGATCACTCACATACTTTCTAGCAGTCTTTGCAAGAATGTTTTCACTGACTTGTCTTTGACTAAATCTGTCTTCAACTTCTTTCTTAGCAAATCCCAATATTATAGCTGTGTGGAAGTGCTTATCAGACAAGCATCTCATGCAATCATCTTCATAAATCATCATACCAGCATTACTAATTTTTTGTAGAGCATTGTATATAGTTCTTTTAATGTCTAAATAAAATTAGTTAAACACAATTACTTTATAACTAATTAATTATTAGAAATTACTTTTCCTAAGTCTTTTAGCCATTTCCCTAGTTAAATTGTATATCGGACAAAACTAAACAAAACCCAACAAAAACTGATTCCTATAGTAAAGTAAAGTAAAATAAAATAAAATAAAATAAAACAAAACAAAATAAAATAAAATAAAATAAAATAAAATAAAATAAAATAAAATAAAATAAAATAAAATAAAATAAAATAAAATAAAATGGAACAATGAGGGGTATGGATAGACTTTACCACTATGATGACTGTGGTACAAAATGTGTTGTAAGATTCAAAGCAAGTAAAATTTTGTTGCCTCTCTGCTAAATGTGGCCTTTGTGATTGTACAGAATAGCATGCACTGTACAGAAACAGGCACTGCATTTTCAGCAGCACAAATAAAAAGTTACAATGCAAATGGAAAAACCAAAAAAAATTTCTCAATTACCTTGCTAAATCTGTATAAACTCATTTAAAGCTTCAGCATGAGCTTAGGTTTTGTATATATCCTGTGTTGATCCTCTGCAAACAGGTGATTTTTATTCATTTAGACATCTTATTGCCCACTGAAATCTTTTTAAATAAATATGTAACTTATCAGTATTAGTTTTGCCCTCTATGATATGAGTGAACTTTAATCTAAACCTAATCCTGCATATGAGTACACACATTTCTGCTTGGCAATGACCATTAAAACCACACAGCAGTTATCCAAACACTCTGAATGTATTATTTCACAAATTACACGGAAAACATCTCGAAACTTTACTTTAGAAAAACAAATCAGGGATAATATTTACTGAAAGAAATTAATTGTCTTGATTTTAATACCCATGTAGATGAAGAAAAAATTGTCTGAGAAATTGAAATAGCTAGTCTGAGGTTAATATTCTTGGGAAACAGAGAAAGAGATACAATGAAACCTTACGGATATTTAATTTCTATTTCACATTTTTCCTCAGTTCATCTTCTCAGAAAAGCTGTTGTAAATCTTTTTAGCAGACAATTGAGGAACTACTAACAGCATCTTGTTGTCTTACTAAAAGAGGCTTTGATGATTTAGAGGCATACTGTAGTTTTAGTGCACAGAAAGGTGTAGTTTTTTGGTGGTGATGGGAAGAGAGAATAAAGCTTCCTCCAAATATTCAGCAAGAGTTAGCAGATGTTCAAAGGCCAAAGAAACTTAAAATCTCTTTTCAAGGAGTCTGTAACAACAGAAAAACATTTACTTCTTTAACTGCATGAGTGGGACATTTCAATGCTGGAACATACCAGACTTGTTTATGTTAGAGGATGTGACATGCTTCTGTGAAACCACCCATGACATCAAACTACATGGTCATGTGACAGATTCCACCTCCTGGGCTTTTTGAGATTTATGCTTGCATTTAATAGGAAAAGGTGATTTGTGATACTTTGCTAAATGAAGTTTCATAAATTACGTATTTAGCTAGTATAATTAAGCATTACTGAGAAGTTCTGAAAGAATAGTTACCCAAGACCATGCAAAACTGTCAAAAAACAATTTCATTTTAAATGCACTATGTCTTCCAGATGCTCTTGTAAATGCTAATAGTCACACAGTTTAATTAAGCATGTCATTATTACTCAATAATTGAAGAGATACAATCAAAGTTAAAATCTGACATTTAAAATATAGCTTGTACAGGTACAAAGAATTAAAATTATGACACCAGCCCATAAATTAATAAAGCACAGAATTGGTGTAATGAATGAGACTACTAGCAGAATAAAGTGTTCAATTTGACCTTATTGTTGAAAACAATGATTGACAGGTACCTATTAAGTTATCTCTGTTCAGCATTAGTTAGAAATACATTCAGATCATAACACCTAAGTTATTAAAATGTCATATAAATTCTCAGCAGTTATTCAGCTAACAAAAAATACTATAGGAGTGTTTGAATGATTTGCATTTTATTATAGCTTTTCTTTTATGTCCTATCAGACTCCCAAAACTGCAGATCAAGCTGATGGACAGTGCTCAAGGAAATATGATTCCTTGGAAAGGCTGCATAATTGGACTTGGTCATTTGTCTGGAAAGTTTGTGGGGACATCAAAACATGGAATTATATGGTCTTTAGATAAGTGTGAGCATTGCTAAGTTAGTGACTCATGGCAGGGGACTTAGTTTAAAACTGAAAAAAGGAAAACAAAATGTGTTTCATAGACTTTTTCTGTATTTAGTTAGCAGAGTGAGCCTATCTTTAGTCTATTTCAGATATCTTCCAGGTTTGAAACTCTTTGCTATCAGAAGAGATTGCACCTAGTCCTGCATACAGGCCTTATCTGTACATATGAAGAAACAGTGATAGAATCACAGAACAGGGTTGGAGGACAATTGAAAGTTCACTTGTTCACTGACCTGTCATGGGCAAGGACATATTTCACTAAATCTGGTTGCTTCATCCACACCTGAACTTGAACACCTCGAGTGTTGTGGTACCAACAACTTCCTGGGGAAACTTGTTCCAATGTCTTGCTGGAAAACATACCAGTTAAAAAATATTTTTATATAACTTTAGTCAGATTTGTTCACCTTTGCCTCGGGGGAAGTAAACTGAAGCTTTTTTTCTAGGACATTGTATCCCTAGGTGAGGCCTGATGAACTCAACATCTCAACAGACTGGGCGTAGCACAGAAGATACACAAGAGATAACACCTATCCATGGTCATTGACAGAACATCAACTCCAAACAACAGCCCTGGCTAGCTGGAGACACCTGGGCTGGAAAGAGAGGAATGAGAAAAGATTTAATTAACATCGGAGGGGAGGAAACTTAGATCTAATGAAAAACTAGATACTGGGGGTTGCTCAACGCCAGACCAATGATCATGACCCATTCCTTTCTATGAGCTTTTTGACTGTATCAAATATCTGAAAAGTCTTGTAAAAGTTATGTATCGTGGAATGATCCTCTCTGCACCCCCAGGCTATGTGTGGATGAGATGATTTCTGTGGTACATCCTGGCCAGAAAAGCATCCTGGCCAAAATAAAGTAATGCCTTGATTCTCTGACATTAAAAATGTTGTTAGAGAGTTTTTGTTTTTCCTGCAGTTTCGGTGACAGTCTCACCATCCTATTTGTACAACATTCTTCCTTAAATCAAATCTAAATGTAACCTCTTAATTTTAAATCATTGTACTCTTACTACAGGCCTTGGTAAAAAGTGTGTCTCCATCTTTCTTATAAGCCCACTTTAATTACTGGAAGGGTGCAATAAGATCTGCCCAGAGTCTCCTCCAATGTAATAAATAAGGACACCCAATTTATAGTAAAACAAATATAAAATTTATTTCGTGTCCGAGAGTTCGAACACGCAATGTCACGATCGAAAAGGGAGACAGTGCCAAGCCCAGGGTTGGCACTGGGTGAACGCAGGCCTGACCTCTATCGCATCAGACTTCCCTCTGTTCACCTCGACTGCTTCCAACAGCTGGTTTATATACAGTTTTGACCATAAAGTCCGGATTTTGGGTATTGTTTCTGCCACTCAGCATATTCATGAAGCATGTTATTCATGAAACTGAGGTGGACAAAACGCATCCTGTGTTTGATTGATTTCTCATCACCAGAGGATGTTATCTGATGGCCCATGATGCTCCTTATCCCGGTCCGATCTGGCCGTTAACACCTGAGCTGGGATGGGATTTTCAGAGATGGTCGATCAGTTCTGCCATCAGCTCTGCTAGGAAATTCTCCTTGGAAAATGTAGATATCAGGGGTCGGCTTAATGCTTTCCTGATGTGCCTCTGTTCTCTGTAGTGCTGTCTTTAGGATGTAAATTCGTTCCCTGGGCGAGGCCACAACTCTTTTCTTGGGCAGGCTCTGCTTGCTCTAAAACTGGTTGCAACTAAAACCCCTTTTATTTATTACATTTTGATATTACATATTCAGGCACGAATTTCCCACTTTATTTATAACATCCAAGCTGAACCCCAGCTCCCTGTCTTTCTTCACAGGAAAGGTATTTCGGCCCTTTGACCATTTTTGTGGTTCCATTCTGAACCCGCTCTTTAACAATTCCACGTCCTTCCTCTGCTGGGATCCCAGAGCTGGAGGCAGCTCTGCAGGTGGGGTCTCACCAGAGTGGGGCAGAGGGGCAGAATCCCCTCCCTCCCCTGCTGCCCATGGGCTTTGGATGCAGCCCAGGACACACTTGGCTTTCTGGGCTGGGAGTGCCCATGGCTGGCTCATGTCCAGCTCTCACCCCCAGCACCCCCAAGTCCTTCTGGGCAGGGCTGCTCTCGATCTGTTCATGCCCAGCCTGGGTTGGCACCAGGGGTTGCCCTGACCCAGGTGCAGCAGCAGCACTTGGCCTTGTTAAACATCATGGGATTCCCAGGGGTCACTGCTCCCTCTGGATGGCATCCCAGCCTTCAGGAGTGTCAGCTGCACCACTCAGCTTGGTGTCATCTTGGAACTTGCTGAGGATGCACTCGACCCCTTTGTCCATGTCATTAATGAGGATATTAAATAGCATGGTTCCTAATGCTGAGTCTTGGGGGACACCATGCTTTACTGCTTTCCAGTTGGAATTGAACCACTGACTGTAACTTTTTGGACAAGGCTGTCTAGCCTGTGTCTCACCTATCTCTCTGTTGGAAGTTAGGATTTTTTCCTTTTTATTCTTTCATGGAATTTTGTCCCATTTGTTGCTAAGAAACAATAACTACCAATACTTACTTACGAGAACAAAAGATGTGGCTGGGAGCAGGAGGAGGGGGAAGGGTGCAGCTGGCTGCTCTCTTACCTGAGGGGTTTTCTCTCGGGAAGGACAGAGATATTACAAGATTTTGGCCAAGGGATGAGGCACTGGGCTCAGCTTCTCCCTCACTCTCTGGCCCTTGGCATCAGCAGAGGACAGTCAAACTGATGCTTACCACAGGGAGAATCCACTGTCATCGCAGAGCCCAGCCTTGTACTGCTTCTTCCTTACTGAGGGTGACCCTTTCCTCATAAGAGCAGCCCTTGCACTGGAATCTTATTAACACCTGATCTTACTCGAAAGGACTCTCATCATCTATTTGGGTACTTCAGAGGAAAACCCGGGACCCCAAGCCGCGTCTTCCCGGCTGTGTGAGGCAGCTGCTGGGAGAAGCCCGAGTGCCACTGCCCAGCTCCGCTGCTTCCTGCCGCTGCTTCGGGCTTTTTCGCTACACTCTAACCCAGCACCCCATGTCCACACAACATCCACAGCTCCTGCTAAGACTCCGGAGATTTCTGTCACATTTTGGTTGCCCCCGCAGGGAGCGGGCCTGATGCTGCCGTCCCAGCCACCGCTCCATGGCTCCTGCTGCACCTCGTCCCACTATCCAGCCCGGCCGCCATTACCGCCTGAGGGAGCCTGGCCGAGCTGGTGCCACAGCGCCCCCTACAGCGGTGGAGGAATCACCGCCCTGCCCGGCCGGGAGCCAGCAGCGCCCCCGCCGGCTGTGACCGGAACTGCACCGAAGGGGAAGGTGCCTGGCAGACGAGAGAGGGCTGGTACTGCATTCCTGGTTTTGTTTGTTGTTGCTGTTGTTGTTGTGTTTGTTTTTCTTGTTATCCATATATATACTAGTAAAGAACTGTTATTCCTTTTCCCATATCTTTGCCTAAAAACCCCTTAATTTCAAAGTTATAATAATTCAAACAAAAGGGGAAGTTCCTACCTTCCTCAGGAAATACCTGTCTTTCAAACTGAGACACTCTCATTCCACACCAAACCCATATCTTTCCAGTTTAGAAGTAAGAATGATGTAAGGGAGCATATCAAAAGCCTTAGAGATGTTTAATGAGATCCATACGTCTTCCCTTTTCCACTGATGTAGTCACTTAATCATGCCTAGAGAAGTCAAGCAACATAAATGTCTCAGAAAGTGGTCGACAACAGCCAAGGCAGGAAATGAGGAATTAAACAGCCAAAATAAACAAGGAAAGAAAAACTGCAGTCATGTCTATCTCCAGATAATCTCGGAGGTTTATCACTTGAAATCTTGAGCTCCCTTCTGATGTCAGATATTTGTGCCTGGACTTTCTCCATCAACAATTCTGGCAGAAACAAGTACCTATTTTTAAGCATTACTAAACAGTTCTACTATTTCCCTTTTGTCATTTCTTCTTTTGCACAGGAACATTAGAACCCACAGGCACCTCTCTGCCCCCACTTCCACTCTGCCTTTGCTTTCTGAATCTGAATGTGACAGAAACTCTTATTTGGATGGGTATGAAAACAATGGCATGCACCGAAGTCTGAACTCATGCCAAGTTCCCACTTTGTTTGGGGCATTGAAAAGCCTAGGAGAATGAAAAGTCCTGGATATTTTTTCAGTCATTTTCTGAATAAGGAAAGAGACACTTGGGTCTTATTGCCTGATATAACAAGGATTTAGTTATTGAGCATTAAATAGGCAAGAAAACAAACAACTGTCACTTTTAGGAATGAAGAAGAGAAAAACATTTCTAGGTCCTCTTTCATTATCGAGCAACTTCCCACCAGGTGTTATGAGTTGACACAGGAAAGAACTGAAACATGCCTCTCTTGGCATGTTTCTTCAGATGACTGTTCAGGGCTTCCTCCTTGCATTTTTCAACCTCCCAACAGAGCTAAATGAGCAAACCAGGTAAGAGGGGTGAATCTGAGCACTCTGGAGGGTCTCCACACACACAGCTCTTGTAATGCCTTATCTAGGGACAGTCGTATGCAGTGGGTGGCATTTTTGAATAGTGTTTTAAGCCATTTCATGTGCATTTGCAGCCATGCAAATTCTGTTCAGATGTTCAGGCATCTGACTGTCTGGCTTACGTATTTAATTTTCATTTCCAAAGCCTCTTCTGTTTCAGAGAAGCAAGTGCTCTCTAGGAATAAGTATTGTTGCAAAAAGACTTGGTGGAACTACAAGAATCGAATCATTTTTAAAGTGCTGCCAAAAAACAAAAACAGAAGAACAAAAAACCAAAAACAAAACAAAGAACCAACCAACCAAACAAAAAAAACCACAACAAAAAACACAAAAAACTTTTCTATACCCAGACTGAGGGAAATTCATACTCTTTATTAGTCCTCTATAAAAACAAAGATTGCTGTAACTGAACAGTATGCACAGCAATTAAACTTAATTGACTTTTTACATTATTCACATTTCTGTTAGGTTAGGCATTTAACAGAGCATTCAAAACTCTATTGCACTGTGTTGTCTGAAGCTGTCCAAGTTTTTGTTTCCAATCCTCCTGATGCAGGAAAGAGGTCTCCTAGATATTGTATTCTGTTTCAGAAAAGAGCATCTAATATAGGCACTGTAGGTATTTTAAGTCCATCTTTGAAGTCCATCCAAATTAATATTTTTCCCTCAAGGAGATGATCTGCTTTGAGGTTGTGCTCACCTTAGCAAATAGGAGGACTTTTGTACAGGGAAAAAACTAATACTGAGACAGCACTGCCATCCTTCATGCCTTTCAGGCATTTACCCCAGGCTCCACTGTGGTTCCAATGTCAGAATGAGACCATTGGTGGCTGGAAACCAACAGGCACATTTCCAGAATACATGTGTCCTGTGGGCCACAAGTTTTCATTTTGCCATTCACAGTGTGAACTAAAGCATGATAAAAGGGGACACTTAAGAGTTTTGTTTCAGAAGTTCACTCCTGCTAAGAGGAAGATTGCACAGGAAAGTGGACGTTTCTAAAGAAGCCATTAGTGGTTCATTGTCATCCTGTTACAGGTGTTTGATTTGCTCAAACATAGCTCCAATGTCTAAACCCTCTCTTTTTCTTGACTTACATGACATAGACTCCCTCACCTAGTCCAAGTTAAAAACCACTAAAATGATAACAAGTGAAAAGGTCTTTGCACCTTAAAGGAAGATAGTTTCTGTCCTGTCATAAAATCATCAAAGAAATGGTTTTAAGCTTTAGTTTCAAAACCTTTATGTATGTAACATAATTCCAACAGGTCAAAATAGTTTGTATAGAAAGTATTTATTGTAATTTCATACCAGTAAATGAATTTCTTTTGTTGTTGTTGTTTTTCTTAGAGGAGAGTTGCGTGTCAAGTTGTATGCACTAAGTACATAAAATGCAACAAAAACACAGCTGGCAGTATTTCTTTGCTCTCACTTCTGTCATAAGGATCAAATCTCTGATTTCCCTCTCAGCCAGTTTCTAGCTGCAACTGCTATGGTATTCTCTACATAAATGACAGACATTTAATAATCTTCTGTAGAACAAGGTTTGAAACATAACTAGGTTGGAAAGCAACAGGCCTTACCCTGACAATGTTTTGTTACTAAAACAACCCAAGCCCTGACTTCTTGGCATTATTCAAGGATGGTGTCTCAACCACCTTACAGCCTTGGTGTGTTTGTTCAGGGATTCAGGAATAGCTGGATCTGACTTGGGCTTGAGGGAGGAAATGGACATGGTGGGTGGCTGCAGGACCACCAATACCTCGAGTTCCACTTATACAACTCAGGTATTTGCTAGTATTGTCTCTGCTGGTGCTAGGTGTAGAGCTAATAAGAAAAAAAGTGAACTGCTGTGATTTGTAGCTGTTTCTCTATTACAGCATAGAGTTCCTGCTGTTAGTTTGGGCACAGGAATATTTCCTCTGTGCAGGTTTCACTGCCGACATGTGTTAAATTAAAAATTTCAAACATTCCCCTAACATGGACCTGTGAATATTGCTTAAAGTTCATTAGGCTTTGCTGTTGTTTAGACTTTCCCTTTAATTAGTTTTCAGACTGTATATTCATTGTCATTACCCCAAGCAATATAAAATGGGAACATTTAATGCACTTCATTTATCCCATGAACTGAGTCATTTTTGGAAGGTTCTGTATGAATAAGGTAGGTTTTTTACTGACCTACCACTTTCAGTTTGATTACTGCTCACATATTGTTATGTCTAATTTAGGGTCCCATTGTATTTCATGAATATATCTTTGAGAATTGCTAGAAATGCTGTCACATATTGAAAAGACATTAATATTTTTAAAATTTATTCCAAATGTGTATAAACCAATTGGTTTTAATTGTTTTAATTGGTTTAAGTTTATGTTTTTCTTTGGTTATGTTTTTGCAGGGTTTTTTGGGTATACATCAATTTTAATGTATTTTTGTACTAATAATGAAGTCGTAATATCTTTTTTTGGACATGTGTAGATATTAGGTCCTAAACTGTTAATATCATTGCTTTTGATCTGGGGACTGCAAAAATTACTGAAATCAATTACATTTTAATGGAGTCCATCATTGTAAGATGGCTTGTTGTATTATCCCCTGTATCAATATATTTCTTACCAAACCTTATCAAAGGGTATAGATAAAAGACAGATATTACTCAAATATTAATTTTATGAGGTTTTTTATATCTGCTTAACTAATTATTCTTTAGTTTCCTTACTACACAAAAAAAAAAAATAGAAAACCTTATCTCAGATTTAAAATTGGTTTTGCAGTTTTGATTCAAATACCAAAACAGAAGCTATTTATTTGAAGCAAATAAAAAAACCAAACCAACCAATCAAAAAACAACCAAACAACCACAAAAAACCCAAACAAAGAAAATTGAAACAGTAGAATGCGGCTTTAGAATTACACAACTTGGACAAACACCTGAGAAAGTTAAAGTCTTTAAAACTTTGGCCCATAATTAGAAACATATGCATTTTGTATTTCAGTTTGTACAGAGTTCCGTATTTCAGTATTTTTATATTATTCCAGTCTTTCATTTCTCACTAGGAGGTAAATAAATTCATTTCAACCTGAACTAAAGCTTATGGATCATGAAAAATGAAGTTGCTGGTTGTATTTCTCCTGTCCTTTAACAAGATCTTTAAGCAAGTGCTTTAAATGGCTCTGTAAATCTGAGCATTCACAATTTATCTCAATGGGTTCTCAGGTTTCTCCATGCTTTTACAATGAAAAGTAGATACTCTTGCAACAAAACCTGAATTCCAGGTTTCTTAGTACTTCCAGCAAATGTTCTCCTTCCCATTCACACAAGTCTGTCCTTTCTGTGACATCTCAGCCTTGAGAAAAGAAGATCAAAGCTGCGTCTGCTCAGGTATGTCATCTCAGACACTGGCAACTACCAAAACAGCAGAGAAGGAAGATAGGAAGAGGTAAGTATAGGAAACATTTTCTTTGCCTCCAAAAGGCATGATTCAGAGTGTTTCCCTGTTAGAAATTCTACTAAGACTCTTATGTTCCAGTGGTTTTCCCGTGTCAATGTACTTTTGGTTTTCTAATTTGGTAACCCTGTATGTTTTTCAGGCACAACATCCTGTGGCAAAATGTCAGGCAATCAACTTTAATTTTATGTTAAGTAGAAAATTACTTCCTTTGAAGTCTGACATCTTAATCTAGGGATGTTCTGGTAAGTGATGAACAAGTGTTCGCTGTGAATTTCCATCACATTTGTGACTATAGACATTGATTGAAGGGTACATTTCTGTAAGAAACTCTCCATAGTAACTATTTTATTCTGAGTATAATTATATATAATGTTACATCTTGTCTTTGTTTAAATTTTGTTTGGAATCTACTTTTTTGAAAATTTTGTTTGAAAAGCATCAAAGGTGGTCTGAGAACTGACAGCTCTGTAAGTCTCCAAGGATACGTATCTTCTGGGTGTATGGCTCAGGGTTTGGAATTTTTAAGTTCCCACTTCCAACAAATGTGCATCTTTGATTTTGCCACCCTACTTTATCTACCTGATAATGAAGTCACAGCTTGAGACCCTTCACAAACCCTGGGGAAATGATTAAATTCTAAAACTAATTAGCCCAAGTTCCTACAGTAGCAGCTATTCAAACCTGAGCACAAAACATGCACCTGGGTATTATGCATGCAAAGTGGGTAACAGGCTGTCTAAACCTGCTTTCTCTTCCTAAGAGGTAAACCAGTGAAATGGCAGAGAGGCAGAAGGAGAAAAAATCTTCAGCCATGACATTCTTTAATGCCTTGCAGTTAAACTTAAAAGCATCTGATCTTGCTACAGAAATTACAGTATGAAAGACAATCAGCAAAATTGCTTCCAGTTTGCAGACTGAATAAGGTTTGGGTAAAGAGCAGTCAAACCAGACAGCCCCATAAATATTTGGAAAATTATGCAACTATCCTTATCACTACTGCTATCTTTACTAGTGTTATTTAATTAACATAATGTTATCGTTTTGTGTACTTCCAGACTACATGCTTTACAGTTTGTAATCAAGTTCAGAATATACTCAATATATTTTCTGTATTTTTTCATATAATCTTTTTCTCATGCTGGAATCCTAAAGTACTTTATATTCTCAGCATCCCCATAGCTTTAAGCAACATAAAAAGTAGAGAATGTTAATTTTGTACTGAAACATTTGTTATATATATGGAAGAGTTTAAAATTACATTTTCAGAAATGGAGAAATGTTGGTATTCATTAAATTTTTTTCTTGAACTTATCTTCTGTAAAGCATTTTAAACCACTGGAAACTCATAATGTTACTGATATCCATAGACATCATGAAATCTGTATTCCAAAATATTGTCATAGCAAGAACTGCTGTGCTTTTATATTTTCAGAATGTTCCTTTTATGTGAGTAAATGATGCTTCCTAAGACATCTGTAATATAACCAATAATATTTTAACTAAAATGAAATGGCCAGCTTAATGTTTTGAACTCCTTGATAGATTAGCATGAACCATAAAACTATACAAACCACACAAAATCAATCAAGAGTGACTGGCAAAGAACGTGTGACATGTCTCACTTATACCCTGCAGGTATGGAATAGCTGAGGGTTTGGACAGGTTTTTGGACTCCCTTTGATATATCAAATGGCTAGGAGGTGATGGCAACCTACTCCAACAGGTTATTTTAGAAATGTCCTTTTGTCTGTTCAATTTTGCTGTCTGCAGTAAAAAATAAATTTTTCCTCTAATTCTCTAAGAAAACAATACTTTTCTATCATCTTATTACTTAATTATATTGGTTAGATCAATAAAAATTTATAGAGAGTACACTGTGCACGAGCGAACAGTATATGTCCTTTGTTAACCTACTGCATCCATTTAAAATGGAGGGGTTATGATTTTTATGAGTTATGATCAGAGATTTTAGCAAGAAAATGTGTTAATTTTCATAAACTAAGATGACAATGGTATTAAAAATAATTAAACATTTAATACAGAAATAATTGTAAACCCCATCTAATTATGCTAATCTTTTAAATTCCCCGTGCTGGCTTTCTCTTTACTTTTTTTTCAAGTCCATATTTATTGTTTCCACCTAGAAGCAGTCTGTCATCCAAATAGACAGGATACTCAGCTTGTGTTCAAGTTTACATATATCAAAGCAACTTTCATCTTGAATTAGGAAGTTACTAAAGAAAACATGTTTATGCAAAAAAAAATCTGACCACCTCCATTCCTCTTCTATGACTGTCAACTTTGCTATGCTTCAGAGCTTGACATATTGACAGTGATGGACAGGTTTTAGCAACTTTCTTTATTGCTCCTAGCAAAACCAAAATAAAACAGACTTCTTTCCTCAAAATTCCTAGAGGAAATATGAGAAGATGCCTTGTTAAGCCACTTTTATAATGGATGTGCTGTAACTTAATGCAATGTAATTTTATTTACTATTGAAACTACAATTCAGGAGACATTAACTTGATACAAGTAAACTGGATTTTGGAGCTGACTTCTGTCATATAGAACTGCAAAACTCTGACATGAGTTTTGTTTGAGAACTTAAATTGGGCTACATAATTCAGTGAAAAATTTTATTTTCACATTAGAATTAGGAGTATTGGAAGGTCTGAAGGAATTCTCTCTGGTTTTGGAATTGAGGCAAAGAGCTAAGTACCGAGGATGAATCTAGAAAAGTCATATTTAACCATTTAAGTAATGAATTCATAAGTAAATATGGGATTATAAAACAAAAGGAGATCTTGCTCTCAAGAGAAATCGGTGGAATCACATCTTTTAAAGTTACGGTTTGTTTATACTTCATTACAGATATTCTTTGCAGAAATATCTTCCATTCAGATACTGTTGACAATAAAAATCATACTCTATTAAAAAAGATGAAAGTTATATATGGTAGAGATGCATTCAGAGCAAGTGAAGTGAAAACCATTGGCTGGTAAATGTGCATGACTAATTAGACTCGTGCTACTATAAACTTAGTGGTAGTTATAGAGAACATTATTAAAGGAAAACATTTTAAGACTATCTTAAGAAAAAAAACCAAAAAACCCTCTTCTTTTTGTTTATTGAAATTCATTACCTGGCAGCAGAAATATCTTATATCCTAGAAGTTCAGGCTAAAGCTTTTGTTTTCGTTTAGAGATTTTTTAAAGTAACACATAATAAAATAAGGTAAACACAGTGAACACATTACTGCCAGAATAGTCTCTATTAGCAGAAGCAGAACCAACTTATTGAACAGCTGTAAAACAAAACAGGAAGAAAAGTAAAAGAGGTGTTTTGAGACCTAGGCACTGCCTATGACAGCATTAGCATTTAGCCACATTTGCAGGCATGGTGCCCTTATGCTGAGTCCCAGGAAAATGAGCTATAAGGAGCTCATGGAGCTAGTATGGCCAATGTACCACAACATCACACACAGGGTAAGTAATTCAGGCTAGAAGAGGCCTTAGGACATCTCAAGCCCAGCTCCTGACTACAGCAGGGTCAGCTCTGATGGCAGAGTTGGTTCTGAGTTGGTAATGACAAATCCTTGCTTCCTACAAGCAGGAACAATTCCTCTCAAACTCCTGGTCTGTGAGGACCCCCAGCCCTTGGCAGCAAGCTTCTGCTAGCTAATGTTTGGAGGAAATCTCTGAGGAGTACCACTTGTTGGCTCCTACACTGTACCCATTTTCTTACTGAAGTGGTATTGGGACTTTGAACAGCACTTCATCTGTTATATGAATTAAGCAGTGAAAGGTAGTATTCCAGTAATAAAATTCAAAAAGCTATTCTATCATAATGTTAAACTTTTCACAGGCAATTTTAGGGGACCAGAAACTCTGTTCTGGGAGATTCTCAAACCCAGTTTAGGACTTAGAAACTGGGTTCTGAAAACTGATTCCAATAGACATCTTGCTATACTTTTTAGGAGGTAAAATATATTTAGGTGGAAGAATGAAGGCTATTCACTGCTAGGGTGACAAAAACCAGGCCAATCTGTGTTCATTAGCCATACTTGCAAAGGAAATTGCAAAGGAAGGGAGGGAAAGGAAGCTTGCAAGAGAAAGATCTTCTGAAAGAGCATCAGGAATCTGAAAAATCAAAGTATAAGGCTTGTTTATCAGGGCTTGTTTTTTCCCTTCTATTCTTTAGTGGGTATTCTAGGTCTGACTACTTTCTCTTTACTTTACTTTTCTACCTTATATTGAATAAGCTGATCTCCATGAGAATAAAGATGAAAACCATTGTTTTTACAGTAAACTCTTACAAATACATTTAACTAGAATTTATTCTACTACCAAAATACTACTTCATAGTTCCTGCAAAACTGATTTTTATGTTTTGTTTTTTTCTAACATAAGCATATGCTTAGTGAAATATGAGATAGTTAAAGCATTTTAAGAAAGTCATCCCCAACTGCAGTAGATACTGCATTACTTCTGTTAATAAATTTTTTAGATTAAATAAAATTTAGTTCTGAATGGTCACATGGCTAGCCAGACAGCTCATGTGTGTGGTGCCAGCTGCTGGGGTCTGTGTTAGGAGATCAAAATTTAAACTACTCGATTTCTCTAAAATAGGTTTAGAAGTAACTTGGTAAATCAGACATGGAAAAGACCATTGATTCTGAGGAGCTTTTCAGTCTTTCAGAAAAGTTCATAATAAGAAGAAATGGTTGGAAAGTGAAATTATGCAAAATCAACCATGAATGCAGTTGCCATTTCCTAGAAGTGCCAACTGGCACTGGAAAAATATGTCAGGAGAGTGACAGGATCACCATCATTTACTGCTTCAGAAAAAAAAAAAAATGAGACACCTAAATGAAAGGTTAAAACTATTGGAGAAAAAAAAGCAGGACTGGAAAGAAAAAGGGAAGAAAATCTAGTCCAGCCATAATGTAAATATTTTATGCCAGGTGCAATCTGTAGTCAGTGCGACCTGTAGAGTGTGTGCAGACAGGCAGTTACAGCTTCCTAGGGAGGTGGGCGATGCCTCAAGCCTGTCAGTGTTTAAGAGGCATTTGGATAACACCTTTAATACCATGCTTTAATTTTTGGTAAGCCCTGAATTTGTCAGGCACTTGGAGTGCATTGTCACTATAGGTCCCCTCCAACTGAACTATTCAATCCTTGTCTATTTTAGAGCCTCATGCAATGCTACTAATACTGGACCTCCAATATATGCCATGTTCTTTGCCAAGTTTTATTTCAGAAATAAATTATTCTTCTGCCACACTAGATTGCCTGCCAAGAGCGCAGTCTTTTATCACATTCATAAATTTTCTTGGAATAAACATCTTTCTTTTTAGATGAACAATCCCTCTGTACTTCATGGGTATGGGCCTTTGTAAAAAGTCTGAAAGTCTGATTTTTTTTTCAGACCACAGCGTGGTGAATTATTATAGTGTTTGAAATTTGTTTCTGCTTTTTAAGAACTCTCTCTACTGAAGAATAATTGCATTGGGAGAATGGATCTAAAAGAAAATTATTTTAAATCCCACATTCACACAAAGTGGTAATTTGAAAGAATTTTGGGAGCTGGAAAGCTGCCAAGATTTTTGTCATGCACAAACCCTAAGATGCCATGACTAGGTAGCCCAACAGTTTCACAGGAATAAAACTGCCTTTGAATGTCTGCATGCCTGTTTTGCTCACTAAAGTCAACACAGCTGCTGTGCACAATGTTTCCTAATTTCTTCAGGAGAAACTCCCAACTTCTTTGTACATATATACACACATACATACATAATGAAAGCTTTGGCAGTTTGATAGGAATGTACACTGGTGTGATAGGAGTGTAGACTAGGAATGTGCTTGTGTGGCCAAAGGAAAAAACCAGTTCTATATTCAACTGAACTTTTACATTCTGGTTTCCACAGTACTACTCCTGCACACTTGGTATTCTGTTTAATAGAGTAAATTTTTTGTTTTGTCTCTTCTCTAGAGACTCTTTTCCTTATTTGACTATCTCTTTTTTCTTTTATTTTTTATATATAGGAAGATAGTGCCTTTGAGAACTCCCTTTCTCTCTACCACATCTGGATGAAATGGGCCAGCATTTTCATTATTAAGAGAGGTTAGCAGAAAGACTTTTGTACCCATGCCTGTAATGTGGTCATGATATTTGTTCCCCTAGAAAGATAGGCTAAACCCAGGAACTTACTTCCAATAACATTTCCACTGCAATACAGTGTAATCAAACTGAGAGCCAAAGAAAAGAAGAGATATTTGAGGTTTCATTCTACTGGGAATGATTTTTTGCACCAAAAGAATTGCTTGACAGACATTACACAACTTTACAGTAATTGTTACTAAAATAAAAGATGTCTGGAAAAGATGCAGTTTTACATAAAACTAAGAATAGGATTCTATCAAGTATAAAAACAATCTTTAAAGTCCATCCAAATAGTAAAAAATATTTGTCATATGAAAGCGTACTTCTGTGTATTGAATTATTTTCAAAACGTGTTTTGGAATACCACGTTTTTGGTACTGTAGATCCAAACACAAAATGTTTCCAATAATGATGAGATATCAGTACTTCAGATTTATGCTACATTTATTATTTTGAATATTACCCAATAGATGTTCACACTCAGAAATCCAAATCCAATTTCAAGTGTTTGATGACGTTTAAAATACATACTATAATTAAAAAAAAAAAAAAGTGCTCTTCAAGGGAGGAAAGAATACTATCTGCAAGGCCAAACTTAACGGAGGATCTTGTCCTTATCTTTCCTCAGGTATTTTTTATTCTGTCCTGTTGAATCCTCCTCATATTAAATGCTCTGACAGGAACAGAAAATAAAGTCTGAATTTGGCAAATAGATATTTTTCAATTATTAGCACCAAACAAGTAGACAAAGTTTTTACTGTAAGTGGAAGACAGGAGTGACATGACTTGTGAATAATAGTACAGAAATACTGTACTACTGTCAGGACACTGGGCAGGATACAACAGATCACTTT
Organism: Eopsaltria australis; assembly: GCA_034509425.1. Classification (NCBI taxonomy): domain Eukaryota; kingdom Metazoa; phylum Chordata; class Aves; order Passeriformes; family Petroicidae; genus Eopsaltria; species Eopsaltria australis. Next base: position 51,546 of record JAVTVJ010010916.1, on the reverse strand, counting down.
GTGCCTCACTTTATATGCAATGAAGTGCCAGTTTATTTGTTTGAAGAGAAATAGAAAGCAATGAAAACTATAGCTCAGTGAAGTACATAGGTTGCTTATGCAGTCCTAATTTTTGTTGCATGTTTTCATAGAAAGCTACTGAATTAATGCCACAGTATGCATGTATGTGTGTGTTTAAGTAATATAACTAAGAATGGAAAGAGGGTGAATGGTTATGTATGGATCAGCTAATTATATGGAAGACTACAAATTTCTTCATGTCCTTACACTCACTCTATGTGATTTGTAACTAAATTGCAGATTTTCTGAATGTGAATTGTTGATAAATACTAGTCCTGTTTATGTCAAAACACTCAAAAACTGTCAAAAACTATCAAAAACTTATTTGTTCCATTATTAAAAACAGCTACAGACAGAAAAGATCTCTGACACACTCAGGATTTTTATTAATACATACTACTTATAACACCTGTTGAATTTTGAACATGTGCTCAAATACAGAGGCATTTTCTGCCTTACTAATATTACTAATCCCACTGGTGAACAGCAAAGGCTCTTAGACCAATGTTCTCCAATATACAGCAGATTATTAAACATGCTCTCCAAAGTAACTGAAGTATGACACGCGGCTCTGTTAGATATGCGCAATAAATAGAAGACATTATAAAAAGAGATTTACAGAATCTATTACTGTTTCCTGCTGACGACAAATATAAAATGAAGTCCTAAAGGGGACATACAATAAGGAGCTGAATACTAAAAAAGGTTGCTTATGCAGCACTTTTTTCCCTAGGGGTCCAGTTTAAAGCAGGCCAATCTGAGGACAATGAAGAGCAAATATAAAAAAGTGCTCAAACCTTGAGAAAACATGAAAGGCCATCGAACAGATGCATAGATATAAAGCAGATATAGTAGCTTCTTTACAAAATCAATTAGGAAAAAAAGATCTGGAAAATCATAAAAAATTAAAACACATTATTTTGTTAATCGTGAAAAATTCAGTAAAAGGAATACTGCCTAGTAAAACAAAGGTAATTCAGAAAAAATATGATTTATCTTTGCCAAACCGGTTGTAGCAATTTACAAAAAACTGTCCATTTGTCTTAGACTACAAGCTTGCTGCAGACATTGACAATAAGTCTTGTCATCACATTTGACATCATAAGTATCTGCCTCTGGAAATAACAGAGTTGGTGATCAAAGCATAAATTCAATGTAATGTGTAAGGAGTTTACAATCTGCATATCACTTATGCAGCCAGCAACATTCATTTCAGATAATAAAAATACCTAGGAAGGTGAGGCTGTACAGGCACCTGAACACCTGAATCAGAAAGAAAATAAAAATTGATAGAAAATGTCCAAAGGACAAATATTCCTGTCTTACCATCTTGCTTTGATTACATTTCAGATTTATATAAATATAAAAGTGAAATGCAAAAATACATTGACAGTAACTGAAATTTTTGTGAAGTAAAAGTATATAATTAATAATGTGAGTATTTAATGTTTGACCGTCATACCAAAACACTTGATCGTATGTTAGAGATTTTGAATCTGAATCTACAAGCTGCACTGCAGATTCATTTCTTTTTTACTGGTGTACCACACAAACACAAAAATCTGTCTGCAAACCTAGGTAGAACAGACCTTGTGAAACTGAGCTGCTTACACAGACATGTATTTATATTTCCATGCAAAATATGAAATTTTTGCATGATATATTCAGAGACTTACTCTGCTAGATGGAAGCATTCCTTTTCCAAATTGTTCACCTTCCCCTCAACTCTTCATGGAGAACAGTCAGGTAAACATTTCTACCCCTGTCTGGGAGTAGATCATACTAACATCCATCCATCCATCCATCCATCCATCCATCCATCCATCCATCCATCCATCCATCCTCCTCTCCACCCACTTAATTATATATTATTTATACTATGGGCTGCCTAGCAAAGTGGTCACAGACCAGCCTGACAGAGTTCAAGAAGTGTTTGGACAATGCTCTCAGACCCATGCTGTGATTTTTGGGGTGTCCTGTGCAGGCCCAGGAGCTGGACTCGATGATGCTGATGAGTCCCTTCCAACTCAGCATATCCTATGAGTGCATGATTCTAGTATTCTATGTGAAGTAATGAGCCTCTGTGTGTCAGAAGAAAGCAAAACACAGGTGAGCAGAAATAATATCACATCTCTTTGTAAACTAAGTATTTGCCCATCCCTTCTATAAATACAGTCTGCTGAAAGTTTGAATAGGTCTTCAGATCTTTGACCTATTCCAAAATGAGTTCACAGCACAAGTTTTCTCCTCTTGATAACAGCTCAATGCTCAGCTTTTCTCCTCCAGAACAGCTAATGTACAAAACTTTGCAGAAATGTATGCTATTGAAATTTTAAGCATCTGAAGGCTGAAAGAAAGATTGTACTTACAATTTAGGCAATCAGCCACCCTTTCAAACTGATGAATGTTTACTCTTTTTTCAGTAAAACCCTAGTGATTTTTAAACTCTGAAATTATATATATTTCTTAGTTTCCTATTCCATGTATTCCATGCATTCCATTCTTCACTACATCAGTATACACACTTGCTGCTTTTGAGGAGTTTTTTGGCTGGTTTTAATTTTTTTTTCCATCATAAGTATGCTGGCCTCATCCTCAAGAGGAAAAAAACATTTATTAGAGCACATTCCAGGACATCACAAAGTTAATTCTACATTCACATCTACAACCTTCAAGATTTTGCAATGGGGCAGACAGCAGTCCCCTTATGTTGGACATTTCTTCTGGTCTGTTTCTCAATAGTTTGTGTCCTACCATACCTGCTGCCTGACTAACAACTGAAATAAGATAGTAAGATTCAGTGTCAGTTGCCATGTGTTACTGAGGAAGTACTCTACAGCATAGTATCATAGGATTGGAAAAGACCTTTAAGAACCTTAAGTCCAACTGTCAAGCCAGCATCACCACCATGTTAACTATTAAACCATATCCTCAAGTGCCATATCCACATATTTCGAATATTTCCTGGAGTGGTCACTCCACAACTTCCCTGGGAATCTTGTTCCAATATTTAACAACCCATTCTGTAAAAAAAATTTTCCTAGTAAGTGATCTAAACCATTTCCTCTTACCATGTCACATGTTGCCTGGGAGAAGAGGCAGACCCCCACCTGGCTACAACATCCTATCTGGTTGTTGTACAGAGTGACAAGGTCCTCCTGAGCCTCCTTTTCTTTAGGATAAACTACCCAAATTCCATCAGTTGCTCCTCATCAGACCCTTCCCTGTGCTCCAGATACTCCACACCCTCTTCCAGTTCTGTTGGCCTTCTCTGGACTCGCTTCAGCACTTCAGTGGCCTGAATTGAGGGGCCCAGAACTGAAGCCAGCACTGAAGGCGTGGCTTCACCAGTCCTGAGTACAGAGGGACAGTCACTGCCCTGGTCCTGCTGGCCATGCTATTGCTGATCTAGGCCAGGATGTCATTGGCCTTCTTGGCCATCTGGGCATAGCTGGCTCATGTTCAGCTACTGTTCACCAGGACCCCCAGGCCCTTTTCCTCAGGCAGCTTTCCAGCCACCGTCCCAGCCTGTAGCACTCCCACGTTTGTTGTGATCAAAGAGCGGGACCCAGCACCTGGCCTTGTTGAACCTTATCCAGTTGGCCTCAGGCCATCAGTCCAGCCTATCTAGATTCCTCTCTGTAGAGCCTTCCTGCCCTCCAGCAGATCAACACCCCCTCTCAGCTTGGTGTTGTCTGTGAACTTGCTGAGGGTGCACTCCTGAAATGACAGGAGAAATAAAGGAAGACACTCATAAGGATTATGTCAGCCTGAAGAATCAGCACCATGAACTAGCAAAATTAATCTGATACTTTTAGAGCGTTTAAGTAGTAGCTCACAAGACCTGGGTCATACAGTGGATGACCAGCCTTTCTCAGCATTGTCACTCAGGTTGAATTTTCGCATACCAATCTTTGGTAGCAGTAATAGCTTTCAGGTGGCACTCAAGGAACAAGAAGAGTACTCTTACTGAGCAAGAAGACCCAGTAGGAGAATCTGTGAGTGACAAAGACGAACAGGAGATATCAAAGTATACAAGGACTTTTGGAAGGCTGGAAGTGATAAATATGTTTGGCTGCTGTGGTATAGAGAGGAAGAAACTCCTGCGTTTTTTCCCAGCCCCTAAGTTGCATATGATTTTGCCTATCTCTTGGAACCAACCATAGCACAGACTTTCTTAACAACTCCACAATAAGTTTTTAATCTAATTACTGGTTTATGCACGTGCCAGACATAACATGGCAGCAGACTCTTTGTTCATATTGTTGAGTAAGCAATACACAGGCACAGTCGGAATGCCAAATATTTTCAAGAACAATGCAATTATCTTTGTCTAAGAAGGGTGAAGTGTTGTGCTAATAAAGAAAAGGGCTGTACCCTTCGAGGGAAGAAGGGAGGGAGAGAAAGAGAATGGATGAAAAAATATGAGTTAGACAGGACCTGCTAAAATGCTAGGAAATGCCACTAAATATGGAAATGTAAATGATATATTATAAAGCTATAAAGCCTGCAAAATTAATTACAGGGACACAGGAATGGGGACAAAACCGTAACTATAAGAAAGAGTATGTCCTTCCTGCATGTAAACACATACACACCTAGAGGAAGATATCCCAGCCCCTATATTTCCCATTCCTGAGGAATTTTCAGCATCTGTACTCTACTCCATTTTTCAGTTACTAATCCAATGATCACAGCTGAAGTGGTTGTGTGGCCAGCACCCAGGCAGAGAAAAGGAGGAAGCTGAGACTTTGCCTGTGTGTTACAATGTTCAGACTGTGTATTTCTGTAATGATTTTGTCATCTCATCTCCCATCACAGACAGATGCAGCAGAGAAAAAGAGAAGTGAAAAAAAGCAATAAAATTCCAGACATCTCTGCTGCCAAGTACATATTTTGGTTGCTTATTCAGCTCTATTTTAGTATTTTATATTTAATGATTCATTTTTCATCTGGGAGCCTGTTAAAACTCTGCCAAGGCTATGAATAGTCTACAGCTAGGTTTTTTAACCAAAAGCAACTATTAGTGGTTTTAATAAATGTTATTTTGTTAAAGTCAGACATGCTCATTAAATCACTACCGCACTTCTCTCTTAAAACCCATCTGCTGCTTAAGTGCCTAAACAGAAATTAAGGTTTTCTAAAAGTCTAGTTCCAGCCCTGCTGATACAAAAAATGTTTAGGTTTATTGGAACTACAGAATCAAGCTTGTGCAATCAAAATGTTAGACTTGCCTTCAGTAACTGAATGTCGTGAAAACCTCTTCTAGGCTTGTACTTAATGAAAAAGAAAAAGACTTCTGGAGCTGGAGGGGGGGGAATAAAAATGTTGAGCATGTTATTCAAGGGCATTTTTGCACTTCAGAAGTTTCCAATAATACAAGAATTGTTCTTGCAAATTAGAACAAAGTGAAAAAGACAGACATTTTGCAGATGCCAACATGCTCTAAAATAATTTTCCAAAATTCACTGAAATGAAACCTTTCATTACTTTAAAGAACATTTGAATATTTGACTGAGTATTTAAAATTTAGTATTTCACATGTAATTGAGAGGTAAAATGGAAGGACAATTGCCTATTTGACACTGGAAATTTTTCTTCATATCAGGAATTTTAAAAAAAAGTAGGATTTTCTTGCTTGGAAGAAAATACATAAACATAGAAAACATTTTTGCTGAAACAAACATTTTTCTATGTCTTATTTTACCTTCAATGGGTAATATTTCTGGCTAGCAACATTCCTAAAATATTACTTTTAGTCTGTATTATCAATATTGATTTCAGGCACTTGGATCCTCCACAGTCATCCCTGTATTGAAATATTTTGGCCAGTGTCCCCAGTGATTGAATACTTATTTTCTACCAAATTAGGGTGATTTTTTTTCCTTCACACAAAACTTAGATATACACAGAAAACCGATTTGTTTTAAACACAATCATACTGTTCCAGCCCATACTAATTTGTGAACTACACCTTAAAACTGTCACGAGACTAGAAACTGGGAAGAATTCTCCCTGGAAGTGTTCAAGTCAAGGCTGGATGGGGCTTAGAGCAGCCTGGTCTGGTGGAAGATGTCCCTAACCCTGGCAAGGGGCTGGAACTAGGTGATCTTTAAGGTCCCTTTCAACCCAGTCAATAAAAATAGCATTATCTCTTAGAGAAAGGTAACTTCAGCTGTTTTAACTGAGACAGAAAGATAATTTTGCAGCTAAACTGTATTTTATTTAAATGTAATGAAAATTATTGTTCCCCTCATCCTTCCTACCTAAAATATATGATGGTTTGTTCCTAGTATCCACTTATTCTCTACTATATAGTCCAATGTGAATTTGGAAAACTCATTCCCTTAGTCTAATAGTTACTGCATCCTACTTGATTTCTTCCTTGACAGATCAAAAAACGTCCTTTCTTTCACTTGAATACTTATTTCGTGCCACTTCCAGCAAAAGTATACACCATAATTGGTTTTGGATGCTGATGTCAAGATGTACCTGTCAGAAACCTCATTTATTAACAAATATGAAATCAGAATTTACACTTGCCTTGAGAACTGAGTCTGCAAACAAAAAGAAGGAGGAGCTATTGAGAGCCCTTGATTTGGATGTGAGGCCCTTCAGAGTGTTTGGTGCTCTTTATTCCTCCCTCCATATGCTGGTAAACTCCTGGAAATAGAGAGCCTTAGGCCTGAGCTTCATGCTGCCATCCTGTGGCCAAGGAAATTATTAAGGATGGTCCCTAAAAATTCTACACTATTACACATCAGAGTAACTGGAACTCAAGGAAGACTTTTTAAGGGGGAGGGAAAGTGTTTCTTCTCCTAGAGAATTAAACCATGTTTAGTTAAAGGAAAGGAAGAAAAAGACTCAGCCAAAGAAATCTTGGATACCAAATAATAAACCTAAATTGTTAAACATTGGAGTTAAACCGAGTATTAGTAAACATGCATTGTAAATAAATTTGGTTTATCTGCCAAGTAGACCTTTGTATACACATTCCTTTTTAGGGATTCAACTTCGTTTTGAAAGGATTAATTCACCAATTCTGTTAATTCCCAGGTATCCATTACTTCCTGCTGTTGCTGTGGCACCAAAGACAAGCAGAGTTGAAATTGAGTTTGGTTGTACCTTCTGCAGCTGAGGCATCCAAAATGTTTTCACGACCTCTGACTGCAGGAAGTCAAATGCCACCTCTGGGTTTGCTGGAAGCACTTCTCACTTGCAGCCACTCTGACTCGGACATGTCTGTGTCCACATTCAGTCCAGTATGACCAACCAGTATTACACTCAGACATGCAAATGGGAATCTGAATCACTGATACCTTCTCATCTTGCTCCACACATTGGTAGTTATGCCTAGGACTGATATGTTGAAGCTATTTCCTCTTGGTGACTACCTGGTCCTTTAATTTGTCTTTTAACCCAGACAAAGGGTTGCGCAGGTTGCAGGCTTGGTAGTGATCTCTGGAGTCCACCTTGTTAGTTAGCCTTTTAGGCATTAATGGTCAATTTATTTGTAATTCAGAATAAAAATAAACCTTTCTTATTCTCATATTTCATTATTTACCTATGAATAAATGCACTGGTTAGATGTTCAATGGAATTTGCTTTAGCAGAGAAAGCCTGAACCCAAGCACCTAATTTGTGTTACATGGTAAGATGGGACATACCTTTCCCTAGTTCAGAAAAGACACTTTACTTAAAACTGACCCTTAAAGCTACATTCTTTTATTTCTCCTTCATTAGGGGAAAAAAAAAAAAAAAAGGAAAAGAAAAGGGAAAGTCTCTGCTGTCACTTTTCTTGAGTGAAAGATCAGACCAGGTTAGCGAAGAATTTACAACTTGCCCTTCCTGATGCAAAGATCGTGGCAGATCATAGTGGACTCTATATATTGTACTTGTAAACTGAAGACACTGCTGCTTCTTGTCTATTAAACCTTGTCTGCTTCAGTAAGTTTCAAAGCTCTTGGTCTGTCTTATGTATTTGTAAGCAAACCAAATACTAAAGGCTGGGAAGGAAACAAAACAGGTATCTCCAAACAGAGCACATAGCTGCACCATAAGCAAGACAGTCTGCTGACATGTATGCACAGAAACTGGAATAAAGAGTATCCTCAGACAGAACTTAAAATTTAGAATTGCAGATAAACAGTTCCTTCAGCCTTTTGGTTCAGATTTGCAAGCGGTTATTCAAAGCAAATCAATTCAGAACTACTTTCTCTAAGACAATGAAATGAATTGAAACACGTGGAAAACACTCCAAAGATGTCTTTTTATCCTCAAAAACATCATTTCATATCCCCTACCCTCAAAGAAATCCCTCCTCCTTCAGAAGAATATTTCATAAAGTATTCCCTTCCAAAGCAATTGCAAATTTAACAGTTGCAAAGTTCTTTTTTTTCTTGACTCCTGAATACTAGCTCAGTTCTCCAAACACAAATAACTTCTTTAAAATCATAACAGAAGAAAGTTGCCCCCTGGTGCATATGCACTGCCATACAGCCCTTAATTACATAATTAGAAAGTATTTTTCCCTCTTCATTCAGCTTATCAGACTTGAGGAATGAACTAGGGATGCACAGAGATTACAGATCTATGAGCTTTATTTCAGGCTTAAAAGGAAAAAGAAAGTGAAACAAAATTGAACAATACTCTAGAGAAACTGATTCCACTCCAAGCTCTGCTACTGAGTTTCCAGGTGATGTCAAAGAAATCTTTTAGGTCAAAATTTGTCCAGTTTGCTATTCACAATGTCATTCTCACTTGTTGATCAGCCAAATTAAGATTCTGGCTCTATAAAAGCTCGTACAACACAAATATGAAAAAACCAGCACATACATAAAACATATGAAATGCTTCAACACCCTGGAAAATAATTTCTAGCTGTTTTAACTGAAGAAAACTTACTAAAATTAGTAACAGTTTAATTTCTCATAGTCTCAGTACCTTAACTGTAGAGTGGGAATATAAACTTCTCGTATTTCTGTGAAAATTGATTTGGTTTTACTCATTTGAAGGCCTAAGACACAATTGGTGTGGGTGTCTTGAAATAAAGCCAAGGAAAAAGTAGTTACTCTTTATGCAGAAAAACATTTGAGTCCTGGAATATGGCCTAAATCATGAACATGTGTGAGGAAAACAGTAAAATGAAAGTTTATTAATTTTCTCCATCCTGCAGTAAACAAGAAAAATCCTGTGGAAAGAAAAAGGAGGCACAGTCACTAATAATATAATTATGTGTGTAGAGAATTAAAATAAGAAAATGCTAAGAAAATCTGTACTTTCCAAAATTTAAGCACATGTAACTTTACCTATTCTAACTGCTTTATAGGCAATGAGGACATACACAAGCCATGAAAGACCCTAACAAGGGTCAGAGAACTTCTGTTTGAAATACTGCCTTTATAAATATCAACAATCAGTTCTTCACTAAGTGATCAAATATGTTATTGAAAAGGTTTAAATTTAAAATTTAAGATTAGAAAAAACCAAGTGCGTAAAACCAGACCATTGATACTCTTAGTAAATGAAAGCCAGAAAAAACCTCCCCAAACTTCTGATCATGAAGACCAAAAAACCCACCTTATGGCAACAGTGAAGATTATTTGAAATAGATATTATGGAATTCATATAAAGATTTCCATCTGTCTTAAACAGAGATTCATATCAAACAAGAACTTTCAAGCAAGTTCATTTATTTTTGAGGATCTCAAAAATTTTGATTATGTAGTAAAAGCTGATTAAATTTTTACTTCAATATCGAGCAAAGAATAATGTTTAACATGTGTAACTAAATTTTTTTATACTGTATGCTACCATTAAATATGTAATTGTAAATTTTCAGTTGAGTAAGTGCTCCTCTCTTTTGTACACTGAAGCATCTGTCCTCCTGAATATCTGCGGAGCAACACCTGCAATCAAAGTGGTTACAAGTTCCCATATGTTGCAAACAATTATTTAAATACATCTACTTCAGATAAAGCCAGAACTCTACGGTCTGTCAAGGCTCACTAAGTACTACTAAGTAAGCACATAATTCCTTGGAATGAACAGGGTTTGGTGTCTGCCTGCACGATTTCCACAGGGAATGGGTTTGCAATGGCCTGGTAGTCACCTGATTCTTCCAGACAAACAGGAATTCCATTACTACAACTTAAAATGCTTCAAGCTAAGCAGAAACATCAGACATCAAGTTGAATACAGCTGACTTCTATGGAAATTAAGCACATTAATAAGTGCTTTGATAACTTTGTTTATTTTAAATAGGGGTCAATACTTGTTATTGCATAGTAAGAACATTGCAAGGCAAAGCTGTGAGCAGTGCAGCTGTTCTGGAGGTAAATATTAACACAACTTGTAAGTAAACTGTATCTCCTCTTAGTACACTGTGTTGACATTGTAGAAGAATCTCCATTAGAGTTCCTAAAGAGAGAATTACATACATTATAATGAGGCATAACCATCATGTCTAGACTGCTCATTCACATCAAATCTAGTTTTTAAATGAAAATGTTAGTGTCTGCAACCTGGCTGAGCTATCTATGTAAAATGAGCTTGCTAACACAGATGCATTTGCCTTATAAAAAGTAATCTGTCACAAACATAAGCCAATGACCTGCACATGCCTGCGTGACTATGTGTAGGTCAGCCAGATATTATTTTCAAGGGTTTATTTAGGCTATACATGTTCATCTGTATGCACAAAACATTCCCACATGGAAAGACACCAATTCTTCACTCACATCTATACCAATAAACCACAGAGGGACAACTAAATCAAGATTTAAGATATGAAGAAGGCATGATTTAAGGCAAAATTTACAAGATTTGCTCTAAGTTTGGCAAGTGTTTTCTGGGCCTCTTCTCACTACCAATTCACTAACTCATCAGTTCCTCTCTCATCTACCTTGCTTTTTAAAAGCCTGCCTCCCATTTACCTTCAATGTCCACACACATCTCACTGAGGCTGTATGTTGCCATGACTGACAAAATGGAGGTAAATAAAATAGAGCTTTTACGAAGCAGAATTTCAAGAGACATCTAGTAAAGCATGGGAGAGCTAGCCACTTAATCTGCAGTAACTCAGAAAAAAAAAAAAAAAGACTAAGCTGCTGTCTGAGCAGTTTTGAGCTGGCATATTTTGAGCCTACATCCACCATTGCTAAAAAATTACAGGTATACAGGCTGAGTCCCTCTTTATGGGCAACTTCTGTGCCCATAAATTTCTGAGAGCAGGAGGTTGCATTCCTGAGCCAGTTTTTGGTGCTGGTGCTATATTCAATGCAGCAGCCTGCATTTTCTAGGCTTTTCTTCCAGTCCTGAAGCAGGCAACACTAACCTTGAAGGGATGAGCTTCATAGCAGCTCAGTACTGCAGTTAATGTAGTTACAACAAAGATTCATTCACACTCACATTAGGATACTGGCTGTAAGTGTATCATGTCAGAACTCCAGCAGTTGTCTCCCGTGATAAGTTGGCACCTGTTCCAAACATGGGACATCAACTACATTGTCAACAGCACCGCCTTACTACTACTGCTCCAGTAGCTAAGATGGCTCTGATTCTAACCATCAATGCTATTGAAAATAGTGGATCCTTAGTTTCTGCCAGATGACCACGAACTGAGCACCCAGGCATTCCCATGCACACATGAGGGATAGGAAAACCAGAGCCTGGTGTCTGGCAGGCTCACTATGATTCTGGACAGTGATCATACTTGGGAGAATATTTCATAAGAAGGACATGCATCCTTGTCAGCGCTTACTACGCAACAGAAAAGGGTGCACTAGTTGAAAGAGGAAGGCAGGCAGAGAGTAGGGAGGAAAGAAGGAAGAAGGCAAGACATGGAATTGTTTATAGTCCAGTGAAATCCAATCACTTGGTTCGTATACTCATTAATGGCACCTCTGAATGATACCTGTGCAAGAAGGCTCACCTTTCCATTCCTTTCATGGCTCCTCAAAGGCCTCTTCGTATTCCACTGCAGTTCATTTCATTTCATATTCCTTCAAGTGATCTGGACAGAGCCTCTCGTCCTCGAGATGCTGACAGCAGAACATAAAATGCAGTCAAAGACAGAAAGAAAACAAATGCGTTTCTAAGACAGAAAACCTGTATGTTGTAACAAGCAACTACTTTGTTGCTAGAAATGCCAAAAGTGTAGATAAATTTACAACAAAAGATGACAAAATGTTAACAGTACTTCATCCATGTTCCACTGATAGCCATTTATACACTGAAGGGTACTGCCCTCTCACGTTAGTAGGAGCACTTCACAGAGCTTGTCTGCTTTGACCAAGTCCTTCACAGCAGCTTCACAGCATGGCTAGAGGGGCCCATTTTCGGGTTACACTTGACCTGGGGAAAAAAACCACAAAGAATCCTAATTCAAATGTTTGCTGAGTGCTTGGCTGACAAGGAAGACTTCTCTTCAGCAGCTTGGGAGCTGCTGCTGAAGAGAAGTCAAAACTGATTGACAGCAGATAAAATAAAGTCAAAAATAAATAAAAAAAAGAGGCTTGGCCCAGCAGCCATCCTAGCTAGAGCTACTAGTAGAGTGTTAGGCAGCATATCCTGGAAGGAACATTTCACTGTTTGGCAGTAGCCTCAACAGAGTGGGCATTTGGCTTTGGCTGGTAACATTAGTGCACAGATGCTGTCAGTGATGATACGATACCTACTGCCACACATCTGTGTCAGGTATATCGACACTATTCAGAAATATTCTCAGGAGAAATGCTTGTGAACACTACTGTTTTTGTCATTGTTGGTAACAGAATACCACTTCTGAGATTCAGGCCATACAGGCTGAATGTTGACCCTCCTGTATTTCTGCAACTGGCAAGGGAAACTCTCATCTTCTTCCCACAATCAGCAACACTCCTGTGAAAGTCTTGCTGGAGTCAGTTTATTCTGCAAACTTCACAATGGTAGATGTAACTAGAAAATATTATTTTGCCATACTAGTTAAGTTTAACTAACACACCTATTTCACCCATATGACCTCTTACTGAGATTAAATAACAACTTGGGTACTAGATTCCTGATTACTAGCTAGGAAGAAAAGAGACACTTGGAAGCCTTGCTGCAGAATTTTTAAGGGGATGTTATCTTTCAGCGTATGGGCACAGAGTCCCTGAGAAGTCTGCCATGAATACTTCTAGGATTAAATGTCATCAGTTTTGAAAAGTTCAAAGGACATTACTGACACATGTAACAATAGTCAAAATAGGTCAGTCTATTTAAGAACCCAAATGGTCAAGGGCTAACCTTGGACAAAGCATATGCTCTCTTCCTTCCACTGTTAGAGTGGCAACTTCACTCTAAAGCATAGACAAGTTCATAATGCTTCTTCTACATAAAAGGCTTGTAGTCCATTGTTAGTCTTAGACTTTAAGTAGCCTCTGAACAAAATATTCAAATGAATTCTGAAAATATGAAACTATTATCATCTTGCCATTTAACTAGAGAAAGATTTTAAGAAGCTGTAGATTCAACTTTTCTGAATAAAACATATTCACAGTAGCCTTCTCTTGCTTTTGCTCACTGGAGAATGGCACATACACGACCCAAAACTGAACTTGTGTTTGCTGCGAGAAAAGAAACAAAAGACAATCCTAATGCTGCGGCATGTCATATTCAAGGCAAGTCTCACACTTTGGCATGAGGGTGTTGAGTAGCTTTACTTCACTATTCTTTGCACTCAAGACCACAGCTGAGGTGACAGAACAGTGACCACAGCAACAACATCCAGATAAAACCCCAAAACTTTGCAACTTGCATTTTTTAATCATAATTTTGCCCTTTTATGAATTTAGAAAGAAAACAAAACTGAATCTAACATGAAAATTTTTATTTTAATTTAAAATTTGAAACATTACAGATTATTTTGTTTCTGATTTATGGCATCTAGCAATGCAAATGGGTAGAACAGCATCTACAGTGTTAAAAAATGACGAAATATTTCAATTTCATAGGTATTGAAGACATGTATCTGCACCACGGACAACAGAGTTTGCATTCAAATAAAAAAATAAATAACATATTTTATAATAAACAAGTTTTTAATATTTCCTATTTTAGCTTTCTTTTTCTTGAAACTTACACTAACACAAGTGAATTTAAGGGTTTTTCTTGGGGACAGCTAGAATTGCCAATTAATCAATTAAAATCTTAATGACACTCTACTATTTATATCCAAAAGACTACAAATACTTCAGTTAAATCAATATTGCACACTGGCATTCAGGTATTTCATGGTATGTTAGTGGAAAACATAAGAAATTAGACCAGAAGCACCACAGCTGCTCAGGCAAATAAGCCCTGGTCTTATATTGTGTCTGGGAAAATGAATGCTGTCAAGTCCAGCTTGGACTGAACAAGGTCTAGAATGTCCATCCTGCTTGCAGACACAAAGCAGATGTGTAGCTACTCACTTTAAATTTAGAAACCCATTTTCCGCATTTACTTTCTAGTATCAAATGGTTCTGAAGTTGCTACAAAATCTTAAGGCTCTAAATCAACTGAAGTTATTTAGAGAGCTAAAACTGAAAAGATGGTAACTTATCTTTTATACAGGTAGGGCAGGAAAGGAAATTATTAATACAATTCAAGGCCAAAAATATGACAGCTGCCGCAACCTTTGTATATGTTTCCATCACCATATAATCACAGAAACACAGAATCATAGAAGGTCCCAGATGACTGAAAGCTGGCAAACATCCCAACTTTCAAGAAGGCAAGAGGAATGACCTGGTAACTACCCACCTGTCAGTCTCACCTCAGTGCCTGGCAAAATTATGGAGAAGATGATTCTGTGAGTTATTGAAAAATACCTGAAGGCCAACAGAGTCATCATTCACAGTCATCATGCCATCAGCATGGGTTCATGAGGGGAAAGTCCTTTTGATATCCTTTCATGACGAGATTCTCCACCTCATCAATCAAGGGAAGACAGTTGATGTTATCATCTTTTTGGATTTCAATAGTCTCCAATGCTGTCTTTCACAGTGTCCTGGACAAAACGTCCAGCACTCAGCTGAATAAACACATCACAAACACAGCAACTGGTTCATGGGTTGGGCAGAGGGTGACAGTGACATCAGGCTGGTGATCTGTCACTAGTGGGGTTCCACAGGGCTTCATTCCAGGCCTAGCACTCTTCAATGTCTTCAACAAATGACTTAGATGCAGGATTTCGAGGCATCCTAAACAAGTTTTTAAATTATAATTATCTTGGGAGGTGTTGTGGATTGACCTGGCCCAGATGCCAGGCACACATGAAAGCTGCTCATTAACTCCCCTCTGCAGCTGGACAAAAGAGAAAATGTAACGAAGAGCTCATGGGTTGAGATAAGAACCAGGAGAGACCCCTCATCAAATACCATCATGGGCAAAACAGGCTCAACTTAGGGTTATCAAGTGAATTTATTACTAACAAAAAAAAAAAAAAAAGAGCAGGATAATGGGAAGTAAAACAAGCCCTTAAAACCACCTTCCCCCTACCCCTCCCTCTGTCTCAGCTCTACCTCCTACCCCAACAGTGCAAGGAGACAGGGAATACGGGTTATGAACACCTCATCTCCCATAGCTTCTCCTACTGCTCAAGGAAGAGGTGTCATTTCACTGCTGCACCATGGTGTCTCTCCCACAGGAGATAGTTCTCCATGAACTTCGCTTATATGGCTCCGTCTCACAAGCAACAGCTCCCTGCGAACTGCTGCAATGTGAGTCCATCCCACAGGCAGCTGTCCTCCCCAGACTACTGCAGCATGGGTCACTCTTCCATGGGGTGGCGTCCCTCAAGCACAGGCTGCTCCAGCACATGATCAGGGCCCCTCTCTCCATGGGTCTCCCACAGGATCACAGCCTCTTCCCAGACATCCACCCGCTTCAGTGGGGGCTCCTCCAAGGACTGCAGGTGGATCTCTGCATCCCCATGGACCTCCATGGGCTGCAGGGGCACAGCTGCTCTGGCATGGTCTTCGCCATGGTCTTCACCACAGCCTGCAGACGAATCTCAGCTCCGGCACCTGGGGCACCTCCCTCCCTCTCCTTCTCCACTGACCTTGCTGTCTGCATAGTTGTTCTTCTCACGTGTTCTCACCCTGCTCTCTCTGGCTGGAATTAAAACTGTGCAACAATTTTTGTTTATCTTTCTTCTTAAATGTGCTATCACAGAGGCATTACCACCATTTCTAAGTGGCCCAGGCTTGGCCAGCAGCATGTTCATCTTTGGAGACACCAGGGATTGGCTCTGCTGAACATAGTGGAAGCTTCTTGCAGCTTCTCACAGGAGCCACCCCTGTAGCACCTCCTGCTACAAAAAACCAGAGCAAAACCAATACAGGAGGAAAGAAACTGAGGGTGTTTTGTTTAGAAAAGACGGAGACGCAATATAATGATTTTGAAAGAAATGGCAAATCTGCAATAGAACAAAGATCTTTCTACCATTCACTGTAGATTAAGTGCAATAGGCTTAAAATGATTAAAAACAAGATTTAGATTTCATATTGTGAAAGGCAAAATTAAAGATCTGATGGAAAGGACAGTTAAACTTTGAATTAAATTTCACCACCTATCTGAACAATCTTCTTACTGGGAAGCATACTACTAACTTTCAGAAACATCACAAAAATGCTGATGTAGGTATGTCTGCTTTGATTCAGCAAGTTTAATTTATATCTTCATAAAACTGTGTTTTCTGTTTAGAAAGATGAGGGGCCTTTAGACTCTATCAGAGCACAGAATAAAAGTAACTGTATTTGGTTTGTATAATAGTCCACATTGTCATGCATCTTATTTTAGACAATGCCCAAGGCAGGTACAAGGAGTAATATCACCACTAACATATCCCCTGTGAAATCCCCGAAGGTTCAAAACGTGGTATATAGACCCTTCAACAATGTAATCTCTTGAAGAAGTCTCAGTAAGATTCCTCATAAATGCCTTTTACTTCACCTAAAGGCTTTTTGCTGGATTTCTTTTTCTTTTTTTTAGAAAAAGCTGTGGAAGGAATAAAGAATTTGTTTATTTAAAATGAGTACTTCTTTATACAATGCATAATCCAGTCAACTGCTGAACTGACACTGACTGCTCTTTAGAACACGAGGAATGAAATGCTTAGGTGAGAATGCATACTGTTTCATCCTGTCTTTATTGATGAAGTGTTCTGAAGCTAATATGAATCAATCTTTGTTTCTATTAAACAGGATGAAGCTTAGGGAAGATTGATAAAACAAAGTGCCCATTACCTAGGTTGACATAAATAGGTATCAAAAGGAACTCTGGCATAACTTTTGAACTCGGACTACACCATATGTCAAACCTGAATTCCACTGGATGCAACTTCATTCCCTTCCCTTCTGCACTTTCACTGGTCAGCAGAAACATCAGCATCTCCAATTCTGCTGCCCCTCTTGCCCACTGCCTTCTCTTCTCCAAGCTGAATAAAGCAGTAGTTCCTCTCTTTCTCATATTGTAGTGCTCAGAAGAGAGCAGAGTGGGACAAGCCCCTCCCTCACCTGGATACATCCCAGGGCACAGTTGACCCGCCTGGCTGACTCATATTCAACTTCCCATTAATTCAAATCCCCAGATGTCTTTCCGCAGGGCTGCTCTTCAGCCTCTTGTCCCCAGATTAGTATGTATTATTATCTCATTCCAGCTGGAGAATCCGGCACTTGCATATTTCATGTGGTGATTATCCTGCTCCACAGTCTATTCAGATCTGTCTGTAAGGCCTCTCTGTCCCTGAGGGAGTTCACAGCTCCTCCTAGATTAGTTGCAACAGCAAACTTAATTAATGTGCATTTGATTCGTATGTCCACATCACTTAGGAAAACATTATATGTTATAAAATAAAGACTTGCATCTATTGTAAATGCAATCTATTTCCCAGCCGTGGGTGGCACATGGGCAATTGTAGGTGAAAATTACCTTGGGAGACTGATTTGACCTCATCTGAGCTGTTACTAGAGCAACTAAGAAGGTTTCAATATAACAAATCAGCTGGTAGAGGTAAAGAAAATCTACAGCACACTCCCTCCCCACCTTATCACTGTAGAAATGACCTCAAAGAAAAGTACTCCAATTTTACTCAAACACCAAGAGGTTGAAGAATCAGGAAAAATTGTTCCTCTTTCTCTGTAGCCCATAACTTAGGCACTTTCAGGATACATGGCTACTCCCACCAATACTGCTGTAGCCAAGTTTATGCCTTGATACTAGTTATATATGGATAGATGGAATCAGCAAAAAAATTACACATAAATTCTAAACTAGAATTTGAACATTTTGTCTACATTATCAAGATTACAGTGGAAACTGCAACACATTTTAAAAAGTGTATCTTCCAGGTTTTAAAGACTGTTCTAATAATTTTTACAGCACTGGCCAAAAACTAAACATAACTGCTGTATGTCAACTACACTCACATGAGTATTACCACACATTTCACTAACAGCTGCTTCTGATGTCAATGTTTCGTTTTAGAGTTACAGAATATTTAGTACTTTCCCAAAGGCTAATCCCTGCTTCACTACAGGTCTGAATACTGACATCACATGGATTACACCAGCAATACCCTGAAGTCACTGAGCCACGTCCATTCACACAAGTTGAAGACAGACTTCACAAAAAATTAACTCAACAGTTGCAATCAGGAGTCCCAACAGCAAGAAGATGTTGCAATACCATGTTTTACTTAATTATATAAATATCCCAAGTGTGCTTAAAATGTATAATGTTGGAGTATCACACTAAATGCTAGGAACACTGTAAACATATTTTATTTTTTCACTGAAGTTTACACAAAACATGTTAGTTTAGTTTTTTAAATTCTCAACACAGAAGGCAGTAGTTTGGCTTTTTATTGGTAAACAATAAATCATCTCCTCAATTAAAATCAAGTTCTAACAATTCTGAGAAGTCCACAGTGGCTATATTTACTTACAATTTAATATCAGAAGAAAAAATTAACATTCCAGGTTACTGTAGAAAAAAGTGTATACCACACTTCATGGCATACAAGCTATATAACAAGCAAAAAATACCCTGTTTTACACGTAATCTCCCTTCCAAGTGGGTTTTTATCTTAGTGCAGTTAGTACTCTCTCCCCATATACATTGAAAATCTCTCTATACAAGAAGATACAACAAATTGATACATTACTTATTGCAAGATATTAAGGATGCCATAAAATACACAAATTAAATTAGTTCCCCCCCACTTGCATACCCTCTTGCTTCTTATTTCTCCCATGAAGCAGTCTCCTCTGGTTCTAAGATAAAGTTCTTTCACTGAAAGGCACGTATTTCTCTACAATAGAAGAAACAGATGCATTAATGTGAAATGCCCTGTTTCAAGGCAAATTTAGCCTACATTTTTTAAGATCACAAATTATGAAAGAACCCAGAAAGATATTTCATTATTAAATTTGACTGGAAAAACTCAGAGTTACCATATTACTGGGAAGCAAAGTACCATAAGCATGCACTCGCTTAAACTTTCCAAATAACGAGAGAACTAATTTACAAAAACAAAAATGTATTTACCACGATTAATATATTTTTGAACTTTCAAGGCTCCTGAGCTCCTACTGAGACTTTTGTAAGCCTTAGTAGCATTCCAGTTATGCAATGCTATAAAAAAAAATTAGTAAATTCTTCTCCTTGTGCCTTGAAGCACTGAGAAGTCATTCACTGTGTGAAGTCATTCAATGAGGATTGTAAACTACTAGTGTGGTATTATTTTGAAAAACAAAGATGTGGTATTAGTATACTGTACCTCAGTTGTTTTGTGAGAGACCAAAGGCTAGAATTCCACACTTGGGCATTTAGTAGTATGCTTTTGTGCAAAATGGCTAAAACCTGCTGTTCTGGTAAACTGCCCCAAACAGCAGCAACACAGAGACTAGTGACATGGGCAATGATGACAGTGGAAGTACACTTAAATTGTGTCTATGTTATAGCTGAGGGCACTGGAGACCTTTTTTCATACAGCTCTGAAAGAAAATAGCAACGCTTGAAAGCAGTAATGTGTCTGGACACCAGTACACTAACACTACTACTTTTAGGAGAAGCCAGTTTCTCTCCCTAGTCCTGCAAAGGGTCTAATACAGTTACCAGCTAACCCAAACCATGCCCAAAGGGATTTCTCATATATGCATACTATTTTGCAGAGTATCACCTTAAAAAAACCTTGATTTTGTCAAGCAAGAAAAGTGAAAGCAGACTGGGTGCCACTGCAGTCTTTTAACAGGTCACAAAGAAATAAGGAAAAAAGACATTTTTTTTTATAGGAAACAATACTTTTATACATATACCAAAACTTGACTACTTTGATGTTAATAACAAATATAAATGAACATGGAGATAAGAATTGTCTCTAACTGCATTCAGTTTTTAGTGCCTTCCATTATGAGTTGAGAGGGAAAGAAACATAAGCACTAAAGAACCTCAATTGTTGATTTTAAGTAAAACTGTGACTGTTCTTTACTTAACAGAGCAATAAACTCAAAACACTACTAAAAGCCTCTCTTCCTTGTTCCCAGGCTCCAAGCCTGACTGTATTTAAGCTACCTTAAAAAACCCAATCAACTATACCTCAGAATTACTGCAAATGTCAGAACAAAGTGTAATGACATCTCCCAAGAATATATGAGTATCATTTTCATGAAGTTGTCCTCAGCATCAAGTTGTCTTTGCTTACTCAGGCATTTTGTATTCCCTTTGGCCATTGTGCTTAAGCAGTGACTAAGGTTCAGTGTAAATGCAAACAAGTTGTAACAAGGGGAAATAAATTAACTTTAAAAAGTACATTCCCAAGCAAGACTTAAAAAAAATAAAGTAATGCAAGTAATCTAGTTTTCAAACTATCCTCCCAGCAATGATGTATCACTGCAAAGTTTGAACAGCATTTTATCAAGCTGTTCTACAGAGTTTCATGGAGTGAATTCACATTGTTCAGCACAGCTTTAATCCTACACATGAACACTGCTTCAAAATAAGAAGTAGCTCTTAAAATTTTAAGAGCTTCTCCCCATAAAAGAGAACACAGGAAGATATCAATATACAAAAACAGAGAAAATTTACCATCTTCTCTAAATATAACTGAAGTCCTTGTTTTCCTGAGTTCCCAGTATCAAAATTAGGACTTCAATAATTTAGGCACATACTTTCAGAGCATTATTGAAACAACAGTTTAGATACTTCTACAGTGAAACACTTCAACAATTTTTTTCGCCCTCAAACTGAAGTGTTTAGAAAACAGGAAGGAAGAGAAATCAGAAATATGCTCTCTGAAAGTTATACTTGTCTAATACTGTTTGTTAATGATGACTAGCTATACTATCATTTTACTTCCTACTAAAAAACATAGTTGATACACCTGTAAATAAGCATTTATAAAGAACATCATGTTTACTGGTCATCAAACATCTCAACATCTAACAAGTATGCTGAATTTCAACAGAAGCGAAAAGATTTAAGGAAGGCATTGAGGGAATTCCTGGATATAATGTGACAATTACCTATTACATAGTTACATATATATATATATTTATATACTGGAACAAGACTAGTAACACAGGATAATGGTAAATGTCACATAATTCTAAAATACAGAGAAATGCTAAGTGGAGAATTCTAGCTACTTCAATCTACAGTATAGTGAAGAAAAAAATAAAGAGAGGCTTTGACTCATGAAAAAGGTATTAAATCAGAAAGATTCCCATTAAGGAGACAAATTTAAAAGACTGAACATTTCACTTCAAGTTCCAGGACTGCATTCAAAGTTCCTCCTGATAAACAGTAGAAAATCTAACTTACTACTCCAATACTTCTAATTCATTTGAGACATCATGTATTGCATTTTTCAAACTGTTTTGCTTGAGATTTGAATCTGGTTTCACATTAAACAGTGTGAATCAATTACTTGCTGTGACTGGAAGAATTCATCTGATCTCTTCTGATACTTGACAGTAGTTAAGTAGCCTTCACTATGAACTATGACGGTGATAATACCATCAATTTTTTTACTGTATCTTTGCATGTGCAATGTGATGGCATTACTCAATAAGGAAAAAATTCAAGCGTGAATTGCGTGAATTTAAGTTTTAATTGATCATAATGTTTAAGGACACTAAGGAAATACAACAAAAGTTAGACGCAATAAGTAAATACAAGAAATTTTTCCTGTACCTACACAGTTTCAGAGTGTAGCTTAAGAATAAGAATCTTTCAGTGCAGCAGTACCAAATGTAATACCTGGTGCAGGATCATCATCAGCAGACTGCTGACTATTTTAGCAATAAGAAGGCAGAATGAAGCAAAGCTGCTTGAAGCAGAACTCATAGGTGAGAATATACAGGAAAAAACAAGAAGCTTCCAAATTAGGAAAAAAAAGAAAAGAGAAAGGTAAAAGCTAGTTGTTGACTTTAACTTTAGCTTCAATAATGACACTGTAGTTGTAACAAAAATATCCTACCTTCCTCTCCATTTCTCTGGAACTCACATGTTGAAGACAAATGGTGTTTATCTTCTTGCCCACTAAATTCTTGCCCATTTAAAATTCAAGTGATCTTGACATCCCTTCTCCAACTATGCATATGAAACACAGTAGTGAGCTTTCTCATCACCCACACTCCCCTTCACTTCTATTGCTAGAAGTACATTCAGGTTCTAAATACAAACCTTCGAGGATGGCTGGCATCAAATAGTGTTGTATCATCATCATCATCATCTTGCTCTAACGGGGTCAGCTCCATGTTTTCTATGTTTGTATCCAAAACTCCATATCTTCGGGTTTTTCTGTTTTGCCTTCTGAGCCTGAAAAGTAATGTAAATCTTTGCTACTTTCTGATCCAATAACATAAAATACTGCTATATTGATAGTTAGTGTAAGTTCTCTAAAATTTATAATAAGTGTACACACTTAGCTGTATAAAATTCAGAGGTCAGACAATTCTAAGTGTCAACAGTTTACATGAAATTATTAAGGCCAGTAAGAGTGTCATCTGTAGTTTTGTACAGATTTAACATAGTGAATACAAAAAGGCACTTAGCATTTAAATATAAGAGCCACATAACAATATATGCAAAAGCATACTTCTAATGTACTTTTACCAAGAAAAAATTTGTCTTGCAATATATTCTCCATGTGTCTCATGCATCTGTAAAGAACAGTAGATCAAATCAGGCAGAAACCAAACAAAGCTTTAGCAAAGGTGCAACACAAGTCATGGTTGACAGTGAAAATTTGTATTATCATTGGTGAAGTCTTTTATAAAAATAAAGTTAAAAAAAATCATCCATAATTACACTTTAGAATAAGACAGATCTTCTAGAAACAATGTCTTGTACGCTTCACAATGCATGGAAGGAAGAGGCAGTGACTCATGTTTCAGGATTAAGGCACAACGCTTATCACAAACAAGCAGACTGTTAGCATCTGCTTTTCTCCCTTTCCACAGCTTTGCTGCATGGGCCTGGGTCCCATGTGAGTCACCCACACAATGAACCATTTCCTTTGGCTTTCCAGAACTGCTCTTATACCCATGGAACAAACCTGGCTCAACTTCCAGAACTCAGACCAGTAGCCACTCACCAAACACTGTGCAAAGGCAACTGTTTACAGAATGCTGACAGAGTCACTTTCAGTAACTGGCAAACAACAACTACATGAAAGCTATAGGACTTGAAAAAAAACCAAAGAATTTGTGTCTAGGCACTTAGTGCTAAACTCAAAGATGATACCAGGTCTTTCATTTAGAAACTCCAGAATTCATAATCCCAAGATAGGTGCCTACAAAACATGTTTACAACACCCAGGAACCTTAACACAGAATACTTCAGCGCTAATACAATAATTATTAATATATTATGATATTATAGTATGTGCTATCATATTACATATAATACATTATACTATTGTATACTATGCATAGTGACTTCTCTGTCCCACATTCAAGTACCATTTTAACTATCTTCTAAGAGATACCAAATGCAATACTGAGATTCTCAGTTTCAAATTCTGTCCTGAAACTCTAGTGTACTTGTTCAACTTGTTTAAATACCCTTCTTGAAAGAACACAAAATAGCATTCAATCTGTTTTATCTTTACTTCACTATATTTTGTATAGTGTATGAAATACATCTCCTTTTGGAACTGAGAAGCAAATGTAACCTTTTTAGTATGGGAAAGAGATAAAGTACATACCCTTCTTCAAAGTTCTCCAATTTCTAATGTTATAAGAAATAATCAACACAATAATTTCCTCCACTTTCAATTAGAAAATGTAGCAACTGTCACCCCAGGCATTTAGCACAGAACAAAATACCCAGATTTTTCATTTAAAGCTAAGGCTAGTACTAAAACAAAAAATTTCACCTTTCAGTTCAAGACAAAGTCCCTTCCATGTTCTTCATTTATTTCATCTCCTCTTTACTCCTCAACACAGAAAGAAGTTGTACATGTCAAAGCACCAATTAGAAAAAAATTCTTAAACTTTTAAGATGATAGTGTGATGAAAAATAAGGTTGTTTCTTACACGTTTTGTCTTTTGTTTTCTGTTCACTAAAGTAGAAGCTAAGCAATTTGGACTAGGACAAGCATTGTGGATATCCTAGCAGATAAGAAACTATTTTAAACACAACGAAAATATGAAAATAAGAAGAGGCAGTACATGCTACTCATAAAGTCAATATTTCTGTCAGTCTCACTTTACATTTTACCTTTTATCCTTAGTGGGTTAAAATGGAAAGTGAGCAGCTACTGTGATTTCAGAATAACCTACAACAGTCATAGCAAATGTGTAGACTGCAGATAATTCAAAAAAACCTTATCACAAAGCTGGCACAGATTTCTAGATTCAAGCAAATCCCGTTGAAAAAAGGATACACTAATCACTTGCAACTCAAACCGTTCTCTATGCAAGAAGTAATTAAAAAACTACAGCTACAGGAATACTGGAGATTCTTATGCAACATGCTTATATGACCATAGCCATGACTCTAAAGCAGTGTCCTGAATGTTAACAAAAAACAACTTAAAATCTTTTACTCTGTGACTGACAACTGCTCAATTGGAAGGGACCTACAACTACTATCTAGTCAACTGCCTGATCCACCCAAAATTTAAAGCATGTTACCATGGGTATTGTTCAAATGCCTCTTGAACACTGATCCCCTTTCTAAGAAGTCTGTTCCAGTCATTCACCACCCTATCAGAAAAGAATGCTTCTTAATGTCCAATTTATACCTCTCTTGGTGTAACTTTGAATCATTCCCATGCATTCTACAGCGCATCTCAGCAAGAAGGGATAAGCATCTCCTCCCTCAGGGACCTGCTGGGAGCAATGAGGTCACCCCTCAGGCCTCGTCTTCTCCAAAGTAGACAAAAAATCCAGAGTCCTCAGCCACTCCTCAGAGGACAGGCCTTCCAGCTATTTTGGCTGCCCTAGTCTGGTTGTATTCAAATGCCTTAGTACGGTTCTTACTGCACGCAGTACTCACAGGAAGGCCATGATAATGCTGAATACAGTTGGACCATCCCCTCTCTTGACTGTCTGGCTGTGCTGTGTGAGATGCACCTGCGGGTGCAGCTTGCCCTCTTGGCTGCCAGGGCACACGCTGGCTCATAACTGAGCTTCTTGTCAACCAGCACCCTGAGATCCCTCTCTGCATGGCTGCTCTCCAGTCACTTCTCTACCAAGTAAAACCAGTGTCCAGTGTTACCCTGTTCCAGCCACAGAGCCCAGCACTAGTCCTCATTAAATGTCATGCCACCAGTGATTGCCCAATGCTCCAATCTATCTGATCCCTCTGCAAGGCCTCCTGCACCTCAAGAGAGCCAACTGCGCCTCCCATTTTGGCGTCACCAGCAAAGTTGCTGATGGCACATTCAAGTCCTGTCTGCAGATAAGAGTACCAAGCAGAGCTGGCCCTAGAACTGAGCCCTGAGGAGCACCACTGATGACTGGGCACCAGCCAGATGCACCCCTCTTCACTACAGCCCTATGAGCCCTGTCATTCAGCTGTCTCTTTTACAAGTGCACTACAAACTTGCCCACCCCCCAGCTGGAGAGCTTGTCCAGAAAGGCACTGTGAAGAACAGCACCAAAAGCCTTACTAAAATCCACAAACAATTCATCCACTTTCTTCCCTTCATCCTGGGCAGGCAACCTGGTTGAAAGTTTGCAAAAAGTTTTTATGTCTTATAACAAGATATGTCTTCATGCCAAGGAAATCTAGGCAAAAAAATGGGTCATATGCACTTAATCTTTATATTTCTTATAGTACCACTGCAAAAACATTTAAGCTACAAGCTCAAATTCAAAAACATACACTTAACCTACTCCAAATTTCAGAAGCAAGTGTAGCACAATTACAGAACAATGTGAGGTGTTAAGCTTCCAGCTTACAGTAGTACCTAGAAGACAGCGTTCCAGTTTCAAATGCAGAACAGCATCCTACTGCCAAAACCAGAATATCAAGTAATTACCACTCATCCAAAAAATAAATGCAATAGGTGATAAGTTTTGTCTCCAGCTCCTGCACTGACAGACTTTTATTTATTTATTTATCTGTCCTTTCCACAGTACTACTCACATCTCCAAATCCAACAGGCTGGCGTTACAAGACACACTAACACTGAAAAGTGCCCTCAAAGCTTCTCAACACTGATTTCTAAGATGTGTGGCACAATCAAAATATCTTGGACTGTATACCTTACTACATAACACACAAAACAATCTTTCAACAGCCTTTCTAAACTAGATGACGCAGATACTACACAGAATGGGTATATCCAAATTCAATGAAAAGTACATGGAGAATTTGCTCCATAATTAACCTGCTTTATGCATTATCAGACATTTGGGTCTTGCTCTGAAGAATTCGAGTTAAAGCACGAGACAGAGAAATAAAACTGCCAGGACGAAAAAATACAGTGACAAACATTGCACTTAACCGTAAAAGCACATCGAGTTATGTATAGTTTCCATGAGAAACATAAAGGCAGCTAAGTGGTAGCAAGCTCTATAACGTCCCTTTCCTTAAAAAGACACAAAATAGGTTAATTTTACTGTGAAAGAAAGCATAAAAGAAAGATGTTTACTGCCAAAGTCGGGTAGAAGGACAACTTTGGTAGTTTAGCGATACAAAAGTTTGAAAACTGGTCAAAACTCACTCTAAGAACGTAAAAAAATAAATTTAGGTGGGCTGATGGACGCCAGCAGTGACAAGTCCACCTGGAGATCCCAGGATGGTGATAGGCGAGGCCCAACACGGATGTGCGAGTCTCGGTGACGTGCGCGGAGCCGACCGAGCGGATCCCCGCCCACAGCGGGAACTCCCCAGCGCGGTCGGGCGCTCCTGGCCGGCCCCTCAGGGCGGCCGCGCCCCGCAGCCCCGTCCGCGCAGCTGCGCCCCCCGCGCCCGCTCCCCGCCCTCACCGCACGGTCCGGATCATGAAGTAGACGATGAGGGCGGCGGTGGCTAGCACCAGCGCGGACAGGGCGCGCTGGGTCATGGGCTGGCCCTGCTCGGGCGACGCCGACACCTCGGCCAGGCGGCTGCTGCTGCTGCTCCGCGTGGCGGCCCCGCCGGCCGCCTCCGTGGGGCGCGGGGAAGCGGTGGCGGGGTCCCGGGGCCGCGGGGCCGCAGCCTCCCCGCCGCGGGCGGCCTCCAGCAGCACCAGGAACACCAGCAGCGGCCCCACCAGGAGCCGCGGCAGCGCCGGCGGCCGCATCTCGCCCTACCTGGCGACCAGCGCGGCCGCGCAGCGCGGCCGGGCCCCGCCGCCGTCAGTGCGGCCGCCGGAAGCGGAAGCCTCCCCCCCCCCGCTTCCCGGGTCTCTCCATCTCTTTCGTGGGCACCACCCTTTTTCGGTGGGTGGTCAGTGGCACTTGCGGCTACTTCTAATGCAACAAATTTAAGGCGGGGTAGTTAGTTAGTTAGTTAGTTAGTTAGTTAGTTAGTTAGTTAGTTAGTTTGTTTGTTTGTTTGTTTGTTTTTTACCGGTCCTCAGTTTTAGCCTGATTCGATGTGTGAAAGAATGGAAATTTTATAACTGATTTCAATGAAAGCAGAAATGTCCGGGAAGCTTCCCAATGAGACTCTCTGGCATTCACTTCCCAACGCCAGAGCTGTCGCCGCAGCGGCGGCTCCCGTGCCCCGATGGGTCCCCGCTCGTGTCCCCGCTCACACAGGCAGGCCGGGCTCCCCGCAGCAGCCTCAGATGTCTCGTTTATTGACAGAAACAGCCCGAGCTCGCCCTCCGATAATACCGAGCTACCTGCGGCAGATTTATCCCTCGATAGGGAAAAGGATGGCTTGGAAAGTGGTAGGTCCTGGAAACTCTAATTTTGGCTTCAGTTGCGGTCCAGTGGTGGAAAGACCAGGAAAAGTTGTGTCTGGAGGGACCACAGTCGAAAGCGATGGAGCAGTCAGTATATTACAAAGCCAGTGAACCTGGATGACAGGACCCTGACTAAGAGTGATTCTACAGAGTGACTCTGCCATCAATTTTGTTGCTCCTCTGCCGCATTGTTCCTCAACTGTTCTGATAGGATAATCCTTTAGTTGTTAGAATTCATTGTAAGATTGATTTTATTGGCTTGTTTGTTTGTTTGCTTTGTTACTGTATACTTCAGCAAGGATTTTAGTGTGGCTACAGAATGAGAAATCCTCATCGGTGGTGAGCTCTTTGTCATTTGTCACTGTGTTGAAGGGAATGAATAAAATGCCAGAGTAGCAAAGAAGCCTCGTACAGAAATATTTCTGCAGTTGAAGTAACATGGGCAACAACAGATTTTGTTCAGGAGCAGACTCATTATCCCAGAGGCCTCAAACTTAGCAGTGTATCAATCATATTAGTTCACATAAAATCACATGTAGATAATGTAAAAACAGTGATTAGTTAACGTATTAACAAGTTAACAAGTTTAGCAGTTCATTAACTGAGAAAACAGATTCAAGGTCTTGTGTCACACAATTAGTCTGAATTTGGAAAGTGTAAAACTGATTTAAGTAGCATGTGAGCCATTAAACTATTACCTGTCTCTCTCTTGAAGAAATGTAGGCCTTTTAATAGAAATAATGTTTCAGATGATATGAACTACAGATTTTGCTGAAGGTGCTGGAGGGGTTGAGCATGTGAATAAGCTTCTGGGATAGCTTTTTACGAGGTTTATGGCTTTGACAGAGCTTGGCTGATTCAGGTCCTCCCACTGCCAGTATGTGTCAGCCTACTTCTATCCTATGAATTCCCTTGAGATTTATTTTCTCTTGACAAGTCCAAGCAACAAATTTGCAGCACAGGGACTTACGACAGACGAAAGTGTTATGTTCAAAAGTCAAGGAAGAATATTTCTGAGAAAGACAGTAACTGGTGTTAAATTGTCCTACAGAAATGTCCTTGATGTATGGACTGTGTAAAGTCTAACACTGCTGGATTGCTCACTTAAGGTGATATGATGACATACTGTGTAGTAAACTGCATGTCAGATGCAAAGCATTAGGGGAAAAGAGGATTGCCTTGGTCAGTAAAAACTATGGCATGACAATATTAGTATTTCAAAATGCCATCTTACTGTCCTTAAAACTGAGGGTTGAAGTGCTATGTGGGAAAAGTTGTTGAGGATTTTTTTCCTAAATCAGGAGGTAGCACTCTTAATAATCATCAGATTAAGATAGTCTTTGAATTTTCAGATAGAAACCAAAAAAGTAGAGCAATTTATGTTCTTTATTTTGAAACAAAAACAATTATTCAAGTCCTTGAATATTTGTTTGTTTCTTTGGGGGTTGGGGCAGGGAAGGGGGTGTTGTGTTACTAGTAGGTAAGGCTTTATGAGCGGAAGGGCGTGTGCCACAGTTCTGGCCTGTTACTTAGGCTAAGTAGAAGGGAACTATGGCAGAGTGACTTAGCTGGAATAGGGGTAGAGGGATGTGAGAGAGGTGAGAGACTTGCTGCATGACTGCCACGTGTCCACATCATGTCCACACCATGGTATATGGTGACTGGTTGACTTGTTGTGCCTTAAAACTGTGTAAACTGACAACCAGCTCACTGCTTTGCAATGCCAGGTTTTTGGCAATAAAGAGCTCTGCTTTGCACCTGCCTGGGGTCCTTGCTTCCCTCATTATCCCAACAGTGTTAATCATTGAAATGCATAGATTTGTTCGGTATTCAAATCAGGTATAAATAAACTTGGATGCAAAAATTTGCTTCAAGAGAGCTATAAGATAATTCTTTCATGAAGTGTCACGTAACTTCAAACCTGTGTGTGGAAACTCGCAGTCATTTTTAGATTTTTTTTAGAGTCTCTGACTGTTAGTAATTGTTGTCTAATTTACTGGTTAGAATCAAAGACAGGAAACAGAATTTTTTAAAATTGTGATGTTCTGTGATCATTATAATATACAGCAGCTTTTGAAAGATCCACCTTAGGGTTATATTTCCTCATTCTGAGTTAAAGTGTAGAACCTTTATCACTTAAAAAAGGAATATGGAACTTTCTTATCTTACACCTAAAAGGTGAAAGAACTTGAGTGCCGGTGAAAGACCCTGAGACTGTTAAATTATCCATTAAAAATAATAGAGCTTACTTGAGTTTTACCTTTGAGAAAAACAAAATTGGTCAAATTTTTTCGAGTTCCATAAAACAGGCCCTGCAGATTAATTGGAAGAGCAGAGAAATTACTTTACGTGATTATTTGAGTGTCAAGGAGGCCTGAGAAGGTGTTCTCATCAGAAAATGAAACAGTAATTCAGAGAAAGGCACTTAGAAGCTCTCTATATTGTTTCTTTTTCTCGTTTAGCTAGTTGAACTGATACGTCATTAAATAGTTCCTGATACTTGTAGCACCGAAGGGCAACAGATCTATTTCCTTTTCCCTCACCACTATCAGTCTGTCTATACCACAGAATATTCTGTGTTGGAAAGGGCCAATAAGGATTATCAGGTCCAATTCTTAAGTGAAAGGTCCAACCAAGCATCAAACCCAGAGCCTTGGTATTTGCTAACACCACTCTAACCAATCTCAAGTTGTTTGTTTTTATCCTTTATGAAGTCCTTGTGGAATGACTTTCAGGTGGTCTTGAGAAATGAAGACATCAGAAGTGACCAGACTTTTCTGCTCTGATAGGTTAGCAAGGTGCATGCTGCCTGCTGCCCCTGTAAGCCATATTAAGCTCTTAAACCCTGAAACTATCCAATTCTTTAGGTATTCAAAGCACGTTCTGGTCTCTATTATTTATGCTGTCTGAGTACATCTTTGTCCAAACATATCTTTACTTACCCTTGCATAGATCAGAAATCTTTTTGAGTAATCAATTTTAAAAAACCTCAGTTTAATCTCTTTTCTTTTAATGACTCTTCACCCAAAATTATGCAAGCTAATTAAGTACAGACTGTTGCAGAACATTGCAGAATATACTCTTCAAAGAATTTATAGATATATTTTGTAAACTTCTCTAAGAAGAAGTGATTCATTTTATATTCATGTATGATCAATCCTCATGCGAGCTCCAAACCCCAAGAGTTAGACTTGTTGGGGTCGGCCAAACCACGCTATTGCACTCACTTTAACCCTGTATATGATTGGCAAGATTCTCCCTCTCGAAAGAGAGGGCCATACAAAGATGTCTCACCAATTGATAAAAGGTCTTACTCCAATTCCCTATGGTGTAATGATACTGAAATAACATGGTCCAACTCCATCAAAGATCCCAAGGTGCTCCCTAATGGGGTATTCCTCATCTGTGGAGACCAAGTATGGGCCAGAATACCTTCCCGTCTTAAAGGGGGTCCCTGCACTCTTGGAAAACTTACCCTGCTGGCACCTGACGAAACGCAAATTCTGAATTGGCAAAACAAATCCCAATTGGCACGACACAAAAGGCAAATCCAGGATTTGGACCCAAATTGTGACAGCGAAGTCGTCAGTTGGTCATTTTCAAAAAGGGTAGCTGCCTCTTGTTTTATAACCCTGGGCAGCTGCAGCGAAAGCCCTCAGTGAGCTTTCTCACCTGGAGTGCTGGCTGGGTAAGCAAGCCAACCTGACCTCGAGTGCTCTGACACAGCTCCTAGAAGATGAGGAGGCCACCAGGCAAGCAACACTCCAAAACCGAGCAGCTATTGACTTCCTCTTACTAGCCCACGGGCATGGCTGTGAAGAGTTTAAAGGCGTGTGCTGCTTGAACTTATCCTCCAACAGCCAAAGCATCCACAAAACTCTCCAACAAATGAAAGATCAACTTCACCAGCTGAAGACAGAAAACATGGACTGGCTGGACCACTTACTGGACCAGTGGGGAATCTCAGGGTGGGGGGTCAGGATCCTCCGCTCAATTCTATGGGTGTTACTGACAATTGTCATTGCCTTGTGTGTTGTTGCTTGTGTTAAAAATCTTTTGTTGTCCTTCCTCCAACGGGCCTTTTTAGGAAAAACAGAAGGGGGAGATGTAGCTGCTGTAGATGTGTCCTTGGAGACCTCAGGGGGAGATGACTTAGAAAAGGAAAAAGATAACTGGTGGAGAAAGTCCAAAGGGGCTGGGAACCCCCTGGAAAGTGGAGTGACCATGGTTTAACCCAGGACAAACCAGAGTAGCCACTGCTGGTGTCCATCATCTCCTCCCTCCCCCCAAGAACCTTTGTTCTATTCCCTGTTATGCCCTGGGCCCCTTTCCTTCCCCATCCCATAGGACCAAGTAACCTTGGACCTTGCCTATCCTCCCCCAGACCCCCTGGTGATTGGTTGTATGAGATAACTCTTAAAGCTGTGTCTGAGGGCCCCTCGCCTTCTTGGATTCCTGCCTCCCCTCTGTGTTGAGCTTCCTGCAATAAAGGCACTCAGAATTAAAGGCACATCAAGAGCCCTCTCGTTATTCTCTTCAGCTGATAGCCAACCAGACTCAGTTCCTGCACCACAACGCAGGCTGCAGTTTCTCTGGCTAAGTGTCTAGAAGATGCTGCCAGAGTGCCCTGGGGACAGGGGCACTCCTGGAAATATAGCCAGCTGGAATCTGTCTGATTAACGCCGGGCTGGACAGAGGAACCAGCGAGCTCTAGAACAACTCTAGGCTGGTACTTGACTGCTTTTTAGAACGCAGCTGAGTGCCTTTTTAGGTAGGTGCCTTTAAAAATCTAGCTATTTAGGTCTACATAATTGTTATTTGAAATGTCTTCATTAGCTCTGGATGAAACTAATTGAGCAATGTTATTTACAGAAAACTTTGTGAAAAAGAGAATATGATTTCCTGAACATAAAAGTGATATCTACAATGTGAAAGTAAGGAATATTTTGAAAGCTGAAAAATACTGCCTAAAACCAGGTTTTGAATGGAATTCTGATACTGCACATAGCTGTGCCCCAGAGGAGACATGGAATGGCACTTCCTGTACATGTGCAGTTATAGAGCCAGGGACTACTGTATCTGGTATTCTATTCTATTCTATTCTATTCTATTCTGTTCTGTTCTGTATTGTCCTAAATGCTCATCATAATTAAAATAATTGATTATATTTCTGTGTAAGTTTTTTGCCAAAATGCCTTCAAGGGGCTGAGAAATCTCATTATGTTTAGTATTATTTTTTCATATTTGTTTATTACCTTTTGATCTTGTGGTACCAAAGGGCTCTGACAGTGCCAGGATCAATTACTTGTGCCCAAGAACATGAAGTAATTAAGAGGATAAAAAAATGCTACTGAAAAAACATTTAGGCATTTTATTTTAAATTATAGACATATACTTAGGAATGTATCACATAAATTTATATTCTTTTTGGAATAGAATTTTGGGGTGCAACTTGCTAATAAAATCACTGCATTTTATTCATTTTCTGCTTTCTTATTTTAAGCAGGGGAACAATAAGAGTTAACAATAAACGTTACTCTTTTTATTATGCTTTTGTAAAAGTGAGTTGCCAGATAGGGTCTGCTTTTATTATAATGGCAAGTTGCTGAAGGTAGGCAAGCTACTTTAATTTGTTTCAAAGAAGAAATAATTTTATATTGGTACTGGACTCAGCTGGGTAGAAGTTTTCTAACAGTGTTTTAAGTAGAAAAGCATACATTCTTTAATACAACTTGCTGGACACAAGGAGGATTTTGCTCTAGTCTTGTGTAACCAAAGACAGGCAAGTAAGGCTTTTTGTTGCACATATTGTTTACATATTTATCAGGTATCCTTGTTTGCTGCATGTATATTCATTGCTCTGTTTTGCATAGTCCCGTCCCTATTAGAAATCCTTATTTGGTCCCCTGGGATCCCTTTTGGGATTTCTGGTGATATTTGATGCCCAAATTGTGGTTGACCCCTGGTTCTGAGCAAGCACAGTTTGTTTCCATCAATTTGCAAGGCTGCTTTTATCTATCTATGCTCCCAGAGTTCAGCCTGCATCCCCAGGACTTCTTTAAGGCTGGTTTGCCAGTGTTCTGTTATTTATTAGATCATGGGATGTGGCAATGTATAATTTCCCTTATCAATATGCAACTATAAAAAATCAGTGGTGTATAGCACCAATAAATTTACTTAAGGATTTTCAAATTACTTCTTGTTACTGGTCTGAGATGGTGTTTCTTTGGCAAGTTTTCCACTACAATAGTGTCTTTTGGTATTCCAATGAACATATTTTTCTTTCACTATTCTCACATTTATCTTCAGGTCTAAGAGCTTCCTGGAGAATCTAGGATGTCTACCTACAGATGAAAGCCAGAAGGGGTCCCAGTTTGTATTATGTATTGTTAGAGATTGCCTTCTATCATGTTCCCCTGCTTATTTTTTCTTAACTGAATTGATCCAAATCTGTGGCATCCCCAATTTTTGAGCCTATGGACCATTGCTGCCTCTTCCTCTGTCACAGAGAGACACTGTAAACTTCCCAGAGGCACTCTGTCTCTCAGTTGAGGTAAAATCATGTTGCTACCAAGCACTGTCTTCTGCAGTGCTTCAGAAAATCTTCTGCTCTCTTCCCCAGAAATCACAGCTCTGTCCTGACCAAGTGATTAGGAAAAGGACAAAAATACTCCAGGAGGGAGTCACATGAATGCCATATATTGATTGTTCTTGTGACAACAGTTCGTTTCTTTTCCAGGCTGCCCTGGTGTACACAGAGGCTCATCTGTACACATGTGCTACTCCTGGCAAAAGCTTTCTGCATGGTACACATGCCTGATGCACCCATGGTAGTCCTGTCCCTTCCTGGAAGCCCTGTATATTCTCTGTAAGAAGGAGTGTCCTATGGCTGTTTTCTGATTCTGAAAGCATTTATGATGCCTGCTGTTTAAAAGGGTTGGATGTTGGGGCTTCAAAATAAACAGCACTTTTTACCACTTTGATTACTTCTTAAAACTCTAATGTATCCATTTCAGAGATTTACATTTATGACTCTCATTAGATGCCAGAAATTAACTGATTAATAGCCACATTTAAGTACTCTCTAGGTTTGCATTATTCTTTGCCTTTTAAAGTTACATATTTGCCTGTTTCTGAAACTTCAGTATATTGATTGCTTGTATCGTCTCCTGCAAAAGCATCAAGAATTCAAAATGTTGTGTCAATGTTGAAGTATACTGCCCATGGCTTTAACAGACTACCAAAAAGATGATTTCATGAGATGGCAAACTAAGGGGGGAAAAAAGCAAACTGAAAATACATTATCTGATGTTTTTCTTGTTTTGTCAAAAAAGGGCTTGTTTTAAGAACAATAAAAATACAACAGTTATATCAGTTACAGAAATCTATTTTGTTTCCTCTGTGAAACTGTGGAATGGTACCATGATTTTCGGCTTAGACCTCTTTGGACTATTTCCAGGGAATTAATTAAATCTCAGACACTTAGTTTCTCAGTATTCTGCTCACAACCAATTTATGTTAAAACATACAAGATTACATGGAATTGTACTTTGAAGATGCACAAAGTAGAGTTCATTGTCAAAGTTTTCTGTAATCATAGAACAGATAGTGGTCTTAAAAGACTAGTTGGTTTAATAACTAGTTGGTTTTTAGCATAAAAGTGAGTTAGAAATGTTTTCAAACAGCTTACACTCACGAATCAGGTGTCAAGAATCACAGCTTTACAGTTGGACCTTTATCACACATTATTCTTTGTCTTCAAAGACATATTGAATAAAAAAGAGAAAAGAAGAGCAGGCCATATTGGAGAATATGGAGAATACTTGTTTGCTGATAATACTTGTGATTATTTTTAAATATTAGGAGTTGTCACCTGTCAACAGTGAAATGCAACAGGCAGAAAAAAAAAAATCAGTAACATTTTGTTGAGAAATAAAAGTTTAGCAAAAGAGCCTATGAAATGTGTCATATCAAGCAAGATGTAACCAGAAAATAGAGCCCTGAAGAAGGCAGAAAATTCTGTAATAAGGCCTATCTAGACAATACACCAAGACTTGGATATACTGTAAATAATGGGTTTTAAGGAGACAGACCAGCAAGATTGTCTTGCACATTTGCATTGTGTTCTTTCTCTAGATGGTCATATTATAGCAGAAAAGAGAACCTATAACTGCCATAACTAATTACTACAAAAATTTCAGTCCTAAATTGTGCGATTAAATGCTGTAATCCTTACAGTAATTTGGTATGGGAAGTAATTTGCTATGGTGAGTTTCCTCCTCTGTGTCAGCCCTTTTTATCATTAGCAGCCTTTCCAATAGGAAAGATTCAAGAGAGGTTTTGGCAATTTTTCTCACACTCTTTTATGTACAGGTTCCTTACAGACAAATATAAAGTGAAGCTGTTGACACTGCTAAATTAGGTTCTTAAATCATAGCACCTATCTTTTCCATCCAAAGTAGATTAAATGAGTACTTAGAAAAAGGGGAGGGGGAGTGAACACATTAAAAATATAGTCCTTATGTGCAATTTTATTTTAAAAATGTGCCTCTCAGAAAGCTTGAAAGTAGCTTTAAAATTGTAATGTCTTTGTAGTCTTTTAATATCAGGGAAAGATATAGATTTATGTATTTGAATCTGATACTTTATGATAGAAAATTGAGCTTTAAAAATTATCTCGCACATTTCAATGAATATTGTAATGCCTAATTTTTCCTATGTAAGAAAGCGTGTGGTATCAGAAAGATCTAGGACAAAAGGGGAATGCGGGCAGCCCAGGCGAGGATGCAGGGGTGAAGCAGCAGGGTGGTGGTCAGCGACACAGGGAGACAGGACGAGCGAGAGAGTAAGCAGGAGTCAGCAGGGGTAGGAGTGCCGGGGCAAAGGAGGGAGCAAGTCAGCCAAGAAACAGCAGCGAGCAGCAAGCAGCTGTGATGCAGTCAGTTTTCATACCCCCCTGGCCCTCCAAAAATCTGCCCACAGACAGGAGACCTTTGGTGCAGTCCAAACTTTCTTTTGCTGCCCATTGGTGGAGAACTTTTCATGGCCTGACTGGAGGAGCCCCTCCCCAGTGTCTCCTTACGGGCTGCCGCATGTGAGCTGTTGCCAGGTGAAGTCCCCCCAGAGATGAGGCTTCCCCCACTTCTGGCTGCCCCCTGCAAGTGGCACATGTACATTCCCTCCCTCCTCATGTCTCTGACAGCCCTGACAAGCAGGATTGAAGAAAACTGAAATGTCTGAATCAAAACTAAATTGGTTCCTCACAGAGGCATAAATAAAAATCAGATGGTCCCTCTCACTATCATAACTTCTGGAATCTGCAGGGGTGCCTGTTGGCTAAGAACCATATTCTGTGTGTGCTGAGTGATTATCTTGAGTCACTGGCGATTAGACTTTGCCTGCATTTCACTTCCAACTCATTCTTGCAGTCAGTATATTATCAACTACCAGGCAATCTCTGAACTTTAACCTGTCACTGTCTTCTATTATCACTGTATTTGTTAATAAAGTGTGTTATTCCATAAATGGTTTAACATGAGTCCTTCAGGGACACTGACAGCGGCAGCACATTACGTACTTGACTAATTGGTAATAACCCAACTAAGAGTGGTGATACTGTCAGTGTGTGATCCTGAACATGTTGGTCAAACCTCTGTGGGCTGTTCAGTGGGGTCCTGTCTCAGTTTGAAAGACAGGTGTCTGCCAAGGAAGGTGGGAATCTCCCTTGGAATAGAAAATGTGACCCCCTTTCCTCCAAATTATTATAACTCCAAAATTATGGGGCTTTCAGGCAAAGATATGGGAAAAAGAATAACAGTTCTTTACTAATATGTATATGGATAACAAGGTGTCAGAGACTGAAATATTATCGTTTTTGATTAAACATTTTCATGAAGGACTTTCAGAACTGTGTTACAAACACTGCAAAGAAGACCAGCACACCCTCAATATGCCTTCAGAGTGAGACCCTGCACCGTTCACTGATGAAGATAAGATAAAGTAACAACCCAGGACTGGGGACATTCACAGAGCACAAGTTGCACCTTTGGGGAGGAGATGACAGCCCCAGGGCTATCAGCTGCCAGGCTGCACAGACCCTCGCACCAGAGGGTGGGGAGAGAGGCTTTGCGTGTGTGTTGGAAAGCCCCTGGTGAGAGGCAGTGAATGCCCATCCTCCGACGTGCAGACCAGCTCAGCTGAGGGGCCCTTCTCCTGGGAAAAGCTTATCCACAGCAGAAGGAGTGACACGGCCCATCGAAGGGCCCCCCAAAGGGGTCCCCGGACCCTGCAGCAGAGCACCAGAGATGATGCACCAGACCTTCAGTGTTGCAAGGGACAGTGTCAAACTGGCCCCTGCAAGGGAGGCACCTGGGCATTCCCACCTGGCCCAAAGCGTGTATTAACCCACGGGATTTTGTACTCTTTGGCGTGTGGCGTGCCATGCCGTGGCCTGGTGTGCGGCGGCACAGCATGGCAGCAGTGACAGGGGACTCTCACCACCCAGGAGACTGGATGGAAGGGAGCAACGAGACGTTGTTGGGACCCTCGGGTGGGTGATATGCTTCCATTTAACCCCTGTCACTGTCTCCCTGTCCCCCCGTCCCCCACGCACACCTCCTTTTCTAACTCATTCTCTCTTTCTTTTGTCTTTCTTTCTCTCAGTCTCTTCTACTATTAAATAAAACACACCAATATTTTTTGGCATCAACATTTAATCTCATTTGGTTTTAATCTTGTTTTTGGGAATATTTTCTACCTTCTAAGTTTTTTCCAGTTTCTACACAGAGACATAGTTGGGTTTTTTTTTCTTTTCTAGGTTTAAACCATATCACAACACAAGGCAAACAAACAACGGTGACAGCAACAACAAACAAAACCAGGAACACACTACCAGCCCTCTCTCGTCTGTCAGGCACCTTCCCCTTCGGTGCAGTTCCGGTCACAGCCGGCAGGGGCGCTGCTGGCTCCTGCCTGGGCGGGTGCAGTGATTCCCCCGCCGCTGCAAGGGGTGCTGTGGTGCGAGCTCAGCCGCCACGCTGAATGTGGGTAACAGAGGGCGTGCTGGCAGAAGAGAGAGAGAAAAGGGGCTTCCTTTACAAAGGCACAGGGGCATCCAGTTCCGATGCCCCTCCAGGCAGCAAAATGGGCCGTAGCAGGAACCTTGGGGCAGTGGTTGGAATGGCAGGAGCGGGCACATCCAGAGTAGCAAATAAAGAAGTAGAAAACGAAAAAAAATGCAGAAACTCTGCAGCTGTAGCAGGAGCTGAGGTGTCCTGGCAGGCACTCGGTGCTGGGACATAGCGTAGCAAAAAGCCTGGAGCAATGGCAGAAAAATGGCGGGGCTGGGCAGCGGCAGCCCGACTGCCAAACGCAGCCAGGAGAGGCTCCCTCGGAGGGACTCAGTGTTCGAGGTCCCAGGTGTTCCCCAAGGCACCTAGGTAGATGGTGAGGGTCCTTTCCAGTGAGGCAGGGTGCTGTTAAGGTCCCAGTGCATTGGCCACTCATACGAGCAGAGCGTCACTCGTAGTAGGAGAAAATGGAAGGAGACGTAACTCCGCAGTGGTGGAAAATTCTCCCCACAGTGACCACATCCTGTCTCCCCTCCAATCTGGAGAGTGAGAGAGACCAAGGAGTTGAGTTCATTCCCTCAGCCCCCAGCCAAAATCTCGTGGAATTTCTGCCCTTCCCAAGAGAAAACCCCTCAGCTACCAGAGTGCAAGCCAGCTGCACTCTTCCCCTCCCCCTTGGTACATCTTTTGTTCTCTTAAATATCAGTCCTTATCATCTCTTAGCAACAAATAGGACAAAATTCCCTGAAAGAAAGAAAAAGAGAGAAAA
Source organism: Eopsaltria australis (assembly GCA_034509425.1). NCBI lineage: Eukaryota > Metazoa > Chordata > Aves > Passeriformes > Petroicidae > Eopsaltria > Eopsaltria australis. The sequence goes on along the minus strand of JAVTVJ010010916.1, from coordinate 11,294 downwards.
ATTCTAACCTCCAAGAAGTCCCCATAATGGGGCACTGAGTATGCTTGGGTGCCACAGGCTCATCTTCCTTGGGGATGGTGACAGAGTGATCAAATATAAAGGGTTCAAAGAAGGACCCTGCCTTTCATATGCTTGATGTTTTCCAATCTCATGTTTGTTAATATTTTTATTCTCCTGTTATTTTTGGCTTTGACAAAATTAAATTTTCCAATTTAAAAAAGAAAAAGTTTTTAAAACATTCTTATTCTGCTCTAATAAATTTAAACGTATCCCTCATTTACTACTGTACTATTTTTCAGTTTCACTAGTGAATCAAAGTGTGACCAATATATTTTGTATTCAAATTTTGCAACCCTAGAGTTTCTTCTCCTAGAACGGTCACTAGAACTTCATGATGGCATTGGTGTTGTCATTCCAATATGTCAAAATAATTTAAAGTTACAAATTCTATACAACCCACTACATCATAAACAATAATCCAAATAATTTGGGAAATTTTTGTAATCTGCTAAGAACAAATGAATGAACAAGTGTAATATCCAGGAGAAATCAACCATCAAAGAGAGGATATTATGAATGGTGACCTAATTCAAATTAACTGACTGGGTAAAACTTCCAAGAACTATGTCAGAAATCAGTTTGCAATACTTCCACATGAGATTTGTTGGCATTAAAGTTGCAGAATCAAATTTAGCAATACTAAGTTGTAAAAAGCTAAGAAAATACTCTGCTAAAAATATTTGCCTTACTATCTTTAAAACACTGGGTCATTCAAAGGAAGTTGTTTCTGACTTCTTACCTAACTCAAAATAACAGGTACAAGAGACACAGGGACACTCGATTTAAAATGAGCTGTAGTTGCTGTAGCAACTGATCCTTTATTTTTTTCACTGGGACAGAAGCAGTTGAATATATTTAGTATGCCACAGAAGAAATAAATAAAAAACATACTTTTTAAGGAGAATGATTTTGTTAAGGAATACCTCTTGTCAATGATTCTGTAAGTTGATAAAATATTTTATTTAATTTTTTAAAATTATGATATTTAATTTAGAACAAAAACATGGACTAAAGAAAACTCAAGTTATTTTTCTGATTTGAAAAATACTTTCAAGGTTCTGCTGGGGAGATTCTTTGAACTTTATAAGAACAGGTTTTTTTCTGAGAAGTACAAGTGAACCATAAATGTACTTTGAAAGGAAGGGCATAAATGTAGATTATATTACAACTGGAAAAGGCAGTTTGCACCCTTCCTCTTCATATAGTCTCATAAAACCTCAGAAGTACCAAGCCACCCAAATTTGTCAAATTGATATATGGTCCAAATCAATGTGATACTACCTAAGTTTGAAGAATTAACAAGCTGTTAACAACATGAGAATATATTCTGCACAAAATATTAATCTTCTTTCTCAAGTTGTCACAGAGAATTACTGTGTTAATTTTATTTCATCTAATTAGCCTCTTTGTCCTTAGTGCATGGATAATATTTTTTATTACAGATTTATACATAGAAGCAACCATTCAGTCTTTTCCAGACATTTCACTGAAGAAGCAGCAGGTATGTATTTCCATTACCTTCCTACATTCTTCCCCTTTTCATTCTCCTTCAGAAGAATGTAGTAGTTGACACTAAATAACCAATATTTTGACTTTCCAGGTTGTTTCTTTCACTATCAGTGTAATACACCATGGTATAAGACCACAGTACATTGTCTGCAAATATTCCTCCAGTTTAAAACTAGAGGTTGAGTTAACTGCATTCATAATCGTGTTGCGTCTGCTAGCTGCAAAATGCTGAAATGCCTGATAGATAACTGCATAAATGCCTGTAAAAAGAAATTGTTAAGGTTGGCTGCTTCAAGATACTCATACAAGAAATTTTATGTTATGCATTTGATTTTAAAGTTGACAGGTTTGCTCTTTGGGCTGTGCTGATGCGTTGTGTTTATAGCATCCTGTCCAAGATCTGATGAAGTAATATGACATGTTGAGCCCGTATGTTCCATATGAATTAATAATTTCAGTTAATGGCCTGTACCACATGAAATTTTCTCTGCTGAAATGTATGCAAAGCTTACAGGAGCAACCAACCTGAATGTTCTCCAGTCCTTTCCTGAGCAATTTGCAAACCAAGAAAAAAAGCCCCCATTGGTACTTCTGCTGCCAGTTAGACAAATGGAGCATTTGATATTTCCTCTCCTGATTTAAAAAGGTCTTTGCTTGTTCTGTGGCTGGTGTAAGATGGAATCAGCAACAGTTGAGTACCCAGGATTCTTCTCAGGTGGTGGTTGTTCAAATCCAGATCCAGTGAAAATGCTGCCCATGTTCTCCATATCATGTAAAGCTTCTTTTGCACTTTATTAGCAGGTGGGTGTGAAGGATATGCACTAATTTGGGTTATAGTAGAAGACCCATTAAAAATGCAAAGGAAGAAAGCTAGTTGCTACCACTTCAAGACTTAAAACACAAAGATATGACAAACTAACAATTTTAATTGCAATGGAGAAATATGGATTTGAAAAGAAGAACTGTTGAGACATTATCAATATGAAGTTTAGGTTGAATAAACCTTTGTTAGGGTGGCAGTCAGGCACACAGGGAGGCAGGATAAGCGTAAGGGCGAGCAAGAGTCAGCAGGGATGGGAGAGCCAGAAGGCAGGCTGGGGCCAGGGCAAAGGAGGGAGCGAGCCAGCCAAGAAACAGCAGCGAGCAGCGCTCAGCCACGATGCTCAACCTTGTGATTTCGCTGCGTAGGAATGCAGGATTCTCAAAAGCATACAGACTGATTTGAAAGCCTTTCTATCACTATTTTTTAGCATCTTCAGTGTGGAATAAATTTGTAGGTAATTCAGCAGTTGCCGCAGGAAAATGTCATGTACATAGCAAGGTGCACAGATAGCAAAGGTCAAAACAAATCATGATGTTCGTTGAAAGTAATTGAAAAAAAAACCTAGGCTATATTCATTAGCACTTATACTGCTCAAAAAAACCCACCTCAAAAATTTCTGAACATGATCTAAAAAACAAATGCTCTATTTGCAGTTCTTTGAAGGTATTCCCTTCATCTGCAAATATCATATGCAGCATACTGTAAGTTAATTCCTCCCGTCCTGTGTCATTACACATGCTACTGTCAGGGTGTTCTAGAGTTTATTTGCATATATGAAGTTTCAGACATCCAAGTAAAGATTATATAGGTGCTTTGTGGAGTTTGTCAAAAAGCTTAGACATAAAAACCCTGTCAAAAACTGGAGAACGAGGCACTTAATTGGGGCAGGGACCTTCAAAATTTCACACAGCAGCTTTGAAATTCTGAGCCTTTCATTTTGTTGGAAGAAAGATGCAGGGCTTGATTCTGTTACTCATTCCTGATCTGAAAAATATATTGCTGGGGGACAGACAATCCCACTGAGGTAAGACATTACAATTACAATGCTGTGTGGATGATAAATCTCTCATTGTACCTTCAGAAACCTTTCTGACGTATTCTTTTGCATATTCTGTATTTCACTGAATACAGCAAATCAACATGGAGAGGAAATAATTTATGAAAACCTCTTCATAAATCATTCTTACTACATACTGTAGATTAATGTTAATAACATAAAATAGCAGCGAAAATGTGCTGAAACAGATTTTAATGTACCAAAGGCAGGTACTTGGGGGGTTTTATTCCCTGAACTGCACCTGAAAGAAGGCTATGTTTCTGGGTAAAAATAATTTACATGGCATATTTTCCAGCATTTAAAACCTCATCTATCACCCTTATACAGATCAAAAGATACTTATTTTAGAATCCTTTATTTAGACTCCCCTGCTAAGAAAGGCTTTGTATTGAGGACTGGGGGTAACAAATTACTTCACAGAAATCAGCTTTTCTTCAGATTTAGAAAAAATTATTTGTATCTGAAATGCTCAAATTAAAAGACCATTCACTGTCAGCTGATAGCATCTACCAACAACCCTGAATTTCCTTATTTACTCTTTTTTATGTTTTTATCTGTTTCTGCCTTGCTAATTAGCAAGGGATGAAGAAAGGTGTGGGAATCTTTAATGAAACATATGTTAGTTACTAATCTGCTACACTGAGAGGGTAGACAGTAGTTCTGTCTCCAAGAATATAATTATATCAAATAAAATAAATAAGCATGCTGAGGAAGATAGATTGTTTTTAGAGTAAATTATAGCTGAAATTGAAATGAGTAGCCTGCAAACATACTTGCACATGTGAAGGAACACTCCATGCCCTCACGGATGCAGAGCAGCACAGACCAGGAGGTCGCTAGAAACAGCACATCACAACCTGGGATGACTCACATGAAACAGAGTGGCTTTGCTTCATTGAACAGCTCTGTGACTGAGGTGTACTAACAATACTGAATTGGCATAAAATAGTAGAGCTAGGGATCCCAGATCTATCTTACACACACACAGAATGGGTCAGATGGAAAAGAATAATGATGGGTCATCTGGTCTAACCTCCCTGCTTATGCAGGGCCATCCCAGAGCACATGGCACTGGATTGTGTTCAGACAGTTCTTGAATATCTCCAGTGAGGGAGACTCCACAATCTCTCTGAGCTATCTGTGCCAGTGCTTGATCACAGGCACAGTAAAGAAGTTCTTCCTCACACTCAGGCAGAACTTCCTCTATTCAAGTTTCAGTCCATCTGGAAAGGATAGGTCAGATAGGGGAGACAAGAGCTTTCATGGCTTTCTAAATAGATTCCAAATAGGTAATTGTGTCTTTCAGCAATGTCAGAACATCACCTGCATCTAACACAACACTCATTATAACAATTTCTCCCTAATAGTCTTTGATGGGTCCAGCTGTCATAGACCACAGCTTATAGAGATCTCCTGTTCACGTGACTTACCTTTGCCCAGACATAATTCCTCATAGTGTAGATCTACACATAGAGATTATAGTTCCTATCTCCTGTTTCTACCACTCCATTCTTCTATGGGAGTTATTTCTGCAGGGATTCCAGGAGAGATCAATGAACTGCACCTTTAATTCCAGAACACAGGTCTCAAACTCCTGCATCATTAAATTCTGCTTATAGATCTATATATATGTATCTGTGTCTATAAATGTTTATATATGTGAGATATGTATACCTATAACTTTTCTGTCTTTAAATTACACAAATGACAAGCAGCTTGAGAAAAGACAGCTTCAAAACTTGGAACTATCCACAAAATAATGATATAGACAAGTCTAAGTCTTAAAGCATATTAAATCTGGGCTACTGATTATTAAAAAATAAATTACATTATCAATATGGGCTGTATTTTCCAAATAATCCATGCAAGATCTTCTGATTATATCAAATGTAATTTATTGCTTGATTTAGCTAATTTATTTTCAGAAAAATTTATGAAATAGTTAATGATTGATGGATAATAGAATTCCCTGGAGGGATTTCGTATTCAAAATTCAAGTGGCTTTTCTTGTTTTTAATTGGGAATAGATTGATGCTGTTTTGATTCTTTATCTCAATACATAATGCCTAAAATGCATTACTAATGTAAATATTTACACTCTTAAATTGATTCTTTCATGTGATTCTGAATATTTTCCTGAAATTTACTCTTTCAAAAAATGCTTTGGTTCTTCAAAACTTCATGCATGTATTTTTTAATAAGATGTATTAATATGGTGGCAACTACAATGGAAGTCAATTTTTGAGAAGAGTTCAGACAATGTGCTTAGTTAATATTTTTAATTAATTTTTTGTTAATAATTAATGTGTTGAATCAACTTTTTTTATTGTTGGTATTCTAATAGTATCAATGGTTCTTCTGTGAAAATGCTTAACATGCCTAAAAGAGTAAGCGCAAAATAGGTTTAAAAAACAATAAATGCCACCGCCTCCTGCCTTCAAACTATGCTAAGTCAAGCACAAGAATACAGGGGTAAGTGACAGCTTTTCTCCTTTAAAAACAAAGAAACAAATAAAAATTCAAAACACTGCATATATTTTATTTTGGTTCTTCAGTGAATCAAAAGAGAACTGAATAATGTAGGACATCAATGTTTTGGCACGGAACAACTTTTGAACAGACTTCTCACAGGCAGCTAAGCTGCCATTTAACTGCAGTGTTACTTTTCAGGCTTAACCACAGTTGTGCATAGTCCCACAGCAGTGTCCTTAACCTCTTGGGTAGTTGCCTGCTGCACTGTCATAATCTGTCAGACAAATTACAAGGCTGAAATGGTTCAGAATTTAAGGAAATCAAATTACTGTTATTTTCTTCTTTAAGAATATTTTATGACAAGATCACTGACTTTGCACTCTATCTTAATTCTAATTTTCAACATATATTTTTCAAAATTAAAACAATCTGGTTATCTTCTGACAGTCACATTGGAACCTGATCTGCACACGTCACAATACTGTCACCATTTACTGCATAATTTTCATCTTCATTTCTGATCATTTAGATTTGCAGCTTCATAAAGATTCATTGATATTTTCAACTTAGCTCTTAGTGGTAGAAGAGAGAAGTTGTAGTGTGTAATTTTCATGCTTCATAAGAATTCCCCCACAAGAGAGAAATAGTAAGTCTGGCTTGCTCTGAATATTATTTTTCAGTAAAAAAAAACCCAAACAAGTAAATAAATTTAAAAATCTGTCTTGATGTTTCATACAAGCAGAGTTTCAAGAGTTTCAGGATTTTCCAGACAAATAAAAATTGCATTTGCACAGATAGGTAATTCCCACATTCTATAAATTTGATACATCTGCTACTTTTAAAGGTTTCCATACCTTGACTGCACATGGAATGCAAACATATTTCTGTCTGAAAGAACATGGATAGACATGCACTAATACCACTCATGAAAAATTTGGTTTCACCTGGAACCCTTCTTTATACAGGAGGAAATTTCATGGCTTGTGTCTGCTGATACAGCAGATTGCTGATACAACCCTGTTGCAAGTATAGTAAACCCTAAACATAAAGCTGTTTTACATTTTCTTCAAATGGTGAGTTTCAATGCATATGAGAAAATAAAACTTCAGAGTTCCATGATACCATAATAAATTTTTGTCAAACTTTTGTAATCTAGACGGAAATTCCACTACTGACAGAAATTCCCACTTAAATATATTCCCCTACAGACAGTTAATAGAACTGAGTATAAAGGATTACATAAATAGTCTTTTCATTGCCCCAACACAAGATGCAAAGCAGTCAAACCATTATTTCCACTGCTTTATTTTGTATTCTGATTCTACTGCTCCACTTTATCACAACCTCCTTATTCTAAAACAGACAATTCAAGAAGTGAAAAATATATGCAATATATATGATACTTTTCTTAATCAGACAGATATATTGTGGCTTAATATGTAAAGCATTTAAAACTTTTAAAACCAGTTAAGGATATGTATTTTAAGTAGCTGCCTGTCAATAGAGTTCTGAAAAATATTTTCAAACTAATTATGCCATGATTATTACTCTTTGTGACTTGCTGATTAGCAATGCACACAATGTCTTTTAACTAACAATTAAATTGAATTGAATTAAAAACACATCTGAAGCACTGTTAGTGAAGGATTTTCTAGTGGACTGACCAGGACTTATTCAGAAAGTAGACTTGAACAAGAAAGAAAACCATATTTATATATGCACATAATAGTAATAATTAGTACTTTGTAAGCAAAAACACAAACTCCAGAAATGACCAGATACAAAAATCTCTGTGTAACAGTAATTTGGTCTTCATTTAATGCTCAGACCAGTATTTTTGCCTTATAGGTCTCCTTCATGCTCAAGACTGATATAGAATGTTATCCAGAGGGATTTTGGTAACAGGTTTTTTTGTCCTTTAATGTCCTTCAATGTCCTTTAATGCCTTGATTAAAACGAACTAGTAGAAGTTTCTCATTGTAGAATCAAACATTTAACCATTTTAATGATGTCTTTTTGCATGGTATGTATACAGTAGTTTTGTACTTCCTATGGTTTCATTTAGCTTCACAAAACTTCTTAGAAGTAAACGCTTAATTTCTAATGGCAATCTGAGACACAGAGATAAAGGTGAAAAGTGCTAAATTATTCAGAATATCCCATCAGAGATGTAGGACTTGATTTTTCAGTCCACTCAGGATTTTATAGACCTTTCAGATTAAAAAAAAAGTTCAAAGTAAAGTTATTGCTCAACAGTTTTTAAAATCAGACTCAAAGTCTCGTGTCAAACACTTAAGAAACTAGGACTATATAACTACAGACAACCATAGAAAAATGCGATGTAAACTATTTGACTCTCTTCACACAGCTTGTGCAAGAGGAAAACATAGAATGTGATCCTCAAAGGTATTATCTTTTTGAGATCTGTGAATAAAACATTATTTTTCAGAGCTCAAGAAGAAAAGCTTGAAAAATGTTTCTATGAATTAAACCAAAATTATTTTCCTATTTTTGTGGAAGAGAACTGTTTTCATGTAGTAAAAGCACCCTGTATTTCAGCATTTTTAAGTAAAAATAAATACTGCTAGTATCATTTGCAATGTAAATGAGTTAGGAAATGTCATGACAAAATGTCAGGGTAAAAAGTTTGCTGTTCTCTCCCCTTCCAAAACCATTCATGTTTTTGCAGGTTTATTTAAAATCATCACTTAATATTCCCAGACAGGGAGATCTTTCATTCTTATGTCAGTCTCCTCATTCTCTGCACATCTTTTAAGTTTTTCCAATAAATAAAGAAAATGTGTGATTCATCCCCTGAGCACCCACTCTATGAAACAACTGAGACAAGGTCCTATGGAAAGTAAGTTCTTTAGCTCAAGGTTGTTTAATTTTCATGTATTAAAGTTGGAAGGCAAGATCCATTTGTCATTTCCTAATTTCAGACACTTGATCGAATTTGTATATATGCATGCACAACTTGTGTGTGGGATTTTAAGACAGAAATTGGTTTACAGTAGTGATAGGAAACAAAGAGCAATGAAATGTGAATATCTTTGGCTCATTCCAAGACCCTGGAAAAGGGGCACCTCAGAACTGTCTCTTGGCCTGCTCAATCCTATCTCTCCATTCATCCATTCTTACCACCATTAACATCTTATCTCAGCTTCTTTGCTTGGCCAGTTTAGTTCTTCACTTGCCAATCTCAGACCTGCTTCTCTGCTTCCTGTTTGTTTTATTCAATCATAGTCCCACTCACCATCAGCCATATACAGCAAATCCACTTGAGTCATTTTTCTTAAGTAGCTGTCCTCCAGTATTCTTCAATTATCAGCTCCCACAGTTCCCCTTTACTTTTTCTGCTCTGCCATGTGTTTTTTTAAGCTTCTTGTTCTACTGGTAAAGATTAAATTTAACAGCCAAAGCCTAAGGGGCATCTGAGTTTTTCTGTTCTCACTGTATTTCTAAGTCTTACAAATTTGTTACATTTGCAAAAGCTTTCACAAAGATGGCAAAATGGGGCCTACACAAAGGACACACATGCCACAATTTAAGACTTTCAGCTCTGAATTCAACATCACCTCTGACAAAAGGCGATGAAAGCACAATTAATGCTTGCATGAATCAGGCAAAGGTATTCATTTTCCCTAAGAGTACTGGGAGTTTTCTTTGCTGTTAATTCTTTAAACCAAACGCAGGGACTGGAAGACAAGCTGAGACTATCTCGGACTGTTTTGATTATAAAAATAGAGAACCTCATAAATGAATTCTGCACCATTTCCCTTTTATTTCACTGCCATTAGCAGCAAAGATACGAAGAGCAAAACCCAAATCTGCACTTGGCATTCAGTTAAAGGTGCTGGCATCCGATCACTCAAAACTTCAAGCACTTCAGTCTCAGACTGATTTCCATGGAACTTGTGGCTGCTCAGTGTTTCATGTAATTGGGTCCCAAAGGCAGGATCCACAGAGCACCAAACTCACTTCTCTTCACCCAAAGGCACACAATGGTCAGTCACTATCACTAAATCAGGACAGGAATGAAGAAGTACTGACTGTAGATCTGCTCACTGAAGGAATCCTTCTTTCTTTTTTAGAGAAAAACATCTGACTGGAGGATTTATTCTGCAAGACTTAACACTTCACGAAGCAAGACTTCCGTGTGTGCTATTCTGTGAAACTCCTACACGTGATAACCTAGAATGATGTGACCAATGCCAAGCAGGCAGCTACAACTGAGTGCAGCAGAGTGGACAAAACATTGCTTTGATGGGCAATGCTATTCCATGCAGTCTCTAAGCTCACTTTCACTTTCTCCATTTTCCCATGGAACCCTCCAATATCTCAGTTTTCATTTTTTTTTCAGTGAGACTAAGGAGTGAGAGCTATAATCACTTTCAGTCGTGCAAAGTAAAGCTCCTGAGGGTTAAGCAGTGGGAGCGCACTGTGTTCCCATTCTGACAATGTTTACATCTTCTTTATGTCAAACAATAAACCACAGGAACCCCCAAACAGAACCCAAAATACCAGCTCCAAAAAGGATTCACAGATAGGAAAGGTAAATAACATAAACTTGGGTGGAAAGGCTCTTGAAAGTACATCTTGAACTTGCATCCCTTGTCATTCAGGTGCATTCAAGTTATAATGCAGGCATCAGCAATACTCTGAAGACAGCACACTTTCTTTTCCTTTATCTATTTCTCATTTAAGAGCCACTCTGATACTCTGTACTATAAAAGATATAATTCTTAAATGGTATGTCTTTTTTTTATGTGTGTGTGCTTATTACACAAGCTTTACATCCTTTCATGTATGCAGGCTTTCCCACAACACTGAAGTGAGATTAGACTTTATCACTGGATTCGTATATATATAGACTACAAAGTGTCCCACTAGAGAACTTAAAACTTGACATTTAACTTTTAGAAAAGCAGTTTGAATATTAATGCAATGTAGTCCCTATTTTCTTCCCCTCTTACAACAGGATCTGAGCATCTTTTAAGTACTTAACAAGCACATCTCTGAGCAGCAGCAGAACTTATTTAGTCTGTCTTCCCATGACTTCATGCCTCATGACTTGAGTAGCTAAATGTGGTGAGATCAAAGTCCTAAAAGATGCTTTTTGTGGGAATGAAATACTGCCTCCCCCTGCTCTACACATCTAGTGACATTTCTGTCAGGCAAAGCAACTGGACATCCCTGTTCTCCTTAAACTCAGGTTTTCAGGGAATCTGTAAAAACTTCATAGAGTCAAAAATGTCTATTGACTAGATTCTTCTGCTGGTGGGTGAGAGATTTACAATCCTTGGGCGGGGGGTGCAACCTAAGTCGGCAGCAGAAGGATATGAGCATGTGAGCAGTGCACCTGTCAACTTT